>CM039676.1:349709989-350909989 GCA_022496015.1 Hordeum marinum | reverse complement strand
TTTGTTACTCCGTATGACGGAGAGGTATCTCAGGGCCCACTCGGTAATACAACATCACAACAAGCCTTGCAAGCAATGTGACTAAGTGTTAGTCGCGGGATCTTGTATTACGGAACGAGTAAAGAGACTTGCCGGTAACGAGGTTGAACTAAGTATAGAGATACCAACTATCGAATCTCGGGCAAGTAACATACTGAAGGACAAAGGGAACATCATACGGGATTAACTGAATCCTTGACATAGTAGTTCGACCGATAAGATCTTCATAGAACATGTAGGAACCAATATGGGCATTCAGGTCCCGTTGTTGGTTATTGGCCGTAGAGGTGTCTCTGTCATGTCTACATGGTTCTCGAACCCGCAGGGTCTGCACACTTAAGGTTCAGTGACGTTTTGGTATAGATGAGTTATGTGTGTTGGTGACCAAAGGTTGCTCGGAGTCCCGGTTGAGATCCGAACGTCACGAGGAGTTCCAAAATGGTCCAAAGGTAAATATTCATATATGGGAAGTTGGTGTTTGAGTTTCGGAAAAGTTCTATCACTTGCAAGTGGTGTGATAGAGTGCCGGAAGTGTTCCTGGGGGTCCACCAGGTGGGACCATCTACTCCAAAGGGCCACATGGGCTGTGAGAGGGTGCAAACTAGCCCCTGGTGGGCTGGCCGCACCTCCCACCTCAAGGCCCATGCGGCTAGAGGCTTGGGCTGGGCCAAAATGGTGGGCTAGCCACCAAACTTGGTGGCCAAGCCACCCTAGCCGCCGCCCACCTCCTTGGCCGCCGCACCAAACCCTAGGGGAAATCCTAGGACGACCAACCTCCTCCTCTTCCCCTATATATATGTGAGAGGGAGGAGGGCAGCCGCAACCTAAGCCACGACGCAACCCTTCCTCCTTCGATAGTCTCTCCTCTAGTAGATTGGTTCGGCGCCGCTTAGCGAAGCTCTGCCAGATCAGCTCCACCACCACCGCCGCCACGCCGTCGTGCTACCCGCGAACCCATCTACCTCTTCGCTCCCTCTTGCTGGATCAAGAAGGCGGAGATCTTCATTGAGCTGCACGTGTGCTGAACGCGGAGGTGCCATCTGTTCGGTACTTGATCGGGAGTTCATGGGACGGCTTGCGATTTGGATCGCGGAGACGTACCACTACATCAACCGCGTTCTTTAATGCTTCCGCTTAGTGATCTACAAGGGTACGTAGATCCAATCTCTCCTCTCATATATGCTCATCTCCTAGATTGATCTTGGTGAAGCGTATGATTTTTTTTGTTTCCCATGCAACGTTCCCCAACAGTGGTATCAGAACTACGTCTATGCGTAGATGAGATCTTGAGTGGAAGACAAAGAGTTTGTGGGCATTGATATTCAGAGTGCTTCCTTCCTTAGTCTTTTCTTGGTTCAGCGGTATTGTGGGATGAAGCGGCTCGGACCGACTTTACTCGTACGCTTACGAGAGACCGTGTTCCATCGACTGACATGTGACTTCGTCGCATAAAGATGGCTGGCGGGTGTTTGTCTCTCCCACTTTAGTTGGATCGGATTTGATTAAGGCAGTCCTTGTAAAAGGTTAGAAAGCAATCTTCATATCACCGTTGTGGTTTTGCGTAGGTAAGAATCGTTCTTGCTAGATACCCATAGCAGCCAGGTAAAACATGCAACAACAATTAGAGGACGACTCACATGTTGTGATGTGATATGGACAATTGCATGATGTGATATATGTGATGTATGAGATGATCATGTTTTTGTATAGAATATCACGACTTGCATGTCGATGAGTACGGCAACCGGCAGGAGCCATAGGGTTGTCTTTGATTATTGTATGACCCGCGTGTCAATCTTTAAGCGCTATGTAATGCTTTACTTTATCGCTAAGCGGTAGCAATAGTAGTAGAAGCATGGTGGGCGCGACAACCCCGATGGCAACACAATGATGGAGATCATGATGATGGAGATCATGGTGTTATGCCGGTGACGATGTAGATCATACCGGTGCTTTGGAGATGGAGATCAAAAGCACAAGTTCATGGCCATATCATGTCACTTATGATTTGCATGTGATGTTAATCCTTTTATGCACCTTGTTTTGCTTAGAACGACGGTAGCATTATAAGGTGATCCCTCACTTAAATTTCAAGATGAATTATGTTCTCCTCGAGTGTACACCGTTGCGAAAGTTCATCGTGCCGAGACACCACGTGATGATCGGGTGTGACAGACTCTACGTTCGCATACAACGGGTGTAAGCCAGTGTTGCACATGCGGGACACTCGGGTTAAACTTGACAAGCCTAGCATGTACAGACATGGCCTCGGAACACAAGAGACCGAAAGGTCGAGCATGAGTCATATAGTAGATATGATCAACATGATGATGTTCACCATTGAAACCACCTTAACTCACATGATGATCAGACTTGAGTTGGTGACTGTGGATCATGTGTCACTCAGATGACCCGAGGGATGTCAATTTGAGTGGGAGCTTTAGTAATTTGATTAACTAAACTCATTATCATGAACAATAGTCGTAGTAACCTTTGCTTATTTATGTTGTAGATCAATGGCTCGCGTAGTAGCACCCTTAAATTTTAATGCGTTCCTAGAGAAAGCTAAATTGAAAGATGATGGAAGTAAATTTGTTGACTGGGCCCGTAATCTGAGGATTATCCTCACGGCTTCCCAGAAGGATTATGTCCTTGATGCACCGCTTGGTGACCCACCCGCTCCCGTGTCATCCGAAGACGTTAAGAACGCTTGGGAGACACGTTCTGGAGATTACTCAATAGTTCAATGTGCAATGTTGTATGGCTTAGAACCGGGACTTCAAAGATGTTTTGAACGTCATGGAGCATATGAGATGTTCCAAGAGTTGGAGTTTATCTTCAAGAAGAATGCCCAGATCGAGAGGTATGAGACCTCTGATAAGTTCTATGCTTGCAAGATGGAGGAGAACGGGTCTATCAGTGAACATATACTCAGAATGTCTAGGTATTCGACCCGTCTGGAGGAGTTAGGGATGCCCCTTCTGCCAGAGGCAATCACTGACAGAGTTCTTCAATCATTTCCACCTAGCTACAAGAGCTTCGTGTTGAACTATAACATGCATGGGATGAACAAGTCACTCGCCGAGCTGCGATGCTGAAAGTCGCTGAGTCTGAAATCGAGAAAGAACGTAAAGTGTTGATGGTCAATAAAACCACTAGTTTCAAGAAACATGGCAAGGGCAAGAAGGGTAGCTCCAAGATGGGTGGCAAAGCAGTTGCTCCCCCGTGAAGAAACCCAAGGCTGGGACAAGCCAGAAACTGAGTGCTTTCATTGCAAGGGAACTGGTCACTAGAAGTGGAACTGCCCCAAGTATCTGGCCGACAAGAAGGCGGCCAACACCAAACAAGGTATATATGATATACATGTTATTGATGTGTACCTTCCTAGATCTCGTTGTAGTGCCTGGGTATTTGATACCAGTTCGGTTGCTCACATTTGCAACTCAAAGCAGGACCTATGGAATAGACGGAGGCTGGCTAAGAATGAAGTGACGATGCGCGTGGGAAATGGTTCCAAGGTTGATGTGATCGCCGTCGGCACGCTCGCTCTTCGACTACCATCGGGATTACTGATGAACCTGAATAATTGTTATTTAGTGTATGTGTTAAGCATGAACATTATATCTGGATCTTGTTTATTGCAAGACGGTTACTCATTTAAATCAGAGAATAATGGTTGTTCTATTTACATGAGTAATATATTTTATGGTCATGCACCCAATGTGAGGGGTTTATTCTTATTGAATCTCGATAGTGATGATACACATGTTCCTAGCATTGATGCCAAAAGATGTAGAGTTGATAATGATAGTACCACTTTCTTGTGGCACTGCCGTTTGGGTCATATTGGTGTAAAACGTATGAGGAAGCTCCATGATGATGGACATTTGGAGTCACTTGATTTTGAATCACTTGACACATGTGAACCATGCCTCATGGGCAAGATGACTAAAACTTCGTTCTCTGGAATAATGGAACGGGCGAGTGATTTGTTGGAAATCATACATACATGTGTGCGGTCCGATGAACATTGAAGCACGCGGTGGATATCGTTATTTTCTCACCTTCACTGATAACTTAAGTAGATATGGATATATTTACTTAATGAAACACAAGTCTGAAACGTTTGAAAAGTTCAAGGAATTTCAGAGTGAAGTCGAGAATCATCCTAACAAGAAGATTAAATTCCCGCGATCTGATCAAGGAGGAGAATATCTGAGTTATGAGTTTGGCAGTCACTTAAGACAGTGTGGAATTGTTTCACAATTGAAATTGCCTGGAACACCACAGCGTAATGGTGTGTCCGAACGTCATAATAAAACCTTATTGGATATGGCGCGTTCTATGATTTCTCTTGCCGATTTGCAACTCTCATTTTTTGGGTTATGCATTAGAGACAGCTGCATTCACTTTAAATAGGGCACCATCGAAATCCGTTGAGACGACGCCATATGAAATGTGGTTTGGCAAGAAGCCAAAGTTGTCGTTTCTTAAAGTTTGGGGATGTGATGCTTATGTCAAAAAGCTTCAGCCTGAAAAGCTGGAACCCAAAGCGGAAAAATGCGTCTTCATAGGATACCCAAAAGAGACAGTTGGGTATGCCTTCTATCTTAGATCCGAAGGCAAAGTGTTTGTCACAAAGAACGGAACATTTCTTGAGAAAGAGTTTCTCTCGAAAGATAGGAAAGTAGAATTTGATGAGGTTATTGAACCTTCACTTCAACCAGACAGTAGCGCAACGTAGAAAGATGTTTCTATGGAGCCAACGATGGTTGAAGAGGAAGTTAATGATGATGATCATGAAACTTCGAATCAAGTTGCTATTGAACCTCGTAGGTCGACAAGGTCACATACTGCTCGTGAGTGGTACGACAACCCTGTCTTGGAGGTCATGTTGTAGGACAACAATGAACCTACGAGCTATGGAGGAGCAATGATGGGCCTGGATTCCGAGAAATGGTTAGAGGGCATGAAATCCGAGATGGGATCCATGTATGAAAACAAAGTATGGACTTTGGAAGTATTACCTGAAGGGCGAAAGGCCATTCAGAATAAATGGATCTTTAAGAAGAAGACAGACGCGGACGGTAATGTCACCGTCTATAAAGCTCGACTTGTGGCAAAGGGTTTTTCACAAGTTCAAGGAGTTGACTACTATGAGACCTTCTCACCCATAGCGATGCTTAAGTCCGTCAGAATCATGTTAGCAATAGCTGCATATTTCGACTATGAAATTTGGCAGATGGATGTTAAAACAACATTCCTTAACGGTTTCCTTGAGGAAGAGTTGTATATGATGCAACCGGAAGGTTTTGTCGATCCAGAGAATGCAAACTCCAGCGATCCATTTATGGACTGGTGCAAGCATCTTGGAGTTGGAATAAGCGCTTTGACGAGGTGATCAAAGCGTTTGGGTTTATACAAGTTTACGAAGAAGCTTGTATTTACAAGAAAGTGAGTGGGAGCTCTGTGGCATTTCTAATATTGTATGTGGATGACATATTGCTGATTGGAAACAATATAGAAATGTTGGAAAGCATGAAGGAATATTTGAACAAGAGTTTTTCAATGAAGGACCTAGGAGAAGCTGCTTTCGTATTAGGCATTAAGATCTATAGAGATAGATCGAGACGCTTGATAGCACTTTCACAAAGCACATACCTTGATAAAGTTTTGAAGAAGTTCAAAATGGATCAGTCTAAGAAAGGGTTCTTACCTGTGTTACAAGGTGTGAAGTTGAGTAAGACTCAATGCCCAGTGACTACATAAGATAGAGAAAAGATGAGTGTCGTCCCCTATGCTTCAACCATAGGCTCTATCATGTATGCAATGCTGTGCACAAGACCCGATGCCAGCCTTGCCGTAAGTATGGCCGGAAGGTTTCAAAGTGATCCTGGAATGGAGCACTGGCCGGTGGTCAAGAATATCCTTAAGTACCTAAAGAGGACTAAGGAAATGTTTCTCGTTTATGGAGGTGATCAAGAGCTCGTCATAAAGGGTTACGTCGATGCAAGCTTTGACACCGATCCGGATGACTCCAAGTCGCAAACCGGATACGTATTTATTCTCAATGGGGAGCGGTAAGTTGGTGCAGTTCCAAGCAAAGCGTGGTAGCCGATTCTACATGCGAAGCAAAGTACATCGCAGCCTCGGAGGCAGCGAAGGAAAGTATCTGGATGAAGCAGTTCATGACAGTCTTGGAGTAGTGCCCAGTGCACTGAATCCGATGACTCTGTTCTGTGACAACACTAGTGCCATTGCTCTGGCCAAGGAACCAAGATTTCACAAGAGGACTAGACAAAGTGACGCTTCAATTCCATCCGCGATTATGTCGAGGAGAAGGACATAAATATTTGCAAAGTGCACACGAATCTGAATGTTGCAGACCCGTTGACTGAACCTCTTCCAAGGGCTAAGCATGATCAACACCAGAACTGCATGGGTGTTCGATTCATTACAATGTAAATCACATAGTGATGTGAACTAGATTATTGACTCTAGTGCAAGTGGGAGACTATTGGAAATATGACCTAGAGGCAATAAATAAAGTGTTTATTATTATTATATTTCCTTGTTCATGATAATCGTGTATTGTCCATGATATAATTGTGTTGATTGGAAACTAAATACATGTGTGGGCATATAGACAAATATTGTGTCCCTAGTATGCCTCTAGCAGGCTAGCTCGTCTATCAAAGATGGTTAAGGTTTCCTGGCCATAGACATGAGATGTCATTTGATATCGGGATCACATCATTAGGAGAATGATGTGATGGACAAGACCCCCAAACTATGAACATAGCATATGATCGTGTCAGTTTATTGCTACTGTTTTTTTTCTGCATGTCAAGTATATGTTCCTATGACCATGAGATCATGCAACCCACTCACACCGGAGGAGTGCCTTGTGTGTATCAAACGTCGCAACGTAACTGGGTGACTATAAAGGTACTCTACAAGTATCTCCGAGGGTGTCTGCTGGGTTGGTATGGATCAACACTGGGATTTGTTACTCCGTGTGACGGAGAAGTATCTCAGGGCCCACTCGATAATACAACATCACAACAAGCCTTGCAAGCAATGTGACTAAGTGTTAGTAGCGGGATCTTGTATTACGGAACGAGTAAAGAGACTTGCCAATAACGAGGTTGAACTAGGTATAGAGATACCGACGATCGAAATCTCGGGCAAGTAACATACCGAAGGACAAAGGGAACATCATACGGGATTAACTGAATCCTTGACATAGTGGTTCGATCGATAAAGATCTTCGTAGAACATGTAGGAACCAATATGGGCATGTAGGTCCCGCTGTTGGTTATTGACCGTAGAGGTGTCTCGGTCATGTCTACATGGTTCTCGAACCCCCAGGGTCTGCACACTTAAGGTTCAGTGACGTTTTGGTATAGATGAGTTATGTGTGTTGGTGACCGAAGGTTGTTTGGAGCCCCGGATGAGATCCTGGACATCACGAGGAGTTTCAAAATGGTCAAGAGGTAAAGATTCATATATGGGAAGTTGGTGTTTAAGTTCCAGAAAAGTTTCATGACCTGCAAGTGGTGTGACGGAGTGCCAGAAGTGTTCCTAGGGGTCCACCGGGTGGGCCCATCTACTCCAAAGGGCCACATGGGTAGTGAGAGGGTACAAATAATCCCCTGGTGGGCTGGTCACACCTCCCACCTCAAGGCCCATGCGGCTAGAGGCTTGGACTGGGCCAAAAGGGTGGGCTAGCCACCAGACTTGGTGGCCAAGCCACCCTGGCCGCCGCACCACCTCCTTGGCCGCCGCTCCAAACCCTAGGGTAAACCCTAGGGTGGCCAGCCTCCTCCTCTTCCCCTACATATATGTGAGAGGGAGGAGGACAGCCGCACCCTAAGCCACGACGCAGCCCTTCCTCCCTCTCCGATAGTCTCTCCTCTAGTAGATTGTTTTGGCGCCATGGCGAAGCTCTACCGGATCAGCTCCACCACCACCGCCGCCACGCCGTCGTGCTGTCGGCGAACCCATCTACCTCTCTGCTCCCTCTTGCTGGATCAAGAAGGCAGAGATCTTCATCGAGCTGCACGTGTGCTGAACGTGGAGGTGCCATCCGTTCGGTACTTGATCAGGAGTTCGTGTGACGGCTTGCGATTTGGATCGCAGAGACGTACCACTACATCAACCGCGTTCTTTAATGCTTCCGCTTAGCAATCTACAAGGGTACATAGATCCAATCTCTCCTCTCATAACTGCTCATCTCCTAGATTGATGTTGGTGAAGCGTAGATTTTTTTTTGTTTTCCATCCAACGTTCCCCAACAGTATATATACTATCACATGATAGTATATGAGACAAAATGGGTGGTTCACTTTACCCCTTGATCTATTTTTTGGCTCCTTGTAGACCCCAAACAAAATGAAACCGGAAAAAACACCCCCCCGACTGGTTTGTCTCCAGTTGATGCTGATGTGGCATAGTCAATGGCGGTTTTGACCGGGGTGGGGCCTACTTGTCAGGTTGGACTATTGTAGAGCTGTCGCTCCCGTTGTGATTGCGATCTGGATCAAAAACCTGATAAGACAACCGCAACAACAAGTCCATTTCGCTGTCCTGGCCTCCTTCGGGGGAGGAGATCTCAAGCCCCAGGCGGCGGTGGACGAGCTGCTCGTGGTGGCACGGCGCGCCGATGCCAGGGACCCTGCTGGCGCGCGGGAGATATTGGCATGGCTCAGTCACCAGCTCCCCTCGCCGCCCACCCTGCCGGGCCACCCTTCCCTGCTCCGCGCCGCCACGCTCCTCCAGGACGCGCTCTTGCACCGCCTCCTCCCGCCTGCGAGCAGCACTAGCACCGGCTCCGTCCTCTCGCCACTCGACGTTGCGCTCAAGCTCGCCGTGAACAAGGCACTGGCGGAAGCGTCGCCCACCATCCAGTTCGCGGGGTTCACATCCATGCATGCCTTCCTTGACGCGCTCGGAGCCGGAGCACGCCGCGTGCACGTCGCCGACTTCGACATCGGCTTCAGGGGCCACTGGCCACCACTCATGCAGGAGCTCACGCACCACTGGCACAGCACTGCCACGCCTTCGATGCCGCCGCCGACCGTCAGGGCAATGGTCTCCCTAGGGTCGAGGCACCCCCAAGAGCTCCACCTCACGCAGGAGAGCCTGGTGCGCTTCGCCGCCGAGCTGGGCATCCCGATCGAGTTCGCCGCCGTCGTCTTCGACCCCTTCAACCCCTCGCCGTCCCCGGGCCACTCCGCGACGCGCGATGAGGCCATCGCCGTGCACATCACCATCGGCACGGAGACCTCCAGGCCGACGCCAGCGTCCCTCCGGGTCATGAAGCAGCTCCAGCCCACCATCGTCGTGTGCGTTGACCACGACTGCGACCGTGCCGACCTACTGCTCCGGAGCCATGCACTCAACGTCCTCTACTCCTGCGCCACGCTCGACGAGTCGCTCGACACGCCCGAATGATACAGATCTCAATCGCAATGGGAACGACAACTCTATAATAGTCCAACCTGACAAGTAGGTCCACCCCGGGCAAAACCACCGTTGACTGTGCCACATCAGCATCGACTGGAGACAAACCAGCGGGGGGGGGGAGGGGTATTTTGTCCGGTTTGGTTACATCGCACGATCCGACGTCTCAGATCATGGTGTGTCTCTTAAGGACTCTCCATTCCTGACTGGCAAAAATAAGCGCGTAGGTATGAGCTCGGCTCGGCTCAATCCCGCAACCCATGACACGTCGTGACGAGGCATGGCGTAGCGAGTGAGGAGGAGTGCGCGAGGGCCTCTTCTATTCTCACAATATTACAAGTGGTAGAAGAGCTCACCTTATGAAGAGCTGTTGCTCTCTCTCCACTACCGGTATGGGACTAAACTTTAGTCCCAACCACACCACTCAAAACAGCCAACACACATGGGCCATGAGAATTTCAGATTTTGGATGGGCTTTGGGCCAAAGGCCTCATAGAATAATCCAACAATCCCCCACAAAGTCTCATTAGAACATCTCATCATTTCTTAGTTCCAAAACATTGTTTATATACCGGTCTTGATGGAGACTATTAAGTTGAACTTCCATTTAGAAATTTATGCTACACTAGATCACAACTTGAATAGTGGACTATGCCTTGAACTACAAGTTTTCTGTGAGTCTAGTTTCACACAAATCCTTGACCGATATTGGGCTGCCGCAAGTTTTCCCCGTGGTTGGAGCGTAAACGTCATACTCCAAGGCCTTTCATGAATTTATTAGAGAACACCCGATTCTCATAGACTGCGACGTTTATAGTCGAATTCATATAGGTGTGTTCCTCAGGAGATGTCCTACAGGACAACATCTCTGCTTACCCAAATAAGCCACTTGGAACACATTAAGATAGGTATCAACCTACCATGGAGACTATGAGAGTATTGCATCTTCACGGAGTGGGATAACAAATATAGGGATACTCTCCTTCTAGCTGTCCAACAGCTTGTCTCCCACTACTACTTCACGGGATCTCTTATCACATAGAGTGGGTTACCACTATGGACAACTCATAAAGTGGGTCTCAAACCCATCTCCATCGTTTTCTATCACATTACATGATAAACCCTTTGTGAAGGGATCTGCCAAGTTTTTAGACGTTTGGATATAATCTAACGCAATAACTTTGGAGTTCTTCATTTTTCTGACAGATTTCAATCTCCCCTTCACATGCCTTGAGGACTTTATATTATACTTAGAACTGTTTATCTTTATGATCACAGTTTGATTATCATAGTTCATCAGGATAGCGGGTATTGGTTTTTCAACCATAGGTAAGTCCATCAAGAGCTGACGAAGCCAATCTGCCTCAATAGTAGCTGTGTCTAATGCTATGAGTTCTGCTTCCATAATTGACCTCGTTAAGACGGTCTGCTTGGAAGACTTCCAAGAAACAACGCCACCATCAAGTGTAAAAACATAACCACTTGTGGCTTTAATCTCATCAGCATCAGATATCTAGTTTGAGTCACTATAACCCTCTAGTACCCTTGGGTATACTTGGCCATGGGCAGCCCGACCCGGTTGGCCCGACCCGACCCGACCCGAAATTCCCAGGCCAGGCCGGGCCTGAAAATCAAGCCTGAAGGTCACATCGGGCCGCGCTCGGGCCTGCACAAATACATTTTTATGCTTATGTCGTGCCGGGCCGGGCCGGGCTTTCTCGGGCTCGGGTCGGGCCCGAGCCCAAAAATTAGGCCCGAGGGTCGGGCCGGGCCGGGCTCGGGCCTGAGTTTTATACCGCGGGCTTTTTTAGGCCCGGCCCAAGGCCCGGCCTAGCCCGAGTTTTGGACAGGTATACCCTCGGGTACCCGGTGTAGTGAATCCCATAGCTCGCGATGCCTTTCAAATAGCACATAACTCTCTCAAGCGCATTCCAATGATCACCTCCTGGTTTTGGTACAAACCGGCTTAGTTTGCTCACAGCAAACGAGATATCAAGCCTCGTGGCACTCACCAAATACATAAGCGAGCCAATAATCTGAGAATACCTCAGTTGATCTCTAGCAATCCGTCGATTCTTTCGAAGCAACACACTAGCATCATATGGAGTTGGAGAGGGATTGCAGTCGCTATACTTAAAACGACTCAAGACCTTTTCCACATAGTGACATTGAAGAAGTGTAATCCCACCATTCTAATCTCTCAGCAACTTGATGTTTAGTATAACATCATCTACTCCAAGATCCTTCATCTCAAAACAGCAAGATAAGAAATCCTTAACCTCCTTGATTAAATCAAGGTTGGTTCCAAAGATCAGTATGTCGTTGACATAGAGGCAGAGAATAACTCCTTCGCCCCCACCATGGCGATAGTATACACACTTATCAGCTTCGTTTATGACAAAGCCTGCAATAGTTAATGTTCTTTCGAACTTCTCATGCCACTACTTAGGAGCTTGTTTAATGCCATATAAAGACTTCAATAACTTGCATACCTTTCCTTCATGACCAGGTACTACGGAACCATCGGGCTGATCCATGTAAATTTCCTCGTCCAACTCTCCATTGAGGAAAGTTGTCTTAACGTCCATTTGATGAACGAGAAGACCGTGTGAGGCAGCCAGTGACAGTAGCACCCAAATAGTGGTCAGTCTAGCCACAGGTGAGTAAGTATCAAAGAAGTCGTCACCTTCTTTCTGGGTATAACCCTTGGCCACGAGCCGTGTCTTGTACTTTTCAATTGTACCATCAGGTCTAAGCTTTTTCTTGAACACCACTTACATCCCACGGTTTGCACCCATAAGGACGATCAATGACTTCCCAGGTTCCATTAGCTAAGATGGAATCCATCTCGCTACTGACAGCTTCCTTCCAGTAGTCAGCATCAGAAGATGCATAGGCTTCTGAAAGAGTCCTGGGTGTGTCATCCACGAGGTACACAATGAAATCATTACCAAAGGACTTTGCAGTCCTTCGTCTCTTACTCCTTATAGGAGTTTAATTGTCATCCTCCTCAGAATTCTCAATGTGCTTCATCGCAATGGTGGGTTCAGGAATTATAGAAAATTCCTGAGTAGACAGGGTAGGTATCTTCTGATTTGATGAGTTAGACATATTTTTCATGGGAAATATGTCCTCAAAGAAAGTCGCATCATTCGACTCCATAACCGTACCAACATGCATGTCGGGTACCTTAGATTTTATTATTAGAAATCTATAGCCAATGCTATGAAAAGCATAGCCCAGAAGAACACAATCAATGGTTTTTGGTCCAAGCTTGCGCTTCTTGGGAATTGGTATATTGACTTTCGCCAAACAACCCCAAGTACGTAGATAAGAGAGTTTTAGCCTTTTCCTTTCCTATACCTCAAATGGAGTAATGGTTTTATGCTTTGTGGGAACTCGGTTTAGGACATGACATGCTGTCATTAGCACCACCCCCACCATGCCTTAGAGAGACCCGATGTATCTAACATGGCGTTAACCAAATTAGTTAGAGTTTGGTTCTTTCTTTCGTCCACCCCATTCGATAGAGGTGAGTAGGGAGGTGTCATCTCATGGATTATACCATGTTCCGCACAAAACGAATCAAATTCAGTGAAAAACTATTCTCCACCATGATCGGACCTAAGCCGTTTAATTTTTCAATCAAGTTGGTTCTCTGCTTCAGCTTTATAGTTTTTGAAGAAGTTTAAAACCTCATCTTTTGATTTCAGAAGATACACATAGAAATATCTAGTGGAGTCATCAATTAACTCTATTTTGTTCCACCTTTTGTCAACACGCCATTCATCTCACAAAGATCAAAATGGATAAGCTCTAGTGGCGCCAAGTCTCTAGCCTCCGTAGTCTTATGGGACTTGCAAGGTTGCTTGGCTTGCACACACACTTGGCACTTGGAGCCCTTGACAGTAGTGAATTTCGGAATTAAAGTCATAATAGCTAGCCGCATCATGCAACCAAAGTTAATATGACAAAGTCGCGAATGCCAAATATTAGACTCATTATCGTGGCAAACATTATTAATAACTTTAGTGCAAATATCTGACAAAGACAGGCGGAACAAGCCTCCGCACTCATAGCCTTTTCCAACAAATTGTCCATACTTAGAAATAACAACTTTGTTGGTCTCGAAAACGAACTTAAAACCATTTCAACACAAACGAGAACCGCTGACGAGATTTTTATTGATGGAGGGTACATGATGAACGTTCTTCAGACGCATGATCTTCCCTGAAGTAAACTTCAGATCGAGCATACCGACCCCTCGAACAGTGGCATGTGACCCGTTCCCAATCAGCACGGGAGAAGTCCCTATGACCTGATAAGAAGAAAACATAGAAGCATCGACACAAACATGTACGTTAGCACCGGTGCCAATTAACCAATCTGGAGAATGACAAACTGAAAGGATGGTAGGAAAAATACCGTACCCAGAATCCTTCATATCAGTATCACCGATGACCACATTAGCGAACTTGTCGTTCTTCTCATGTTCACGCTCCTCATAGTGGTTAGGACATCTCGGAGCCCAGTGATTGGGATCACCGCAAACATGGCACAGTCCCTTCCCTTTTTTATGAGAATTCTTCTTGAAGTTGGTAGATTGTGACGGCTTGTTCTTTGCAACAAACTTGCCTTTGCCCTGAGTTTTGTTCTTGTTGTTCTGGGGCTTGTTGAAATGGAAGTTCTTCTTCTGCACCACGTGGGCACTAGAAGCTGTTTACACACGAACACGTCATCGTGTACCCTCAACGCCGGGGGTGATGCATTGCAGCTCACGTCGAGGGAGGTCCGTCCGGCAGCGCGATACGCAAGACAGTCGGCACGTCCGGGAGGGACCCCGTCAGGGAGTGCGGTGGCTATGGGCTGCCCTAGGTCGATTCGCTCGCCCCTAGAGCCTTGGGATCCGCAGATCTCAAACGAAGAACAGCGAAGAACGAGAAGAAAAACGAAGAGCGTAGATGAAAAAGTAGTATAGATTGATTTGTTCGATTGTGTGTTGTTCAATCGGCCGTCACCCCCAACATATATAAGAGGCGGCTGGACTTCCCGTACAAGCAAAGGATTCATCTAGGCTTTACTTACAAGAAAATTACATCAATTTACGTCCTAGAGTCCTAGTTCTAGTTCCACTCGGATTCAGCCCAAATCTGGCCCAATCTTCTGTCTTGCTTCTCGCGTGGGCTGTGGAATCTGCATATGACCTCCGATGGAGACGGTCCAAACATCAATTTTGTGTGACTCGAATAGGCCAACAATCCGTATGTTGATCACTTTCCCAAATAAATCCATCTTGAATACCCCACAAGGTCATCTTTAACTTCGAATCGGACTCAGTCACGTAGCAGACTAGGCTGTCCGAGTGTTGTAGCGTCTCTGCAGGCCGTATAGTATCTCATATGATAATGACGTTAAAAGAAAATTTGACCATTTTGACATTACTAACAACTTTCATGTTGAACAATTTTCCATCCGAGGCCATTTTGAACTTTCACTCGACCGGTATTTTTCACTCGGACGGTGATTTTCACTCGGACGACAATTGCACTCGGCCAAGACTTTCACTCGACCGTTACTTTTCACTCGGACGGTGATTTTCACTCATACGGCAATTTCACTCGGCCGGACGGAAAACTTTTCACTCGATCGTACGGCAAACGTTTCCCTCAGTCGGCAAACTTTCTGTCGGAAATCCCGAGTGAAACTCCAAACTGATTTTGTTTTGCCTCTCCAGGTCGCATACGACCTCGGATTGATAAGATTTATATATCAAAATCAATCGCCTTGAGGACACGAAATTTTTTCATGTTGTAAGTTTTTCCACCCGATGACATCTTGTGGGCCGAATGGCTCGCGCGACCCATCAGACATGTGTCTGATCTCCTACGCCACATTTTGCTTTGTGGTAGGGTTTCACTCTGGTTGCTCTAACTTTTGCATACGACCTCAGATCGAGATGATTTATATGTCAAACCCAATCAGCTCAACAAGACGAAGACAATCCATGTAGAACATTCCTTCGTTCGAGGTTGTCTATGATGCCGAATGGTGATGGCCTAAACATCAAGGTTGTTTCACTCGGCAATATGAACTTTCTCGTAGAAAATACCTTTTCGTTTGAGTCCATCTTTATTGCATTTTGCACCGTTCCAAAATCAGGTGTCAACACATGCCTCGGTTGTCGGGCTGGTGGGGCTAAGGCCAAAGGGAAAATAGAGTAGAAATGCAAAGGCGCGTGGCGGGCGAAAAAGGGGTAAGGTGCAGGCAGCAAGATTCATGAGGCATAAAACACAAAGTATTCATGCCATAAAGCAAAACGACCCACGGCCGGCATTCAATTCATTACATACACACCCCCAGTGGGTGGATCGAATCCAAGTTTAAAGTGCAAAAAAGAATGAGCAAAACAGAAAGATGCCCGGGGGCTCAAGCCACCGGCGCGTGGCCATCCGGTGCGTCGCCAACCGGCACGTCGAGAGGCGGCTCGGTCCCCGTCCCGGAGGTGCTCGCGGCCTTCGGGTTGGTCGCCTTGCCCTTCGTAGCGGCCTCCTTGGTCTCCATCGTCTTGCCGCTCGAGTCGGTGCTCTCGTCAGCAACTTCGGCGTCGTCCGGGCCCTGGGGGATGCGGAAGGAGTCCTCGGGCAGTGGCTCGCCGTCTTCTCCAAGGGGCGACAAGAACTCATCCGCGTCGACATACGACGCGAGCTCGTTCGCCCGCAAGACAAGGGCCGGCTCGCGAGCCTCCCGCTCCGCGCCCGACACGTCCCGCATCGTCGCTAGTCGGGCGAGGTCCACCCCCCGGTACCACGAAGTGACGAACCGAAGTGCTATCTACGCTCTGGCTCGGGCGGCCGAGGCTTTCCGGGCCTCGAGGCGTGAGACGGCGTGCTCAAGCCACAGCGCCATGCGATGCGTCGGAGCTCCTCCACGGCCCGGCCATAGCGCGGCGATGACCTCCTTGCCGGCGGTCTTGAGCCGCTCCTTGCTCCGCTCGAGATGGGTCATCCGCATCTCAATGGCGAGCCCGATCTCGTTCACATCCCATGGGCCGTACCCCTGGAGGTGCTCCCGGTGCTCCTCAACGTTCCGTGTGGCACGGCGATGGGTCTCCGGGAACCGCACTAGGGTGAAGAAGGGAAGAAGAAAAGAAAGACCATATGAAGCGCAAAGAGGCGGCAAGCGGAAGGCAACCAATCGAAAAAAGAAAGAAACAAGCGCTTACCTTCGATCGCATCATCCACACTGATGGCAAAGTTGAGCGCCGCCGCCCACTCGGCTGCCCGAGCCGCTTCTGAGGCGACAAGAGAGCTCTTGGCCTCCTCGAGCGACTTCTCGAGGCGGGTCACCTCGCCTTGGAGGGCGGTAGTCCTCAAGGTGGCATCAGCCGCCTCCCGGGCCACCGCCTCCTTTGCCGCCTCGGCCTTGAGCCGATCGCGGGCTGCCTCACCGTCAACCAGCAGCGCGGCCAGCCAGTCTTTCTCTCGCGCGGCCGCCTAGACATCCCGCGCCAGCCGGTCCCGCTCGGCAGCAAGCCCGGTCTTTTCCTCCCGAAGGGCGGCCAGCTCGCCTTCATAACAAGGATAGCATTAGTAAAACAGGTGTGAAGCCGCCGACCCCCGAGGGCTACACGCCTCCACCCGCAAAACGCAACTCACCTTGCACACGGGCCAGCTCCTCCTCCAGACAGTAGAAGCCGCGCTTGCCGCGGTCGTGGATGGCGACCGCCTTAGTGAAGAGCCTCTGCCGAAGGGAGGCCCCCTTTGTTGCAAAAGGGGGAGAACGTCAAAAAACACGCTCGAAGGTGATCCGGCCCGGCTGCCCGTTAGCCGGTCAGCTGGCTCGCATCTCGGGGGCTACACCCAGTGGGTGCGCTTGCGCGTCCCCACTAGGAAAAGTAAGGACGAAAGGAGAAGCTTACCTCATCACGCCGAAGGGCGGTGTCTGCTGCCTCCGCGAACCGGGCCAGCTCCTGCCGGCACCGGTCCAGGACACTCCCCAGATCCCCAAGGGAGGGGACCAGGCCGCCTGGCGGAGGCGCCGGTAGGGCCGGCACATTCGCCAACGCCTTCCAGTCTCGGTTGACCTCCTGCATCGACCGCAGGATTCGCCGAGCGCGGCCGCCGCTACCGCTCGGGCTCGCCGCGGCTCCGGCTGCTGGGGGCGGGTTGATAATGGCAAGGGACCGAGAGTCGCCTCTCGCCGGCCCCCCGTCGGGCATCATCGCCACCTCACCTATCGGTCGCTCTGGCGTGTCGATTGCACCGGAGGGCCGCTCCACCTTCACGACAACCGCCTTCTGCGGCGTCTCCGGCATCGCCTCTGGAGCCCGTGGGATCACCTCCTCTCGGGCCGGCTCGGGAGCTGGCGGGGGCACCTTCAGCACTTCGTGCCGAGGCGCCTCAGGGGTGGGCCCCGTCACCGTCTCCCGTGCGGGCGGGGGCGGCGGCAGATCCATGGCCGCGTCTCGCGGCTCGCTGGAGGGGGGTCTTGACAGGCGGACGAACTCTGCCGCTGAGTTCGAGGGCCATGGCGTGTCGGCACCCCCCTGCGTCGCTGACCGCTCAAAGTCCCGGAGCATGCGGCCCCTCCCCGTGTTCCGGACCGAGAGGCTCGCGGGCCAGCCGGCTGGCGGCGTCCGCATGCTCGTCAGGCCCGCCCTCCTCTTGGAGCTCGATGGGTCACTGTGGCATCCGAGCCCCGGTCATCGACCGGCTCGAAAGACGAAAACAAGAAAAAAAACAAGGGAAGAAGCGCAGAGGACTTACGCGACAACGAGGGGCAAGGCCCGCTTGGCGCGAGGTGACGGCTTCCGCACGGCCACCTTGACCCTCTTCGGGTCGAGCGGTGGAGCCGCTGACCCCTCCTGGGCCGGCCTTTTCTCCCTGACGGCTGGCTCGGCGGCTGGGCCTCGAGGTGGGTGCTCCTCGCTCCTCCGGTCCGGGCGCGCTGCAGGAGGAGGTCCATCGAGGATCATCAGCTCATCATCATCATCATCGTTGTTGTCCGTCCAATCACGGATGGAGGGACCAAGAGGGAACTCACCCGCTCCGCCGGGTCCCCCGGCTGCTCCGGACCCTTCGGCCGCTCCGGACCCTCCGGCTCCGCTCGGAGCGCCGCCTCGCGGCCCCGCCGGCTTGTTGGCCTCCCCGGAGGAGTGCGCACCCTCTTCAGCGGGACCCCCCGTCAGGAAGTCCCGAGTGTCGGAGTCCGTCCGCTCCGCCTCGAAGATTTGCGGATGCGGGCCGTCCGGGGTATTCTGTCGCACCAGCCGCTGCGGTCAGCACCCCGTCATAAGTTCTCCCGCCGGCAGCGGCTGGGGATACTAAGCGAAAGGCAAACCTCAACAAGAAGACTCACAAGGGGGGTGGTTGATGCGGTCATACGGCTTCATGCCGAATGACCACGAGGCGGGCTTCAGCTTGAACATCGTGAGGGCTTCACCCGCTTCGCCACCTGAGCCAACGTTAGCTCCACGGTGGGCTGTCGGCAGGGGTCCTGCCGGCCCGACATGTCACAGATTTGGTGCGGCCTCATCTGTAGAGGCCACACCCGGCGCGATATGAAGGCCACCACCAGATCGGAGGCGACCAGCCCCTCGGAGCTCTTCAACTCCCCGAGCTGGCCCAGCTCCTCCAGAGCAACGCCGCGTAGGCTGGCGCCGGCCAGTTCTGCTGGGACGACTGGCGGTCCTCGAACGACGGCAACCCGATGTAGTCCGTCGCCGGGTCGACGTTCCGCACGTAGAAGAATGTGTAGTGCCACCCCTTGACGAAGTCAATCAAAGAAAGGGGAGGGAAGTGGGCGACGCCACGGTAGCACACTACAGTGCCCCGCATGCGTTGTTGATCACCGGCTTGAGATAAAAAAGCGCGTTGAAGAGGCCAAGAAAAGGAAGAACTCCCAGATACCCCTCGCACAACGTCACGAAGGCAGAGAGATACAAGATGGCATTGGGACCGAGATTGTGGTGTTGAAGATCAAGGGTCTCAAGGAAGAGGCAGAAGAAGTTGCTCACCGGGAGCGCGAAGCCCTGGGAGAAGTGCCAGAGGAACACTACCTGTTCCCCTGGCTGCGGCGCCGGCACCAGCTCGCTGCCCGGCGCACGGGCGGCCACCCGCTCGGGCGGCGGCGGCATCCGTGCCTTGCGCAGCTCCCCGATATCAGCGTCGGTGACGAAGAAACTCCCCAGCTGCCGCCGCGTCCATTGGCCATCTCAGCGGTGGGGCGGCATGCGGGCGCGTGCTCGGGCTCGAGCACGGCAGCACGAGGGGAGGCGAGGCCGAGAAGCAAGGGGCAATGACGAGAAGGACTGCCAGGGGGCGAGTGGGGCACGGGTACCTCCGCCCCTGCCTTTCCCTCCCCTTTTATAGGGGAGGACACGACTGGGGACGTGGGATCGTCTGCGCCCATGTTCCCCGGAAATCCCACGTGAGTGGGTCGCCACCGGCCGTAACGGCTGTATCGGGGCATAGAGGATCCGGCCCCAGCCCCGAGGCCTACCGGGCTACGCCTAGGCCCTACCGGACTAGCCCTGGGTGACGTCCCGTCTCCCCGCGTGCGCAGGGCCCAACACATCATTATGCGCCGCGTGGCAAGTCGCGTGCCGGCATGTGCCCTGAGGCAACGCGCCAGAACCCGAGGTGTCGGGTCCTATAGCTGGCCCAGCTGCCCCTTCGCCTTCGGGCCGGAGGTGGGTTAGGCCGGGGGGAAGCCGCCAGCACCCCACCATCCGGCGGACATGGGCCCCCGCCGGCTTCGAGGGCTACTGACGGGGCCCATATCCCGGGGTAGGCCAAGGCAACGGTGTCCTCCCCATTCCGCTTCGAAGAAAAACCAAATGGCCGGCTGGACAAGACCGGCTGGGGACATGCCACACGAGCCGTCTCTGGTTGGTGCTTCGCCTGGCCAGCCTAGCGACCGGGCGAGCTCCCGCCCGGCTGGCCGAGCAGCCGGCCGCCCACGAGCCGGGCAGCCCATTGATTTGGGGACGGACATGCCCTGTCCCGTCTCCCTGACCGCAGGTATGGCAGTGCAATGTGACTGGTGGGGTATGCGACCCTGTGGCCACAGTGGTTGCCGACGCGCTGTCCCGCATGGCTACAATCCATCCGTTCGGCCCGCTGACCTTAGTGAGTGCGACCGGACGGGGAACAGTTCCAGCACACCCCCGTCACTCGAGTGCCTGCCCCGGCGTGGCTACAGTGTTGCTGGCCGTATCGACGACCTCGGCCGGCTGGCGCTAGGCGACGCCTCCCTAGGCGGCCCGTGCCGGGGTAGGTGGGGGAGGGCCAATCGCGGAGCCCGTTGGCGGGTCCCAGCACGAATGGGACCGCTCGGCCGACGGGCCCTGCCCACGACAAGACAATACAAGCCGCGGGACCCCCTGGCCTGGCGGAGAGGCTGCCAGCGGGGTCCCTCCACCCTCGCACCTAAATCATATTGTAAGAGCCGGGGGGTTGGCCTATAAAACCCCCCGAGCCCCCCATGCAACAACGACGGAACCCCCGATCAAGAACACACACGTATAGAGCTCCAATACTCTTCCCAGTGGTATAGGGAGACGAGCTGGCTGCTCCTTTCTTCCTCCTCCGAACACAGCTCCAGGAGCACCTTTCTATACTTATCCATCCATCCAACAAATCCAAGCAGGACTAAGGGTATTACCTCCCACGGAGGGCCCCAAACCTGGGTATGTCGCGTGTCTCCACCTTCTCGTACCCAATCCCGCACCCGAAGCCCATCGGCGTCCAATGGCCCCAACACCACCGATAAGCCACCCTATGGCATATGCCATGAGAAAACGACGACAGTATGTGGCACCAGCATTTTTTAACCCGAAGGTCATCACTGTGCACTCGAATAAACCAAGGAAACCAGGGCAACGAAAGGCTGTTTTGGACATGTCCTCTTCGGCCATAAAAATTTGATTATAACCCGCATTACCATCAAGAAAGCTAATAACCTTATGTCCAGAAGTATCATTAATAAGCATGTTGGCTATTGGCATGGGGTATTCATCTTTGGGTGTAGCTCTATTCAAATCTCTGAAATCAATGCACACCCTTAACTTGCCGGATCCTTTCTTCTCCACAGGCACGATGTTAGAGATCCACTCAGCATACCTGCAAGGCCGAATGAAATTAGCTTTGAGCAACCGCCGATCTCCTCCTTGATCCAGTCATATGTTTTTGGATTAAATTTTCTGGCCGATTTTTTGTAAGGTCTAAAACCGGCTTTTATAGGCAATCGATGCTTCACTAGCTCTCGACTTAAACCTGGCATCTCATGATATTCCCATGCAAAGTAGCAAACATATTATTTCAACAACTTGATCAACCTATCCTTATGATCGGCTCTTAAGTTTTTATTTACAAATGTCAGCATGGGAACTGAACCATCCCCTATATCTATTTCTTCTAATGGACCTGCCGACTGAAAACCCTGTCCTAATTTATCCATGTCATCCACCTCCTCTACAGCTTCATACATATCGTTCTCGCTAGACCGATATTTTCCAAGACATTTCTGCAACCACTCGGAATTAGAATCCATTTAAACATACCATACCTTGGAGCCGATTGCCACTAATCGGCTTTAAAGAGACGGGCACAAAGCCATACTTCGTTGCGCTAAGGAAATCAAACTCTGACAAGTCACGTCCCGTCAAGCAAGTAGCATTGGGATGTTGCCAATCCACCGATGCATCGGCCAAAGCAACACAAGCCGAGTTATCCGCATGAATGACTTCCACCTCATCATCAACCCACTGGATAAAAAACTGGTGCATGGTAGATGGCACGCACTGGTTTGCATGAACCCAATCACGGCCTAGTATGTCGTTGTAGTTACGTTGCACCTCAGCGACAAAGAATGCAGTAGCCAAAGTTTTGCTCCCGACTGTAAGGTCCACATACATCACACCTTTGGCTTCAGTTTTCTCTTTGCCTTCAAACCCATTAAGCACCATATTGGTCTTGATTAATTCATCATCGGGCAAACCCAATTTCTTGAAGACCAAATAGGGCATGAGATTCACCACACCACCACCATCAACAAGCATCCGAGTGAGTGGTGATCCATTGATATGACCTTTGAGGTATAACGGTTTCAAGTGCATCACTGGTTCCTTTGGCTTCTCGAATATTGCATTTCTGGGGCCAAAAGCCAGCTGAGCCACTTCCCCTTCTTCATCTACAACATGGAATTCAGCGGGTAAGTAATACACCATATTGATATCCATACCTTCATGAACCGGTGTAGACTCATAGTCCAACAGATCGTCTTCCTCTTCCCGTGCATCCACTAAATTTGAATTATGTCTGAGTGAAGGAGAAGTACTAGGCGACTGAGACGATGTCATAGCTACATTGTCCTCTTTTGGTGGTGTAATTGCTGTTGTGACAGATGTAGAAGCCATTATGTCTTGCATTGGTTTAGGCCTCCACACTTGCTTCACTGGTATCATGGGCCGAGTGACATTGAACAACTCGTCCCTTTGCATCTCATCCTCTTGTTCTGCCATCTCTTGATTCCTCAACCTCTGTAATTTCCTCTTTTGTGTCTTTGTTAACCCTGGAGGACACCACTTTGGCCGAGTGTATTTAGGATCAACTGGCTTCACTTGACTGGTACTCGCTTCATGATCATTAGTCGAGTGCATTGGCGCGATAACGAGTATCGGCACAATTGGGTTGCTACGCACAGTCGGCTGTTGCGTGGTAAACCTTTCACTGCCCAAGATGAGTGAGTCAACATTGATATTTTCCTCGCCTTTCCCTGACTCCACTGCTGCAACACTTGACAACTTGATGCGCCACTCCTGTCGACTTTTCTGGCCTACGAAGCCTTCACTTGGGCGCACCCTTTTACTTAGACGAAATCCACTCGACTGTATTCTTTCATTTAGATAAATTCCACCCGAGTGCATTCTTACACTCGGATAATTTCCACTCGGAGGCATATTTTGACCAACCGAGTAATGGACACCCATGTTCAGTCAGCTTTCATACGAGCATCCAAGTCGATCACAAACATGTTGTCATTGTTCTTGCAGAAACGACACCCTTGATCCAGTCGGTTTTGCATGCCGACTGAACATATTAGTTGATGGTGACCTTGGTCACTTCAAGTACGATGACCGATTAGAGCTAGAACCGGTCGACTGATTTACATATTTGGACAACAACATATCAAAATTTGGCTTGATTCGGTTACGATGTACCTTGGCTTCAATCCTCTTCCACTTGCCAACTTCTCGACTCTTGGGTTTAACAAATTTAACACGAGTGTCTTGTTGCACTTGTGGTTGCCCCCCGAGTGTAGGATTCTTGCTCGTGATCTTGATTACTTCCCTGCCATTGGGTTGCTTGTCAAACACAACCTGTCTCCCCAAGACCTTGCTGTCCTCCTTGCTTTTCCTAGGCTCACTAATAATGACATTAGTTTTATTAGCAGATTCGGCTACCTCTGGCCAAATGAGCAACTTTTCCCCCTCCAAATCCAGAGTGTTCATTGGGAAGGGCTTCTTATCAACTTGCATCTCAGAAAAGTTCAATCGTCCATCATTAATGGCCGACTGTATCTATCGTCGGAAAACACTACAATCATTAGTAGCATGAGAAAAAGAATTACGATATTTGCAATAAGCACGCCATTTCAACTCTTCAATCAACGGTAAATTGTGAGATATCCTAATGATCTTAGCTTGCAGTAAAGCATCAAATATTTTGTCACACTTAGCAATGTTAAAAGTAAACCTCATCTCTTCATCACGATTCTTATGAATCGGTTTCAGATCATTGCAAGTAAACGGTTTGGCCTTAGACGGCCAAACAAATTCAGCAGCATACATATCACCTTCATCATCCGAGTGATCACTACCATACTCAACCATATTCATCTTAGGACGATCAGTTTTATATCTATGCACCTCCTTGAGATCTTTGCTCCGGCTCTCCTGAGCCAAAGCTTTTTGTAAGACTTGGTTGACACTTAAGAACTCATAGACTTCTAGATTTTCCCTAATGTGACTTTTCAAACCACTAAGCACAAGGTCAGCCAAGTCCCTCTCGGTTATCACCAAACTATAGCATCGGTTCTTTGTATCTCTAAATCTCTTGATGCAATCGGAGACCGATTCATCATTTTTTTGCTTAACCGATGTAAGATGTGATAATTTAAGTTTGTTGTCGCCTCTATAAAAGTGATCATGAAATTTTTGTTCCAGCTGCGACCACACACGGATAGAACCATGTGGTAAAGAAGAAAACCATGAAAATGCAGTACCAGTTAATGATAAAGGAAACAAGCGCACTTTCAATTCATTCAGCGAGCCTGCTTCACCCAATTGTGATAAGTATTGACTAACATGTTCCCATGTGGTTTTTGTGCCTTCTCCATTGAACTTAACAAAATCTAGAATTTTATATCCCGGAGGGCACTGGATAGCGTCAAAGTACTCGGGGTATGGTTTTTGGTAAATCCGATTCCGAGGTAACTCAACTCCAAAATTCTCTCTAAGCATCTTAGCCATCTCCTCTCTAAAGTTAGCTAAAGTATCGTCTGCAGTAGACGGTAAAGATTGCTGCTGTGGGATGGGAGGAGTAGAATTACTAGCAGTAGGCACGAATAGTGGCCCATATGCCGAACCATAGCTCAGCTGTGGCCGAGTGCTTGCACCTATAGGTACAACTTGGTTCGGTATAGGTATCGAACTTGGCATGCTCATGATGGAATTATTAGGTGCAGCCACAATATGATTGGTGTGGGTAGGATAGTAATTCATTAGCAAGGGAGGTGTCGATGAAAGAGGTAAAGACATATTAGGGTTTTCTACACTAGCAGCCACACCAATATTACCACTAGACGATTGACGTATATTTTTCTACGCATTGGTGTTTTCTATGAAAGTTTGATAGACTAAATTATTACCATTGGCAATACGACTCTCAATCTCAGCCCATTGCTCAGGAGAAAAGGTACTACTTACAGGAGATTTAACCTGTTCGGCTTGAAGAGGAGGGAACTTGATTTCTCTAATCGGAGTGATATTGCCTTGGCGATCTTTCTTAAAGTTTGCAAGGAATTCCTGCAAATCCATCTCTTCACGTGCCTTATTGTACTCCTCATAAGCTTGGCGATGATCAGCCGATAGTTCATCAAGCTTGGGCTTGATGATGTTATCGGCATCTATCTCAGATGGCTTGGGAAGATCAGACATGATGGTTGATGAGGATGATTGATCTTTGTTCCCCAGCGGAGTCACCAAAAAGTGTGTTGACACACGAACACGTCACCGTGTACCCTCAACGCCGGGGGTGCTGCACCGCAGCTGACGTCGAGGGAGGTCCGTCCGGCAGCGCAATACGCAAGATAGTGAACGAACGCTTTTGCAGACCTGAAACCCCGCATGCCCAGGAGGGACCCCGTCAGGGAGTGCGGTGGCTATGGGCTGCCCTAGGTCAATTCGCTCGCCCCTAGAGCCTCGGGATTCGCAGCTCTCAAACGAAGAACAACGAAGAGCGAGAAGAAAAACGAAGAGCGTAGATGAAAAAGTAGTATAGATTGATTTGTTCGATTGTGTGTTGTTCAATCGGCCGTCACCCCCAACTTATATAAGAGGCGGATGGACTTCCCGTACAAGCAAAGGATTCATCTAGGCTTTCCTTACAAGAAAATTACATCAATTCACGTCCTAGAGTCCTAGTTCTAGTTTCACTCGGATTCAACCCAAATCTGGCTCAATCTTCTGTCTTGCTTCTTGCGTGGGCCGTGGAATCTGCATATGACCTCCGATGGAGATGGTCCAAACATCAATTTTGTGTGCCTCGACGAGGCCAACAATCCGTATGTTGATCACTTTCCCAAATAAATCGATCTTGAAAACTCCACGAGGTCATCTTTAACTTTGAATCGGATTCTGTCACGTAGCAGACTAGGCTGTCCGAGTGTTGTAGCGTCTCTGCATGCCGTATACTATCTCAGATGATAATGACCTTAAAAGCAAGTTGACCGTTTTGATGTTACGAACAACTTTCATGTTGAACACTTTTCCATCCGAGGCCATTTTGAACTTTCACTCGACCGGTATTTTTCACTCGGACGACAATTGCACTCGGCCAATACTTTCACTCGACCGGTGCTTTTCACTCAGACGGCAATTTCACTCGGCCGGACGGAAAACTTTTCACTCGACCGGACGGCAAACGTTTCCTCGGTCGGCAAACTTTCACTCGGAAATCCCGAGTGAAACTCGAGACTGATTTTATTTTGCCTCTCCAGGTCGCATACGACCTCGGATTGAGAAGTTATATATATCAAAATCAATCGCCTCGATGACGCAAACTTTTTTATGTTGTAAGTTTTTCCACCCGAGGATGTATTGAGGGTCGAACGGCTCGCGCGACCTATCAGACATGTGTCTAATCTCCTGCGCCACATTTTGCTTTGTGGTAGGGTTGGACTCTGGTTGCTCTATCTTTTGCATACGACCTCAGATCGAGATGATTTATATATCAAAACTGATCAGCTCGACGAGACGAAGACAATTCATGTAGAACATTCCTTCGTTCGATGTTGTCTATGATGCCGAATGGTGATGGCCTAAACATCAAGGTTGTTTCACTCGGCAATATGAACTTTCTCGTAGAAAATACCTTTTCGTTTGAGTCCATCTTTATTGCATTTTGCACCGCGCCAAAATCAGGTGTCAACAGAAGCTCCCTCAACTGCTCGAGCACGTGTGTCTTTTGCTCTCGCCTTCTCTTCAACATCAAGAGTTCCAATGAGATCCGAAATGGAAAACTCATGTCTCTTGTGTTTCAGAGAAGTAGCAAAATTTTTCTACAAAGGTGGAAGCTTGGCAATGATGCCTCCAGCCACAAACTTGTCCGGTAACACACACTTGAAGTACTAAAGCTCCTTTGCGAGAGACTGTATCTCATGAGCTTGTTGAACAATAGAGTGCTCTTCAGTCATCTTGTAGTCATAGAATTGCTCCATGACGTACAACTCACTACCAGCGTCCAAGGCCGCAAACTTGGCCTCGAGCGCAGCCCACATGTCCTTTCCATTGTCAAATGACATATACGAATCCACAATGGAATCGTCAAGAACACTGAGAAGGGCGCCCTTGAAGAGGGTATCGATCTTCTCAAAAGCTTCTTCATGTGCAGGATTAAGATCGCCCTCGGGCTTACCCTTGCTGGCATCATAGCAGTACATGGTCTAAAACCAGTAGACTGCTCTCGTGTGCCACCTCTTATATTGCACCCCCTTTAAGGTAGGCGGCTTCAGATGCGCAGCAAAACCACTTGGAGTAAATTGCCTATAATCAGGTTTTTGGATTGTTGAATATATGAGAAAATTACTATAATATTAGCAGCAAATAGATCATGACAGCAAAAGTATAGATTACATTAATCATGCAGACTATCATATTAATGAATAGAATGAATCTAAAGCACAAACTAGACATAGGAATTCTAGTATGATATCAAACAGGGAGGACGAGATTGCATATGGTGCAGCAGGAGTAGAACCGCCAGTGTTGACGTTGTCGCCCATGTCATTGAGGAAGAGGTTTCCGAGGTCGGGGAAGAAGTCGTCATCTGGGAAACCGTTGCTGCAAGCAATCACGCGTGTGCGCTCCCCAAAAACCTGCTCGCCCCTCTCCCGTACATGATCACAAGAGGCGGGGTTCCGCAGGGCCGCTGTCCCTTCTCGCGGTGCACACCGGAAGGAGGGATGGAGAAGACTTGGATGGCGGCACAATGATTTGGAACAATGCGAAACCATATCTTGTGACGGCGGCTAGGGTTGGCAGGGACCTCGCGTATATATATGCGCGACGGTGGAGAGACATGGCATAGACCCACATTCGAGTCGGTTACAGCGCAGGATCCGACGTCTTAGATCATGGCGCGTATTTTAAGGACTCTCCGTTCCTGACTCGCAAAAATAAGCACGTAGGTATGAGCTCGGCTCGGCTCTGTTAGGAAAGCAACTTATCTCTATGAAGGCCCAAGTGGCATATATATATTACACAAGACTTGAGATGCAAGGAAAGTAAACCTAGCCTAAAAAGGACTCCTAGACCAATACTAATACTTCCTAACACCCCCTCAAATGCAAAGTGTATGCAATAGCATTGCATTTGAAGAGGTGTAATACAAAAAAATGATAATCCAAATCCGCATCTTGAGAGTGTCGTTGTAGCATGAAGAGTCTTCAAAACCCGTCGAGTCACCGAAGGAGATAACAATGAGATGGCACATCAGAGGAAGACACCGCATCAATAGAAGATACAGAAAAGTATTAAGAGAAGATGGGTTGTCAAAACAAGATGGCACATCAAGAGAATGAAGCATTGCTTAAAGAATCATGGCCCATGAAAACCGGCAGTGAAAGAAGCTCGACGATCAGAGAATGGGCTTAGATCAACAACGCAAAGAGGCCACATAAATCCTATTGAGAGGACAGTGACCAGAAAAAGGCTGATGGATAATGATATGGTGGACTCGCATGACACAAGAAAAACACAAAATATCAACGGATTTTGTCGTGGTTTTATCATGGCAGATGTCCGGGTAAACGGACTTCGGTTCGAGGCCATTGCTAACGTGATGGACTCAAAGGGGTTGATAGGGATGAGAGACACAGATTTATCCAGGTCCGGCCCCTCAACTCGAGGTAATAGCCTACGTCCTGCTTGTGTTTGTATTGCTTGATGTATCGATTACAAGGGAGCAGACGCTTGGCCTAGTATTCGATCACTTGATCTCTAAGTCGCCCCGGGTCTGCCCTTATATAGGAGGTCTAGACCACGGGTCATACAATTGGTACCGACTCATTGTATCCGAGTCTTCCTCTATCTTCTTGTCCAAGTTGTCCCCGGGCGGCTTACACACCCGGGTGTTCTGGGCCACTGTCCGGCCCACCTTATGAGCCGCCAAGCTTCCTAGGCTTTAGGACCACCGGCTCACCTTGGGCCAGTGTACGAGCCGCCAAACATAACCTGGAGCCTTTAGGGCGGGTCATACCGCGGGGTTATATCCCCAATATTAGGCCCCGGGTTGATTTGAGCTTGCTCACTTCACCCTCTTGTCTTGCTCTTTTGGCGACTTGCCCGAGATGACCTGCCATGACGTCACGTTGGCCCTACAGGAAAGATTCGCTGACGTACCCACCAAATCTTCGCATTGAGTGACTATCCCGAAAATCGAGGCGTCCGCCTCGGCCAAAACGTTTCCGTCGCCTAGATTTTCACGCTCCTTCTACCTTCTCCTTTTAAATAGGACCGCCCCAGGCAATTTATCACTTCTCCCGCTTGCTTCCTCGTCTTCCTCTTCTTGACGCAACCGCTTCCATCACTTCCAACTTCGGTGCCACCTCCGCTCCGTTGACGACAGGCCGCTGCATCAACCTGTGCGAATCAGAGCTTCATCTGTGTTTCACTGCGCCGTCGCCGGTAAGCCTGTGCTTCTCCTTAGATCCATTACCGCGCCAGTAGGGTTTGCAGGAAACCAGTCGCCTTCGCGCGGGTTCTTCCGACGCCGTGGCTCAGGGTCCTCCGACGTCGGTCGCACCCTTGACACTCACGCCGGCCACGCCGCCGCGCACGGAGCGACCGCGCACAATGCACGGGCTCATCGCGGCTCCTTCTGATCGTTTCAGTTATCGTCTGCTTCGCCTGTTCTTCGCTAGGTCTAAAAATAGGAAGCTTTTTTCCTTCTTTTATAGATCCCTAAAGATAGTTGTAGTTTGTGAAACCTGTTTTCCAGGACTTAGCCAAATTCCCCCCCCCCTCTGCGCCGGCTCGCATCATCCGGAGTGTAGCACCTTATACATAGAATCTTTAAACTCATAAGTCGCATAGATTTTAATCTCCTCTTAACTCGCCGTGCTTTCATTTTCACAATTCTTTAAACCGGCAGAATGTCTCGTGCCTCGAACTCCTATAACTGGGTCGGGCCATGCGTTACGGAAGAGTTTTTGATGGACTTTGTTCATGCTGGCACTCTCCCTTCAAAAGATGCCATCCACCAGCGGGTCCCAGGTGATGAACTCAGGCCCATTCCCCACGAAGGAGAGGTGGTCGTTTTCTCAGACCATATTGAGCGGGGTTTCGTGCCTCCTGGCTCAAAATTCTTCCGCGATGTCCTTAATTTTTACAAACTACATCCTCAAAACCTCGCCCCCAACTCCGTCTCAAACATCTGCAACTTTCAAGTGTTGTGTGAAGTCTATCTGCAAGCCAAGCCGTTGGTGGAACTGTTCCAGGAGTTCTTCTATGCCAACCGTCAAACTGAAGTGAAGGTTGGTCCGAGCGTCGAGCTGGGCGGAATTTCTATCCAAAGGCGCCGGGACATCACCTTTCCGGCTATGCAGCTGCCGAGTCACCCAAAGGACAGGAATAAAACATGGTTCTATTGCAAAGATACTTCTCCAGAGGGTGAACATCCACTGCCGGCTCAAGACAACTTCAGAGCTTCCTGGCCGGCTGTCCGCTTCAGAGCGCGCAAGATACGAGCCGGCTCATGCCAAGATTAAGGCCCTCATGGCCAACGGCTTAACCGGACTGGACCTGATCCACTGCTGGATCTCTTGGCGGATCATGCCGTTAAGCCATAGAAGCCGCCTTATGTGCGAGTACAAGGGCGAATACGATAGCTCACTCTGCTTTAGCCGGTCAACCTTGACAGAAGATGACATCACCACTGCTATCAGGAGTCTCGTTCATGAGACATCCGGAGCCTGCAGTGCTATCGGGTTGATCCCCTTTAGTGCCCTTAATCCGACCCCAGATGTAAGGCGATTTCTTCCCATCCGCCTCTTGGACTTTACTTGTACCTTGCTGATCTATTGCCCTTAACCTGCTTATACTTTCAGGCCGACTCTGACTTCTGGAAGAAGGAGTACATCCCTCCCTTGAAGAAGACCAAGAAGAAAGCCCCGACCAAGAAGCCCAAGAAGGACACCCCGCAAGAGGGATGGTTTGACCCACCACAATCATCCGGCTCAGAGGTAAAATGTTAGCTGTTTCTTGAGACCTTGTCTTCTCATCTCACTAACACCTGTTTTACTCTCAGGATGATGTGGAGACCAGCCGCGCTAACGCCCCCGAGGTAATCTACATTTCTTCGGGCTCAGAATATTTTGTCCCCCGGAAGCCGCGACAGTTTATTCGAAAAGTTCCTGTCTCTCATCCTCTTGCTTATCTGGACCCTCAATTTGTTTTTTTAAAACAACAATAGGTTGATCGTCATCAGACCCAAAGCGCCGGCTCTACAGACCTCGTGTCCGGTTTATCGAACTCCCCGGCTCCAAAGAAATGCCCTGTAGAGGTATGTATCTCTTGTTTGACCGGTTTACCTTGTCATTTCAATATTGTCATATCTTTTCTCAATTATCTCTCAAAAGTCACCTTCCTCTGGCGACTCTACGGCAACCGCCCTGCCGCCTCCTAAGATTAATCCGCTGTAAGTATTTCCTTTAACCATGCATTTCTGTTCCCTTTGGCGGTTGTAATCCTTGGGTTCTGACATTTGTGCTCTCTAGGGCTCAAGCGAAGCGTCGAAAGACGAACAAGTCCTCACCTAGCCCCGCAGCCCAAGAGCTGGAGCACGAACAACTGGACGAGTCGCAACCGGATGTGGATCCGCCAGCCGCATCTACAGGGTCGGCTGTGGAAGACATCATCCCAGAGAGCCCTCCAAGGGATCCTTCAAAGCCAACAAGTCCTGCCCAGATGACCAAGAACGCTGCTACTCTAGACGCCGCAATCACCGGCTCTGGCTTCCATTCCCCCTCGGCTCACGTGCTGACCAAGCATAAAGAGCCGGCTAAAGCCTCGAAGAAGTTGGAGTTTGACTCTTCTACCTTTGAGAAGATGACCGCCGAAGAGCTTCACGCCGGTTACATGAACCGGCTTTCCACCAGCCGGGATTTGGAGCTTCGACTGGTCAGTCTGATGAAGAAAAAATATGAGGTACTCCTTTTCCTGTTATAACCTTCCTTAACCCCCAAGGGCTGGCTCAATCTAATCCAGAGTTGATCCGGGTCTTTCATGATCTTCCTTGTAGAAAATCCAAATCCGTAGCCCCCAAGGGCCGGGTCAATCTAGTCCAAAGTTGAGCCGGGTCTCTTAGTGCCAAAACTTCTCAAAATAGACATTAGCCCCCAAGTGTCATACATATTGCTTGCGATATGTTTGGAGACTTGCCTACTGATATTATGCTTTGACATACCACAGGAAACTTTAGCTGAAGCCGGGTTGCAGCTGACGGATCTGAAGGCCAACCTGGCGACTCAACAAACGACTCGAAGTGCTATAGACGAGGAGTGTCGGCTCCTCTCTAAGGAGCTGGCTACAATCAAGGCCTACTTTGCCGCCTTTTAAAAGTCAGCCGAGTTTGAAAAGGCCTCCTTGACCAAGCGGGCGGATGACGTTGATCAACGGTTGATAGCTGCATCAAATGAACTCCAATCCTTAAAGCGTCATATTACTAGAATGACAGCCGCCCTCTTCGGTAATTTTCTGACAACCTATGCTTCAATGGTCATATAATACTTGTGCTGGCGACTCATCGTGAAATTTTCGACTTATGCAGGCCCTAGGAGCCGGCAACTGGCTTCTGAGAGTTTGTTGCCGCTGAAAGCTATCTATACCCTGACGGAGCAGCTGTACTGCGGCGCGATGTGCATTATTAAAGCTGTGCAATACAAAGACAAGATTCCTGCGACTCTCAAGGGCATCGTGTCCACCATGCCCAAGCAGATTGCCGAGTTAAAGATATCAGCCGCCCGCCAAGGGGCGATTGCGGGCATCAGCCGGGCCTTGGCTTTCTCTTCGGAGCTGACCTCGGCTGAGATGATGGATGGATTCCCTTCAAAGAAAGATGACGGCTCTGAGTTCACCGATGCTGACTACAGTCGGTGCATAAAATTCTAGAGTGCTGGCTTCCGTCTTAGCGGAGGAAGCTGACCTGACGACCTACCAGGTGGCTTATGGCCCTGACCAAAAGAGAATCCGCGGCCCGCTTTACGAGTGCAAGGACTTAACGCCTGCCCACAGTAAGGACCTCTTCACTCCTGACCTTGACCCGTCTCCTTACTTTGAAGAAGGCTCTTTTGCGGCTCTAACAAACTGCAACTGGGACTTGGACAATCTCCAGATCGGGGCCACCGAAGAGCCGGAGCAGGATGACCCGGCAGCTAGCTATCCCTTACCTTGAAAAACTTGTAATAGCCGACTCTCCATGACTCGCCATGTGGTGTTGAAACAAAACTTCTCCGAAATTTTGGGCTCCTCAGGGAGTGTATGTAATAGACTAGATGCCACTTTTGCTTCTGCTGAGTCTTGTTCTATTCTGCTGTATAAAATGATCCGGCTCTTCAATTGTCATTGCCTTTGTATGCTGTTTTGAGCCCTTATGCTGCTTTGTTAACATAGAAGACATCGGTAACCAAGACTAGGTAACCTACACCCGGAGGTGGTAAGCCCCCTTGGCAATCATAGCTAATCTGGTCGATAAAGCCTGGCCGATAAGGCATTAGAAGCTATACCCGGAGGTAAGAAGCCGCCCTCCGCCGGTTGTTTAAGGTTAGATAAGCTACACCCAAAGGTGGGAAACCCCCTTGACAACCATGGCTAATCTGGTTAGCCGGGGATGGCATAAAACCTGGCCGATAAGGCATTAGAAGCTATACCCAGAGGTAAGAAGCCGCCCTCCTTCGGTTGTTTAAGGTTAGATAAGCTACCCCCGGAGGTGGGAAGCGCCCTTGACAACCATGGCTAATCTGGTTAGCCGGAGATGGCATAAAGCCTGGCCGATAAGGCGTTAGAAGCTATACCCGGAGGTAAGAAGCCGCTCTCCGCCGGTTGTTAGGGTTAGATACCCGTCGGTAAAACACTTCCTACAACCGCGGCTAATCATGTTAGCCGGAGATTTGGCATGAAGCCGGTCGATAGGGTGTTAGAAGCGATACCCGTTGATAAGAAGCCCCTTTGAGCAATATGGCGTAAACGCCGACCGATAAAGCATTAGAATCGATACCCGAAGGTAAGAAGTCGCCCTCCGCCGTGGCTAATCTTTTTAGTCGGAGATTTTGGCATAGAGCCGGGCCGATAAGCATTAGAAGCGATACCCGAAGGTAAGAAGCCGCCCTCCGTCGTAGTTGATATATCAACTGGAATTTTTATGAACTCTTCTTGTATGAACAACGATGCGTGTAACAAAAGAGGTCCCGTCTTGCGGGGATGTTATCTTATTTATATACGGTATGTACAATGATAGTATACAATGGCGAGTCTCAACGCCCTTATGTGTAATACGGCCGTAGATGTACAATAATCTATGGTCGGGGAAAGGTTTCCCGACCTACCTTCTCTGAGTCATCCCTGATATCGACGAGATAGTATGACCCATTGTTGAGATTTGTACTAACCACAAAAGGTCCTTCCCAAGGAGGAGATAACTTATGCATGCCTGTCTAGTCCTGAATCAGCCGGAGCACTAAGTCGCCTTCCTGGAATGTCTGGGTCTTGATTCTGCGGCTATGGTAGCGGTGCAGGCCTTGCTAATAGATTATCGATCGGGCAGCCGTCAGCTCTCGTGCTTCTTCCAAAGAATCCAACGCGTCTTGACGTGTCGTCTCATTATCCGTCTCAACATAAGACACTACACATGGCGAATCATGCGAGATGTCACTCGACAATACTGCTTTAGCACCGTACACCATAAAGAAAGGTGTATAACATGTAGATCTGTTGGGGGTAGTTCTGAGACTCCATAAGACGAAAGGCAATTCTTCTACCCAACACCCGGGCGTCCGTTGTAAAGGAACCATAAGCCGTGGCTTGATGCCCCTTTAAAATCTCTTGATTAGCACGCTCCGCCTGACCATTAGACTGTGGATGCGCAACTGCTGAAACGTCCAGCCAGATGTGCTCCTTGTCATAGAACTCTTTCATAGCCCCCTTAGATAGATTTGTGCCATTGTCGGTGATAATGCTATGAGGGTAACCAAAACAGTAGATCAGCTTCTTAACAAATTGAACCGCCGTAGCCGCGTCACACTTGCTAACCGGCTCTGCCTTCACCCATTTGGTGAATTTATCGACTGTCACCAAGAGGTGCATCTTCTTATCTTTGGATCTGTTGAAAGGTCCTACCATGTCTAGCCCCCAGACTGCAAACGGCCATGTAATTGGTATCATCCTTAACTCTTGAGCCGGAACATGAGCACGCCGGCCAAACTTCTGATAGCTGTCACATTTGCGAACCAAGTCCTTTGCATCCTTGTGAGCTGTCAACCAGAAGAACTCGTGCCGGAAGGCCTTGGCTACTAGCGACCTTGAGCCGGCGTGATGTACGCAATCTCCAGCATGAATTTCATTTAAGATTTGTTGACCCTCCTTAGGCGAGACACAGCGTTGAAAAACACCAGTCACGTTGCATTTGTGCAACTCACCATTAACTATCGTCATTGATTTGGAGCGCCGGGCGATCTGTCTGGCCAGGTCTTCATCATTAGGTAACTCGACCCGGGTCAGATAGGCCAGGTAGGGGACAGTCCAATCTAGGATAGCGTGCAAAGCCGCCACTAACTCCCCCTCTGGGCTAGGAATAGCCAGATCCTCTTCCAAAGGTAACTTAACAATCAGATGATGTAAGACGTCCAGGAATACATTGGGCGGCACCGGCTTTCGCTGGGAGCCTAGCCGTGACAGCACATCTGCCGCCTCATTCTTGCGACGATCAATGTGATCCACCTGATACCCCTTGAAGTGGCCGGCAGTAATATCAACCGCCTGTCGATAAGCCGCCATCCGTGAGTCTTTGGAGTCCCAAGTGTCCGAAACCTGCTGAGCCACCAAATCTAAGTCGCCCAAACACCTTACCCGGCTTAAATTCATCTCCTTGGCTAATCTAAGCCCATGAAGCAGAGCCTCATACTCAGCCGCATTGTTAGTGCATGGGAACATCAATCGGAACACATAACAAAACTTATCACCTTTAGGAGATGTCAAAACAACTCCTGCACCTGACCCTTCTAGCTGCTTGGATCCATCAAAGTGTATAGTCTAGTATGTGTCATCCGACTTTTCCTCAGGGGCTTGACATTCCGTCTAATCATTTATAAAATCCACAAGAGCTTGGGACTGGATGGTCGTACGAGGCACGTATTTCAGATTAAGAGATCCCAACTCCAATGCCCACTTAGCAATCCTTCCAGTGGCCTCTCTGTTCTGGATTATGTCCCCCAACGGAGCAGAACTAACCACGGTTATCTGGTGCCCTAAAAATAGTGCTTTAATTTGCGGCTGGCCATGAAAACCCCATATACCAGCTTCTGCCAATGCGGATACCTTTGCTTGGCCTCCGTCAGGACCTCACTGATATAATAAACCGGCCTTTGAACCGGATACTCCTTTCCAGATTCCTTGCGTTCGACCACAATCGCAGCGCTTACTGCCCGATTATTAGCCGCCACATATAAAGTAACGGTTCTTTCTCAGCCGAGGCAGCCACCACCGGCGGCTCAGTAAACTGTTTCTTGAGCATCTCAAGTGCTTCAGCCGCCGCCTTGCTCCAGACAAATTTGTTCGTCTTCTTCTTCATCTGATATAAAGGAATAGCCTTCTCTCCAAGGCGGCTTATGAAACGGCTCAACACGGCGATCTGCCCCGCCAAGCGCTGGACATCGTTAATACAGGCCGGCTCTGCCAGAGAAGTGATAGCCTTGATTTTATCCGAGTTAGCCTCAATGCCATGTTGAGAAATCAGAAATCCCAGGAGCTTGCTAGCTGGAACTCCAAAGACACATTTAGTTGGATTAAGCATCATCTTATAGACCCAGAGATTATCAAAGGTTTCCTTTAAATCGCCCAAAAGGGTCTCCTTCTTCCTGGATTTGATCACGATGTCATCTACGTAAGCATGGACGTTGCGGCCAATCTGACTGTGGAGGCAGTTCTGCAGACGTCGCTGATAAGTCGCCTGGGCACTCTTGAGCCCGAAAGGCATAGATACATAACAGAAAGCCTCGAAAGGTGTAATAAAAGCTGTCTTCTCCGGGTCTTTAACCGCCATCTTGATCTGATGATAGCCTGAGTAAGCGTCCAAGAAACACAAGCTTTCACAACCCGTCGTAGCATCAATGATTTGAGCAATACGAGGGAGGGCAAATGGATCATCCGGGCAAAGGTCCGTGTAGTCCACACACATACGCCACGTGCCATTCTTCTTGAGCACCAACACCGAGTTAGCCAACCACTCTGGGTGAAAAACCTCAACAATGAAACCCGTTGCCAAAAGCTGGGCAACTTCTTCCCCAATGGCCTTACGCCTCTCCTCATTAAACCGCCGTAAAAACTGCTTAATTGGCTTAAACTTTGGATCCACATTAAGGTTGTGCTCAGCGAACTCTCTTGATACACCCGACATGTCAGAAGGTTTCCATGCAAAGATGTCCCGATTCTCACGGATGAATTCGATGAGCGCGCTTTCCTATTTGGGATCCATGTGAGCTCCAATGATGAACTGTTTGGATGAGTTGCCTGGAATGAAATCTATCGCCTTAGTATCATCCGCTGAAAACTTAAGGGGCGGCTCAACCTCCATGGTAGGCTTTTTAAGTGCGGTCATATCCTCCGGGTCAACATTCTCCTTGTAAAATTTAAGCTCCTCCTGAGCGCAACTGGACTCGGCTTAAGCTGCATCTCCTTCCTCACACTCGATGGCCGTCTTTCTATCACCATGAACAGTAATGATACCTTTTAAGCCGGGCATCTTGAGCTGTAGGTATACATAACAAGGCCTAGCCATGAATTTTGCATTAGCCGGACGTCAAAACAACGCGTGATAAGGACTCTTGATTTTTACCACCTGAAACCACAAGTACTCCACCCTGTAGTTATATTCGTCGCCAAAGGCCACTTCCAAAGAAATCCTGCCCACCAGATACGCTGACTTGCCTGGCACTACACCATGAAAAACGGTGGACGAGGGTTTTAAATCCTTGTCTAGCAATTTCATCCTCCGAAAAGTATCGTAGTAGAGGATATTAATACTGCTACCTCCATCCATTAACACTTTATTCACCATATACCCTGCTACTTGGGGGGCACAACCAAAGCCAGCCGCCCGGGGTCATCGACATGCGGCGGGTGATCCTCCCGGCTCCATGTTATATCATACTCAGACCATCGTAAATATTGTGGCAGGGCTGGTGCAACCGCATTGACCGCCCTCTTGCGCAACTTCTGATCCCTTTTGTTGAGGATGGTTGTGAAAACATGATACTGACCGGAGCTGAGCTGCTTCGGGTTACTCTGATAGCCAGACTGATTACGCTGTTGCTGATTGTTGTTACCAGAATGTTGTTGGTGTCCTCCTTGATTATCTTGACCTGGGTGACCAGACCCTGAGCCGCCGGACCAAAAACCGGCCCCTGACCTACCATGTCAAGAGCCTCTCGTGGGCCAGTGTCCTGATTGTTGGCGTGTATAAAGTGATTCTTAAGTTTCTACATGAAACGGCACTCTCCCCAAGTGTGGTTCGTCGGCTTATCGAGCTGGCCGTGATCCGGGCAAGGACCCTTTAGCGCCTCCTCCAGATTAAAGGTAGGCCTGTCCTTATTAAAAGGTGGCCTAAACCTCCTGTTGCCCCTGGGTTGATTCTGATTGGTACTTACATTGGCCACCAGTTCTGACCCGGCCTCAGGATTCTTACGCTTGCTCTGGCTACCATTGCTTGCCGTACCCTTGCTCTGATTACCCTTCTTGCCTTGACCAGCCTTCTCCTCGTCGGAGCCCGGATCCTTCGTGTTGTCAGAGTCGGCATATTTCGTGAGAGCCGTCATGAGCTCTCCCATATCTTGACATGTACGCTTGAGCCAGCCAAGCTTCTGCTTTAGCGGGACAAAGTGGCAGTTCTTCTCTAGGATCAGTACTGCCTGAGCCGCCGTGATTTGCACCGAAGAGTGGATGATGGTCGAGACCCGCCGTACCCAATGATGAGCTGACTCATTCTCCTATTGAACACAGTGATCAAGATCCACAATGGTCATGGGCTGTTTACACGTTCCTTGAAAGTTTTTAATGAATCTAGCTCTCAGCTCTGCCCATGAGTTGATGGTATTGGGTGGCAATCCCTTTAACCATGTGCGGGCCGAGCCTTCAAGCATCATGATGAAGTATTTGGCACAAACCGCCTCACTGACGTCCAGCATCTCCATGGCTAGTTCACAATTTTTCACCCAAGCCTCTGGGTAAATCAACGGTGTAATTTGGAACCTTGCGGGGGCCATTGAAATCCTTTGGTAGCCGCTCACTCCGTAGAGCCGGTGATAAACATGGCACCCCCCCACTCTAGTGGTTCCTCCGACTCCTACTGACACGGATGGCGCGGGCTCCTGGCGAGCTGCCTCGGCTAAGGCTATCACCTCTTGGTGGCCTCTTGTATCCATAGCCGACCGATGACCCGTTGGAATCTCTTGGTGTCGGTTGCTGCTGGAAACCGTCGGTGACTCGTAGCGCCAACTAAAACTCCGGGTAGGGAGTGGCGTTGAATGAACACGGCTCCGACTGTAGGTGTACTTTTCCTGTTGGGCCATTGCCGTCTACAAGTACCCAATGGCGTTTCGCACATCCTCCGCAAAGGGCGCTTCATCCGGAATAGGAATTGTTTCGAGTCGGGTGGCTGCTGCCACCATATTATCGGCCGGGTTAGAATAATGTCTCGCCGGTGTTGAAAAGGCCGCGGGCGAGGCCTGATTTCGCCGGGTCGGTTGAGTCACCGGTCGAGCTGTCGGGCGGCTCCCAGGTGCATTCGTTGTTCGCCCTGTCCCTGGCGTGTTGAAGAGGTTACTTGCCTCATAACGTTCCGGCAGACGGGATTGATGCCTCATCCGATGAACTGCGACTGCCGATTGTTGCTCTAGCCCAAGACAGAAAGCGTCTATCCAGATGTGTTTTGCCTCTTGCTCCATCTGGTCCTTTGACTCAGCCATCCTCTGCTGCTCTTCCGCCATCCGGTCCTTGATCCTTGCAATCTCCAAGTTCCTAGCCGCTTGATTGTCTGGTGTAACATCAGTAGCCATTAGGGTCACGAGCTCGTCCATTAGCTCCAAAATAACTTGAGCCGGCGGCAACAGGTTATCGCCTGAGGTGGCGGGGCCTGCGGGCGTACTATTCGTGCCTGGGACTAACCCCGCCATGAACATGACAACATGAACCGGCGGCCCAAGATCGTGCGCCTCGAAGCGATCCGACTCAGCGCAGAGCTCATCGTAGCCCCCTAGCCCGCCATTGTGAAGCATGTATATCGACTCTGTTTCTCTACTTGAAGATTCGTCCTCTGAATAAACGAGAGTTTCCTGTGATCCGGAAGCTTCCAGGTCCGTACCTTGAGTAAAGCCCACGAAGACGTGCTTCCGGCCCGGGCTAACGCGGGCGGGTTGCATACTACGAGTATGTTGCAGACGTCGAGCCGGCTCGATGAGGCTGGTGCAGACGTCCGGCCCGGGTGTTGCTCCATCGATTTTTCCGATGAACACGTGGATCCCACCGAATGGAACCCGGAAGCCATACTCCACAGAACCGGCATCAAGACCCCAGCCGGCGTCGTCGATGTAGAGCCGGCCGCGGCGACTCTTGCTCATGCTACCAACCACGTATCCCTCGAGCCCCAGGAGAGAGCCCTTTGAGAACTCAACACCACCGAGCGCCAGCCCCACGGTGGGCGCCAACTATCGTGGTTTTATCACGGTAGATGTTCGGGTAAACGGACTTCAGTTCGAGGCCATTGCTAATGTGATGGACTCAAAAGGGTTGATAGGGACGAGAGACACAGATTTATCTAGGTTCGGCCCCTCAACTCGAGGTAATAGCCTACGTCTTGCTTGTGTTTGTATTGCTTGATGTATCGATTACAAGGGAGCAGACGCTTGGCCTAGTATTCGATCACCTGATCTCTAAGTCGCCCCGGGTCTGCCCTTATATAGGGGGTCTAGACCACGGGTCATACAATTGGTATCGACTCTCATTGTCTATCCGAATCTTCCTCTATCTTCTTGTCCAAGTTGTCCCCAGGCGGCTTACACACCGGGTCTTCTGGGCCACTGTCTGGCCCACTTTATGAGCCACCAAGCTTCCTGGGCTTTAGGACCACCGGCTCACCTTGGGCCAGTGTACGAGCCGCAAAACATAACCCGGAGACTTTAAGGAGGGTCATACCGCGGGGTTATATCCCCAACAGATTTGGTGAACACAACGGAAAAGAAGGCTAGAAGCATATACTAAACTAGATGCAATAGCAGCGGAAGAAAATCAGAAAATTTATGGTGGCGAAAAAAACAGAGTGGCAGGAGGCCAAGTGCCCACGTACATAGCGGGATCATGCGTACAAAATCAGACGCAATTGGAAATAGCATCAGCTTGCGGCAGTAGGCAGAGGAACACGCAAGCAGCAGTAGAAGCATGCAACACGCTGACTAGAGGAGCAAAGGGCAACGAAAACAGTAGCATAGCATGCAGATGGACGTGCAGGAGAGAGCAGCACGGGGGCTCACGTCAAGTACGTGACTTGTAGAACAGCAACCTAGCAGCAGCAGTAGGAAAGCCAGTTGTAGGCACGTGTGCAGTAGCAGAGCCACACGTAGAGCTACCAGCAGCTTATACAGAGGGTCTATAGCCAGCGCTCGCGCAGGTAGCAGACGACAATAGGTGGACGCGGTGGAATCCAACAGCAGGTGGTGGGATCCGGGAGATGGAAGGGTCGGCGGAAGGATCCAGCAAGGGCCGGCGGCCGGCGGCAAGTAGTTGGATATCAGCAGCTCGGGAAGCGATTCGAGAGGAGGCTGGCTCTAGAGAGTTCGATCTAGAGGAGGGCCAGCTCGAGCGAGTTTGAGGAGACGGAGCGGCGACTCTAACCAGACAAACTGGCTGCTGGGTTGGCCTGTGAGCGGATCCGATCTGAAGACCTTGACCTTCGGTGGCTCTGCCCGATCTGGACAGACAATCGCGAGGCGACCCAAAAAGATGGAAGCAAGGGTGCATCGATGGGATCCATCTCGCGGGAACATAGATCCAGATGGGATACCTGCTACGTTCACTTCGATCAGATCAGCGACCAGGTGACATCTGTAGCGAGGTGGTTGTCTTGCAGCGGTTGGACCTGCAAGGCGAACTGCAGCGGGGTGGTTGATTGGCAGCGGCGACCTGGGCTGTGAGGCAACGGCAAGATTGGATCGGGAGGGCGAGTTGCGGCGCCCGAGAAAAATAACCTAAGCTCCAATACCATGTTAGAAAAGCAACTTATCTCTATTGAAGGCCCAAGGGGCATATATATATTACACAAGACTTGAAATGCAAGGAAAGCAAACATAGACTAATAAGGACTCCTAGACCAATACTAATACTTCCTAACAGGCTCAATCCTGCAACCCGCAACGCATCATGACGAGGCGTGGCGTGGCGAGGCAAGCGAGGAGGAGGAGTGCGCGAGGGCCTCTTCTCTTCTCACTCTCTTACAAGTGCTAGAAGAGATCACCTTATAAAGAGGTGTTGCTCTCTCTCCACTAGCGGTATGGGACTAAACTTTAGTCCCAACCAAACCACTCAAAACAGCCAACACACATGGGCCATGAGAATTTCAGATTCTGGATGGGCTTTGGGCCAAAGGCCTCATAGAAAAATCCAGCAATCCCCCACAAAGTCTCATTGGCACATCTCATCATTTCTTTGTTCCAAAACATTGTTTATATACCGGTTCTTGATGGAGACTGTTAAGTTGAACTTCCATTTAGAAATTTATGCTATACTAGATCACAACTTGAATAGTGGACTATGCCTTGAACTACAAGTTTTCCGCGAGTCTAGTTTCACACAAATTCTTGACTGATACCGGGCTTCCGCAAGGCTTCCCCACGGGTGGAGCATATACGTCATACTCCAAGGCCTTTCATGAATTTAGTAGAGAACACCCGATTCTCACAGACTGCAACGTTTACAGTCGAATTCATATAAGTGTGTTCCTCAGGAGATGTCCTGCAAGACAACATCTTTGCTTACCCAAATAAGCCACTTGGAACACATTAAGATAGGTATCAACCTGCCATGCAGACTATGAGAGTATTGCATCTTCACGGAGTGGGATAACAAATATAGGGATACTCTCCTTCTAGCTGTCCAATAGCTTGTCTCCCACTACTACTTCACGGGATCTCCGATCACATGGAGTGGGTTACAACTATGGACAACTCATACGGTGGGTCTCAAACCCATCTCCATCGATGCATTTTCTATCACATTACATGATAAACCCTTTGTGAAGGGATCTGCAAAGTTTTTAGACGTTTGGATATAATCCAACGCAATAACTCTGGAGTTCTTCATTTTTCTGACAGATTTCAATCTCCCCTTCACATGCCTTGAGGACTTCATATTATCCTTAGAACTGTTTATCTTTATAATCACAGTTTGATTATCACAGTTCATCAGGATAGCGGGTATTGGTTTTTCAACCATATATAAGTCCATCAAGAGCTGACGAAGCCAACCAGCCTCAACAGTGGCTGTGTCTAATGCTGTGAGTTCTGCTTCCATAGTTGACCTCGTTAAGATGGTCTGCTTGCAACACTTCCAGGAAACAGCACCGCCACCAAGTGTAAAAACATAACCACTTCTGGCTTTAATCTCATCAACATGAGATATCCAGTTTGAGTCACTATAACCCTCCAGTACCCTCGGGTACCCGGTGTAGTGAATCCCATAGCTCACGATGCCTTTCAAATAGCGCATAACTCTCTCAAGTGCATTCCAATGATCATCTCCTGGTTTTGATACAAACTGTAAGTGCATCTAGTGCCCCTTAGTGATTTTGGTGTGTTGAAGACTTATAGGTTAAGGAACTAATGTGTTTGTGAGTGTACACAAGCTCTATAAGTCGATGAGGAGTTTGATATACTCGGAGATTATCGACCCCTAAAAATATGTCTTCAGCTGAAGACTTTGGTGAAGACTTTGGTGAATACTTCGCTGAAGACATTGGTATTCCCTGAAGACTTTGAAGGTGAAGAAGTTGGTGTGATCTTGAAGATATGATAAAGGACTATGAAGCGTGAAGACTTTTGTTTTCGTAGTTTCATTTCCTTTCTTTGAGTCATAGGAAACATTGTATTGTTAAAGGGGGACGAGGTAATACTAAGGAATATTTTCAACTGATGCACAACTCCAAAAGCCTCAACCTATAAATCCTTCGAGTGAAGCCTTTGGAAATATCTTGTAGTTTCGTCAAGTTCTTCAGTGACAGAGATGATGTTCTTCTGGTCTCTGATGAAATTGATCTGACTAAGGAGTTAGGATTTCGCCAGTGCGAATTGCCTACAAGTGAGGAACATGATAAGCCTGGGGACTTTCATAGTTCGAAATTCTGACCGTTGATGTGCTTAGCGCCCGCTGTCCCCAATCATCTTATCCACATAACAGTCATATCATTGGGGGCATTTATGTCTTATCATGTCAGGTTGCACCCTGATTATAAATAGCCACCCCCACAACCACTAGTTGGTTGGCTACTCCGAGAGAGAACTGACACTTATCATTTGAGAGCAATCCATCGTCCGAAGACTTTGAGAGAAAATCATCAGTGAGGAAAAACCCAAATCCAATCCACAAAACCCAAAGTGATTGAGCATCACTACAGAGATTGTTCATGTGTGGAACCGGCACTTGTTACCTTTGAAGATTGTGTATCTTCCAGACGGTTAGGCGTCATGGTCTAGTGCATCCTGCAGTCAATTGGCGATCACGAAGTGACCTTGGTCTAGAGCATCCAGCAGTCAATTGTGGATCGTTGGGTGACCAGTTTGTGAGGGTTTTGGAAGTCTACCCTGAAGACTTACCACGAGTGTTGGGCGAGGACTTTGTGACCTTAGCTCAAGGAGAATATGCTAAGGACTGTGTGTCCTCTGGTTTAAATACCAGGCCGCTCCAAACAAGATGTACGACTGTCACATTAGTTGGAACTGGGTCATCAAACCATTGTTTTCATCGAGCTACCTGGTTCTATTTCCTCAACCCTTTCATTTCCTCATATACCTGTTGATGAAATTGATCCTTACTGTTTGAAGAATTTGACTGGTGACTTTCACAATTTCCTCACCTCAAATTCTTCAAGTTACCTTGTTCCTCACCTGCTTATCCTGTATCACACTACTTGTAATCTATGCATGTTTTATTTCATCATGATGACTATGTTGTCGCTATGTTTCTCATGCACTTGAGTACTTATTCTGCTGCTAGTTATTCATCACATTTCAAATTCCTCAAGTTGAAATTCCTCAAGTGATGAATTTGTAAAAATCGCCTATTCACCTCCCCTCTAGTCGATATAACGCACTTTCAATTGGTATTAGAGCAAGGTACTCCCTTGTTTTGTGTGATTTTGGTTTAACCTCCTGGAGTTCTAGTTATGTCGACTGCAGGTATGATCAAGGTTTCCGCGGGATGTCCTACCTTTGATGGGATGGACTACCCCTACTGGAAGAACAAGATGTGCATGCATCTTGAAGCTATTGACAATGATCTCTGGTACGTTGTGGAAAATGGTGTTCCCCGCATTTCTCCGACTGTTACTGCTACTGATACGAAGAAATTTAAGCAACTTGATTCTCAAGCAAAGAATATCATCTGTGGCCATCTGAGCAAAGGTCAGTATGGTAGAGTGAGTGATTTGGAGTCTATTAAGCTCATCTGGGATAGGTTGTCCAAAGTCAACGAAGGTGTTTCCACTCAACATGACACTCGTGTTGATGTTCTTCGCAATCTCTTCAACCGCTTCAAGAGACTCGACAATGAAAATGTTTAACAAACTTTTGATCGTCTCACTGATATCTCCAATGAACTTCAAGCACTGGGTGCTATAGATATCACCGACTATGAGGTGGTGAAGAAACTGCTAAGATCTCTTGATTCCTCATTCGATACTCTGGCTTTGATGATTCAAGAATGTGGAGACTACAAGTCACTTGATCCTGCTGATATTCTTGAGCGACTCAATACTCGTGAATTCCAACAAGATGAGAAGAGAGACCTCTACGAGCCAAGCTATGGAAGATTTCGTGCTCTGAAGGCAAAAGCAATTTCCTCATCTGAAGGCGAAGATTCTGATAGTAGCCTTGGTGATCCTGAAGAACCAAGTCAGTAGCTAGCGATGCTCGTGAGGAAATTCCAGAAGTTCTCAAGGAGAGGTGGATTTGGAAAGTCATCAAAAAGTGGCTTGAGGAAATCAGATTCTTGAGATGACTACAAGAAGAGAACTTGTCACAAATGCAAGAAATCTGGTCACTTCATCTCTGACTGTCCTCTCTGGGAAAAAGAATCAAAGAAGAAGAAGAAGAAGTATAAGGATGATAGTTCCGAGGACTCGAAGAAAAAGAAGAAATCTTCAAAGTCCTCATCTGCAAAGTACTCAACGCACAAGAAGAATGGTTCTAGAAAGGCTCAGGATTTCATTGGCAAGGAAATGGACTCATAAGAAGAGTGTGAAGAATATGAAGAAAGGAAGAATCTGAGGTGGAATCTGAATCTGGTGTCGCTAGAATTGCTCTCGCTACAGCTTTCGTCAGCAAGTCTATCTTCAATGATGAAGAGAATGACTACTCCAACGACTCAGACGCCAGCAATGATGATTACGCTCCCACCTATTGTTTCATGGCTAAAGGTTCCAAGGTACATAAGCATCACTCCTCCTCTAAATCAAGTGATGGTGAATCTGATGAATATGTGAAACCTAGCTATGCCAAACTTGCCAATATTGCTACTAGGTAACAAAGTGCACTTGAAAAGCTTTAGAAAATGCTAGACAAAAGCGATGATCTGTTGAATGAGGAAGTGGATCCGACTCAAACTCTATCTAACAATATCAAAAGTCTTCAGACATAGTATGATAACCTTCACAGTCATCATAATGCTCTCTTAGCCGAGCATGAGAAGCTTTCTTATGAATTTATTCAAAGAAAGCAAGATCTTGAGAAACTAAGGGTGTGTCATGAGGATTTCCAAAGGGAAAACGATTTCTTACTGGCTCAACAGATCAGTATCACTCAGGAAGAATTTGTTCCACCTTGTTTGAAATGCATCGAACGTGAAACTGCTAATTCTTCACCTGAATGTTCAAATGCTTCTATTGCTGCAAATTTTTCAACTATTCCCGTGGTCACAAATTCCTCATCTGAGGATACCACAAGTATCACTGACAAAAATGCAGGGTTGAAGGAATTGTATGTGACAGGCATGTACAAAAGTCTTAAAGGGCATCAAACCCTTTGCGATGTCCTCAAAAAGCAGATTCTCAGTAGGAACCCTAGGAAAGAGGGTATTGCATTTGAGAGGAAAATCAATGCCGATGGATCCTACTGGACACCTAAGTAGTACCCCCAAACCTCATGCGTTGCTGCAAAAGGACCTCCTGTAGATCCATCCACTTTATCTGGCTTTACTTGTGAAACTTCATATTCCTCTGATGAGTCACTTGGCTCCAACTACAAATTCTTCAAAAATCAGAAAGGTGAAGTTTTTGGCAGATTTGTTGGAACTAACCGCAGGAACAGTTCACCTATGAAGAAAATCTGGGTTCCCAAGAGCTGCCTACAAAATCTTCAAGTGAATGTCCTCACGACACCACTCATGAAGAACAGGAACCCCAGATCAAGTTCCTCATATGGACCAAAGTCTTTACATAGACCAAATTCCTCAAATGGTCAAAAATATCATTCTCGTGCTAATGCACCTGTTTCGTAGGGAAAATCTAAGAGTTCTGGATATGTGCATTATTCTTCAAATCATTATGTTCATAAGTCCTCGAAGAATTTCTCTGCTTATTCATATGAGTACTTTAACCCTCGTCCTATGAAACGAAGCGCACTAGCTTCAATGCCTCCCTTCTCATACGGTGCTCGCAGAATGATGAACTCTTTGCCACCCCTCTAGATGTGGGTGGTGAAGAAATTGAACTAATTTCTTATGCAGGGTCAGGTCTCCAGATGAACTTGAACATCTGATGAATTTGCTGGAGACCTGAGGAAATGCTTGAAAGGACGCAAGCTAATCATGTAGAAATGAATTCCTCATTTCTCACGTCCTCACACTGCTTTACTTACTATGTTGTGTGATGAAATTATGTCTGATGAAATTGATGTCATATTCTTCACTCTGAAGGATATGAGTTCGTAGGTTGTACTAATTAATATGTAGGATGAATCTCCAAAAGCTACTGAGTGGGTCCTCGATAGTGGATGCACAAACCACATGACTGGTGACAAGAATCTACTAATGAATTTGCCACTTGCTCCATCTCATCTGAAGCATATCACCTATGCTGACAAAGGAAAAAAGCAAGGTATTGGGTCTAGGTAAGGTTGCAATCTCAAAGGACCGACACATGGATAAAGTGATGCTTGTCGAATCCCTCGGGTTCAACCTTATGTCTGTCTCAATGCTTTGTGATCTTGATATGGTTGTCGTATTTGGAAAATATCGTTGTGTTGTCATCATGGAATCTGACAATTCCAAAGTCTTCGAAGGCTTTAGGAGAGGAGACTTGTATATTGTTGATTTCTCTATAGGTCCTCAGCCTGCCACATACCTACTTGCAAAGTCCTCAGAAGGCTTCATGTGGCATCGACGACTTGGACATGCTGGGATGAGGAACTTGCACACGCTCATGAAGAAAAAGCACGTCATTGGCATTGAAGGTGTCAAATTCCTCAAGGATCACCTCTGTGGTGCATGTGAGTCTAGGAAGATGACCAGATCCAAGCATCCCTCGAAGACAATCATGACCATGACTCGACCCTTTGAATTGCTTCACATGGACCTCTTTGTCCCCACTCATTACTCCACACTAAAAAATGCTTCAAGTTTGTATGGCTTTGTCATTGTTGATGATTACTCTCGTCACACTTGGGTGCATATTATTCTGTACAAGTCTGAAGTGTAGGATGTCTTTAGACGATTTGCTTCAAGGGCCTCAACTAACTTCGGTGTCAAGATCAAGCATATCAGGAGTGATAATGGGACTGAGTTCAAGAACACCAGTCTTGATGAATATCTTGATGAACTTGGTATTACTCATGAGCTATTTGCCCCATATACAACTCAGCAGAACAACATCGTGGAGCGCAAGAACAGGACTCTCGTTGATATGGCTCGCACCATGCTTGATGAATACAAGACTCCTCGTTGCTTCTGGCCCGAGGCAATAGATACAGCATGCCACATCATCAACAAGGTATATCTTCACAAATTCTTCAAGAAGACCTCATATGAGCTTATGACTGGCAAGAAACCCAATGTAAGTTATCTCAAAGTCTTCGGTGCAAAATACTAGATTAGAGATCCTCACCATAGTTCTAAATTTGCACCGAAAGCACATGAAGGTTTTATGCTTGGTTACGGAAAGGACTCGCACACCTATAGAGTCTTCAACACCTACCACCAAAAGGTTGTTGAAAAATCTCCTGAGGAATCCATTAAGATGAAGGCTACTAAAGATGTCATACCCAGTGAAGAACCTCAACCTACTAAAGAAGTCATTCCAACAAATGAAGACATTCATGCCGATACACCTGAAGAAAATGGTGCTGAAGAAAATCCTCAGCCACGTCAACCTGCTCATCGAAGAGTTGCAAACGAAGTGCAGATTGACAAAATCATTGATGACATCAATGCACCAGGTCCTCACTCTCGCTCAAGAGCTTCACATTTGACTAAATTTTGTGGGAACTTTGCTTTTGTCTCTATCATAGATCCCACCAAAGTTGACGAAGCATTCAAGGAGCCGGAGTGGATTCAAGCTAGGCAAGAGGAATTGCATCAATTCAAGCTCAACAATGTGTGGGAACTTGTCAAGCGGCCACATCCACGCAAGCACAACATCATAGGTACCAACTGGATGTACTGCAACAAGCAAGATGAAAATGGCCTTGTGGTAAGGAATAAGGCTCGTCTTGTAGCTCAAGGCTACACACATGTTGAAGGAATTGACTTTAATGAAACTTTTGCACCTGTTGCTAGACTTGAAGCTATTCGCATATTGCTTGATTATGCTAACCATCATGATATCATCTTATATCAAATGGATGTGAAAAGTGCATTCCTCAATGGTAAGTTTGAGGAAGAAGTATATGTTGCTCAACCCCCAGGTTTTGAAGACCCTAAGCATCCTGACAAAGTCTTCAAACTCAACAAGGCTCTCTATGGCCTCAAGCAGGCCCCTCGGGCATGGTACGACACTTTGAAGGAGTTCCTCATGAAGAAAGGCTGCGAACATGGTTCACTCGACCCAACTCTTTTCACTAAATCCTAAGACAACGAAATGTACACATGCCAAATATATATAGACGATGTTATCTTTGGCTGTACTGACAAATGTTACAGTGATGAATTTGCCTATATGATGAGTGAAGAATATCAAATGTCTATGATGGGAGAGTTGAAATTCTTCTTAGGTCTTCAAATTCGTCAGCAAGACAATGGCATCTTCATCTCTCAAGAGAAATACATCAATGATGTTTTGAGGAAATTCAACATGCAAGATTGCAAAGGCATCAAAACTCCAATGCCTTCAAAAGGCCACCTTTGCACTGACAAAAATGGTAAAGATTTCGATCAGAAGGTATATCGCTCCATTATTGGCTCATTATTGTATCTATGTGCATCTAGGCTTGATATTATGCTGAGTGTTTGCATGTGTGTCCGATTCCAAGCAACACCGAAGGAATCACACCATAAGGTTGTGAAACATATTCTTTGATACTTAGCTCACACACCAACACTTGGATTATGGTATCCCAAGGGCTCAAATCTTCACCTCGTTGGATACTCTGATGCTGACTATGCTAGAGATCGTGTGGATCGCAAGTCAACCTCAGGCACATGTCATTTCCTCGGACAATCCTTAGTCTGTTGGTCCTCGAAGAAGCAGAACTATGTGTCACTATCTACTGCTGAAGCTGAGTACATTGTTGCTGGTTCATGTTGCGCTCAGCTACTATGGATGAAGCAAACCCTCAAGGAATATGGCATCAAGGTGAAGAATGTGCCTCTCTATTGTGACAACGAGAGTGCCATCAAGATTGCTTACAACCCAGTTCAGCATTCCAAGACTAAGCACATCCAGATTCATCATCACTTTCTTCGAGATCATGTACTCAAGGGCGATATCTCCATCGACCACATCCCCACTGAAGAACAACTGGCCGATATCTTCACAAAGCCCTTGGATGAAAAGAGATTTTGCAAGTTGCAGTGTGAGCTAAATATCTTAGAATCTTTGAATGTTCTTTGAAAAAGGACACACATCCTAACATTTATGCAAAATTGATGACTTAGATGTGCAACACACGAAGTAACGTTTTTCTTCAATCAATGAAGAATAACCCTCTAAGTGTGAAAAAATTAATGAAGAATTTGATTCTCATAACCCTACAACAATTGTACGCGGTGTCTGAAATCATCATTCTTATACGGTGGGTCACGCCACCAACCATAGTTGAAATTCTTCAAAGTTGAGTTTTTCGTCATTTTGCAAATTCTTCAAATTTTCAAATTCCTCAAGTTTGCAAATTCCTCAACTTTTCAAATTCTTCAAACTATGAAACTCATGTTCTTCAATGACTATATATATATATATATATATATATATTTGAGTTTTCAATGTCCTCAACGACATTCACTTATTGCTAATTCTTCAAGTTGATTTTCATCAAAGTGAATGTGATCGGACCCTTTCCCCCTCTATGCTAAACTCAACCGAGTCGATTCACAAATTCTTCATATGCATTCTACTTTGAAACTCGTTCAAAGTCTTCACTGTGTCCTTGACAGATGAAGAATTTGCAAATGGAAACTTTAAAATTTTCACTATCAAAATTTTTGGTGTTTCCCGCTCAAACTGTTCCGATTCCCATGACTAGATAACCCACGATCCCCCACTATCACCACTACTCAGAACGTGGGTGAGACATGTCGCATGGAGAGCAAGGGTCAGGGGCAATCTGGTTCAAAATCTTCAGACAGATTGGTTTTCACCTCCGCTATAAATACCCCTTCCCTTTCACTATGCTCAGTTACTCCTCACTCCTACTATCTCCCAAGCTCCGACCTAGCGCTGTCGCTAAAATCATCGCCGTCGGTGTGGAAGAGCTTCACTGCCTCAACCTCGCTGTTGCTGTACTCGCATCGGATGCGGAAATCTTCACTCCGCCGCCGCTGTAGCTTTCTCCCCTGCAAAGCTAGGGCATGGGAGATCAGGACGGACGAACATCTTCGATTTCATCTCAGTGTTCGTCGTGTTCTTCATCAAGGTAAATAAAATCTGTTTTTACTGCCCTTGTTTGATCTTCAGGTTGTCCACTATTTCCTCAAAGGTGTTTATTCTTAAAGAATCTCATTTTAAAACACCTTACATGTTCATACACTTGATGTTTTTCCTAATTTATGATTTTCTTCAAGATTCCTAAATTGTGTGGATCCTCAAAATTTGCACAACTCCGGAACCTAAGACAAAGAACACTTAGTGAAAATTCTCAAGACGCCTATGGTCAAATTCCTCACACTTGATGTTTTTTTGAAAAACTTCTGAGAACGCATATGACCTCTTCAAATTCCTTGCACCTATACTCTGTTCATAGGTACAAACATGTCCGCTGATGAATCACCAGGTTCTCATCAACTTAACTCATTTTCAGCATTTCTTGAGGAAAAATTGTTTACATCTTCAGAATCTTCAAGAGTTCCTAATTCTCAGCCGAAGAAAATGGCTGATGAGAAGAAGCCACGGAAAGGTGGTAAGAAACCTGAAGTGCAAACTGCGTTTGAGATACCTGATGAACTGTATGACGAATATTGCACTCCAGATGAAGACACTCATGGCAAGGAAACAACAAAGCAAAGAAAGATTCGCATACAGAAAATTGAGAGGAGATGGGCAAAGGAGTGGAAATAATATCTCTATATCACTCCCAAGTACTGTTGGGGAACGTTGCATGGGAAACAAAAAAATTCCTACGCTTCACCAAGATCAATCTAGGAGATGAGAATCTATGAGAGGAGAGATTGGATCTATGTACCCTTGTAGATCGCTAAGCGGAAGCATTAAAGAACGCGGTTGATGTAGTGGTACGTCTCCGTGATCCAAATCGTAACCTGTCCCATGAACTCCCGATCAAGAACCAAACGGACGGCACCTCCGCGTTCAGCACACTTGCAGCTCGGTGAAGATCTCCGCTTTCTTGATCCAGCAAGAGGAAGTGGAGAGGTAGATGGGATTGTCGGTAGCATGACGGCATGACGGCGCTGGTGGTGGAGCTGATCCGGCAGAGCTTTGCTAAGCGTCGCCGAATCGATCTAGAGGAGAGGCTATCGGAGAGGGAGGAAGGGCTGCGTCGTGTCTTGGGGTGCGGCTGCCCTCCTCCCTCTCACTTATATATAGGGGAAGAGGAGAAGGCTTGGCCACCAAGTTTGGTGGCTAGCCCACCCTTTTGGCCCAGCCCAAGACTCTAGCCACATGGGCCTTGAGGTGGGAGGTGCAGCTAGCCCACAAGGGGCTGGCTCGCACCCTCTCACAGCCCATGTGACCCTTTGGAGTAGATGGGCCCACCCGGTGGACCCCCAGGAACACTTCCGACACTCCGTCACACCACTTGCAGGTCACGAAACTTTTCCGGAACTCAAATACCAACTTCCCATATATGTATCTTTACCTTCGGACCATACCGGAACTCCTCGTGATGTCCAGGATCTCATCCGGGACTCTGAACAACCTTCGGTCACCAACACACATAACTCATCTATACCGAAACGTCACCGAACCTTACGTGTGCAGACCCTGCGGGTTCGAGAACCATGTAGACATGACCGATACACCTCTATGGTCAATGACCAATAGCGGGACCTGGATGCCCATATTGGTTCCTACATGTTCTACGAAGATCTTTATCGATCGAACCTCTATGTCAAGGATTCAGACAATCTCGTATGTTGTTCCTTTTGTTCTTCGGTACGTTACTTGCCCGAGATTCGATCATCGGTATCTTCATACCTAGTTCAATCTCGTTACCGGCAAGTCTCTTTACTCGTTCCGTAATACAAGATCCCGTGACTAACACTTAGTCACATTGCTTGCAAGGCTTGTTGTGATGTTTTATTACCGAGTGGACCCCGAGATACCTCTCTGTCACACGGAGTAACAAATCCCAGTATTGCTCCATGCCAACTCAACAGACACCCTCGGAGACACCTATAGAGCACCTTTATAGTCACCCAGTTACGTTGCGACGTTTGATACACACAAGGCACTCCTCTGGTGTTAGTGAGTTGCATGATCTCATGGTCATAGGAACATATACTAGACATGCAGAAAACAGTAGCAATAAACTAACACGAGCATATGCTACGTTCATAGTTTGGGTCTTGTCCATCACATCATTCTCCTAATGATCTGATCCCGATATCAAATGACATCTCATGTCCATGGCCAGGGAACCTTAACCATCTTTGATCAACGAGCTAGCTGCTAGAGGCACACTAGGGACACAATGTTTGTCTATATGCCCACAGATGTATTTAGTTTCCAATCAACAAAATTATAGCATGGACAATAAACGATTATCATGAACAAGGAAATATAATAATAAACACTTTATCTATTGCCTCTAGGGCATATTTCCAACAAGTACATGAAGAAATTCGTAGTAAAACCCCCTTGCAACAGGCCACCCTTGGCTCCAAACCAAACTGCTGATCCCACTAGTCTCAAGACTCGTAATGACTTTCCTCATGAATGGGAAAGACATCAAGCCAAGCTGGCGAAGAAAGCAAAAGAGGTTGTGAACAAATTCAACAAAGACTCTACTACTGCTGCCAATGCCGGAGCCTCTGCTAGTGCTTTGAAGAAATCCATTGTGAAGAAATCTGCTGTGAAGTCAAAATCTTCAACTTCAAAATCATCACTTCAGTTTCCTCAAGCAAAGCCTTCAAAGGCCTCAGCCACTGGTTCAGTAGCTGCTCAGTCCTCTGCTGACGCTGCAAAGTCCTCAACACCTGTACATCTTGCAACATGTCACAGAACCGAGGGCTTCTCAATTGCTTCAAGGGCATCAGCAAGTTCTTCAGCCCTAGCACAGTCTTCAACGAGTCCTACTCTCTTGAAGCTGAAGAAAATTGTTGGACAAGGTCAAAGACCAAGTCCTCACACTAGCAAAGCTATAGTGAATGTACCCTTAGGATCTGAGGATGATGATGAGGTTGATGATAATGAATTGTAAGAAATCACCAGAAAAAGTCAGCAAAGGGCTGCAATAGCCAAAGGCAGCTCTGTTCCTCAACTTCATTGACATATGGCATGAGGATCCCAGCACCCCACTTTCCACATTGAAGCTACCTCTTGGTATGGATCATGTTCTCACACACTTCATTGCTGAGGAAAAATAGAAAATAGATCAAGCTCTAAGAGCTAAGAGGAGCAGGGCTCGAAAAGAAAAAAATATGAGGAATAATGCGATGAATTTGACTCCAAATCAACTCATCATTGTCCAGTCTGAAATTCGCTGCCTCTCTGAGGAACAAGACAAATATGATGCTGAATGGAAGGGCACCAAAGTAAGATTTGTCAGGGCAGCCCAAGTTGTCGTTAAGGACCATAACTCAAGGGAGCTCGATCGCAACCACAGAATCCTTAGGCTGAAGAATCTGCTCAGCCTGCTAAAGAAACTTCTCCCGCAGTTGACGAATTTTAGGCTGCTAAAGAACATGTCAGGACAACCTCCACTGTTCTGCCTGAAGAAATTGCCAGGCGAGCTGAAGTTTTTGTTGCGCTTGAGGAAATTAAGACCACAAGGGCGACTGCATCAGTTGTGCCTGAAGAAAATTCTCCTCCTTCACCCTCTGCAGAAATAGTAAAATCATCAAGGTTAAAAGTCATCAACCTTCCTTCTGCATCAGAAGTGAAGAAAACCAAGGTTGCGGATAAGAAGACACTAAAAAGAAAAGCATCAACTTTAGATTCCTCAGCGGTGAAGAAATTGAAGACACTGCCAAGTTCTTTAACAAAACCGTTTGATGCAACTCCTATCAGCTCTGTGCCAGCCTATGAAATTGTGCCATTTGGTGTTGACTATGTCATGCCAAATGATGATCAAGAAGAAAAGGATCAATCTATTGCTACCTCAGAGCAGATTGATGAAGAAATTTAAGTGGAAGCAAATGCTTCAACTCCACAGGTATCATCGTCCCAGCCTTAGTGGACTGCTGAAGAGGCCGGTGTTGAAGAAATTGATGAGGACGTGGACATTGGCAACACAACCCCCCCCCCCCCCTCATCAATAATGAATATTGGGAAGCTGCACACCCAAATTCACCAATGACCACTCCTTTGTCACAGATTCCTCGGTATCCAACCCAGACTGAAGAAATTCATACATGATCTGATGACTTGACTGCAATTGCTACTGAAGAAATTCCAATTGCATCAGCTGAGGAAATTGTTGCTCCAAGTGCCTCTAAGGAAACTACTGTGCAAATTCCTCTGTCTGAAGAAATTCCTCATGTGCCTAAGGAGATTGTGGGCCTCTTTAAACCCAAACTTCAGCCAAAGCCAAGAATGCCATTCAAAGGCTCAAAGCGCCCCCAATTCATCAAGACAATTTCTTCAATGAGCACAATTTCTTCAATGGACCCAATCCATATGGCACTGCAAGAGCAGGTCGCACCAGATTCTGGACTCCTATACAGATGAACTATTATCCATCAGTCTTGTTTGACAAGAAGAAAGTCTTTGAGCACCATCAAATTCCTCATGCAGATATGGAAACAATCCCATCCTTCACACCGGTGCTCGTAGTTCTTCACGACGCAGGCATTCAGATAATCCCCGAGTGCAAGGAATCATCGTAGCAATTTCCAAAGGTGGACGTGATAAGTATGGAGTGTCAAACCCACAAGGAGCTAAACGTAAGATCAATATTCTCTCAAGTCCTATCTGCCACCGATACGACTCTACGTACACCAAACGTTTGCTTCCATCTAGAAACGAGAAATAAAACTACGTTGTGGGTATGAAGAGGATAGCTTTGCATGATATCGGAGAACTAAAATATAAAAATAGGTGTTGTTATCATAATATTACAATATATTACAAATAGCGAGCATGGAATAATGATGGGTCGGTGTGCGGAATTATCCTAGGAAATTGTTAACAAGATCAGAAATCATTATTGCAATTTTATATGAGGGAGAGGCATAAGCTAACATACTTTCTCTACTTGGATCATATGCACTTATGGTTGGAACTCTAGCAAGAATCCGCAACTACTAAAGATCATTAAGGTAAAACCCAAGCATATCATTAAAGCATCAAGTCCTCTTTATTCCCATACGTAAACAACCTACTTACTCGAGTCTGTGTTTCTATCACTCACGCCACCCACAATAAGCGAATCATAAGCATATTGCAACACCCTACAGCGAGGATCCCTCATGCTTACACGACACGGAGGGCACCATAGGACAGCACCAATAATAAAACATGCAACTCAAACCAATCTAGATCATCAATCAACCCAAAGGACAAAAGTAATCTACTCAAAACATCATAGGATGGCAACACATCATTGGATCATAATATGTAGCATAAAGCACCATGTTCAAGTAGGTGATTACAGTGGGGTGCGGGAGAGTGGACCACTAAAAGGAGATGAGGATGGTGATGAAGAAGGCGATGTTGATGAAGACGATCACCGCGGCGATGGTTCCCCTAGTAGCACTCCGGCACCATCGGGAGAGAGGGGGAGAGGGTCTCCCCCTTGTGCTTCCTCCTTCATGCCCCCCCTCTATAGGGGGAGGTTCTCCCTCTGGTCCTTCGCCTCCATGGTGTTGATGGCCCCTCCAGGACGATGAAGATGGCCTCCGATGATGGTGACCCCCTCCAACAGGGTGCCGGAGAGGGCCAAGATTGGTTTTTCATGGTTCTGGAGGTGTGTGGCAGCAGAACTCCCGATCTAGGTTATGTTTTGGGGGTTTCTAGAATATTTGACGATTTATAGAGCTGAGAGGGAGGTCGGTGGACTCCCGAGGGGCCCACAAGCCCGGGGGCGCACCCTAGGGGGTAGCCGCGCCCCTGAGGCTTGTGGCCCCCTCGGCCTTCCTCTCTGGTGACTCTTTGCTCTAGTATTTTTTATATTTTCCAAAAACATTCTCCATAAATTTTTAGCTCATTCCAAGAACTTTTATTTCTGCACAAAAACAACACCACGATAGTTCTACTGAAAATAGTGTCAGTCCGGGTTAGTTCTAATAAAATCATACCAAAATCATATAGATTTATTGTAAACATAGCATGAGTACTTCATAAATTATAGATACGTTGGAGATGTATCAGCATCCCCAAGCTTAATTCCTGCTCATCCTCGAGTAGGTAAATGATAAAAGAAATAATTTATGAAGTGTGAATGCTAGCAAGTGCATAAGTTTGATCAATGATAATTTCAATCACTTTTTCTAGCATCAATATATATCATAAATAGTATCTCATCTCATAAAACTTCTCATGATCGAGTAACAAGCTATTCACATGTTAAAGTATAGACCAGAAAGCTTCTTGAAAACTAACAAACTATATTCCTAGTCATCGAACAATTGCAATTCATCTCATTTTCAGGAAGGGTCTATGTAAGAGCTTTGATTTAGCAAATTCCAGATACTCAGCTATCATATAGTCTTCCATGATTGCTAGCACTCAAAGCATATTTTTAGAACAAATAGCATCCATCGAACACAGAGAAAGATAGGGGCTTAATGTTTCGCCTCCCAACTTATTTATCATATAGATAATTGTCAACAATAATAATTCATGATCAAATATATTTGGATGGCCATATATGCTCAGATCTTTCCCCACCACATGATGATTGCCAAGAGAAAAAGGAGAAATATAGGAAGTGGTGAAGATCACCATGACTTTTGTATAAAGGTAAGTACTAGAAAATAAAAGATAGGCCCTTCGCATAGGGAAGCAGAGGTTCTCATGCGCTTTTTGTCTTTGGATGCGCAAATTATTAATGTAAAGGAATGTCACGTTGTATTGCCCTTTATTATGCAGTCCGTCGCTTTTATTTCTTTGTCATCACAAATTCGTACAACGCTTATTTTCCCTTACAATAAAAGATCTTACATATTTAGGAGAAATTTTTATTGCCTTTTTTGCACCGATGACAACTTGCTTGAAGGATCTTATTCAATCCATAGGTAGTTATAGTGGACTCTCATGGCAAAACTGGTTTAAGGGTGTTTGGATGCACAAGTAGTATTTCTACTTGGTGCGGAAGTTTTGGCTAGTATGAGAAGGAAGCAAGCACCACATGTTGGAGGATCCATAACAATATAACTTCTATGCAAATATACTCAACCATAACTCATCACGTTGTCTTCCTTGTCCAACTTCAACTAATTGCTCAAGTTTGAAAATAAATAATCGGTAATCACAATCATAGAAGATTTCCAAGATAGTATTTTTATATGTGAAATCTCTCTTCCTTCAATATTCTTTCATGAATTGTTCAAGTGACCAATACGGTGTTTGCAAACTTTCAATAAATTTCACCACCTATACCTATTATTTGTGAAGTCACTACACCCCATGGGATAAGTATATGAAGTATTTTTAATTTCAGATTTATGATATTCAGTTCATTCAACCATTGACCCATAGGATATAAGTGAAGCACGAGGGTGAATGACAAACTACTCCAAAAAGATAAAAGTGAAGATCAATACATAGTCAATTAGTTAAATAGCCACATGAGGACTCTCTCTTATTCAAAATTTTAGATCCAATTATTTTATTGAAACAACAAACAAAATAAATATTGCACTCCAAGAATAGCATGCATCATGTGAACGAATAAAAAATTAGGCTCAACATAGGCTAACCGATAATTGTTGATGAAGAGAGGTAGGGTGCGTAGCATCACCAAGCTTTGATATTTAAGAATTCTTGAAATATTTTCTTGGTGTGACTTGGCCATTCCCAAGCTTAAGCTTTTGTATCTTGTTAAATCCTCTCATATCCCGGTTTCACCTATTCTCAAAAACATCATCCATACAAAACTCAAAAAGAACTCGTGAGATAGGTTAGTACACATAAGAACAAATCAACACTTCATGTACTGACAAGACAAGTTGAAAAATAATTTTCAAAAATTAGGTTCTGTATAATATCATTTCCACAATTTATACCTACCAATATAGGCTATGGAAACTATAGGATAAGTAGATAACAAAACTATGACAACAATCTGTCCAAACAGAATAGTCTGTAGTAATTTATTAAACCAGTGTACCTCTGGAACTCTAAAAATTATGAAAATTTAGGAGATGCTGAGGAATTTCTATTAAAAATACTGTGTAAACATTTCATAAACTTTCTACATTCCAGTAAAATATTAAAATTCAAACACCACAGCAAAAGTTTCTGTTTTTTACACAGCGCACATAAAACATGCAATGCAAGCATCCTAAGGCAATTCTTGGAACTTTTTATTGAAAAACAAGATTATAAATAACACCTAACAGATAACAACAAAAATAAAATGATGCTCCAAGCAAAACTCATATTATGTGACGATTAAAAATATAGCTCCAAGTAAGATATACCGATAGTGTTGAAGATGAAAGAGGGGATGCCTTCCGGGGCATCCCCAAGCTTAGACGCTTGAGTGTTCCTTTAATATTTCCTTGGGGGTGACTTGGGAATCCCCAAGCTTGGTTTCTTGTCACTCTTTATTCCCCTCATATCGTTATCTCACCCAAAACTTGAAAACTTCAATCACACAAAACTTAACGGAACTTCATGAGAAGGGTTAGTGTAATAAAGATAAATCATTCACTTAGGTATTGTCAAGACAAGATTCATAATTTTATACCCATGATAACTTTTTTATTATATCATTTCCATAATTTATATTACTCAATATAAGCTATAGGAACACTTGAAACAAGCAAACTATGCATGTAAAATAGAATCTGTCAAAAACAGAACAGTCTATAAAGATCTGATTGATCACCACACTTTCCTAACTCTAAAAATTCTGAACAATTAGTAAATATCAAAGCATTTTCATATAAATGTTGTGTACAAATTTCAGAATTTTTTGACTCTCCAGTAAAATCAGACGATTCAAATACTGGACGCAAAACTTTCTGTTTTCGCACAGAATCAAACAAGCAAGTATCCGCACTATCCCAAAGGCTTTACTTGGCACTTTATTAAAACGAAAGGCACAAAATATCATTAATATAGTATCTTAATCATGTTAACACATCAAAACAGAAAGTAAAAGTATTGGGTTGTCTCCCAACAAGCGATTTTTTTAATGCCTTTTTAGCTAGGCATGATATTACAATGATACTCTTCCAAGCCAAATTCCGATGATAATTATATTCATACTCTAAAATATATAAGTGAAGTTCATAGAGAATTATTAGTTAATATAGATTAACCAACATCCAAGCTCAAAATATATAAGTGAAGCATACGAAGCATTCTATAAAGCCATACTCACAAGCTTTAAGTGAAGCACAAAGAGCATCCTATAAAGTCATACTCAAAAATTTTAAGTGAAGAACAAAGAGCATTATGCAAATCCATCAAGGACTATCTCATACTATAAGGGAGCATAAAGGAAAAGACAAACATTAAAGACACATGTCATGTGAACAAAACAAAAACCGAGGTATACTGATAATTGTTGAAGAATAAAGATGAGATGCCTTCCGGGGCATCCCCAAGCTTAGGTTCTTGAGTCTCCTTGAAATATTTACTTGGGGTGCCTTGTGAATCCCCAAGATTTAACTCTTGTCTCTCTGTATTCTTCTTATATCGAAACCTCCGCGATCTTAGAACACTTCATTCACACAAAACTTAACAAAACCCTCGTGAGATCCGTTAGTATAATAAAGCAAATTACTACTTTGAGTACTGTTGTGAACTCATTAAAAATTCATATTATCATTATATCTACTGTAGTACCACTTCACCATGGTTCATACCCCCCGATACAAGCCATCCATCAAAATAAGAGAACAATGCATAGAAAACAGAATCTGTTAAAAACAGGACAGCCTGTAGTAATCCGGAAACTTCGTATACTTATGTAACTCAAAAAAATTCTGAAAAATTAGTAACAGTTTTAAAACATGCATATAAGTACCGTGTAGAAATTTCAGAAACTTTTGATGTTTCAGTAAAAAATGTAAATTCATACACTACAACCAAAGTTTCTGTTTTTGCACTGCACACACCAAACAGGCAATCTAATCATCCTAAAATTAAATTTTGGCATATTATTTTTATAATACAATGGATATATACAAGGTGATAATTATTTTACAGAAGCTTCCATGAAAAATTCTACATTGTTTCCATGAGCATGAACACAAGTATTCAAGGTCGACCCTCACTTCTCCAATGCACAACCTTCCAATCACTTCTCTTTCTGAAAAACTTCTTAGGCATAAGAGACAAGTAACTCTTTTTGTATTTTTAATTTTTTAAATTTTTTTGTTTGTTTCACCCACAACTAAAGAAAGCAAAAAGGGAAAACAAAATCTATATAGTCAAGAAAGCAAACAAGCACACACGAGAATATCAACCCCACACTATTGCTCCCCGGTAACGGCGCCACAGAAAAGCTTGATAATCCCCAAGTGCAAGGAATCATCATAGAAATTTCCAAAGGTGGAAGTGATAAGTATTTAGTGTCGAACCCACAAGGAGATAAAGGTAAGATCAATATTCTTTCATGTCCTATCTGCCACCGATACGACTCTACGTACACCGAACGTTTGCTTCCATCTAGAAATGAGAAATAAAACTACGTTGTGGGTATGAAGAGGATAGCTTTGCATGATATCGAAGAACTAAAATATAAATATAGGTTTTGTTATCATAATATTACAATATATTACAAATAGCGAGTGTGGAATAATGATGGTTCGGTGTGTGGAATTATCCTAGGAAATTGTTAACAAGATCGGAAATCATTATTGCAATTTTATATGAGGGAGAGGCATAAGCTGACATACTTTCTCTACTTGGATCATATGAACTTATGGTTGGAACTCTAGCAAGAATCCACAACTACTAAAGATCATTAAGGTAAAACCCAACCATATCATTAAAGTATCAAGTCCTCTTTATTCCCATACGCAAACAACCTACTTACTCAAGTTTGTGTTTCTATCACTCACACCACCCACCATAAGAGAATCATAAGCATATTGCAACACCCTACAGCGAGGATCGTTCACGCTTGTGTGAGATGGAAGGCACCATAGGACAACACCAATAATGAAACATGCAACTCAAACCAATCTAGATCATCAATCAACCCAAAGGACAAAAGTAATCTACTCAAAACATCATAGCATGGCAACACATCATTGGATCATAATATGTAGCATAAAACACCATGTTCAAGTAGGTGATTACAGCGGGGTGCGGGGGAGTGGACCACTAAAAGGAGATGAGGATGGTGATGAAGAAGGTGATGTTGATGAAGACGATCACCGCGGCGATGGTTCCCCCGGTGGCACTCTGGCACCACAGGGAGAGAGGGGGAGAGGGTCTCCCCCTTGTGTTTCCTCCTCCATGCCCCCTGTGTAGGGGGAGGTTCTCCCTCTGGTCCTTGGCCTCCATGGTGTTGATGGCCCCTCCGGGACAGTGAAGATGACCTCCGGTGATGGTGACCCCCTCCGGCAGGGTGCCGAAGAGGGCCAAGATTGGTTTTTGTGGCTCTGGAGGTGTGCAGCGGCGGAAGTCCCAATCTAGGTTATGTTTTGGGGGTTTCTGGAATATTTGAAGATTTATTGAGCTGAGAGGGAGGTCGATGGACTCTCGAGGGGCCCACAAGCCTGGGGGTGCGCCCTAGGGGGGTGGCCACGCCCCTAAGGCTTGTGGCCTCCTCGGCCTTCCTCTCGAGTGACTCTTTGCTCCAGTATTTTTTATATTTTCCAAAAATATTCTTCATAAATTTTCAGCTCATTCCGAGAACTTTTATTTCTGCACAAAAACAACACCACGGTAGTTCTGCTGAAAATAGCGTATGTCCGGGTTAGTTCTAATAGAATCATACCAAAATCATATAGATTTATTGCAAGATGGCATGAATACTTCATAAATTATAGATACGTTGGAGACGTATCACATTCTTCCATTCTGTGTGGACATCTGTGATTGGAATGAAGAGCCGATTCTTCAATTCTATGCCACCTTGCACATCACAGGTAATGCTTCTGACGTCAGCTCATGGGTATTGGACTGGATGACTGGATCTACTCACTACACTACACCAGCATCAAAATTGCTTTGGTCAGTCCCAATTCCTATTCCTTCAGAAGAAGCCCGCTACCTGTTTGATGAACCTGCTCTGCCAAACCATATGATGCAAGTGCTGATGAAGCCATTGGCTCTTGGGAAACCTCAAAGGACCACCTTCCTTGTGAAGGATTTGCTCTATGTGCCCACGATAGTGTAGGGAGACGTAGTAGTAAATCAAAATTTTCCTACGTTCACCAAGATCTATCTATGGAGAAACCAGCAACGAGAGGGGAGAGATTGCATCTTCATACCTTTGAAGATCGCTAAGCGGATGCGTTACAAGAACGCGGTTGATGGAGTCGTACTCGCAGCGATTCAGATCGCGGTAGATCCGATCAAGTGCCGAACGGACGGCACCTCCGCGTTCAACACACGTGCAGCCCGGTGACGTCTCCAACACCTTGATCCAGCAAGGAGGAAGGAGAGGTTGGGGAAGGGCTCCAACAGCAGCACGACGGCGTGGTGGTGGTGGAGTAGCAAGGTATTCCGACAGGGCTTCGCCTAAGCGCTGCGGAGGAGGAAGAAGAGAGGTAGGGCTTCGCCGTGAGAGAGAGAGATCAAATCTTGTCTCAAAACATCCAAAACCTCAAGTATATATAGGAGAAGGGACGTGGAGGGCTGGCTTGGCCTCTACTCCAAAGAGGAGATGGCCGGCCGAATTAAAGGGAGAGTCCACCTCCCACAAGGGAGGTGGATCTCCTCCTTTTAAATCCTTTTTGCCTTATCTCCTTATCTCCAGCCGCATGGGCCTTTAGCAAAAGTCTTGCCCAGCCCAATAAGGGCTGGCACACTTTATCTAACAGCCCATGTGGTCCTTTGGTCGTCACACCCCTCCCGGGGGTCATCCGGCACCCTCCCGGCACTCCCGGTACACTACCGATGAGCCCGAAAACTTTCCGGTGACCAAAACTGGACTTCCTATATATCAATCTTTACCTCCGGACCATTCCGGAGCTCCTCGTGACGTCCGGGATCTCATCCGGGACTCCGAACAACCTTCGGTAATCACGTATACCTTTTCCCTATAACCCTAGCGTCATCGAACCTTAAGTGTGTAGACCCTACGGGTTCGGGAGACACGTAGACATGACCGAGACACCTCTCCGGTCAATAACCAACAGCGGGATCTGGATACCCATGTTGGCTCCCACGTACTCCACGATGATCTCATCGGATGAACCACGATGTCAAGGATTCAATCAATCCCGTATACAATTCCCTTTGTCTATCGGTATGATACTTGCCCGAGATTCGATCGTCGGTATCCCCATACCTTGTTCAATCTCGTTACTGGCAAGTCTCTTTACTCGTTCCGTAATACATCATCCCGTGGCTAACTCCTTAGTCACATTGAGCTCATTATGATGATGTCTTACCGAGTGGGCCCAGAGATACCTCTCCGTCACACGGAGTGACAAATCCCAGTCTCGATTCGTGCCAACCCAACAGATACTTTCGGAGATACCCGTAGCGTACCTTTATAGCCACCCAGTTACGTTGTGACGTTTGGCACACCCAAAGTATTCCTACGGTATCCGGGAGTTACACAATCTCATGGTCTAAGGAAATGACACTTGACATTGAAAAGCTTTAGCAAACGAACTACACGATCTTTGTGCTATGCTTAGGATTGGGTCTTGTCCATCACATCATTCTCCTAATGATGTGATCCCGTTATCAACGACATCCAATGTCCATGGCCATGAAACCGTGACCATCTATTGATCAACGAGCTAGTCAACTAGAGGCTCACTAGGGACATGTTGTGGTCTATGTATTCACACATGTATTATGGTTTCCGGTTAACACAATTATAGCATGAACAATAGACAATTATCATGAACAAGGAAATACAATAATAACCATTTTATTATTGCCTCTAGGGCATATTTCCAACAGTCTCCCACTTGCACTAGAGTCAATAATCTAGTTCACATCACCATGTGATTAACACTTACATCACCATGTGATCATATCATCATGTGATTAACACCCAATAAGTTCTGGGGTTTGTTCATGTTCTGCTCGTGAAAGAGGTTTTTAGTCAGCGGGTCTGCGACATTCAGATCCGTGTGTACCTTTGCAAACTTTCCATTTCATATTTGTAGATACTGCTCCCACGCTCCACTTGGAGCTATTCCAAATGGCTGCTCCACTATACGTAGCTGGATTTCTACTAAGAGTCATCCGGATTGGTTTTAAAGCTTGCATCATCGTAACACTTTACGATGAACTCTTTATCACCTCCATAATCGAGAAATATTTCCTTAGTTCTCAAGTTACTAAGGCTAACTTTGACCGTTGTCTAGTGATCCACTCTTGGATTACTCTTGTACCCCTTGACAGACTCATGGTAAGGCACACACAGGTGCGGCACACAGCATGGCATACTATATAGAGCCTATGGCTAAAGCATAGGAGATGACACTCATCTCTTCTTTATCTTCTGCCGTGGTCGGGTATTGAGTCTTACTCAATTTCACACCTTACAATACAGTCAAGAACTCCTTCTTTGACCCATCTATTTTGAACTCCTTCAAAAACTTGTCAAGGTATGTCTTCGTCGAAAAAACTTATCAAGCGAATAGATCTATCCCTATAGATCTTGATGCTTAATAAAATAGTAGCTTTATCTGGGTCTTCCTTTGAAAAAAAAACTTTTCAAACAACCCTTCATGCTCTTCCAGAAATTCTACATCATTTCCGATCAATAATATGTCAACTACATATTCTTATAAGAAATTCCATAGTGCTCCCACTCACTTTCTTGCAAATACAAGTTTCTCATAAACATTGTATAAACTTAAACACTTTGATCACCTCATCAAAGCATATATTCCAACTCCGAGATGCTTGCTCCAGTCCATAGAAGGATCGCTGGAGTTTGCATATTATTAGCATCCTTAGGATTGACAAAACCTTCTGGTTGTATCACATACAACTCTTCCTCACAGAAACCATTACGGAAACCTTGTTTTGTCATCCATCTGCCAGATTTCATAATCGAAAAATGCAGCAACTGCTAACAAAATTTTAATAGACTTTTAGCATCGCTACAGATGAGACAATCTCATTGCAGTCAACTCCTTGAACTTGGCGGAAACTTCTTTGCGACAAGTCGAGCTTTATAAACGGTGACATTTCACCATTAGCGTCTATGTTTATCTCAAAGGTCCATTTGTACTCAATGACCCGCCATTCAACAGGCAAGTCTACCAAAGTCCATACTTGGTTTTCATACATGGATCCTTTCTCGGATTTCATGGCTCCTAGCCATTTGTTGGAATCCGGGCCCACCATCGCTTCTCCATAGTTCGTAGGTTCATCGTTGTCCAACAACATGATTTCCAAGACAGGGTTGTCGTACTACTCAGGAGCAGTACGCGTCCTTGTCGACCTACGAGGTTCGATAGTGACTTGATCCGAAGCTTCATGATCATCATCATTAACTTCCTTTTCAACTGAGTAGGCTCTACAGAAACATCTTTCTGTGTTGCGCTATTCTCTGGATGAAACAAAGGTTCAACAACCTTATCAAGTTCTATCTTCCTCCCACTCAATTCTTTCGAGAGAAACTCTTTCTCAAGAAAGGACCCGTTCTTAGCTACAAATACATTTTGCGCTTGGATCTGAGATAGAAGGTATACCCAATGTCTCATTAGGGTATTCTATGAAGATGCATTTGTCTACTTTGGGTTCGAGCTCGCTAGGTGAAAAACCCATTTTCACATAAGCGTCGCAGCCCCAAACATTAAGAAATGACAGCTTAGGCTTCTATCAAACCATAATTCTCACGGTGTCATCTCAACAGACTTAGATGGTGCCCTGTTAAAGTGAATGGATTTGTCTTTAATGCATAACCCCATAACGATAGTGGTAAAACGATAAGAGACATCATAGTACTCACTATATCCAATAGAGCACGACTACGACGTTCGAACACACCATCACACTATGGTGTTCCAGGAGGCGTGAGCTGTGAAACAATTTCCACATTGTCTAAAATTGCATACCAAACTCGTAACTTAGATATTCACCTCCATGATCATATCATAGACATTTATCTTCTTGTCACGATGATCTTTAACTTCACTCTGAAACTCCTTGAACCTTTCAAACATTTCAGATTCGTGTTTCATTAAGTAAATATCCCCATATTTACTCAAATCATCAGTGAAGGTAAAGAAAAACAACGATATCCACTGTGTGTTTCAACACTCATTGGACCACATACATCAACATGTATTATTTCCAATAAGCCACTTGCCCGCTCCATCATATTGGATGACGGGGTCTCAGTCATCTTGCCCAAGAGGCATGGCTCGCATGTCTCAACCGATTCGAAATCGAGTGAGTCAAAAATCCATCATCATGGAGTTTCTTCATGCGATTTATACCAATATGACATTTAGCGGCAGTGCCACAAGTATGTGGTACTATCATTATTAACTTTATATCTTTTGGTACCAATGTTATGAATATGTGTACTACTACGATCATGATTCAATAAACCATTCCGAGTGGGTGCATGACCATTGAAGGCATTATCCATGTAAACAGAATAACCATTATTCTCTAACTTATATGAATAACCGTATCGCACTAATCATGATCTAATCACGTTCATGCTCAACGCAAACACCAAATAACATTTATTTAGGTTTATCACAAATCCTGAAGGTAGAGAGAGCGTGCGATGGTGATCACATCAATCTTGGAAATACTTCCAACACACATCGTCACCTTTCACCTAGCTAGTCTCCATTTACTCCGTAGCTTTTATTTCGAGTTGCTAACACTTAGCAACCGAACCGGTATCCAATACCCAGGTGCTACTACGAGTACCAGCAAGGTACACATCACTAACACGTATATCAAATATACTTCCATTGACATTACCAGCCTTCTTATCTACCAATCATCTAGGGTTTTTCCGCTTCAGCGAACATTCTCCTCATAACAGAAGCACTTAGTCTCGGGTTCGGGCTCAACCTTGGGTTTCTTCACTAGAGCAACAACTGGCTTGCCATTCCTGAAGTTTTTCCCTTCTTGCCCTTGCCCCTTTTGAAACTAGTGGTTTTCACTTAACCATCAACACTTGATGCTCTTTATTGATTTCTACCTTCGTGGTGTCAAACATCACGAACAACTCAGGGATCATCTTATCCATCCCTGGCATGTTATAGTTCATCATGAAGCTCTAGTAGCTTGGTGGCAGTGACTTGGAGAACTGCATTAATCACTATCTCATCTGGAAGATTAACTCCCACTTGATTCAAGTGATTGTAGCACCCAGACAATCTGAGAACACGCTCACCGATTAAGCTATTCTCCTTTATCTTGCAGGCAAAGAATCTTGTTGGAGGTCTCATACCTCTCAACATAGGCACGAGCTTGAGATCACAATCTCAGCTCCTAGAACATCTCATATGTTCTGTGACGTTCAAAACATTTTGAAGCCTCAATTCTAAGCCGTAATGCATGACGCACTGAACTATCACGTAGTCATCAAAAAGTGCCTGTCATATGTTCACAACATCTACAGACAACACTTGAGGGAGTGGTGCAGTTAGCAGTACATCAAAAACATAAGCTTTCTGTGCAGCAATGAGGACAATCCTCAGATCACGGACCCTGTCCGCATTATTGCTACCATCAACTTTCAACTTACTTTTCTCTAGGATTGTATCAATAAAACTGTGGAGCTACAGCGCGAGCTATCTACGACATAATTTGCAAGGACATTTTTAGACTAAGTTCATGATAATTAAGTTCACTTAATCAAATTATTAATGAACTCCCACTTAGATAGACATCTCTCTAGTCTTCCAAGTGATACATGATCCATGTCAACTAGCCCGTGTCCGATCATCACGTGAGACGGACTAGTCATCCATGGTGAACATCTCTATGTTGATCGTATCTTCTATACGACTCATGTTCGACCTTTCGGTCTTTCGTGTTCCGAGGCCATGTCTGTACATGCTAGGCTCGTCAAGTCAACCTAAGTGTTTCGCATGTGTAAATCTGGCTTACACCCGTTGTATGCGAACGTTAGAACCTATCACACCCGATCATCACGTGGTGCTTCGGAACGACGATCCTTAGCAACGGTGCACAGTTAGGGTGAACACCTTTCTTGAAATTTTATTGAGAGATCATCTTATTTACTACCGTCGTTCTATGCAAATAAGATGTAAACATGATAAACATCACATGCAATCAATATAGTGACATGATATGGCCAATATCATCTTGCTCCTTCGATCTCCATCTTCGGGGCACCATGATCATCACTGTCACCGGCACGACACCATGATCTCCATCATCATGATCTCCATCATTGTGTCTTCATGAAGTTGTCTCGCCAACTATTACTTCTACTACTACAGCTAACGTTTAGCAATAAAGTAAAGTAATTACATGGCGTTTATGATTGACACGCAGGTCATACAATAATATAAGACAACTCCTATGGCTCCTGCCGGTTGTCATAGTCATCGACATGCAAGTCGTGAACCCTATTACAAGAACATGATCAATCTCATACATCACAATGCATCACATCACATCCTTCTGGCCATATCACATCACAAGGCACATGCTGCAAAAACAAGTTAGACGTCCTCTAATTTGTAGTTGCAAGTTTTTACGTGGCTGCTATAGGTTACTAGCAAGAACGTTTCTTACCTACGTCAACACCACAACGTGATTTGCCAATTGCTATTTACCCTTCATAAGGACCCTTTTCATCGAATCCGATCCGACTAAGGTAGGAGAGACAGACACCCGCTAGCCACCTTATGCATCTAGTGCATGTCAGGCGGTGGAACCGGTCTCACGTAAGCGTACGTGTAAAGTTGGTCCGGGCCGCTTCATCCCACAATACCGCCGAATCAAGATAAGACTAGTAGCGGCAAGCAAATTAACAAACTCGACGCCCACAACTGCTTTGTGTTCTACTCGTGCATAGATTCTACGCATAGACCTAGCTCTGATACCACTGTAGGGAGACGTAGTAGTAAATCAAAATTTTCCTACGTTCACCAAGATCTATCTATGGAGAAACCAGCAACGAGAGGGGAGAGATTGCATCTTCATACCTTTGAAGATCGCTAAGCGGAAGCGTTACAAGAACGCGGTTGATGGAGTCGTACTCGCAGCGATTCAGATCGCGGTAGATCCGATCAAGTGCCGAACGGACGGCACCTCCGCGTTCAACACACGTGCAGCCCGGTGACGTCTCCAACACCTTGATCCAGCAAGGAGGAAGGAGAGGTTGGGGAAGGGCTCCAACAGCAGCACGACGGCGTGGTGGTGGTGGAGTAGCAAGGTATTCCGACAGGGCTTCGCCTAAGCGCTGCGGAGGAGGAAGAAGAGAGGTAGGGCTTCGCCGTGAGAGAGAGAGATCAAATCTTGTCTCAAAACATCCAAAACCTCAAGTATATATAGGAGGAGGGACGTGGAGGGCTGGCTTGGCCTCTACTCCAAAGAGGAGATGGCCGGCCGAATTAAAGGGAGAGTCCACCTCCCACAAGGGAGGTGGATCTCCTCCTTTTAAATCCTTTTTGCCTTATCTCCTTATCTCCAGCCGCATGGGCCTTTAGCAAAAGTCTTGCCCAGCCCAATAAGGGCTGGCACACTTTATCTAACAGCCCATGTGGTCCTTTGGTCGTCACACCCCTCCCGGGGGTCATCCGGCACCCTCCCGGCACTCCCGGTACACTACCGATGAGCCCGAAAACTTTCCGGTGACCAAAACTGGACTTCCTATATATCAATCTTTACCTCCGGACCATTCCGGAGCTCCTCGTGACGTCCAGGATCTCATCCGGGACTCCGAACAACCTTCGGTAATCACGTATACCTTTTCCCTATAACCCTAGCGTCATCGAACCTTAAGTGTGTAGACCCTACGGGTTCGGGAGACACGTAGACATGACCGAGACACCTCTCCGGTCAATAACCAACAGCGAGATCTGGATACCCATGTTGGCTCCCACGTACTCCACGATGATCTCATCGGATGAACCACGATGTCAAGGATTCAATCAATCCCGTATACAATTCCCTTTGTCTATCGGTATGATACTTGCCTGAGATTCGATCGTCGGTATCCCCATACCTTGTTCAATCTCGTTACTGGCAAGTCTCTTTACTCGTTCCGTAATACATCATCCCGTGGCTAACTCCTTAGTCACATTGAGCTCATTATGATGATGTCTTACCGAGTGGGCCCAGAGATACCTCTCCGTCACACGGAGTGACAAATCCCAGTCTCGATTCGTGCCAACCCAACAGATACTTTCGGAGATACCCGTAGCGTACCTTTATAGCCACCCAGTTACGTTGTGACGTTTGGCACACCCAAAGTATTCCTACGGTATCCGGGAGTTACACAATCTCATGGTCTAAGGAAATGACACTTGACATTGAAAAGCTTTAGCAAACGAACTACACGATCTTTGTGCTATGCTTAGGATTGGGTCTTGTCCATCACATCATTCTCCTAATGATGTGATCCCGTTATCAACGACATCCAATGTCCATGGCCATGAAACCGTGACCATCTATTGATCAACGAGCTAGTCAACTAGAGGCTCACTAGGGACATGTTGTGGTCTATGTATTCACACATGTATTATGGTTTCCGGTTAACACAATTATAGCATGAACAATAGACAATTATCATGAACAAGGAAATACAATAATAACCATTTTATTATTGCCTCTAGGGCATATTTCCAACAGATAGTTTATCCCATCCTCACCAACACCCTTTGTCCTTCGAAGGGTCACAACTCTGAAGAAGAAGAAGTTGAGGGAGTCATGAAGAACATGCTATTCAACATCATTCATGGGATTCCCATCAACTACCACGATTTCTTCATGAGGACTTTGGCCAATGCAGCATTAGCCCCATTTGAATTGAAGCCTTATACTCCCTGGATCATGAAATTCATCAGATCAAGGTCTTCAATTCCCTTCAAAGCTGACTTCCAAAATCACTTTGGCTTTCTGCCTCCGACTGAAGTCCTCAAGAACACAATTGCCTCAGTTGAAGGAAAAGGCAAAGCTGTCATTGATGAAGGTACTCATCCATTGGATGGTTAGTTTCACAAAGTTGCATCTTACTCCACCAATGATGACACTTCTACCTAGGACTCTGCTGCGAAATCCTCAGCGCAAAAGCATCGAGAGTCTACCCCACGAGCGATGACTGATTGTGAGATTCTCATAAGTCTTCATCAGAAGGTTGATCGCAATCACAAGTGGGTGAAGCGTTACTTTGCTTCAATTCTTCAGAACATAACTGTGATGCAGAACTCTATGAGGAAATATCACTACTATGTGCATGAAATCTTCGATCGCGCGTGGGCCATTCTCGCACATCTCAAGACACCTGAGGAACTCCAGGACATGGACTTTCAGCAAAACTTTGACTGGTTCATCCTCCTCAGAAGAAATTCAAGAAAGTTCAAGTTCCTCAGCTGGTTACAAGCTCATATTCTTCATAGCATGAAACGGATGAAGCTGAGGATATTGACGACCCTACGGCAGGCCCTGCATCGACAAACGACTCCGACAATGCTGGCGCTCCTCCATCACCTTCAAGATGAAATTCTTCAGGGGCGTTAGTCCTCACTTTTTCATCCCTTTTGGTCTTCGATGACAAAAGGGGAGAAAATTTGAGTTAGTCTTGAAGCGGGTCTCTATATATGGGTTGTTTTTGTTTAAGTTACAACTCTCACTCTTCTAAAGCTTTTGTTGGTTGAGTTGTAAACTTAAGTCCGATGGTGGTCTGACTCTTTTGAACTGCTTTTCACATGCTTATTTTCTCAAGCACCTTAATGAATGAATGCTGAATTTCGTGAGACACCATTTTCATCATGCATTTCAAATTCTTCATATCATATGTTAAATGCGTGTATGAATTACAATATATAGGGGGAGTTCTCCATGTTTTTATCCCCGTTAAAAACTTAACCTATTTGTCATCAATCACAAAAAAGGTGGATATTGTAAGTGCATCTAGTGCCCCTTAGTGATTTTGGTGTATTGAAGACTTATAGGTTAAGTAACTAATGTGTTTGTGAGTGGACACAAGCTCTATAAGTCGATGAGGAGTTTGATATACTCGGAGATTATCGACCCCTAAAAATATGTCTTCAGCTGAAGCCTTTGCTGAAGACTTTGGTATTCCCTGAAGACTTTGAAGATGAAGAAGTTGTTGTGACCTTGAAGATATGAACAAGGACTATGAAGCTTGAAGACTTTTGTTTTCGTAGTTTCATTTCCTTTCTTTGAGTCATAGGAAACACCGTACTGTTAAAGGGGGACAGGTAATACTAAGGAAAATTTCCAACTGATGCTCAACTCCAAAAGCCTCAACCTATCCAATCCTTTGAGTGAAGCCTTTGCAACTTGCAGTTCAGTCAAGTTCTTCAGTGATAGAGATGATGTTCTTCTGGTCACTGATGAAATTGATCTGACTGAGGAGTTAGGATTTCGCCAGTGCGAATTGCCTACAAGTGAGGAACATGATAAGCCTGAGGACTTTCATAGTTCGAAACTCCGATCGTTGTTGTGCGTAGCGCCAGCTATCCCCAATCATCTTATCCACATCACGGTCATATAATTAGGGGAATTTATGTCTTATCATGTCAGGTTGCACCCTTACTATAAATAGACACCCCCACAACCACTAGTTGGTTGGCTGCTCCGAGAGAGAACTGGCACTTTTCATTTCAGAGCAACCCATCCTCCGAAGACTTTGAGAGAAAATCACCAGTGAGGAAAAACCCAAATCCAAACCACCAAACCCAAAGTGATTGAGCATGACTGAAGAGATTGTTCCTGTGTGGAACTGACGCTTGTTACCTTTGAAGACTGTGTATCTTCTAGACGGTTAGGCGACATGGTCTAGTGCATCCTGCAGTCAATTGGGGATCATGGAGTGACCTTGGTCTAGAGCATCCTGCGGTCAATTGTGGATCGCCGGGTGACCAGTTTTTGAGGGTTTTGGAAGTCTACCCTGAAGACTTACCACGAGTGTTGGGCGAGGACTTTGTGACCTTAGCTCAAGGAGAATATGGTAAGGACAGTCCTGGGACTGTGTGTCCTCTTGTTTAAATACCAAGCCTCTCCAAACCAGACGTACGACTATCACAGTAGTTGGAACTGGGTCATCAAACCATTGTCTTCATCGCGCTACCTGGTTCTATTTCCTCAACCCTTTCATTTCCTCATATACCTGTTGATGAAATTGATCCTTACTGTTTGAAGAATTTGACTGAAGACTTTCATAATTTCCTCACCTCAAATTCTTCAAGTTACCTTGTTCCTCACCTGCTTATCCTGTATCATGCTACTTGTAATTTGTGCATGTTTTATTTCATCGTGATGACTATGTTGTCGCTATGTTTCTCACGCACTTGAGTACTTATTCCGCTGCTAGTTATTCATCACATTTCAAATTCTTCAAGTTGAAATTCCTCAAGTGATTAATTTGTAAAAATCGCCTATTCACCCCCCCCCCTCTAGTTGATATAACGCACTTTCACAAACCGGCTTAGTTTGCTCACAACAAACGAGATATCAGGCCTCGTGGCACTCGTCAAATACATAAGCAAGCCAATAATCTGAGAATACCTTAGTTGATCTCTATCAATCCGTCGATTCTTTCGAAGCAACACACTAGCATCATATGGAGTTGGAGAGGACTTGTAGTCGCTATACCCAAAACGACTCAAGACCTTTTCCACATAGTGAGATTGAAGAAGTGCAATCCCAGCATTCTCATCTCTCAGCAGCTTGATGTTTAGTATAACATCAGCTACTCCAAGATCCTTCATCTCAAAACAGCGAGATAAGAAATCCTTAACCTCCTTGATTAAATCAAGGTTGGTTCCAAAGATCAGTATGTCGTCGACATACAGCCAGAGCATAACTCCTTCGCCCCCACCATGGCGATAATACAAACACACTTATCAGCTTCATTTACGACAAAGCCTGCAGTAGTTAATGTTCTTTCAAACTTCTCATGCCACTGCTTAGGAGCTTGTTTAAGGCCATATAAAGACTTCGATAACTTGCACACCTTTCCTTCATGACCAGGTACTACAGAACCATCGGGCTGATCCATGTAAATTTCCTCGTCCAACTCTCCATTGAGGAAAGTTGTCTTAACGTCCATTTGATGAACGAGAAGACCGTGTGAGGCAGCCAGTGACAGTAGCACCCGAATAGTGGTCAGTCTAGCCACAGGTGAGTAAGTATCAAATAAGTCTTCACCTTCTTTCTGGGTATAACCCTTGGCCATGAGCCATGCCTTGTACTTTTCAATTGTACCATCAGGTCTAAGCTTTTTCTTGAACACCCACTTACATCCCACGGTTTGCACCCATAAGGACGATCAATGACTTCTCAGGTTCCATTAGCTAAGATGAAATCCATCTCGCTACGGACAGCTTCCTTCCAGTAGTCAGCATCAGAAGATGCATAGGCTTCTAAAAGAGTCGTGGGTGTGTCATCCACGAGGTACACAATGAAATCATCACCAAAGGACTTTGTTGTCCTTTGTATCTTACTCCTTACACGAGTTTCATTATCATCCTCCTCGGAATTCTCAACAAGCTCCATCACAATGGTGGGTTCAGGAATTACAGAAAATTCCTGAGTAGACAGGGTAGGTATCTCCTGATTTGATAAGTTAGACATATCTTTCATGGGAAATATGTCCTCAAACAAAGTCGCATCATTCGACTCCATAATCATACCAAAATACATGTCGGGTACCTCAAATTTTATTATCAAAAATCTATAGTCAATGCTATGAAAAGCATAGCCCAGAAGAACACATTCCACGGTTTTTGGTCCAAGCTTGTGCTTCTTGGGAATTGGTATATTGACTTTCGCCAAACAACCCCAAGTACGTAGATAGGAGTGTTTCATCCTTTTCCTTTCCCATACCTCAAATGGAGTAATGGTTTTATGCCTTGTGGGGACTCGGATTAGCGCCTCCCCCACCATGCCTTGGAGAGACCCGATGTATCTAACATGGCATTAACCAAATTAGTTAGAGTTCAGTTCTTTCTTTCGGACACTCCATTTAACTGAGGTGAGTAGGAAGGCATCCTCTCATGGATTATACCATGTTCCGCACAAAACAAATCAAATTCAGTGGAAAAATACTCTCCACCATGATCGGACCTAAGCCGTTTAATTTTTTCATCAAGTTGGTTCTCTGCTTTAGCTTTATAGTTTTTGAAGAAGTTTAAAGCCTCATCTTTTGATTTCAGAAGATACACGTAGCAATATCTAGTGGAGTCATCAACCAACGTCATGAAATATTTCTTTCCACCTTTTGTCAACACGCCATTCATCTCACAAAGATCAGAATGGATAAGCTCTCGTGGCACCAAGTCTCTCGCCTCCGCAGTCTTATGGGACTTGCACGTTGCTTGGCTTGCACACACACTTGGCACTAGGAGCCCTTGACAGTAGTGAATTTCAGAATTAAACTAATATTGGCTAGATGCATCATGCAACTAAAGTAAATATGACAAAGTCGCGAATGCCAAATATTAGACTCATTATCGTGGCAAACATTATTAATAACTTCAGCGCAAAGATCTCACAAAGATAGGCGAAACAAGCCTCCACACTCATAGCCTTTTCCAAAAAAATTGTCCATACTTTGAAGTAACAACTTTATTGGACTAGAAAACCAACTTAAAACCATCTCGACACAAACGAGAACAGCTGACGAGATTTTTATTGATGGAGGGTAGATGATGAACGTTCTTCAGACGCACGATCTTTCCCGAAGTAAACTTCAGATCGACCGTACCGACCCCTCGAACAGTGGCATGTGACCCGTTCCCCATCAGGATGGGAGAAGTCCCTGTGACCTGAAAATAAGAAAACATAGAAGCATCAGCACAAACATGTACATTACCACCGGTGTCAATTAACCAATCTGGAGAATGACAAACTGAAAGGATGGTAGGAAAAATACCGTACCCAGAGTCCTTCATATCAGTATCACTGATGACCACATTAGCAGACTTGCCGCTCTTCTCATGTCCGCGCTCCTCGTAGCGGTTAGGACATCTCGGAGCCCAATGATTGGGATCACCGCAGACATGGCACAGTCCCTTCCCTTTCTTATGAGAATTCTTCTTGAAGTTGGTAGATTGTGACGGCTTGTTCTTTGCAACAAACTTCCCTTTGCCCTGAGTTTTGTTCTTGTTGTTCTGGGGCTTGTTGAGATGGAAGTTCTTCTTTTGCACCACGTGGGCAGTAGAAGCTCCCTTAACTGCTCGAGCACGTGTGTCTTTTGCTCTCGCCTTCTCTTTAACATCAAGAGTTCCAATGAGATCCAAAACGGAAAACTCATGTCTCTTGTGTTTCAGAGAAGTAGCAAAATTGTTCCACAAAGGTGGAAGCTTGGCAATGATGCCTCCAGCCACAAACTTGTCTGGTAACACACACTTGAAGTACTCAAGATCCTTTGTGAGAGACTGTAACTAATGAGCTTGTTGAATAATAGAGCGCTCATGAGACATCTTGTAGTCATAGAATTGCTCCATGACGTACAAGTCGCTACCAGTGTCCGAGGCCCCAAATTTGGCCTCGAGCGCATCCCACATGTCCTTGCCTTTGTCATACGACATATATGAATCCATAATGGAATCATCAAGAACACTCAGAAGGGTGCCCTTGAAGAGGGTATCAATCTTCTCAAAAGCTTCCTGCTGTGCAGGATTAAGATCGCCCTCGGGCTTACCCTTAGTGGCATCATAGCAGTACATGGCCTGAAACCAGTAGACTGCTCTCATGTGCCACCTCTTATATTGCACCCACTTGAAGGTAGGCGGCTTCAGATGCGCAGCAAGACCGCTTGGAGTAAATTGCCTATAATCAAGTTTTTGGACTGTTGAATATATGAGCAAATTACTACAAGATTTAATCTGAATAAGCAGCAAATAGATCATGACAGCAAAAGTATAGATTAAACTAATCATGCAGACTAGCATAGTTAACGAATAGAAGGAATCTACGACACAAACTAGACATAGGAATTCTAGTATGATGTCAAATAGGGAGGACAAGATTGCATACAGTTTAGTGGGAGTAGAACCGCCAGTGTTGACGTTGTCGCCCATGTCGTTGAGGAAGAGGTTGCCGAGGTCGAGGAAGAAGTTGTCGTCCGGGAAACCGTCGCTGCCAGCAATCACGCGTGTGCACTCCCCAAAAACCTGATCACCCCTCTCCGGTACAGGATCACAAGAGGCAGGGTTCCGGCGGCCTGCTGTCCCTTCTCGCGCTGCATGCCAGAAGGAGGGGGAGAAGACTTGGATGGCGACACAATGATCTATAACGATGTGAAACCATATGTTGTGATGGCGGCTAGGGTTGGCAGGGACCTCGCGTATATATTTGTGCGGCGGTGGAGAGACGTGGGATAAACCCACGTCCAAGTCGGTTACAGCCCATGATCCGACGTCTTAGATCATGGCGCGTCTATTAAGGACTCTATGTTCTTGACTGTCAAAAATAAGCGCGTAAGTATGAGCTCGGCTCGGCTCAATCCCGCAACCTGCGTCGCATCGTGACCAAGCGTGGCGTGGCGAGGCGAGCGAGGAGGAGGAGTGCACGAGGGCCTCTTCTCTTCTCACTCTCTTACAAGTGCTAAAAGAGCTCACCTTATAAAGAGGTTTTTCTCTCACACCACTAGCGGTATGGGACTAAACTTTAGTCCCAACCACACCACTCAAAACAGCCAACACACATGGGCCATGAGAATTTCATATTTTGGATGGGCTTTGGGCCAAAGGCCTCGTAAAAAAATCCATCAATCCCCCACAAAGTCTCATTGGCACATCTCATCATTTCTTAGTTCCAAAACATTGTTTATATACCGGTTCTTGATGGATACTATTAAGTTGAACTTCCATTTAGAAATTTATGCTACACTAGATCACAACTTGAATAGTGGACTATGCCTTGAACAACAAGTTTTCCACGAGTCTAGTTTCACACAAATCCTTGACCAATACTGGGCTACCGCAAGGCTTCCCCCCGGGTGGAGCGTATACGTCATACTCCAAGGCCTTTCATGAATTTATTAGAGAACACCCGATTCTCATAGACTATGACGTTTACAGTCGAATTCATATAGGTGTGTTCCTGAGGAGATGTCCTGCAGGACAACATCTCTGCTTACCCAAATAAGCCACTTGGAACACATTAAGATAGGTATCAACCTGCCATGCAGACTATGAGAGTATTGCATCTTCACGGAGTGGGATAACAAATATAGGGATACTCTCCTTCTAGCTATCCAACAGCTTGTCTCCCACTACTACTTCACGGGATCTCCGATCACATATAGTGGGTTACCACTATGGACAACTCATACGGTGGGTCTCAAACCCATCTCCATCGATGCATTTTCTATCACGTTACATGATAAACCCTTTGTGAAGGGATCTATCAAGTTTGTTGATGTTTGGATATAATCCAACGCAATATCTCTAGAGTTCTTCATTTTTCTAACAGATTTCAATCTCCTCTTCACATGCCTTGAGGACTTCATATTATCCTTAGAAATCTTTATCTTTATGATCACAGTTTGATTATCACAGTTCATTAGGATAGCGGGTATTGGTTTTTCAACCATAGGTAAGTCCATCAAGAGCTGATGAAGCCAATCTACCTCAATAGTGGTTGTGTCTAATGTTGTGAGTTCCGCTTCCATAGTTGACCTCGTTAAGAAGGTCTGCTTGCAAGACTTCCAGGAAACATCGCCACCACCAAGTGTCAAAATATAACCACTTGTGGATTTAATCTCATCAGCATTAGATATCCATTTTGAGTCACTATAACCCTCCAGTACCCTCGGGTGCCCGGCGTAGTGAATCCTATAGCTCGATGTGCCTTTCAAATAGCACATAACTCTCTCAAGCACATTCCAATGATCATCTCCTGGTTTTGATACAAACCGGCTTAGTCTTCTCATAGAAAACGAGATATTAGGCCTCGTGGCACTCGCCAAATACATAAGCGAGCCAATAATCTGAGAATACCTCAGTTGATCTCTACCAATCAATCAATTCTTTCAAAGCAACACACTAGCATCATATGGAGTTGGAGAGGGCTTGCAATCGTTATACCCAAAATGACTCGAGACCTTTTCCACGTAGTGAGATTGAAGAAGTGTAATCCCGCCATTCTCATCTCTCGGCAGCTTGATGTTTTGTATAACATCAGCTACTCCAAGATCCTTCATCTCAAAACAGATAAGAAATGCTTAACCTCCTTGATTAAATCAAGGTTGGTTCCAAAGATTAGTATGCCGTCGACATACAAACAGAGAATAACTCCTTCGCCCCCACCATGGCGATAGTATACACACTATCAGCTTCGTTTATGACAAAGCCTACAGCAGTTAATGTTCTTTCGAACTTCTCATGCCACTGCTTAGGAGCTTGTTTAAGGCCATATAAAGACTTCAATAACTTGCACACCTTTCCTTCATGACCAGGTACTACAGAACTATCGGGCTGATCCATGTAAATTTCCTTGTCCAACTCTCCATTTAGGAAAGTTGTCTTAACGTCCATTTGATGAAAGAGAAGACCATGTGAGGCAGCCAATGACAGTAGCACCCGAATAGTGGTCAGTCTAGCCACACGTGAGTAAGTATCAAAGAAGTCTTCACCTTCTTTCTGGGTATAACCCTTGGCCACAAGTTGTGCCTTGTACTTTTCAATTGTACCATCAGGTCTAAGCTTTTTCTTGAACACCCACTTACATCCCACAGGTTTGCACCCATAAGGACGATCAATGACTTCCCAGGTTCCATTAGCTAAGATGGAATCCATCTCGCTACGGACATCTTCCTTCCAGTAGTCAGCATCAGAAGATGCATAGGCTTCTGAAAGAGCCTTGGGTGTGTCATCCACGAGGTACACAATGAAATCATCACCAAAGGACTTGGCAGTCCTTCGTCTCTTACTCCTTACAGGAGTTTCATTGTCATCCTGCTTAGAATTCTCAACATGCTCCATCGCAATGGTGGGTTCAGGAATTGCAGAAAATTCCTGAGTAGACAGGGTAGGTATCTCCTGATTTGATGTTTTAGACATATCTTTCATGCGAAATATGTCTCAAAGAAAGTCGCATCATTTGACTCCATAATCGTACCAACATGCATGTCGGGTACCTCAGAATTTATTATCAAAAATCTATAGCCAATGCTATGAAAAGCATAGCCCACAAGAACACAATCCACGATTTTTGGTCCAAGCTTGCGCTTCTTGGGAATTGGTATATTGACTTTCGCCAAACAACCCCAAGTACGTAGATAAGAAAGTTTCAGCATTTTCCTTTCCCATTCCTCAAATGGAGTAATGGTTTTATGCTTTGTGGGACCTCGGTTTAGGACATGACATGCTATCATTAATGCCTCCCCCACCATGCCTTGGAGAGACCCGATGTATCTAACATGGCGGTAACCAAATCAGTTAGAGTTCGGTTCTCTGTTTCGGCCACCCCATTTAACTGAGGTGAGTAGGAAGGCGTCCTCTCATGGATTATACCATGTTCCTCACAAAACGGATCAAATTCAGTGGAAAAATACTCTCCACCATGATCAGACCTAAGCCGTTTAATTTTCCGATCAAGTTGGTTCTGTGCTTCAGCTTTATAGTTTTCGAAGAAGTTTAAAGCCTTATCTTTTGATTTCAGAAGATACACATAGCAATATCTAGTGGAGTTGTCAATTAACGTCATGAAATATTTCTTTCCACCTTTTGTCAACATGTCATTCATCTCATAAAGATCAGAATGGATACGCTCTAGTGGCGCCAAGTCTCTCGCCTCCGCGGTCTTATGGGACATCCGAGGTTGCTTGGCTTGCACACACAGTTGGCACTAGGAGCCCTTGACAGTAGTGAATTTCAGAATTAAACTCATATTGGCTAGCCGCATCATGCAACTAAACTAGATATGACAAAGTCCTGAATGCCAAATATTAGACTCATTATCGTGGCAAACATTATTAATAACTTCAGCGCAAATATCTCACAAAGATAGGCGGAACAAGCCTCCGCACTCATAGCCTTTTCCAACAAATTGTCCATACTTCGAAATCACAACTTTATTGGACTCGAAAACCAACTTAAAACCATCTCGACACAAACGAGAACCGCTGACGAGATTTTTATTGATGGAGGGTAGATGATGAACGTTCTTTAGACGCACGATCTTTCCCGAAGTAAACTTCAGATCGACTATACCGACCCCTCGAACAATGGCATGTGACCCGTTCCCCATCAGCATGGGAGAAGTCCCTGTGACCTGAAAATAAGAAAACATAGAAGCATCAGCACAAACATGTACATTAGCACCGGTGTCAATTAACCAATCTGGAGAATGACAAACTAAAAGGATGGTAGGAAAAATATTGTACCCAGAATCCTTCATATCAGTATCACTGATGACCACATTAGCGGACTTGCCGCTCTTCTCATGTTCGCGCTCCTCATAGCGGTTAGGACATCTCGGAGCCCAGTGATTGGGATCACCGCAGACATGGCATAGTCCCTTCCCTTTCTTATGAGAATTCTTCTTGAAGTTGGTAGATTGTGACGGCTTGTTCTTTGCAACAAACTTGCCTTTGCCCTGAGTTTTGTTCTTGTTGTTCTAGGGCTTGTTGAGATGGAAGTTCTTCTTTTGCACCACGTGGGCACTAGAAGCTCCCTTAACTGCTCGAGCACGTGTGTATTTTGCTATCGCCTTCTCTTTAACATCAAGAGTTCCAATGAGATACAAAACGGAAAACTCATGTCTCTTGTGTTTCAGAGAAGTAGCAAAATTGTTCCACAAAGATGGAAGCTTGGCAATGATGCCTCCAACCACAAACTTGTCCGGTAACACACACTTGAAGTACTCAAGCTCCTTTGTGAGAGACTGTAACTAATGAGCCTGTTGAACAATAGAACGCTCACGAGACATCTTGTAGTCATAGAATTGCTCCATGACGTACAAGTCGCTACCAGTGTCCGAGGCCCCAAACTTGGCCTCGAGCGCATTCCACATGTCCTTGCCTTTGTCATACGACATATATGAATCCATAATGGAATCATCAAGAACACTCAGAAGGGTTCCCTTGAAGAGGGTATCGATGTTCTCAAAAGCTTCCTGTTGTGCAGGATTAAGATTGCCCTCGGGCTTACCCTTAGTGGCATCATAGCAGTACATGGTCTGAAACCAGTAGACTGCTCTCGTGCGCCACCTCTTATATTGCACCCCCTTTAAGGTAGGCGGCTTAAGATGCGCAGCAAAACCACTTGGAGTAAATTGCCTATAATCAGGTTTTTGGATTGTTGAATATATGAGCAAATTACTATAATATTTAATCTGAATAAGCAGTAAATAGACCATGACAACAAAAGTATAGATTAAACTAATCATGTAGACTAGCATAGTTAATGAATAGAATGAATCTATGGCCCAAACTAGACATAGGAATTCTAGTATGATCTCAAACAGGGAGGACAAGATTGCATACGGTGCAGCGGGAGTAGAACCGCCAGTGTTGACGTTGTCGCCCATGTTGTTGAGGAAGAGGTTGCTGAGGTCGGGGAAGAAGTCATCGTCCGGGAAATCGTCGCTCCCAGCAATTGTGCATGTGCACTCTCCAAAAACCTGATCACCCCTCTCCCGTGCAGGATCACAAGAGGTGGGGTTCCGGAGGCCTGCTGTCCCTTCTCACGGTGCACGCTAGAAGGAGGGATGGAGAAGACTTGGATGGCGATGCAATGATCTGGAACGGTGCGAAACCATATGTTATGACGACGGCTAGAGTTGGCAGGGACCTCACGTATATATAATCGCGCGGTGGAGAGACGTGGGATAGACCCACGTCCGAGTCGATTACAACCCACAATCCGATGTCTCAGATCTTTGCGCGTCTGTTAAGGACTCTCCATTTCTAACTCGCAAAAATAAGCGCATAGGTATGAGCTTGGCTCGGCTCAATCCCCCAACCCGCAGCACGGCGCGTCGTGACGAGGCATGGCGTGGTGAGGGGAGCAAGGAGGAGGAGTGCGCGAGGGCCTCTTCTCTTCTCACTCTCTTACAAGTGCTAGAAGAGCCCACCATATAAAGAGGTGTTGCTCTCTCTCCACTAGCGGTATGGCACTAAACTATAGTCCCAACCACACCACTCAAAACAGGCAACACACATGGGCCATGAGAAGTTCAGATTTTGAATGGGCTTTGGGCCAAAGGCCTCATAGAAAAATCCAGCAATCCCCCACAAAGTCTCATTGGCACATCTCATCATTTCTTAGTTCCAAAACATTGTTTATATACCGGTTCTCGATGGAGACTGTTAAGTTAAACTTCCATTTAGAAATTTATGGTACACTAGATCACAACTTGAATAGTGGACTATGCCTTGAATACTGGGTTGCCGCAAGGCTTCCCTGCGGGTGGAGCGTATACGTCATACTCCATGGCCTTTCATGAATTTATTAGCGAACACCCGATTCTCATAGACTGTGATGCTTACAGTCAAATTCATATAGGTGTGTTCCTTAGGAGATGTCCTACAGGACAACATCTCTGCTTACCCAAATAAGCCACTTGGAACACATTAAGATAGGTATCAACATGCCATGCAGACTATGATAGTATTGCATCTTCACGGAGTGAGATAACAAATATAGGGATACTCTCCTTCTAGCTGTCCAACAGCTTGTCTTCCACTACTACTTCACGGGATCTCCGATCACATAGTGGGTTACCATATGGACAACTCATACGGTGGGTCTCAAACCCATCTCCATCGATGCATTTTCTATCACATTACGTGATAAACCCTTTGTGAAGGGATCTACCAAGTTTTTCGACGTTTGGATATAATCCAACGCAATAACACTGGAGTTCTTCATTTTTGTGACAGATTTCAATCTCCTCTTCACATGCCTTGAGGACTTCATATTATCCTTAGAAGTGTTTATCTTTATGATCACAGTTTGATTATCATAGATAATCAAGATAGCGAGTATTGGTTTTCCAACCATAGGTAAGTCCATCAAGAGCTGACAAAGCTGATCTGCCTCAACAATGGCTGTGTCTAATGATGTGAGTTCTGCTTCCATAATTGACCTCGTTAAGATGGTCTGCTTGCAAGACTTCCAGGAAACAACACCACCACCAAGTGTAAAAACATAACCACTTGTGGCTTTAATCTCATCAACATCAGATATCCAGTTTGAGTCACTATAACCCTCTAGTACCCTCGGATACCTGGTGTAGTGAATCCAATAGCTCGCGGTGCCTTGCAAATAGCGCATAACTCTCTCAAGCGCATTCCAATGATCATCTCCTGGTTTTGATAAAAACCGGCTTAGTTTGCTTATGGCAAATGAGATATCAAACCTCGTGGAACTAGCCAAATACATAAGCGAGCCAATAATCTGAGAATACCTCAATTGATCTCTAGCAGTCCGTCGATTCTTTCGAAGCAACACACTAGCATCATATGGAGTTTGAGAGGGCTTGCAGTCGCTATACCCAAAATGACTCAAGACCTTTTCCACATAGTGAGATTGAAGAAGTGTAATCCCAGCATTCTCATCTCTCAACAGCTTGATGTTTAGTATAACATCAGCTACTCAAAGATCCTTCATCTCAAAACAGTGAGATAAGAAATCCTTAACCTCCTTGATTAAATCAAGGTTGGTTCCAAAGATCAGTATGTCGTCGACATACAAACAGAGAATAACTCCTTCGACCCCACCATGGCGATAGTCTACACACTTATCAGCTTCGTTTATGACAATGCCTGCAGCAGTTAATATTCTTTCGAACTTCTCATGCCACTGCTTAGGAGCTTGTTTAAGGCCATATAAAGACTTCAATAACTTGCACACCTTTCCTTCATGACCAGGTATTACAAAACCATCGGGTTGATCCATGTAAATTTCCTTGTCCAACTCTCCATTGAGGAAAGCTCTCTTCACGTCCATTTGATGAACGAGAAGACCGTGTGAGGCAGCCAGTGACAATAGCACCCGAATAGTGGTCAGTCTAGCCACAGGTGAGTAAGTATCAAAGAAGTCTTCACCTTCTTTCTAGGTATAATCCTTGGCCACAAGCCGTGCCTTGTACTTTTCAATTGTACCATCAAGTCTAAGCTTTTTCTTGAACACCCACTTACATCCCATGGGTTTGCACCCATAAGGACGATCAATGACTTCCCAAGTTCCATTAGCTAAGATGGAATCCATCTCGCTACGGACAGCTTCCTTCCAGTAGTCAGCATCAGAAGATGCATAGGCTTCTAAAGGAGTCCTGGGTGTGTCATCCACGAGGTACACAATGAAATCATCACCAAAGGACTTTGCAGTCCTTCATCTCTTACTGCTTACAGGAGTTTCATCGTTATCCTCCTCAGAATTCTCAACGTGCTCCATCGCAATGGTGGGTTCAGGAATTACAGAATATTCCTTAGTAGATAGGGTAGGTATCTCCTAATTTGATGAGTTAGACATATCTTTCATCCGACTCCATAATCGTACCAACATGCATGTCGGGTACCTCAGATTTTATTATCAAAAATTTATAGCCAATGCTATGAAAAGCATAGCCCATAAGAACACAATCCATGGTTTTTGGTCCAAGCTAGCGCTTCTTGGGAATTGGTATATTGACTTTCGTCAAACAACCCCAAGTACGTAGATAAGAGAGTTTCAGCCTTTTCCTTTGTCATTCCTCAAATGGAGTAATGGTTTTATGCTTCGTGGGAACTCGGTTTTGGACATGACATGCTCCCATTAGCACCTCCCCCCGCCATGCCTTGGAGAGACCCGATGTATCTAACATGGCGTTAACCAAATCAGTTAGAGTTCGGTTCTTTCTTTCAGGCACCCCATTTGACCGAGGTGAGTAGGGAGGCATCCTCTCATGGATTATACCATGTTCCGCACAAATCGAATCAAATTCAGTGGAAAAATACTCTCCACCATGATCGGACCTAAACCGTTTAATTTTTTGATCAAGTTGGTTCTCTGCTTCAGCTTTATAGTTTTTGAAGAAGTTTAAAGCCTCATCTTTTCATTTCAGAAGATACACATAGCAATATCTAGTGGATTCATCAATTAACATCATGTAATATTTTTTTCCACCTTTTGTCAACACGCCATTCATCTCACAAAAGATCAGAATGGATAAGCTCCATTGGCGCTGATGGTGTCCTGGACTAGGGGGTACTCACCACGTCGTCTCCCGACCAGTGGGTCAGGCCAAGGACCCCTAGGGCGACTCACTAATGGGCCACTTCGGTCAACCCATGCCGAATATAAGGAGGATTCCACAAGACTTGGGGCCCAAGACAAGGACTCCTCTAAACCCTAGGCCTACAGTGCATATATAAACCGAGGCCAGGCTAGTCGATAGACAATCTTATATTCATTGCATCTCGTGGTAGATACATGTACTATGTAATATCCCCCATATGCATACAATCAAAAGCAGGACATAGGGTATTATCTCCTTGAGAGAGCCCGAACCTGGATAAAATCATGTGTCCATGTTACCATCGCTCCAAGACGTCTAGCTTAGGACCCCTACTACGAGATATGCCGGATTTGACTTCGACATTGGTGCTTTCATTGAGATCCTGTTGCGTAGTTGCCGTGGTGCGATGGGAATTCAGATCGGCTCCATCGCAATCTACGCATCAGAACCGAGCTACATTGTCAACGTCGGCATCTTCGTCGCCGGCTTGACTGGTTAGCTCGGCTATGCCGAAGACTGCGCTCCATGTCGGATCATATAGATCGTATGAGGGTATTCATCAATATCAACTCCAATCTCGACCAAGATCATGGAAGAATCCTTCATGATGCTCGGGGGCTCAATGTCAACATTGCCCTCACACGATCATATAGTTTTTCTGGACAGCGGATTCGTGTTCGTCATCCCCTCCTCCTCGAGTGTTGTTTTGACGATTTCTTCAGTGGAATTGTGCGCAATTGAGTCTAGAACAACCCTGCAAAATTTCGTCGCGTTCCGATGGAGGAATATCCGGTAATCTGCAATATACCGGAGCCCTGTCGAATCTGGACGGGAATCTGGATGAGTTTAGGGCGAGGTGTCTAGTATCTAGCTCGGACTTCCTTTGGCCAATCCCACTGTTCACCAACTGCAGAATTCCTATATGGAGCACCCCTCAAAATTTGAGCTCGATCTGACTGTTCAAACTCCGGGAAACTTCTGATAAGTACAACGAATTTTGGATCTATTTTCTGCGTGAAAACGAATCCGACCTGAGTTCATCTTTTTCATGAACGGGTTGTCGGACATCCTTCTTGAAGGAAATTTTCTCATCATCTCGGTCATCCGACCAAGAGTTTGGCATCGCAAGGGCTGAATAATCATCAAGCGAACCTCGTCATCCGTGGGTTGTATGGGTCACGCGCTTCGTTGCTTCATCAAGCCAGCATTGACCTCGTCACAAATTATGACCTACGTCGGCATCGCCATGCCGTTACTTTTTCAAGTTGACGTCCAACACGCCGACCTGCTTTGACACCACGGCTGGCATGAGACTTCGGCGTCACCAGTCGACCAGCTTCGACACTTCGACTGGCATGAGACTTCGGCATCACCAGCTGACCTGCTCCGTCACCTCGGCTAGACCGGAGCTTTGGCATCCCTTCATCAACCTGCTCCGAGGACTTCGGCGTCATCAACCGACCTGCTTTAACATCTCGGCTGGCATGAGACTTCCACGTCAGCATCCGACCTGCACAAGACTTCGGCGTCCGCGGATCACAGCTTCGCCATGCTAACTGGACAGAGGACTTCATCTCGCCACATCGACTGTGCAGCATCGCCACTTCGTCAAGTCGAACTCTTCGTTCAGGCACCTCGGGGCAAGGCCATATTCCTTTACTTATTTGCTTCACTTAAATTAACTAAGTAGAAGAATTTTTAAAAATATATATTATTACCTTTATTTGTTATTATTATCTCTTGCTCGCACTATTTTATGTGTGCCGGTAATCGGCTTCGGTTGTGTCGCGCGGGCAGTTCGGCGTCACCTTGCCGACCTACTCTGCCACCTCGGTTGGATTGGGGGCTTCGCCTCACCACATAGGCCGACCCGTGTCACTACTTAGGAATGCCGAGCTCCTCACTCGGTCATCTCGGGCTTGGGGGATGGGACTTCGGTCATGCCAAAGACTATGCACCATATCGGATCTGTCAAAAGTTCGATGGGCGTCCTCGTCCCGCCACAAGCCTAGATCGCGTCATCGACACTGAGCACATTAACCAACTAAGTCGCTTTCATGTTAAAATATTTTCAGCTTTCTAATTTTGTTCAGTTCAACCAAGCGTTATACTTTTTTGACAAAAAGTTGTTTGTCAAAACTTTGTTTGTTACAAACAAATTCAAATACCCCGTTTACTTGGGGGCTTCCTTTATAAAATCTTTTCTCTTTGCATGTGATTATTATTGTACAAGTTCTTTCCTTGCTCGTGCATTATGCCAAAATATGCATCATGTTGACTTAAGTGTTTCGCAAAGCTGGGTTGCCTGGCTCCTGTGCTTACCCCTACATTCCCGATTGTTCGGCTAGGGAGTAAAGGGAGCACCTCTGCGATTGTTACGATCTGTTCATCCGAACTCGTACCTTAGAATGGGTGAAGCCGAAAGCTAGCGCTCTTATTGTTTTCAACTATGATCGGCACATGAAGTAACTCACGCGTACACAAATCTATTGCACAAGTCTCATAGTAATCATGAGCGACCAAAGAAAGGTACCGTTGGGGGCACTATTTTCTTTTAAGATGCTTCTTACGTCACATAAGTAATATAGCATAAGTTCCCTAGGCGCACTTTGTCTGTTACAGCCTCATGGCCTGATGCCTGGTTATCCGAAACACCGCTGATATTCTCGGTAGGCGTAATAGATAACACTTTTTGGCCCTTGGACGAAGAGGGAGAAGTCGACGGTCGGTTAAGACACGTTCAAAGTTCAGGTGAACATTGATATTATATAAGTACTTCGGTACAATACAATCATTATACATAAAATTCTTTTACCCAAGGTCACTTGGGGGCTCTTAAATTAATATGATCCGTTTTATAATAGATGTTTTCTTCTTAGTCGTTGCAAAGTCTTTTTCTACCACTCCTTTCTCGACTCAAGTGTATGATCAATAGTCGGGTAGCCTATTTTCTCTCTAAAGCTGCTCGCGTTTAGTTTGCTAAACTGGCCTGAGAAACACTCCGCCTTCGAGATAGGGAGGTTGAAGCCGAAGGCTGACCCACTTAAAGTCTAGAGATCGGATGTGTCATGTCAAATCACGACGGAAGCACAATTTGAAGACCAATTTCATATTGGCACCAAAAAAGCTTGATTCAATCTAGACGTGAAGTTTTTTACACATGTTTTTTGGTCTTTTGAGGTTATAGCATCTTTCACCTGTTTTATATTTTCCTTTCAACAGGACATTCTCTTGGTTGAGGTGTTCGACGTGAAACTCTTTTCTAAAACTACCGTTCGGCATCTTTCCTGCTGAACTCTACCTCGATATTGTCAAAACATACATGACAGTTGAACTAGTTCTCGAGGAGGTACGATCCTAGGGTCGGCCATGTTGCCCAACCCAAGTCTTGGGGGCTACTGCATTAACAATTCAATGCTAAAATTTTAAGTGCAATATAGTTTCCGAGGAGATTATGGTCCTCAGGTTGGTCGTCCACACCCAACCTGAGTCTCGAGGTTTGTGCACACCGCTTTTGTGTTTCGAAGTATGCTGTCGAGCTAGGAGTTGATCCTCAGGCCGATTTTGCGAATCGACCTGAGTCTCAGGGGCTACTGGGATCAGCGATTTTATGTCATCCTTTAGGTGCATCTCGGGTTTTAGATCGAAAAACACCTTAGGGCAACTGGCTATATATCTCGGCAAAGAATAAATTGCATCAATCGAAAATATCCACGAAAAATCAGCGCACGGTCGGGGTGGTGCACACCTCAGAAGCAATCCGGCATAAAGCTTGAGCGCAAGTGGCTGGCTCCGTAGAGGGCATTTCCGGCATTAAGCTCGAATGAATTTCTTCAATTTTTTAAAGACCGAGGTAATCTATGATACCTCGGACGTCGATCATCATTGGAGCTTGGATGCAGTTCGGCGTTGGAGCTCGAAAGCAGTCCGGTATAAAGCTCAAGATCGGAGACGCCTCAGAAGCAGTCCGGCATAAAAGCTCGGATGTGAATGGCTGGCTCCATAAAAGACTATTCAGGCATTTAAGCTCGGATGAAGTCCTTCAAATTTTCAGAGACCGAGGTAATTTATGACACCTCGGATGCTGACCAGCATTGGAGCTCGGCTAAAAATACACCTCGGATGCAGTTCGGCGTTGGAGCTCAAATGCAAGAGGATATCGCCCCACGGGAAAAATTACCCGAGGTGTGGCGTAAAAATTACAAGACACTGATAAAAGCCGATAATTTCAAGGGGTTCCTCGGATGCCCGATGTATGAACTCTTCAGATACACATCGACGGTTCTCGAGATCGGAGATGGGAAGATTTTTTGAACCAGTTTTCAAGACCGACGATCGAAGACGAAGAACGGTTTGGAAGAACCGAGGAGCGTCCCCAACTTGAAGACCGGTTCAGGGGGCTACTGACGGTGTCCTGGACTAGGGGGTACTCACCAGGTCGTCTCCCGACAAGTGGGTCGGTCCGAGGACCCCCAGGGTGACTCACTAATGGGCCACTTCAGGCAGCCCATGCCGAATACAAGGAGGATTCCACAAGACTTGGCGCCCAAGACAAGGACTCCTCTAAACCCTCAACCTATGGTGCATATATAAACCAAGGCCAGGCTAGTCGATAGACAATCTCATATTCATTACATCTCGTGGTAGATAACTGTACTATGTACTATCCCCCATATGAATACAATCAAAAGCGGGACGTAGGGAATTATCTCCTTGAGAGAGCCCGAACCTAGGTAAAATCATGTGTCCATGTTACCATCGCTCCAAGACGCCTAGCTTAGGACCCCTACTACGAGATATGCCGGATTTGACTCCGACAGGCACCAAGTCTCTCGCCTCCGCAGTCTTATGGGACTTGCACGTTGCTTGGCTTGCACACACACTTGGCACTAGGAGCCCTTGACAGTAGTGAATTTCAGAATTAAACTCATATTGGCTAGACGCATCATGCAACTAAAGTAAATATGACAAAGTCGCGAATGCCAAATATTAGACTCACTATCGTGGCAAACATTATTAATAACTTCAGCGCAAATATCTCACAAAGACAGGCGAAACAAGCCTCCACACTCATAGCCTTTTCCAAAAAAATTGTCCATACTTCGAAATAACAACTTTATTGGACTAGAAAACCAACTTAAAACCATCTCGACACAAATGAGAACCACTGACGAGATTTTTATTGATGCAGGGTAGATGATGAACGTTCTTCAAACGCACGATCTTTCCCGAAGTAAACTTCAGATCGACCGTACCGACCCCTCGAACAGTGGCATGTGACCCGTTCCCCATCAGCATGGGAGAAGTCCCTGTGACCTGAAAATAAGAAAACATAGAAGCATCAGCACAAACATGTACATTACCACCGGTGTAAATTAACCAATCTGGAGAATGACAAACTGAAAGGATGGTAGGAAAAATACCGTACCCAGAGTCCTTCATATCAGTATCACTGATGACCACATTAGCAGACTTGCCGCTCTTCTCATGTTCGCGCTCCTCGTAGCGGTTAGGACATATCGGAGCCCAGTGATTGGGATCACCGCAGACATGGCACAGTCCCTTCCCTTTCTTATGAGAATTCTTCTTGAAGTTGGTAGATTGTGACGGCTTGTTCTTTGCAACAAACTTCCCTTTGCCCTGAGTTTTGTTCTTGTTGTTCTGGGGCTTGTTGAGATGGAAGTTCTTCTTTTGCACCACGTGGGCACTAGAAGCTCCCTCAACTGCTCGAGCACGTGTGTCTTTTGCTCTCGCCTTCTCTTTAACATCAAGAGTTCCAATGAGATCCAAAACGGAAAACTCCTGTCTCTTGTGTTTCAGAGAAGTAGAAAAATTGTTCCACAAAGATGGAAGCTTGGCAATGATGCCTCCAACCACAAACTTGACCGGTAACACACACTTGAAGTACTCAAGCTCCTTTGTGAGAGACTGTAACTAATGAGCCTGTTGAACAATAGAGCGCTCACGAGACATCTTGTAGTCATAGAATTGCTCCATGACGTACAACTCGCTACCAGTGTCCGAGGCCCCAAACTTGGCCTCGAGCGCATTCCACATGTCCTTGCCTTTGTCATACGACATATATGAATCCATAATGGAATCATCAAGAACACTCAGAAGGGTGCCCTTGAAGAGGGTATCAATCTTCTCAAAAGCTTCCTGTTGTGCAGGATTAAGATCGCCATCGGGCTTACCCTTAGTGGCATCATAGCAGTACATGGCCTGAAACCAGTAGACTGCTCTCATGTGTCACCTCTTATATTGCACCCACTTGAAGGTAGGCGGCTTCAGATGCGCAGCAAAACCACTTGGAGTAAATTGCCTATAATCAAGTTTTTGGACTGTTGAATATATGAGCAAATTACTACAAGATTTAATCTGAATAAGCAGCAAATAGATCATGACAGCAAAAGTATAAATTAAACTAATCATGCAGACTAGCATAGTTATCGAATAGAAGGTATCTACGACACAAACTAGACATAGGAATTCTAGTATGATGTCAAATAGGGAGGACAAGATTGCATACAGTGTAGTGGGAGTAGAACCGCCAGTGTCGACGTTGTCGTCCCCCAAAAACCTGATCACCTATGTTGTGCACAGCGATGGAGAGACGTGGGAGTAGGTATGAGCTCGGTTCGGCTCAATCCCACAACATGTGCCGTGATGGGGAGGAGGAGTGCACGAAGACCTCTTCTCTTTTCACTTTTTTTAAAGTGAGAAGAACTTAACTTATAAAAAGGTATTGCTCTATCTTCACTAACGGTATGGAAATAAACTTTAGTCCCAATCACACCACTTAAAACAGCAAACACATATGGACCATGAAAATTTTAAATTTTGGACGTGGCCTTATAGCGCTTCCTTCACGGGAGTAAAATGGACTTTGTGGGGGTAACTACCCGCCGGCACGCCCAGCCTCGTCGCCCCGCGCGCCACCAGAGCGCATCGCCCCCGACCCAGATCAGGCCACGAACGGGAAGTGGAAGTGACCCACCTACCCCCAGACGGCTACCTGCCAGATGCGGATATCCCTCCCCTGGCCTCACTCCGATCTGACGAGCACCGGTGAGGAGCATCGCGTTCATCCCCCCAACCTCCCCTTCCTCTGGTGAGTGTCATCCTCCGGCGATTCTCCTCCTCCACCGAGTCCCCAGTTGCTTCGAGGTTGTTGTATCCCGGCGAGATCCGGCCGTGGGCGCCTTCTGCGCGTGCCTCCAGCCATTCCCTATGGACTGTGACACGGATCAGGGTGCGCCGCCCCCACCCATCTTCCTCGCGGGCGGCTCCCGGCGTTGATGCAAAATTTTCCCCATGTTTTTCGTGCAGCTCCGCGTGGACAGAAGGGTCTTCGGTCACGTCCAATAACTGCCCCGAGACGGCAAAGTCCACCACCTCCAGCATCACACCAGGCGCCGGCAAGGTCACATGCCTCTTCTTTCGCATTTTGTTAAGAGTGAGATGTGTAGCTCGGTATGAGGAATGATGCAGTTCAGTACAAGAGAGATGTGCAGCTCGCCATGCCTAATTTGTAATTTAATTTTCTCACAAAACTGCTTCGATCTGCTCCATTTTCTGTCGGGTGTTCCCCTGGATGTTGGTGGTGCTTTTCTCAGATTTTGGCGAGGATGTGGCTTGGTTGTCGAGGACGTCCGTCCATGTTGTACTCTGGTAATGCTACGACGATGTAGTTTCACTAGGTGTTCCCAGTGCATTTCAAAGTCTTTTGCAACTCAGAAAGTTCTTCTCTCTGTTTTGTAGATTTTGGATGTGTTGCTACACGTACGATGAAATTCATCCGAAGTTGTGTACGATAAGACTGATCTGGGTTTGTGGGCCACATCAGATTGAATCAAGCATTTCTCTTGTCGTACAGAATCGGACGAAAGAAGATCGTATGTAAGGCAAGTCCGATTTTGGATATGTGCGATTAAAGTTTCGGGAGCAGTAGCGCTGTAGCAGGCGAATGCAATCCGTGGCAGCGCAGCATGCGCGTTCAAGTGCATTTAGCAGTTCTGCTGAATCGAACCCATCTCTTCGTGCGCAGGTGAAGTTCGACCAGAAAACTCTGTAGACCGGCGGTTCATCTTGCGGATGCTTGCTGTCCAGTCTTGCATTTTGCGGGCGCGACCACGTAATGAAGTTTGGTTAGAGTGGGCATGCGGTTCGGCCAGACAATGGATGTAGTTTGCTTGTAATTTGTGAATGCATTTTTAATTTATCTTTGTGATGTTAATTCCATGTGTTTGCAATGCAAAGAGAATAAAATGCAGTCTGCTTGCCTTCCCTTGATGTCACGAAAAAGTGCTCTTTGTTTTGTGTGTTTCAAAACTCAGACGACCGCAATAGCACCCGCAGTGCGTTTTATCTTGGGATGTGGGTTTATTTTAAGAGTAAAGACGTACGCTTCTATCCAACGTTAGATAAAACAAAAGAAAAATTAATACGGTTCACTTTAAAAAGTGTTGCGGTTCACTTGCCCTCGTCTCCGCGTTCCACCCGTTCATAAAAGTTAGGAAAAAATATAAAAACCAAAAGAAATTATGCAGTTCGCTTGCCCGTCAGGTACAATGCGGTTTTCAGACCCCAAGCAGTGCATTCTTGCGTTTGATGCGGTTTACGCGTCGATTTTAATGTCGCGAAAAACAGAGTGTCCACATTTTGATCAATTCAAAACTGCTTTTAAACGTAAGGAACTAGAAAAGGTGTTCTACATGAAAAAGATGCGTCTCATCGATATCTTTCCAACGCCGTATCATTTTCATCCTTTTGACGAGCGGTAAAAATTTACGAAAATACGGTCGTCGTCACACGTAGGCAGCCCCACGGTTTTCAAAATTCATTTAAAACCATGAGGAATCTCAACAAATGCCCAACATATGAAAGTTGCGCATGTTTCATAGCTTTCCAAAGCCTTATCAACGCCTCGTTCCGACAAACCGTCTCGTTCCGACAAACGGTTAAAAAACTGCAGCGAAAACAGTAACAAAACAGAATTCCGTGTTTGAGTAAATTTGAAACTGCTCTCAAACCGGCAGGAATTAGAGAAAGTAATCTACATGAAAAAATTGCGCGTCGACGATATCTTTTCAACGCCATATCATTTGCTTCATTACGACAAGCGGTTTAGAAAAAACACGAAATACGGTCGCTGCCACTCATCGGGCACACACCGTTTTTGAAACTGTTCTTAAACCGAGAGGAATCTCGAAAAGTGTTTAACATGGCAAAGTTGCGTATTTTTCGTAGCTATCCAATAGTATATTATACACCCTAGTCCGACAAACGGTTTAGAAACTAGAGCCAAAACAGTGCCCAAAAAACGCATGCAGTTTTTTCTAATGACATTGCAGTGCTCGTTTGATAGGGCTGAAGTGCAATCGCATTAACCGTGCAGTTCAAAAGTGATGTCAGAACAGTTATTCTACACCCAATGTCATCCTGGATGAAGAATAGTTATTCTTCAGCCCCTCTATTTTAACATTAGTGCATCGTATTTTACGTTCCGTAAATTTTATCCTATTTCATACGTAAAAAGAGAACGTAAGAAAATATATAATCGTTGTAAAAGATAATTATGTTACATAAATTTACAAAGATAAAGACATGGTGTAAAATATACATAAAATGCAATTTTGGGGGTCTTATGAAATATATTTTTGTGTTCTTACGTCAAATGTTATGTAGTGAATCAATATGAATGTAAATATTTGTATTTCAAATGTAATTTATTTATGAAACGATCGTAAGATTACGTCGGATGAAAAATAACTTACCAGAAGGGGCGTCGCCACCACATGTGCCTACTCAGTGGACATGGACGGACACACTTCATAAGCGCGGCCGGGTGGAACGGCTTCCTTGTTGGCAAGAATCTCCAGGTTGGACAGGCCACCCTAGTGACTATTAGGAACACCCTGCATGCTGACTTGAGGATAACCATCATCATCAACCTTATTTGAAAGCATGTGTGTGGCTTAGCCAACGATAAACTACCTATATTAATAACTATTGGTTCGCTCGTGTGTGGAGATTCATGTTTATTAAGTATGTATTCCCTTCATAAAGAAATATAAGAGTATTTAGATCACTAATTTAGTATTCTAAATCCTTTTATAGGTTGTCTTGCCACGCCAGCCACACTTGGATGACCATTTACGTCTGTCGTGATCCTTATCGTCGAGGGCTGCGGCGGTAGGCTGTTCTTCCCTACCGCCATTGACCCTAGCGGTAGGAAAAGGGTCAGATCCTGAATAAAGTGCGAAACAAACCAAATCTTACTAAACTTTGCCAAAAGGGTTAGAACACCAAATTCAGTCACCTCGTGTTAGCTTCGTGGAGTACCTAGGATTGGGCGAAATCTCACGAGGTCCAGGGAGCGATGGATACTATCGGAGATTGAGGTGGCGGCAGTGAGCACCCTGGCTCACTAGGGTGAAACCATGACCCTCTCCATTGCTTCAATCCCAGATGTAGTGCAAGAGTATGGGCCCCCGGGTGTGTTGGAGCGACGAGGGGTTGTACTTTTTATAGCCGAAGGCAAGAGAGGTGTGTGACGGGCTTCTCGAGTCGTACATTTATGGCGACGGGGCATAGTGGAGGGCTCTAGCGAATAGGTTCAAGTAGGACGCCGTGGGGTGTCGAGGACGAGAACGTTGTTAGATGTGTGTCCTATGCGTCACCTTCAACTTTTGAGGGCTCATGTGATAGGTGAACAGTGACGGACCATCTACGTTCATCATCGACCTCATTTCCATCAGAACCGGCGATGGACAAGTCGTGGACTCCTTTGAGATAAGTAGGGCATGGGAGGCGGCAAAGCCTTGTGTCCCAAGTGGCATGGCATGTCTCCCATGTCCTACTCTTTGTCCTTGGAGACCGCACCTCTAGTTCACGGGTCTTAAACCTCGTTGATGCTCATGGAGGCGGCAGATGGAGAACGGGGTCAGGTCAGGTCATCGATGCAGAATACAAATGAAGTGGACGACGGGCGCCGTTGTAGGATAGGTCTAGGTCCGACCGCTCCTTTTTAATAGAAAATGTCTAAATTGTAATGAATGTGTTCCAGTTTATATGAAAATCAGACGATTTACATGAATTACGTCCAGATTATTTAAACCTTGTTTGAAATATATGCGGGTTGTGTTGGATGGCCGACTCCCGCATCTGTGTCCCCGGACTGAGCCCCACCCGTCCGGAGACGGAGGTTAGCATTGGAGATGCCCTTAGCCATGCAATAGACATCAAAACAAAGTCTACTAGATTTCTTATAATTGTTTCCACTATTTTTGACAAAGGGATATATTAATATTGTGAAGATACCATTTACACCCAGCCTTTGCAATATCAAAATGTCCTAAAGACATTACGAATGCACATAGTCAAAAAGCAAAATGAAAAAAAAAACTTTAGTGATCACTTCCTTGTAACTGTAGCACGAACCACCACCAAGACAACACTCGTAATCCAAATTCTCCAAAAGTGACACCTACACGAAGGAAAACAGTGCACAAGCGTCGTTGAAGCCTGGATATAGAAATTAGATTTTCGTATTGAAGAAAATTTACACTCTCAAAACAATGCCTTCAACAAGGCCACTGTCATGCATAACGAATTAAGGCCAGACCTTGGGTTTACACCCTAAAACCTAAGACTTTGTACTCCTGCTATGTTGTCGCCCCACTTACCGATGCTGATGCTACGAGTCATGAATCACGAAGCAAAGTTCTTATCTCCTTGAAAACTCGATCCGCCAGTACTAGGCCTCAGACCTCAGCCACCATGACATTCTCCGCCACCATATTCACCATGAAAATCAAAATACCTACATGTCCCATAATATCAACAGGCAACGAAGCTTCACGTCACACCCTCCTGAAGCCACACGGGCTAAAATAGGGGCGCATACGACCGAGTCCCATCCGATCCAGCAATCTGCATGCATCAAGCAGCCAATGGAGATCTTCTTCAAAGCCTTTCGAAACTCGTCAACGGCCAGATCAATAAGGGCCGACATCAAGCAAAACATCATCTTGGCACTAAAAGATCCCTAGGACCGCCAAACGGGAATAGATCTGGGCCAGGAACCCTAGATCAGGTGCCACCAACCACCATGTCCACGCCCACACTGCCCTCGCAATCATGGTGTCATAGCCCCCCCCCCAAACCCCTAGGGTTGCCGCCCCAATGTTACATCTCCATCGCCATGCCAGGCGCAAAGGGGCACCGCCACGCGAGGCACCAAGGGGCACCGTCGTGCCTTGGCCAGAGGCCCCAAGGTGAGATGAGGAGAGCCTGTCATCCATCGTCCGAGCTTTGCTTGCTAGCCTCCTTCGGTGGTGGCAAGGAAGCACGGGGTAGGACGGGTCAGGGGCGGCGGCTAGGGTTCGTCCGAGCCACCCCCTGGAGGCGTCGCGAGCGATAAGGAGCGCTTTTTCAGAATTGAGTCCATATTAGACTACTTTCTAAGGATTCTTAGCATTAGATGAGACCATATAAAAAAACTCCCAGTGATTGGAATGGTTAGGGTGAGGTAGTCCGCACTAAGGGGTCCTCGGGACGCCGACCTATCTCTTATGGTCCAGACATGTGAGACGCTCGGTGGCTATTGCTTGAAGGCCGAGCTATGAGGCAACTTCGTATTCGGGAAGGAAACCTTCGGTGCCTTGGTGTTTCCTCCAAGTCAAGGTAGTAGGATCGACAGATTTGAAACAAGGAAATACATTCTAGTAAAGAGAAAATGCCATAATTAATGTCTTCGTAATCCAAGATAGTGGGCACATCACTAGTTAAAGTTTTGACCTCTCCAAATCCACTTTTTCAGTTTTAGCATTAGGATCATCACCCTTCAAGCAAACGGGACACTCCCTAGCTAATTTTGACTCATCTCCAAACCCTTGATCATTTATATTCAGAGAGTAAAATAAAGAATCAATAGGAGAAGTACCAATCATTTTAAGATCCTCATCATGATTCCGATAAAAATTGGGTGAAAGAGATTTTTCTAAGAATTCCCACTTAGCTTTAAACTTAGCGATCCTGTCCTTACATTAATTAATAGATATTTGGATATATTTAATAGTCTCATTAAAATCAAGCTTGGGTGGAATTTTTTTACTATTAAGAGTTTCTACATCAAGAGCAACTATATCCATATTTTTAGCCAAAGTATCAATCGTATGCAATTTTCTTCTATCGTAGTATTAAAAATATTTTGAGAACCAATAAATTATTTAGTTGTGTTCTCAATATCATAGGTTATCCTATTATCATTTTTAGAACAATTTCCATAAGAAATTCCATATTTGTTAGAGGAATTAACGGGGTACGACCTAGCATTGAATATTTCTCTATAAGCATTGTTGTTGAAATTGTTTCGCGAGATAAAGTTTGCATCAATAGAATCATTATTTTGTTCAATGAAAGTAGACAAATGCATATCATTTGGATCAACATGGGTATCTTTGCTAGCAACCATATTCATAAGAGCATCCACTTTTTCACTCAAAGTAGCGATTTCCTCAACAGAATTTACCTTCTTACCAGTTGGAGCTCTCTATGTATGTCATTGGGAATAATTTGTCATGATATTGTCCAGAAATTTTGTGTCCTATCCTAAGGTTACATCCATAAAGGTACCAACTACAGCAGAATCTAAAAGATTTCTAGACACAAAGTTTAGTCCATCATAGAAATTTTGGATAATCATCCACAAGTTTAACCCATGAGTAGGACAATTACTAATCATCAATTTCATTCTCTCCCAAGCTTGTGCAACATGTTCTTGATCATGTCGTTTAAAATTCATTATTTGATTTCTAAGGGAGATGATCTTAGCAGGAGGAAAATACTTGGCAATAAAAGCATCTTTACACTTATCCCATGTTCCAATAATTGGCAGGTGGAAAATACGTGGTAAAGATGAAAACCAAGCCTTAGCTTTATCTCTTAGTGAAAACGAAAATAATTTTAGTTTCACAATATCATTATCCATGTCCTTTTTCTTTTGCATATCACAAAGTTCAACAAAAGTATTAAGATGAGAAGCGGGATCCTCATTAGGACTTCCCGAAAATTAATCTTTCATGACAAGATTTAGAAATGCAACATTAATATCAAAAGCCTTCACACTAGTGGCGGGTGGTATATGAGTACTAATAAAATCATTGTTGTTAGTATTTGAGAAGTCACACAACTTAGTAGTATCTTGAGACATGGTGACTGAGCAAGCAAAGTAACAAGTAGGACAAGTAAACTAGCAAGTAAAGGAGTAAACTAGTAACAAGCAAAGGTAAATATTTTTGTATTTTTTATTTTTATGAAGCAAACTAAATATAACAGCAATAAAAAGAAGAACAAGTGAATGATAATTTGTGTGAAGTTACTTGATAGTTGATGATGATATTCCCCGCTAATGACGCTAGAAATCCTTCCTGATACTTGTGATCTGCGTTGGGTTTTTCGTGAAGAGGAACGGGTAATTGAGAACAATACGGGTGAGTATTTCTCTCAGTTAAGAAACCAAGGTTTATCGAACCAATAGTAATATCAATCCACAACCGTCTTCAGCGGCTGCACATAAAAGAGCAAACAACTTGCACCCAACGCAGACAAGAGGGTTGTCAATCCCCCTTATCTCGTTCTTTGCAAGCAAGTGAAGTATGTGGATAATAGTAGATAGTTGTAAAAATCAAAATAAAATAAAAGATAAATGATGAAAATAAGGGAATGATAGGTTTTGTAAATATATAAGTGAATAGACCCGAGGGCCATAGTTTTTCCTAGCGGCATCTCTCATGAAAGTAAGCATACAGTGGGCAAACAAATTACCGTTGGACAACTGATAGAAAATCGCATAGTTATGTGATATTCATGGCAATGATCATGTGTATATAGGCATCACGTCCAAAACAAATGGGTCGACTCCTGCATGCACCTATTACTATTACTCCATTTCAAGAGGGCTTATATGCTTGTCTCTCTACGTATTAAATTCATGACAAACAGAGTAATGCTTGGAGAACGATGACATGATGTAGACAAAGTAAACTCAATAAATATGAATAAACCCCATCGTTTTATCCTTAGTGGAAACAACACAAAGACGTATCTTGTCCCCCTTCTGTCACTGGGATATACAATCCCGTCAGGTTGAACCCACTACAACGCACCCTCTCACTGAAGAAAGATCAATCTACTTGATCAAAGCAATTCCATAGATCGGAAAGATTTACGAAGCTATAATGATCATGCAAATAACAATCATGATAATTTTAATGAAGAATCAAATATTTTTCATTAATAATTTGAACATAAACCCATAATTCATCGGATACCAACAAACGCACCACATCAAAGAATTATATCGGATAGATCAAAGCGAAGATGCGATGATCATTGTATTAAAGATCGAAAGAGAGAGAGAGATAACCATCTAGGTACTAACTACGGATCCATAGGTCTATGGTGAACTACTCACACATCATCATGAGAGCAGCAAGGTTGATGAAGAGGCCCTCCGCGATCGATCCCCCCTTCAGCAGGGTGCCGGAACGGAGCTCCAGATGAGATCGCCGTGGAACAGACACTTGTGTCGGTGGAAAAAGTGTTTCGGGATGTCCCCTACGATTTTCGGAATATATGTAAATTTTTAGGCCAGAGAACAGGGGTAGGATGGCCATCAGGGAGGGACAAGCCATCAAGGAGCGCTGACCCCCCTGGCCATGCCTTATTGGCTTGTGCCGCCCTCGTGCGGCCTCCAGTCTTTTCCTGAATCTTTCAGGTCTTCTTTTGGTCCAGAAAAAATCATTAAAAAAAATTCGGGGTAATTGGACTTTGTTTGGTACCGTAAACCTGAAAAGTAAAAAAACACGCTGAAAACAGGAACTGGCACTGGACACTGGGTCAATAGGTTAGTGCTAAAAAATAATATAAATTGGCAAATTATTACTCAAAAAGTATCCTAGAATGGTAATATAATAGCATGGAACAACCAAAAATTATAAATACGTTGGAGACGTATCACCATGGTTGCAACATCCTTGAGCCGCCACCACCGCATCTGCTCGTCACCGTCGTTTGGTTCGCACCACCGTGTCCTCGGCAAAAAAAAAATAGCAAAAGCACAAACTCCATTAGTTTGCGAGTCGTAGCAAAATTATATGTCGCTTGAAACAAAAAGAACATCGAATCCAGCAAAAAGACCCATCGTTGCGTCGGTCGCTGCAAAATTCACGTCTATCCTCCCAACAAAAAATCTTATGGGTTCCAGCAATATTTTTTGCCGGTTCCAGCAAAACACATCTCGACGTTGTCCTGTTGCATCACCGATAGTAGGTGCAGCTTTTTCTCCGTGCTATCCCAGCAAAAAACCTATATGGTAGTAGCACCGTACCTCGCCTTCTTCGTCTGGGTGGCTGGTTGCAGCAAAAATGGACGATGGTTCCAGCTCCAGGGAAAACTGCTTCCAACATATCGTGTGGCCGGTTGCAGCTTTCCAGCCGGTGGGTTCCGGCACCCCTTGTATCTTTTTTTTTTGAAACGTGGGGCAAAATATTTGCCCCTTTTCATTAATTAAGAGAGTAAGAAGTCTGACAAAGTTACATGAAATAGCAAAATAACCGGCTCCCAACAGGGAGCATAGAACACGAAGAAGACACTACTCTCCCGGCAGAATGGCCTCTAGGTGTTTTGCACCCGCAGTAGTCCACAGTCTCGCCACGCCCTAGATGGTGCGGTGAAAGATGGTTGATGGCGTTAATTTGCTCCTAAAAACCCTTGCGTTCCTTTCGTCCCAAATCGTCTTGCATACCAGCATAGTGAGTGAAGACATCGCCCTTCAGTGGGTACTCTGGACGCATGCCATGTCAAACCACCAATCTTTGATGCTCCTGTAGTTAGCCCAACCAGAGACATCCAAGCTGGCCATTTGGAGCCATTCCTTCACCAAGCCCAATAGTCTCATCGTGTAGCGATAGTTGATGAGGAGATGCTCGATGGTTTCCTACTCCCTCCTACAGAGGGGGCAAGGGCCACAGGTTGGCCATCCCCTCTTGGTCAATCTGTCCGCCGTCCAGATTCTGTTTTGAATTGCCAACCAGGCTAGGAATTTTATGTTGGGGGGTGCCTAGGTCTTCCAGACTACCTTGCACATGTTAGAGCGAGTGATGGCCAGGAATTGCGCATCGTATGCGGAGGAAGCAGTGTATTCCCCTGAGGTCGTATGCTTCCAAAGGATGGAATCCTCAGTATGCTCGTCAAGGCGAAGGCCATGGAGGGGGATCCAAAGCGCGAGGAATTGTCTCAGGTGGTCAATGGACGGCGCGGCCCCAAAGTTTATTCTAGTCATCCAAGCGTCCTCATGTAGAGCCCCTCTAATCTTCCACTGCTTGCGCGATGATGCCTCGAAGATCAGGGGGGCAATGTCCATGGGCTTGCGCCCGTTCAGCCATGGGGACTCCCAAAAGGGCATGCGAGCACCGTTGCCAATGGTGATGGAGGAGCAGGCGTAGAAGAAATATTTGTCCTTATCGTCACATGGATTTCCCAGGCCGACCCACAACTTCGATGGCGTGGTCCACTCCAACCAGAGCCATCGCAGACGTAGCGCACGGCAGAATTTGTCCAAGTGCAGGATCCCAAGCCCTCCAAGGTCCTTGGGCCTACAGACGCGCTCCCAACTTACTTTGCACTTGGCCCCATTCGTCGTTCATGAGGCCGACCAGAGGAAGGCTCGCTCAATTTTGTCGATGTTGTCCAGAGTGCCACGAGGGATTCTTAGGGCAGTAGCAGTGAATACAACCTGCGATGTCAGTACCGACTTGACCAAGACCACCCGGCCCGGAGTAGCAATATATCTCCCTTCCCATGACACAAGCCTTCCCGCAACCTGATCCTCCAGATATTGGAAGTCGACGCGTTTGAGTTGCCGAACCGATAGGGGCAGACCTAAATATTTTAGCGGGAAGGAAGCACGTTTTGCAGGTAACCCATGGTCCTCTCGTGTCCTCCTAAATGGGGTGGTGGGCCCACCAATTCTTCATGGACAGGGATTTCGACAGGGTGACCCACTCTCGCCTCTGCTGTTTGTCATTGCCATCGACCCGCTGCAGCAAATTCTAGACTTGGCCACCACGCACGGTTTACTCCACAAGATTAGGGGTCGTGGGTCTACCTTCAGGACCTCGCTCTACGCTGATGATGCGGCAGTTTTTGTCAAACCAATCAAGGAGGACGTTGCCAACCTCGCTGCCATTCTGAGAGATTTCGGGGAAGTCACTGGTCTTTGCACGAACTTCTTAAAGAGTTTGGTCGTCCATATTCGATGTCGAAACCGCAATCTTGATGACCCCTTGTATCTTTGCCTTGTCGGTTGTCGCTCATTGCTTGAACGGCTCCAGCACCGCCACCGTCGCCCCGAGATGCAGCTCTCACGGTAGGAAATCGGAAGCCAGCTCTCACGGTAGGAAATCGGAAGCCAAGCATGACGGCTAGCGCGTTCGGTTGCGACGGTCATGGAGAGGAGCGTTCGGGATGAGCAAGGGAGGACATGGAAGGGAGAGAAGAAACACACGTGAGAAAAGGCACGGCTAAAGGACGCAACTTCGATGACGTAACTGCACCTGCCTTTAGGTGTATGACATGTGGGTCAGCTACCTGTTGGGTCCACTTGTCATACATCCAAAGATAGATACACTAAATCATTGAAGCTCAGTCCGTAACTGAAGGTAGGGGATGCAGTGCAGGAGAAAAGATAATGGAGGAAGGGATGGTCCGCGCTGGTCCACTAAATACAGGAGAAAAGATAACTGTGACTATATTGTTGCCTGGGTGTGTGGCTCCAGCTACATGCACTGTTTGGTCGTCGGTAGCAGTGTGTTACGTTGTTCGTATAATGTAGTATTGTATACAGGTTGCTGGCAGTTTCCTCGTCTTTTTTAGGACGGGAAAGAGGTTTTTACACCAGAAAAGGCACTAACAAAGCCACCTTCAGAGACTGTCAAAAGAAAAAGAAAAAGGAAAACACAAAGCCAAGTTAAGAACAAGCGAGTCCCAGCCCGAAGAAAGGAGCACTGGCAAGGCAGAATGATCTTCCATCTATAGGAAAAAGAAAAACAGAAGGAGGCCCCTTTCATCTCCATTCTCAAAAGGAGCAAAAAAAAAAAGCAGGAGCTTCTCTCTGAAGACGGAAGCGGGACAGCTGCCCCCCGTGCTGTCCATTTCCCCGACCTGATGACGGTGAGGCGAGGTAGAGCAGAGTTGACCTGGACCTCCGTTTGGGGTGGTGCGGCGCACGGGGCGGGAGGTGCCGCCGCCTCGACCGGCACGGTGCGCCTGCGCGCGCACCACCGTGGGACGGGAACAAACGGGAGAGATGAGCGCTGGCTGGCTGGCTGGCTGGTGCGATGCGGCGACAGACGTGCTGAGAATGGTCACGCGCTTTCTTTCTCTTCGCCTGGAAAGGAAGTACTGGCTGGGAAAAGGCGAAGGAAACTTCGTCGTGAGTAAAATATCTATCTCAGGCGGTCGTCGTCCGGAGAGAAGGACACCCGATGATGGCCGTAGCAGCAGCCTTTGTCCCGTTTGAACAGGGCCAAGCTCGCACCGCTGCACGGCACGGTGCCCGGCGAGACGAGACGTGCCGGAAAGGCAGCTTCGCTTCACTTCACCACGGCGCCGGCGGTCTCCATCTCCAGAGCTTTGATGCCCGCAGCAGGATCCGATGTGCAAAAAACAAAAGCAAACAAGGAGCAGCGACGCAACGGCACAATTTCCCTTCCCCTTTGCCGTTGTTTCTGGCTTTTCTTTTTCTTTCCCCCGATCAGAGCTCCACAGTACCAACTCACTCTCTCAGCATGTGTTCGCTGTACACGTACGCGTACTCGAATCAGATCAGAGCATAGTATACTAAGAACAAGTTTAATAATATAGCCAACGATCGACTATAAAAAGTTGTCATGTCATATGGAACCAACCTAATAACCGAAATATACAATAGTAAGGTTTAAATGTGTACTACTTCATTTCTAGTTGGCTCACCTTACAACCTCCCAAAATGTATTGGGTCTTGTGTTACAGCTGACTAATCACCAAGAGCCCATTTCTTTTCTTTCTTTTCTTCTTTCTCCTCCAACTAAGCAAGGATATAATATTCTAATCCTTATAGCTTGCTTATGTTACCTTAGAGCAAATACAATAAGGTAATGTAGGCATGCTGTAAGGCTTTAAATATTATATTTTTGCTGAGTTAGAAGGAAGAGAAGAGGAGACAGAAGATAAGCGGGCTACTAGTTAACATCCGGCTACAACACGTGTTTCTAGACACTTTATGAGAGAGTGGGATGGGTCATGTATCAACAAAGTAGTACATATTTTTATCTTACTATTATACTTGTTGACTATAAGTTTGGCTATAGATAATATGACAATATAGCCAGCCGCTGGCTCTGTTATTAACTTTGCTCTTGATTGCTCTAACGTTGTACTGTCGTCTCAGCTCGCCACTTGTGTCAATGATATCGCTGAGGTGCTCAAAAGCCGCGTCTCACGTCTGCCCCAACTGCCGTTGATTAGTGTATGATTCCGACTGTACCGTTGCCGTCGTCAAACGAAAGCAGCTTCGGGTTTGAAACCCCTACTTAAACCCCCCCATCCTCGACCCCCCTCTGGTCCTCCACACGTCAACGCTCGCGCGCTCCCCAACGAGGACTCCGCACCGCACGACCGCGCGCAACAGAGCAGGCGGACCATGGTGGCGTCCATGGCGGCCTCCCTCCTCCGGCCGCTCCTCTTTCTCCTCCTCGCCGCCCTCGCCTGCCACGCTAGTAAGCCATTCCTCCGTCCGCTCACCCGACCCGCCCTGAGCTGACGGCTGAGACAGTTGATGATTGACGTGTGCTACGTTGCTCTGTCCGTTTCTTTGCTCCTGCAGCGGCGGATGCGAGCTGGAGCGGGAGCCCCTTCCGCCACGGGCGCGGCCGCGGCCTCGGCGTCAACTACGGCAGGGTGGCGGACGACATCCCGACGCCGCGGCGGTCCGTGCAGCTGCTGCGCGCGGCGGGGGCGGGCTCCGTCAAGATCTACGACGCCAACCCGGCGGTGCTCCGCGCGCTGGCCGGGACGGGCATGGAGGTCTCCATCATGGTGCCCAACCAGATCATCCCGGACCTGGCCGCCTCCTACGCCGCCGCCGACCGCTGGGTCGCCGACAACCTGCTCCCCTACCTCCCGCGCACGCGGGTCAAGTTCCTGCTCGTCGGCAACGAGGTGCTCTCCGACGGCTCCATCGCGAACTCCACCTGGACCCGCATCGTGCCGGCCATGGAGAACCTGCACCGCAGCCTCCGCGCGCGCCGCGTCAGCCGCGTCAAGCTCGGCACCACGCTCGCCATGGACGCGCTAGTCGCGGGCGCCTTCCCGCGCCCGCCATCCGCCGCCGCGTTCCGCCCCGACATCGCCGAGTCCGTCCTGCGCCCGCTGCTCCGCTACCTCGAGGGCACCAACTCCTACTACTTCGTCGACGCCTACACCTACTTCGTCTGGGCCGGAAGCAACGGCACCGTCCCGCTCGACTACGCGCTCCTCCAGCCCGCCACGCGCGCCCGCTACGTCGACCCCGGCACGGGGCTCACGTACACCAACCTGCTCGACGAAATGCTCGACGCCGTGGGCGCCGCCATGTCCAAGCTCGGCCACGGGGGCGTCAGGATCGCTATCGCCGAGACCGGTTGGCCCAACGGCGGCGACTACGACCAGATCGGCGCCAACGTCCGCAACGCCGCCGTCTACAACAGGAACCTCGCGGCGCGGATGGCCAGGAACCCCGGCACGCCGGCGCGGCCGGGCGCCAGGATGCCGGTGTTCGTCTTCTCCCTCTACAACGAGAACCTCAAACCAGGCCCGGGCACCGAGCGCCACTGGGGCCTCTACTACGCCAACGGCACGGCCGTGTACCGGGTCGACCTCACCGGGCGGCGGCCGCTGTGGGCGTACCCGCCGCTGCCGGCGGCGGAGAACGACACGCCGTACAAGGGCCCGATATGGTGCGTGCTGGCCGCCCACGCCGGCAGGAAGCTGAACGAGACGGCGGTGGGGGACGCGCTGACGTACGCGTGCGGGCAGGGGAACGGGACCTGCGACGCCGTCCAGCCCGGCGGCGAGTGCTTCGAGCCCAACACCGGCGCGGCGCACGCCAGCTACGCCTTCAACTCCTACTGGCAGCAGTTCAGGAAGACCGGAGCCACGTGCTACTTCAACAACCTCGCAGAGCAGACCATCAAGGACCCAAGTAAGCATGCTCTGACTCAACAATGCTCTACACATTCTGAAATTAATTACTGCTACTCCAAATTGTATGCGATTAAATGATCTATGCATGAACATTGCAACTAGATTATTTGAGCTAGTGCATTGGGTTAATTAAACTGTGCACTCTTGGCGTTGATTAGCAGTACCTGTTGAACAGAAATAGATAATGGTACATTTTTCAGATGAGCAAAAGAAGTAATGTCTTTAGTTTCTTTAGCTGGCCGTGGGTTGAACCTTCTGAAACTAGCCAAGGCTATACAGTTTAGGAGAATAGTACGGGACCAGCTTGCTTCTAAGTATGATCGGGGGTGATTAAATTACCCTTAAATTAAACTGTTCTAACCTGTCACCTGAGATAATATCGGGTTATTCAAATGACCAAATCTGGATCAGGTCATTCCAAACTAGGAGATCCATCCGATGCAGCGCTTAGCAGCGAAGGACGGTTTAGTTATTATAATGATGATCAGGGCGATGAAATCAAATTACACTAACGATCTCTCCTAATATTTTAGGTACTAGATGTCCCTGTTATGATTCATTTGGTGAACTGCATATCTTAGGTAGGATCGAGATATTTGAAAATGCTTACCACTTCCAAGTACAGTAGTTGCTAGCCTGTAAGCTTTAGCTCTCTGTTGCACATTCTTTTTAGAAAAGAAGGAAGACCCCCGGCCCTCTGCACATCTGGGAGATGGATGCGGCCATTTTATTTATTATTTCAGAGAACCTTACAAAGTAATACAATAATATGTCTGAATCCGTCATCTTGGCAACATCCGTCGCTACTCCTATCCATATGATGAAGAGGTGCAAGCTGGGTCAAATATCCAGACCTCTCACCTAAGCCTAACATCTAAAGCCGGAGGTCCCGACCGGGCCACATACCGGGTCCGGGGCACAAACCGGTCTGACACACGCACATGTGTCGCCGCCACCATCTTCCACTAGTTTATCTTCAGAGCAGATTGAGGTGCCAGCCTTGGCAGGTGCCTCCGCCATCGACGCCACCATGACGCCAAACGACGACCTCCACCTACGCAAGTCCATCTCCAAGCAGCGGACGCAGATCCATGCTAGGATAGGGCCGCACCACCGCCGTCACCGGCATCGTTCCCAAAAGCGGCGCCTTCAAGAAGGGAACGATGCCGTGAGCGCCGCCGCCGCCCAACAAAGTTAGGGCTTTTGCCCGGGAGACCTAGGGGAAGGGGAAGTGAGGGGATCGGTCCATACCGACGCCTCCAAGGAGGGGAACGGCGCCCTCAGACGTCGTCGTCGACGCGGCCGGCCATGGCCAGCCAAGGATTTCGCCCGAACTAGATCCCCGCCACCAGCGACGCCTCCTGTACAGAACCGGCGACCAAAGGAAGCGCGGCCCGACCAGGCTAGCCCGCATGCCGAATAGGGGAGGAGGGGAGGCGCCAGATCGCGCGCACCGGCCACCGCAGAAGCCGTCGGCGGCCGCCAACGACCATCGGATCCTGCCGCCCGCGCGACCGGGACACCAGATCCACCGCCGCTCCAGATCCGGCGTTCCCCACGCAGAGGCAGGGCAGCCGAGGCCCCGCCGCCACCATCCTTGGCGCCCCGGGCTTGCCCGGCGGCTGCCTCAGGCGGCGGCGAGGAAGGGAGGGAGAGGGAGTGAGGCCGGGGGCGGCTAGGGTTCAACTCTCTGTTGCACATAGCTGATTTTTTCCTTGGATAATTTATTCTGGTAATGATACATGAGGATAATAGTGGAATTGTGCGGGGAATAAAACTAGTATTTATTCTGCCAGGAGAGTTGACCCACAGCTTGGAGATCCAGATATTGGTATGCACATGATGCTTGTGCATGACATCTGCTGCCGAAAATATAATCAGCAGCCATAGTGTTGACCCAACACATTTGGATCTCGATTATTTAATCTATTGTTTTAAGCACAAGCGCAAGTAGAAGGTCGTTTCTGACAACTTCATCTTATTGAATGAGATGAACACACCGTTCGCCGTAGAGCATCATGGACCCTCCTGATGAACATTTAGATGGTTTCATTTTACTGACTGGGTGAATAGGTATGGCCCTTACAGGTTCACAGTTCAACAGTTATGCACTTGTTGAAGCTTGTGTCTCCAACCAACCCCACATTAGCATAGTGATATGCAGTAGAGAACACCTTTCCAACTTTATGACTATGTAGAACTGGCTCGCTGACAAAAAATTGTGCTGAGATGATCAGGCTGCAGTTGGCATCCTTGTTATGAAAGGTCCATTCAGATAGGCATAGTAGAGTTGGCTCTTGTTTCTCCATTGCTTTTAAATGGTACAAACCCAGGTGTACTGCGGTCCTCCGTTCGTCGATGGGGTCAAAGTCCAACTGCACATTTCATTGTCCATCTGCCATCAGCGCGAACATGGCAGGCAGTGGTTATCTGAATTGGCAGTTCTTGATGCATCTTGGACCTTTGAAAGTGATAAACGAAGTTTCTGCACAGCCATCGTTTTCAGGTGTTAGCACATATACTCTATTTAGATCACTACTTTAGTGTTCTATAAACGCTCTTATATTAGTTTAAAGAGGGAGTATTTAGAAACATCAGGGATTAGTATGCACAACATCTCGTGCGCTTTATGTTGAATTCCCATACTCTTGAGCCGAAGAGGATGGCTGTGAGTGTCGACAGGTGTAGGTGGAACGTCTGCTTGCTTGCGTGCCTTTCCTTCAGTTCTTTTAGCTTATAACTTGGTAAAAGACGGACCTGCAGAGTGTTACTTTGGTCACTTAACTTGGTAAAAGCGGTTTCTGCTAGCTGAAGCAACTCTTTGTTTTTACTCTGATCTCGACATGCAACTGCTTTGCTCTTGCTTTTATTAGCCTTTGGTTCTTGTCACTAACTGGTTGGGTCTGCCTCTCACTGCAGGCCACGGACCCTGTAAGTTCAGCAGTTCATTGGGCTGACTGATTCACATGAGGAAGGACAGTGAGGGTGCTGTATGATCCTGATGTTCTCAAACCTTCCTTTGTAACAGTGACAGCTGACAGAACGTTTGACCATTTTTCGTTGTGGTTAGGCCGTTGTCCTTTTGTTGTTTCAAAATCATCATTCATGTACGTCATCTTGTTGACAGTTGAAATGGTAATCACTCTGATTTTATTACTGGCTCTTGCTAATCCTGTCACTTGGCTGGAACAATCTTATGCTTTTGTCCCTTGTCTGTCCCGTACCTACTGACTTTTTTAAAAAGAATCCATTGATTACAAAAGGGATGTTATAAGAACATCCCAAAAAAAAGGGATGCACCGCACAAGACATGTGCTAAAAAGAAAGGAAAAGGAGTCACTAAGTTTATGAGGAAAACATGCCAAAAACATCCAGGAAAACACTATGCATCTCCCTAATGAACATTTGGATTGTTTCATTTTACCAAGTGACTAGGTATGGCTCTTATAGTGTAATCAGTCCACAGTTTAACAGCTACTCTATACACTTGTTGAAGCTAGTATCTGCAACCAACCCCACATTAGCATAGTGATATGCTCATATGCAGTAGAAAATATCTTCCTAACTTTATGTCACGGAGAATCCTACCATACCACTATGTACATCTACTCGCTGACAAAAAAATTGTTCTGAGATGATCAGGTTTGCAGTTGCCATCCTTGCTCTGAATGATCCATTCAGATAGACATGGTAGAGTTGGCTGTCGTTTCTCCGTCGTTTTATAGTGCTATAAACCCAGCTGCACTGCGGTCCTCCGTTGGTTGGTCGAGTCAAAAGTCCAACTGCACATCTCGACATCACCCTCGGATCCCCTGCATCTGCATTGCCCGTCTGCCATCGGCATGAGCATGGCAGGCAATGGCTATCTGAAGCGGCCGTCCTTGTCAGGTCAATTTGAAGTGCGACCCCATCATGTCCGTTCGCGTCCATTTGAGGTTAAACGTACGAAGCAGGCCTCCTAACGCGTGGTTGCAAACCGATCGTCGTTCGTTTTTTGTCCGGTTTCGATCCATTCCCGGCCTAAATTGGATCGAGGTTGCGGCCAAACGGACACACATGGACGACGCGTGGATCCTGCCCATGTTCACGTGGCGCCTTCCCTGGCTCGCCCGTCGGGGAGACAAACCCCTCTTTTTCTACCCCCCTCCTCCAGCTGCACCCCAGCCACTCTCCTTCCTCGCGCCGCCGCCATTGCCCCTGTGTAGCCCGGCTGCGCGCTCACCCCATCCCTTGTCGTGGCCCCTGGTCCCTCGACGCCCCGAGCTACCCAACAACGACCACCTGATTTGTGCTCCCGACGGTCGGATTTGAAGCGGATCCGGCCGGACTTGGGCTCGTCGGCTACGGGGAGGCCGCGTTGTGACACGGACTGGCCGGGCACCGAGCCGGGAAGTCCCGGCAAGGCTGCAATGCCGCATGCAGATGCTGACTCCTCTAGCCGTTCGGATCTACACCGTCGGCGGTTCGCCGGTAGATACACGAACGGCCGGAGGCCGGGCTCGATGTTGGCCCAAAGGCTCGTTGGCGCACCGTTGTCACTCATTAAGTGTGACGACTGCCCAAGGAAGATCTTGCGCGTCGTGTCTAAAACATCGGAACATCCCGGATGGGTGTTCTTCAAGTGCCCAAACGATGGGGAGATATGTGTTGCTTTAGCATCCGTTGTGCTCTTGGATTTAACTAGTTGTGCTAACTTAAATTTTTTGTTACGTAGAATGGATGTGACTTTTAGTATTGGGAAGAAGAATACATCGATATTTTGATAAAGCACAAATTAGTAGACATTCGTGCACTTTTAGCTACAATAGAGGCTAGAAACAAGACTAATGCACTTGTTGATAAATAAGATGTTAGAGATGAAAGTACATGCGAGGAAGCAACGTCAACTTTTTTAGATTCGAAGAAGATAGAAGCACGCAATATCGAGCCTCCACAGATCAACAATGAATGCATCGAGAAGGCACTAATCCAACTTACGAAAGCAATTATGGAAGTTGGATTTCTTCTAAATGTTTTCTTGTGGTTCTTGTTTTTTTAGACTTGCTATTCTAGTCAAAATTTGGTGATGTGCTTTCATGTATCAAAAATCAATGATAAAAATAAAGATATGTGTTTGCGAAAAAAATGTATGCGGACAAGATGCAACCGAAATACAGCCGTACGGTAGGCGCACGGCCGCCGCATCCGCACATCCGGGCGGACACGACGAAACTGACCCACGTTGGAGTTGGGCTTACATCTTGGACATTTGAAACAAATTTTCCGCACAGGGCAGAGCCATTGCTTTAGGTTTTGGCAGATATTTAGAAACATCATGGTTCAGTATGCAGAACATTTAGTACGCTTTTATCGAGTTGTCATAAGCAGAAGATGATGGGTGTTGAGTGTTGATAGCTGTAGATGAGACGTCTGCATATAAGAGAGGCCTTTACATACTTACTTAAAGAAGAAATCAGAATCTCCAGCAACAAACCACATAATCATATCTTACCGATGCATATCAATGATTCCTGTGGACTTGATTATTACACTGCCACTTCTGAGAAGCTTTTACTCGTAGCTATATATGTATGACGGTTTCTACTAGCTGAAGCGACTCACCTCTGATGTCGACAGGCAACTGCTTTGCTTTCATTAGCCTTTGGTTGTTGTTAACTGGTTTCTATTAGCGTTTGGTTGTTGTTAACTGGTTAATAATTCTGCATCTCACTGCAGGCTACGGATCATGCAAGTTTCACACTTCATTGGGATGGTTGATCCACACAAGGAATGGAGCGAGGACAGTGAGGGGGGTGTATGATCATCAATCATGATCACTTTCTGATGTAACAGTGATCATTATTTTTTTTGCGTGTCGGAGATGAAATGGTAGTAGTCACTCTGATTTTATTATTACTGGCTCTTGCTAATCCTGTCACTTGGCACGAACAATCTTAATCATTTTGTCCCTTTTGTCTGTCCCGTACCACCTACTGCTGGAATGCAACGTTCGCTTGCCTATTTCACTCTCTGCCCTTGTGCGCAACGGCGCAAAGCCACGACGTACCTCTCACTCGTTTCCATCACCGAGCCTTTCCTCGTCACAGTTGTTATATCTGTGCTGCGGTGCTGCCTGCTGACCATTGTGCGTCCGATCTCTGCCCAACCATGTCCACCGCATGCATGTGAGGCCTGTTGTCGCTGCTTGGGACTGTACTCTGTAGTTGTACTACTTGGCAAGAGCCCGTACGTGTTCCATTCTCACTACAAAGTTGTTCCATGGGCCGGATGGGAAGAAAATTGCACGCACATAGTACACACGAGAAAGAGGGAGATTACCCATGGCCCTGAGTGCTAACTGATGGTGAGATTATGATGACGGGTGCTTAGGGGGAAACAAGACGACCCCTTTGCTTGTCGTGCATGTTAAGCATACCAAGATTCCTCTGCCACGTGGTGACCGGTATATAAAGCATCTTCAATGGTGATCTTCAAATCATCTGCATACGTTTGGATCGCGCGGTCCGAATCGTTAAAACCATCCAACGCGTGCATGTATCGATTTGTTGAGGGGTCTGGACGTACTTTTTTGCAAATCGAAGACAAACGTGGAAGGTTTTGAGGCGTTCGGACCGTTCCAAGGCCGCGTCAAACCGCCATGGCCCATAAAAAAATCACCCGCCTCTCCCACGCTTTTCATCAAACTCTTGCACCACATTCATGCTGGTTCAAACACATGCAGTGGGCAGCATTGATGCTGCAATTTACGGTGCTGACCGACGTGGCCTGTTGGGCTTCGCCACTTCAATGTGAACACCGCGTCTTGAAGAACCAACTCTGGTCGTTGCGTCGCATTGAAGCGGGCCGACCGCCTGGCCTGGCCACGGCTATTTAAGTTGTGCGTCGGCGACGCAGAGAGGCGCACTCCCCCTCCCCGAACACGGCGGTCGGCTCCACCGGCAAGGAGGAGATCGTCATCTCCTCGGTGATGAGGAGGACCAGACGCCTCAGTAGCAACAGTCGTCCGACTTCTGAGGGAGGCCGCTCTAACGGACGGAGATTTTATTCGACAGATCGAGACAACGACGGGGATGTCTCTCCGTCACATGGGCTTGTTGCCACCATCGTCGACGCGCGCCAAGTAGGAGTTGTCGTACCCGCCTTGACACCGCATAAAGCAGGAACCGTCGTCCACGCTCCAGTCGGTCAAGGATGAATCGGCCTCACCTTGCACAACTGTGACGTCTAGATCGGACACCGCATCAAGGACGAGTCGGCCTCCTCGTCGTTGTTTCGCAATCGCCTTGCTGTCAAGGAGGAACTGACGCCCGCGATCAAGAACGCATGGGACCCCTCCTACACTACCTTAGACGAGGCGGGTACGACGGTGCCTCGAGCTCTAGGGTGTCGTATCCAAGGTGGAGCGCGACAAGACAGTAGGCGAGGTACAAATGACGCAATGTCGATTGCCACTCTGCGTTCGCCAATAGCGACTAGGTATCGGATTGGGTCCACAACGACCCTGACCTCGCCGCTACCTGGGCGCTCGACCGCTCCGTGACCAACGCGGAGACGGTCGGGAGGCGCCGTAGCCGCCTTGATGACGAGCTCGCCAAGATCGACGAGGAATGGTCCCTTAGCGACTGCTCCACTAACATCGGGGTGAAGCGTCACCATCTCGAGGCAGAAACCTAGGCAGAGGCCCTTTTGTTCTCCAGCAGAGAGATTCTGCCGAGAAACTGCCCTCCGAAAGGGGGGATCGAAGCCATCGTCATCACCAACGCTTCCTCCTTCGTGGGAAGACCAATCTTCATCAACTTCTTCCTAGCACCATATCATCTCCAACCCTAGTTCATCTCTTGTATTCAATCTTTGTCTCAAAACCTAAGACTGGTACATGTGGGTTACTAGTAGTGTTGATTACATCTCGTAGTTGATGCTTGTTGAATTACTTGGTGGAAGATATTATGTTCAGATCCTTGATCACCATTATTATACCTCTGATCTTGAACATGTTGATGATGTGTAAGTAGTTACTTTTGTTCTTGAGGACATGAGAGAAGTCTTGTTATAAGCAATCATGTAAAGTTGGTATTCGTTCGATATTTTGATAATATGTATGTTGTTGCTTCTCTTAGTGGTGTCGTGTGAACATGGACTACACGACACTTCACCATGTTATGGTCCTAAGGAAAGGCATTATGAAGTAACAAGTAGATGATGAGTTGAGAGAGTGACAGAAGCTTAAACCCCCATTAATGTGTTGCTTCATAAGGGGTCGATTTTGGATCCACATGTTTCATGCTATGGTTAGATTATCTTAATTCTTCTTTCGTAATTGCGGACACTTGCGAGAGAGGGTAGTCATAAGTGAGTTGCTTGTTCAATTAAGAACAACATCTTATCACCGGTCCACCCACATATCAAATTATCAAAGTAGCGAATGTGAATCAACTCAACATGATAAACATGACTAGACAGTAATTCCCATGTGTCTTCGGGAGCGTTTGCTTTATATAAGAGTACTTTCGGGCCTGTCCTTGGCTATAAAAAGGATTGATCTATCTTGCCGCACACTTGCTACTATCGTTACTTGTCACTTGTTACAAATTATCTTGCTACAAAAGTATCTATCTATCACTGTCACTTACAGCACTTGCACATAATACCTTGCTGAAAACTGCTTGTCATTTCCTTCTACTCCTCGTTGGGTTCGACACTCTTAGTTATCGAAAGGACTACGACTGATCCCCTATACTTGTGGGTCATCAAGACTCTTTTCTAGCGTCGTTGCGGGGGAGTAAAGCGCCTTTAGTAAGTGGAATTCGGTAAGGAAACATATTCGGTACGTGCTGAAATTTACAGTTGCTTGTTTATGGACGATCACCTTTTGAGTGGCTTGTTCGGGGCATCTTCGCCTCGAACGGAAGTTGAAAGGTTGCTTCCCAACCTGCTGAACCTACCGAAAACATTTATTATGAGATTCCTTCGGGAATGGTAGAGAAACTGTGTGACAGCCCAAGTGTTATCCCTACCTTATTTGGCATGTAATCCCATGTATGAATTTTGTTGCATGAGCCTAATGTATGATTAGCACCTTCTCATTCATGTGTTGTTTGCATTCATGCATCATTCGTCCATCATAGCATTCAAAATAACTTGCTTGCCCTCTTGTGTCTTGGTTTAATGTGGTGTTATGTGAGTGTGCTTTGTGTCATGTTGGTGTTGAGAATGGTAGGGGTGATGTGAGCAACTCCTCTTCTTCCCCTCTCTTCTCTACCTCAACATCACCTTCCTTCTTCCCCCTCTCTTCATTTAAATATTATGAGCAGATTTAACTTGTTGTTTTAATTGTTTAAAAATGTTGAAGAGGTGGCCCTAATATTCTTATGAATTGCCAGGGTGATGCTTTTGTTGTTTGGGGGTGTTTGGGTTTTGGGTTTTATTTAAACAGGAGCTGCCCTTTTGTTAACAATTAAAATAACTTGCTAAATAATTCAACTTAATATTTTTATTAAATACAACAGATTATTTTCCTTACAAAAGTATTTTTTTTCTACTCAAAACCATTTTAAATGCCCTGGAGATTTATTTTTGTGTTGCTGGTTTATAAAATAGAAAAGCTCCTCCTGTTTGTTTTCAGAGAGAGAGAGGAGCAGTTGGGCCTGTTTTCCCGCGGCCCAGCCCACGTGAGCAGGACGGCTACCTGCTCCCGTCCCCTTCTCCGTCAGTGCGGTTCAGAGAGCGCATGCCCGCCGTCGCTTTTCCGTCGTCGTCGCCGTCAGCTCATGGGTTTAAAGCCCCTCGACGTGCATGCCCTCCCCTCGCCTAGGGTTCCTCCTTCCGCCGCCGCCGCAGCAGCCTCCTTCTTCCCCTCCATATCTCTCTCGCCTCTCTTCTTCTCCCCTGCAAGGTAAGTGTCGAGAGTTTCAGAGAGTGTAGCGACGTTCGCCGCTCGTCGCCGTCGCGTCTCCGGTGGGCGGCGACCGTGGTGGTGATGGCGTGGAGCTCGGGTGCTGACGCGGTGTTCCATCCCTGTCGCTAGGGGCCCCGTAGAAGCTCTGCAGGGACGGCCTCGTCGTCGCCGGAAGCCCTGCGCCGCCGTCTTCTTCCCCTGCTTCGTCTCCGGCCATCTCCTTCCCCTTCGTCGACTCCGTCGTGACCAGCTCGTCGTCGCCTTCCCTCAAGGTGAGCCGCCGGTCCCTGTAGGCCTTCTCCTCCGCGCGTAGCTTGTAGTTGCTCGCCGCCGTTATCTGCCGCCGCCGAGAGCAAGTCGAGCACCCGCCGCTCGCCTCCTTCCTCCTCACCGCAAGGTGAGCAGGGGAATGGACCCGTTGGTTGTTCCCGCGCGCGTGTGAGTAGTTGGGGTCGTTGGATCCGCCGTGTATCGCCGTAATTCCCCGCCACCGTTGCGTGTCGCCGTTGCTCTGTTTTGGGTCAGTTTCGTCAGTTAGGTTGTATGTTTGTGTGTGTACTAGTGGCGATGCGCCCCTCCTTTGTTACCAGCCGATGTCGTAGTGCAGTGGTAGCGCCTGTGCGTGGAGACCAGGAGGTCTCGGGTTTGATCCCAAGCCCCTCCCCTTTTTGTGTGTTTTCTTTCCTTTTTTTTGCTTTGTGTGATCTTTTTGCACATATGTGGAGTGTATGGTATGTATAAGGCAGTGTGTATGTGTTTGTGTGTGTATGTTCTACATGCACTCACTTGTGTAGGTGTGTGTAGGAATTGATATGTGAGTGTGTGTATGTGCATGTGTATGCATATGCATATATGGGTGCACATGAATGTGTGTGCTTATACAAACATACATGTGTATGTGTAGATGTAGTTGTGCAAGTGTGTGTAGTGTGTAGGTGTGTGTATGTGTATGTGGGCATACATGTATGAAAGTGCATGTGTGCCTATATACACACATGCTTGAGTGTGGTGTGCTTGTGTGTGTGGTGTGTAGGTATAATGAGAGGTGTGTGTATGTTATACATACACACACATGTGCATGAGTAGCTTCATGTGTAGGTGTTCTCTTTTATGTGCATAGTAAGCATAGTTTCTCTTCTAGTTAGTTTCATCCTTGCAATGATGCTATGCCATGATATCATGTTCCTAAGTTGCTATTTAACCATTTCCAACAAGTATCAATAGGGTACATGCCCTTTTGGGTCATTTTCATTAATGCACATAAGTGTCATAAGTCACCCATGCCTTAGGAGGTTAATTTCGACCTAGGGTTACTCCCACTTTCTCCAAACAAGTATAGGGGTATGAATAATGATTTTGGGGTAGAATCAACCCAGGAATGCATCTGTGAAGTCAGATTTGACTTTGGGGGCAACTTCACAAAACTGTATTTTTATGTTGTGATGCCCTTTTGTCCATTTAATATGATTTAATCTATGAATGGTTTTAAGTTCTTGCCAACATGGAAGTGGTAGTTAAAGTTGATGGGAATGTCCCAGTATTTTTGTTATTTATGCTAAGTCACCAGGTCAGTGGCTACCTTGCTGTTAAGTTGCTATGATGATGTTGTTTTCTGCCAACCTGAAATATGGCTAAGTCTGGGAAATCTGTAGTTATTGTTATGCCATGAAGAGTGGGTTGTATCTAGTGATATGTTTGGAATTTGATCATGCTCAGTGTTAGTTATTTGTAGTAGTTATATTCATCTACGATCCTGTTAATTTTCATGTCAATAGGATCTCTCTAGCATATTTAACCAGTGCTGTCAACTTGCTACTTTATTAACTCAGATTCCAGAAAACTGGAATTTTCACTAAGTCCCAGAAAACTGATTCATCATGCCAACTTGATTGCTTCATGCATATTGATGTGTGGTTCCTTTGCTAGTTGTGTAGTTGGATAAGTTGATGCATATGTTGAGTATATTATGTCAATATCTTGTTTGCGGCTGTAGGCTTCCTGTAGCTCAACTTGTGAGCTATAGAAGTTGCTATGTTGCTGTTTTGTGGCAGATTTGGTGTTTTATTGTTTTGTGACTTGTGGGAGCTATGCTCCATGGAATTGATTGATTATTGAGTCTATTGTGATTGATTTTTCATCACCTATCCATTGGCTACCTTGGAATGCCAAGAACTAGCCCAGGTCTTGGTTAACTTGTGTTTTGCCTCCGTACCTTGTCGTGAGCGTATCTTGAGAACCGTAGCTCCGTTTCTTGCGTTCCTTATATGCATTTCTATCGATTTTGCATGATGCATACATATTTTACATGTTCATGCATGTATAAATTACTTAACATGAGGTTCTGACCAGATTCATTATAAGCAAACTTTGCATCTGAAACATGACTAGTTTTGGATTGCCATGGTGAATTCTTCATAAATGATTCATGCATCATATTGTTTGTGCATTGCACCTTGGTTGGATGTTTATTGTTGCTGTTTTCCTTGGGTAGACGCAAGTGTCGATACTGAGTTCGATGACCCTGTAGAGTACCACTACGAGGATCCCGCTACTTGTTCCGCAGAAGAACCAACAAGCAAGATGATCGTACCCGGATCCCGATACTATTTTCGCTTGCTAGTTTCTCGATCTTATCGTTAAAATTGCGTTAACTACCACTTGATATCAGCCCCCATGTTGCCATGACAGCCTCTAACCTCCATATCCTAGCAAACCTTTGATTGGCTAAGTTACCGCTGCTCAGCCCCTCTTATAGCGTTTTAGTTCTTATAGCGTTTTAGTTGCAGGTGCAGGTTGTTCCATGTGATAACATGAATTTGGATATCACAATAAATTCTGTTATTTAATTTAATGCACATATATATCTTGGTATTGGTGGAAGGTTTGGCCTTTTGCTAAGTGATTTGTTCCGCTGTTACCGTCATTAGTTCCTTGTTACCGGTGTTATGTTTTTCATATTTTGCGCTCCTAACATGCTCGGGGTTGTTATGGGGACCCCCTTGTTATTCGGTTGAGATTAAAACTTGTCTGGCAAGACCCAACATTGGTACTACATTTGCTAAATAACTTAATAACTTGCATAGGGCTTTGCAACCCCGTGGATAATTTAATCACCCTCCCCGGGGCCAGTGCTCCGCATGAGTGTTGGTCCAAAAATGTCAACAGCCGGTGGCCACCAGGGGCAACTCTGTGTCTGGCCTACCGGAAGTTTGGACAATCCGTCGTGTCCTGAGAATGAGATACGCGGCTCTTATCGGGTTCGTCGACACGTCGGGTGGTCTTGCTGGATCTGTTTTACCTTTATCGGATGTCTTGCGTGTGGACTCTGACTTTCTTCGGGTTTACTCGAGGTGTTGGAATTCCTTTGGAATTACCTATGATGATCGTGAGATCTGCGGTCGAGGCTATTCCCGCGGAGTGTGGTTAATTTTGTAATGGATTTGTTGGAGCACCCCTGCAGGGTTAAATCTTTCGGAAAGCCGTGCCCACGGTTATGTGGCAACTTGGATATTTGTTTAACACCCGGTTCTAGTAAACTTGAAATAAACTCTAATTAAAATACACCAACTGTGTGAGTAACCGTGATCGTATCTGCTCGTGAACATGATCCGAGAGAGAACACGGTGGGGTTGTGTTTGACGTAAGTAAGTGTTCAGGATCTCATAGAGGTCATACTAGAATCGATCGCTCATCGTAGGCCACTCATATTTATTTCCATGTCACGTAAGTTAGCCACCATATATGCTTAGTGCTGCTACAAACCAAACACTTACCACTTCCCAACCTTAAGCTTGAATAGTCTCGGTACCCGGGCACATGATAGCTGAGTCCCCTGTGGCTCACAGTCTACTACAACACTCCAGGTATAGGTTCAGATGAGTTCGTGCAGGATGATCTCACCCAGCTGCAGTGGGAATATGATGAAGAAAGAGGCAGGATGTACGTGACGTATCCGGATGAGTAGAGGACCTGGCGTGATCTTTGGGATAGCTTGATAGTATCATTTGCAACCGCTTTTTATCGTTTGATTCCGTCCGTAGTCGGACCCTGTGTTCAACTTGATATTATGATTTGAGTGACATTGTAAGTTAGCATGTGGCGAGTGTAAGCCAATTCTTGTATACTCATCTCTTTCAGTATTGTATGTTGTGATGATACTATTCTTGCTAACGGCAAGATGCGCATCTATCCCTTGCGAGGCCCTCGTATCTTAAAGTGGATAGGCGTGCATTTTGGGCGTGACAAACTTTTAACTAATCCTTATGATGGTACAACTCATCTTGACTTGCATTTGATATGTGTAGAGGAGATTTGTGCATTATTTAAGCTTGCAGGTTTAACCAGGGATGAAGTTAAGAAGAAAGTTTTCCCTTTATCTTTGTAGGTAAAAGCATTAATGTGGAACAGGCTATTGGATGATATTGTATCGTGGGACTGGAATCGATTGAAGCTGGAATTTCATCAGAAATTTTATGCTATGCATCTAGTCCACCATGATCAGAACTTCATATATAATTGCTAGCCTCGTGAAGGAGAAAGTATCGCTCAAGTTTTGGGGATTCTTAAATATATGATCCATACTTGCCCCAACCATGAGCTCTCAAGAGAGATGATTATACAAAAAATAATGCTCGGCTTTCCCATGATGATCAAACACTACTTGATTTTTCTTCTACTGGTTCCTATATGAACATGACTATTGAATTAAAATGTGATCTTCTGGAAAAAATTAAACACATCTCCAAAGATTGGGAATTCGACAAAGGTAAAGAGTCAGGTATAAATCTTAAGTTTGATTGTGTTAAATCATTTATGGAAACTGGTACTTTTCATAAGTTGAGCAATAAATATGAGCTTAACTCTGAGATAGCTTCTTTATGCGAATAATTTGCTACTCATGTTGATCTCCCCAAGGAGAAGTGGTTTAAATATCATACACCTATTGATAAGTCATTAGAGGAACCTGTTAACGTTAAAGAAGAAACAATGGTTTATCATGTTGATCGAGTTGTTCCTATCGCTTATATTGAGACACCACCTTTTCTTGTTAGGATTAAGGAACATGCTAAAGCTACAACTATGGTTAACAAAAGCTATGTTAGGACACCTAAACCTTCTAAACAAATAAATGTTGAGCCTAATATTTCTATGGTCAAAGATCTTCTAGTTGATAATATTGATGGTCAGGTTATTTACTTTTGTGATAAAGCTGTTAGAATTGTGGAACCTGTTAGAAATATTTAGGATGAGTTAGATAAAAATAAATCAGTTGTTGGCATGCTGTTGTTGTTGTTGGGGAACGTCGCATGGGAAACAAAAAAATTCCTACTCACACCCAAGATCTATCCATGGTGATGAGCATCTACGAGAGGGAGAGTGGATCTACGTACCCTTGTAGATCGCTAAGCGGGAAGCATTAAGAAACGCGGTTGGTGTAGTCGAACATCTTCGCGATCCAAATCGCCGAGCGTCCCGCGATCACATCACGATCCGTCCCGCGATCCAATCACGATTCGTCCCGCGAACTCATCACGATCCGTCCCGCGATCTCATCATGATTCGTCCCGCGATCTCATCATGATCCGTCCCGTGAACTCATCACGATCCGTCCCGCGAACTCATTACAAACCGTCTCGCGATCTTGATCACGGTCCTTCCGATCTAGCGCCGAACGGACGGCACCTCCGCGTTCAGCACACGTGCAGCTTGATGACAATCTCCACCGTCTTGATCCAGCAAGAGGAAGTGGAGAGGAAGAAGAGTTCACCGGCAGCGTGATGGCGCTCCGGCGATGGTGGTGGAGCTATTCCGGCAGGGCTTCGCCTAAGCACTGCAGAAAACCGATCTAGAGGAGCACCGGTGGAACGGGTAGCACGTGGCCGTAAAATCTAGTGCAAAACACCCAATACCACCAGTATATATAAGAGGGAGGGAGGAGGAGGTCTGGCGCACAAGGCATCCCTTGCGCAAGGAGGAGAGGAGGAATCCTCCTCCAATCCTATTAGGACTAGGATTCCTCCTTTCCTACTGGAATCTCTTTCCACCTTGGCTTTTTTTCTCTCTTTATCAAGTCCAGCCGCATGGGCCTCTTAGAGGACTTACACCAGCCCACTAAGGGCTGGTTTCCACCCTCCCACAGCCCATGTAGCCTCTTGGGTCGAAATACCTCTCCCGATGGTCCCCCGGTACACTACCGGCACTCCTCGTACACTACCGATGAGCCCGAAACTTTTCCGACGACCAAAATAGGACTTCCTATATATGAATCTTTACCTCCGGACCATTCCGGAGCTCCTCGTGACATCCAGGATCTCATCCGGGACTCCTAAAAACCTTCGGTCACCGCCATACATAACTCTATACTATCGAAATGTCACCAAACCTTAAGTGTGCAGACCCTGCGGGTTCGAGAACTATGTAGACATGACCGAGATACCTCTACGGTCAATAACCAATGGCAGGACCTGGATGTCCACATTGGTTCCTACATATTCTACAAAGATCTTTATCGGTCGAACCTCTATGTCAAGGATCCAGTTAATCCCGTATGATGTTCCCTTTGTTCTTCGGTATGTTACTTGCCCAAGATTCGATCGTCGGTATCTCCATACCTAGTTCAACCTCGTTACCAGCAAGTCTCTTTACTCGTTCCGTAATACAAGATCCTGTGACTAACACTTAGTCACATTGCTTGCAAGGCTTGTTGTGATGTTGTATTACCGAGTGGGCCCTGAGATACCTCTCCGTCACACGGAGTAACAAATCCCAGTCTTGATCCATGCCAACTCAACAGACACCCTCGGAGATACCTGTAGAGCATCTTTATAGTCACCCAGTTACGTTGCGACGTTTGATACACACAAGGTACTCCTCTCATGTCAGTGAGTTGCATGATCTCATGGTCATAGGAACACATACTTTGACATGCAGAAAACAGTAGCAATAAACTGACACGATCATATGCTACGTTTGTAGTTTGGGTCTTGTCCATCACATCATTCTCCTAATAATGTGATCCCGTTATCAAATGACATCTCATGTCCACGGCTAGGAAACCTTAACCATCTTTGATCAACGAGCTAGTCCATTAGAGGCATACTAGGGACATGATTTTGTCTATGTATCCACACATGCATCTAAGTCTCCGATCAATACAATTATAGCATGGATAATAAACAATTATCATGAACAAGGAAATATGATAATAACTAATTTATTATTGCCTCTAGGGCATATTTCCAACAGTTGTTTCTGTTAAAATTGGATATAATTGTTACCATGGATTATGTGATATGAGTGCTAGTGTTAGTGCTATACCTTTTACTTTATATCAGGAAATTATGAATGACATGGCACCTGCTTAGATTGAAGAAATTGATGTTACTAATAAACTTGCAAATATAGACACCATTACACCACCTGGGATTGTTAGAGATGTTGAAGTCTTGTGTGGAAAGACTAAGTACCCTACTGATCTCTTATTACTTGGTTCTAAACAAGATAATTTTTGTCCCATCATATTTGGTAGACCTTTCTTAAATACTGTTAATGCTAAAATTAATTGTGTTACTGAGAAGGTCAAAGTAAGCTTTGGTGATGTGTCTCATGAGAAAGAATTACCTATCAAGGATGAAATAATTGGCCTTGCTTTTATTGTCGTGCCTCCTACTAATCCACTAGAATAATATTTGCTAGACTATGAGAATCATATGCATATGAATGAAAGAAATGAGATAGATCATATATTTCTTAGACAAACACCTATTCTTAAACACAACTTGCCTATTGATATTCTAGGGGATCCTCCTCCACCCAAGGGAGATCCCGTGTTTGACCTAAAGAAATTACCTGATACTTTGAAATATGCTTATCTTGATGAAAATAAGATATATCATGTTATTATTAGTGCTAACCTTTCAGATCATGAAGAGAAGAGATTACTTAAAACACTGAACAAGCACATGTCTGCTATTGGATATACTCTTGATGATCTTAAGGGCATTAGTCCCGCTTTATGCCAGCACAAGATTAATATGGAACTAGACGCTAAACATGTTGTTGATCATCAACGCAACTTGAACCCTAAGATGAAACAAGTGGTGAGAATTGAAATATTGAAGCTTTTGGAGGTCGATATAATTTATCCAATTACGGAGAGTAGATGGGTAAGTCTAGTTCATTGTGTTCCTAAGAAAGGACACATAACTTTTGGTCCTAATGATAAAAATGAACTTATCCCACAAAAGATCGTAACTGGTTATAGGATGGTAATTGATTTCAGAAAATTAAACAAAGCTACTAGAAAAGATCATTACCCCCCTACCTTTTAGTGATAAAATGTTAGAAAGACTATTAAAGCATACATACTTTTGTTTTCTTGATGGATATTATGGGTTTTCTCAAATACCTGTGTCAAAAGAAGACCAGGAGAAAACTACTTTCACATGCCCTTTTGGAAGTTATGCTTATAGACGTATGCTTTTTGGTTTATGCAAATGCACTTGCTACCTTTCAAAGATGTATGACTGCCATATACTATGATTTTTGTGAAAAGATTGTTGAGGTTTTCATGGATGACTTTTTCGTTTATAGAACTTCTTTGGTTGATTGCTTGAGCAACCTTGATCGAGTTTTGGAGAGATGTGAAGAAACTAATCTTGTATTGAATTGGGAGAAGTGCCACTTTATGATGAATGAAGATATAGTACTTGGGCATAAAATCTTTGAGATAGGCATTGAGGTAGACAAAGCTAAAGTTGATGCGACAGAGAAACTGCCATGCCCTAAAGACATTAAAGGTATAAGAAGTTTTCTTCGTCATGCTGGTTTCTATAGGCGTTTTATCAAAGATTTCTCAAAGATCTCTAGGTCATTAACTAATCTTCTTCAAAATGATATTCTATTTGTTTTTATGATGATTGCGTAGAAACCTTTGAAATACTTAAGTAAGCCTTGATATCTGCACCTATTGTTCAACCATCTGATTGGAATCTACCATTTGAAACTATGTGTGATGCTAGTAATTATGTTGTTGGTGTTGTTCTAGCGAAAAGAGTAGACAAAAAATTGTATGTTATTCATTATGCTAGTAAAACCCTAGACAGTGCCCAAAGAAATTATGCCACCGCTAAAAAGGAATTTTTGGCAGTTGTCTTCGCATGTGATAAGTTTAGACCTTATATTGTTGAGTCCAAAGTACTATTCACATTGATCATGCTGCTATTAAATACCTTATGGAAAAGAAAGATTCTAAGCCTAGACTTATTAGGTGGGTACTTTTACTTCAAGAATTTGACTTGCATATCGTTGATAGAAAGGGAGATGAAAACCCTATAGCAGATAATTTGTCTAGAATGGAAAATGTGCTTGATGACCCACTGCCTATTGATGATAATTTTCCTGATGAACAACTTGCTCTTATAAATGCTTCTCATAATACTCCTTCGTATGCTGATTATGCTAATTATATTGTTGCTAAATGCATACCACCTAGCTTCACCTATCAACAAAATAAAAAGTTCTTTATGATTTGAGACATTACTTTTGGGATGACCCACATCTTTATAAACAAGGAGTAGATGGTACTATTACATGTTGTGTACCTGAGCATGAACAAGGACAAATCCTTCGGAAGTGTCACTCCGAGGCTTATGAAGGACACCATGCTGGTGATAGAACTACACACAAGGTATTACAATCTCGTTTCTATTGGCCTCCTCTTTTCAAAGATGCTCGTAAGTATACCTTTTCTTGTGATGAATGTCAAAGAATTGGTAATATTGGTAGACATCAGGAAATGCCTATGAATTATTCACTTGATATCGACCATTTAATGTCTAGGGTTTTGATTATATGTGACCTTTTCCTTCCTCTAACGGACATACTCATATTTTAGTTGTTGTTGATTACGTTATTAAGTAGGTAGAAGCTATTCCAACTAGTAGTGTTGATCATAACACCTATATTAAAATGCTTAAAGATGTTATCTTCCCGAGGTTTGGAGATCCTAGATACTTAATGACTGATGGTGGTTTACATTTTATTCGTGGTGCTTTCTGTAAACTCCTAGCTAAATATGATGTTAACCATAGAATTGCATTACCTTATCATACTCAGTCTAGTGGTCAAGTTGAATTGAGCAATTAAGAAATAAATTTAATCCTGCAAAAGACTGTTAATAGATCTAGAAAGAATTGGTCTAAGAAACTTGATGATGCTCTACGGGCTTATAGAACTGCTTATAAAAACCCTACGGGAATGTCCCCTTATAAATTGGTCTATGGAAAAGCACGTCATTTACTTCTTGGGTTAGAACACAAAGCTTATTGGACAATTAAATAACTCAACAACAATTTTAAACTTGCCAGTGAAAAAAGGTTATTTGACATTAGCTCCTTAGATGAATGGAAGACACAAGCTTATGAAAATGCTAAGTTGTTTAAAAAAAAGTTAAAAAATGACATGACAAGAGAATCCAAAAACGGAAATTCAATATAAGAGACCTAGTTCTTTTATAAAATTATTGTTTAAGATTTTTTGCAGGCAAGCTCCTCTCCAAATAGGGTACCAACTTCTTATTTAAGAATAGAGATATATGGCTCCTCCTTGTGCTACGTCATTAGCCACACCACGGCCGAACTTGATAGCCTTGCTATATACTGCTACATCGTCACTCCAAGAAAGAGAAAATGGCATGCCACAAACGGGTCGAGACGTAGGGGTCGATGAGAGGAAACGATCGCGTACGTGAGATGGTGGTGCGTGACGAGGGATTCATGTGCAGATCAAGTCTCTCTAGCTAACTAGCTAAGGTAGATAATGTACGAGTTTGGCATGCGGAGTGGAGGTCAGTCGCGTAGACAACCAAGTCCACTTCAACTGCATGCAAGCTAGTGCAAGCTTAGCTTCGAGCCTTTAACCCCTACCAGTCTTGTATGTTATCCATCCTACACGAAACGGCACGGGTGGTTACTTACAAGTAAGTTAAGGTCGGTCAGTAGAACAGTAGGAGTAGATGGATAACAACGTTCCTGGTGTAGTGTGGTATCAGTTGGCACGTCGCCGCTTCCCTGTCATCTGCCAGCACTCCCCATATAGCCATAGGCAATGCCAATAATGAACATCCCACGAAACCGCTTATGAACTCAGAACGCTTGTGTTGGTGTGCAAGAAAAGTAGTGCTACTAATTAAAACACCCTGCATTACATGCACAAAATCGGTGTGGACTAGTCCTCGAATGGAATCCTTCTCGCCCGCCACTTTCGTAACACTTTTTCCTCTGCTATATTAGTCACGCTAACTTGTCCCTTATTACCTCACTCATATTCGTTATTCCAAAAATGGGCCTCTGCCCTGCAGCCTGCCTGCCGACCTTGCGGCCACCCCAGCACGATCCGATCAGATCGGGACGATGATGAGATGAGCTAGGTGGAAATGGGCGCTTGCTTTTCCAGCACCAACGGCCGTACGTGCAGGGCAGAGTAGCACGAGCACGCAGGCACGGGCGCGCACGTACGTGTAGCTAGAGCACAGGCACAGCACGCCCATGATGGAGCCGAGCCGAGCATATATCAGATCCGTTTTCCTCTGGAAAGACAGGGGACGAGGAAAAGGGGCAAGGCCATGCCATGAACTAGATCATGATGGCCCAGTGCCAGCGGGCAGGTGTCGAGATTCGAGATCACGGGGAAGACATGGTCCGTCGGTACCGTGTGCGTGGGTCGACGAGAGGGGCCACGTATCTGTCCTCCGTGTTGTGTAAAACCTGTTCCCGTGGTCCGTGGTAGAATTTGCAACAAAAAGAGATCCCTGGAACACTTAACCCTGAACCTGTTCCAGGGATCTCAAACGCTCAACGCAAGATTTTTATGAGAAAAGAAAAAGTTGTACATTCAAGATTTTGATCATAAATCTGACTAGCAAATTTGTAAGGGATACATGTACAAAAACTTTCCGACTGTCATCGATAAAGTCAAGTTGGCTCCTATAGGGGAGCGACGGCATCGACACGTCGACGGTTTGTTCTGACGATAGTAGCATTCGTTTAATGGCATCAGTTTGGATATAATTTTTATTATGATTATTAAGATGCTTCTGCACTTCCGTTGATCTCGACTCGCCATCTCTTTCCCACTGCTCCGGCGATCTCCCCTCTATTTCCACCCTAATTTGCTGCTAATCTCTTCGTGCTTCTTTCTATCAATGAAATGGTGCGTAAGCTTTGTGTATTCGCGAACAAAGAGATGCTTTGTAGTTCCGGTAAAATTTAATAATATATTTGATGCTTTTCATAAAAAAAATATACCACAAAAGTCGAATCGTAGATTCAACTTCAAAAGAAGTATCAATGGTACTATTTTTGTGACTATAAGTTAAGTGTGTCAAAAAATATATACAAACAACAGTTGAATTGTAGATTCAAATTCAAAAGAAGTATCAACGGTATTATGTTTGTGACTATAAATTAAGTGTGTCAAAAAAAGATTATACAACAACAATTGAATCGTAGATAAAAATCAAAAGAAGTAGCAACGGTATTATTTTTGTGACTATAAATTAACAATGTAAGAAAAACACATTATACACTCAGTGTTTGTAGCCGTCGCTAATTGGTTTATGAATCTTGATGTAATTTTTATTATGTCTGATGTGCGTTGTATCATCATGATTGAAGATGAATAAATTATTTGTTTTACTGCAATTTTTTTAGAAAATGCACGTTTTCACAAGGGATCGATGTTTTCTAAAATACACAACACATCCATAAATACAAACTCACAATGATCCACCATACATTTGTATACTCCCACGAACTTCACAAAGAGTTGGTACTCCAGCAGCCTAGTGCCCTAGTGTACGAGACCAGCAAGCTCCACACGCCAAACAATTAGCCTCATGTAGTAATAACCAAGCCAATCCAAACCTCATAGGTAACCGTGTAAAGCATAGCAGCGACCCTTTACCCAGCCAACAAAAAGAACGAGAGAAAGAGCGAGCCGCATCGCTTTCCGCCCCCCACACGAGCCATTCCACCAGCGGCGCTCCCTCCCTCCCTCCCTCCCTCCCCGTCGACCGCTCCTCCTCATCCTCAGCCGTCCATCTTACATCCAACGGCAGGATCCCGGGCCACGCCCACGCACACCCCGCACGGTCACGGCAGGTGGCCCCCACCCCCACTCCGACCCTTTCCTTTTTCCCTCCACCACTGCCCTAGAAACGAAACCGCGCCCTCCCTCCCCCGCCCGCCGGGTGAGTCCACGGCGCACGCACATGGCCCGCATTGATGGCGCCACCGCACGGGCCACCCCGCTCGCCGACGCCGCGGCCCCACGCGCCCCAGGCCCCGCCCGTCAGCCTCCCGCCCGGCCCGGCCAATTCCCCGCCCGTGCCGCCCAGAGCCTTTTAACTCCATCCAAACCCCCCGCCGTTTGTCTCGTCTCGTCTCGTCTCGCCTCGTCTCTTCTTAAAAAGGAAGGGGGTAGAGCAGCACTCCGTCCGTTGCGTCCGTTCCCATCTGCACACCGGCCCCGGGCTTGTCGCCGCCGACGACCCTGCCATTGCCGCCGGTCTAGCGGGGGACGAGGGTGGTCGCGGGCGGGTGTCCGGCCATGGAGGGCGACGAGGCGGCGAGGCGGGGGAGGGAGGCGCTGAGCGGGGGCCACCTCTGCCACGTCTGCGGGCACCAGTACCCCAACCCCAACCCCAGCGCCAAGCTCCGCCGCTCCCACCGCAGGAACTGCCGCAAGGTCACCCCCGCGGCCGAGGAGGAGGGCGCCGGCCTGCGCAATGCGGCCGACGGCCGCCTCGTGCTTGGTACGTGCCGTCAGCACGGGCCCGTGCCGCGCGACGCCGCGGTGCTTTGATTTTGTTTTTTCTGGGCTTTTTTTGGTGGTTTTGGGTCCGCGGGTTTTGATGCGCAGCTAGGTGCGCTGCAGGTGCCGCAGGAGGACCAGGAGACGGGGAGGAGCCCGGTAATGGCGCGGCGAGCGGAGGCTCTTCGTCGCCCGGATCTGCGAACGGAGGCGTCGAATCGGCGGAGGACAATCAGAACGCAGGTGCGTGCTCTCTGCTACTCTCCACTGGTCAATCTGCTTACCCTGCCATTTCAGTTTGTCCATTATCATACTGCCGATTCGTGTAAACGCACAACTAATTTGCATCGCTTGCTTCCGTTAATTACATAGCTTGCTTCTGTTGAGCGCCGTAATTATGTTGTGCCTTTTGTTGTTCTACTTCTCCTTTTCTAGAGTTTTGCAAAGGCGAAATGATTGGTTGCCTTTTTCCTCACTCCCTCCGTTGAAGAGTTAATAGTGGAAATAGTACTTCCGTGGGGGCCTGTAATGATATTCTGATTGATGATTCATGGTTTAGCATTAAAGCTGGATGAAAGCGCAGGCACTTTGCTGTTCGCTCTTGGTTTTGGGACTTCGGGCAAATATTTTGGGGGGTGGCAAGTACGATGTGGAGCAATTTGAACTGTAGATCTGAGCTTTGCTCGAGTTACCCATCTTCGGCGTTGAATAAAGTACTGGATTCCGGCGCGCTAATCGCTGAGGTGCAAGTACACGGTTCCACCTTCTCTTACCTAGATTAATTATCTTTCCGTGTCTTATGGCAAGTTGGTGGCCTTATGCAATAGGAAATTGTCTTTGCGTGGATGCATTGGATTCTTTCTCGAGTCTGACAGTCAGGAATGGGCGAAATGATTTGTTTGTGTCTTGGTTATCCGGATTTTGTCCTCCAAATCCAACATATCTGTCGTTAGTTAGTCGTGCTGTTGGGTAGGATATCTTGGAACATGTCGTTTCTACATTGGTTTCTCTTTGCTTAGCCTGCTCGTAGTTGGTCTTCCACCACATGCTGTCCCAGTCACATGTGCGTTTTGTTCTGTTGGGTGTGCAAAATATTTTAGTCTCATTAGTTATGTGCCTATCTCCCAAAGTTTTGAACGAATCCTTGTATACACACACGTTGTTAATTATATCCACTTTGGAAGATCTCATATTTTGTGGTGTTTACATTTGTTGCCGTAATTTATTATTACCTACTTGTTGTCACCCGTGTCCATGTTGTCATGTATTAATACCTGTCAGTTCTGAAGTCACAATGCTGTTAAGTTTCTAACGATTTTGGTTCTGCTATGTTACATTCAGCTACTATTATGTGTTTTTCAGGCTTGCCCATTTATTTTTTAAAGCCCATTTTTTTAGCTTTGTCCTATATTAAAAATGTCATTTCATCTTAAAAATAATGTCATTTCAGGCATGCTTTTGCAGTTAGTTGCTTCTGACTGCCTTACAAACTTAGCTGCAAGAGATGCATTGCAATGATCTTTTGTATTCTAACTTTTATCTCAGGTGTAGTTGTGGATTCAGTGCCCTTTGTCCATCATTACATATCTCTTTGTACTATAAGGTTAGCAAACTAAAAATAATATGTAATAACTAACAAGAGCGCAGGATACCATCGCCACTAAAAAATTACTAAAAACTGTAGGTCCTAGGAGACAACATCCAATTGTAGCATCTGTTTCATTTTTACTGTTTGTTTGTTCAAGTTCGCAAACACCAGTTACATTTTGCACTACCAATTATCTTTAGTTGTCTTGACTGTGTTGCTCTCTAGTTAGACGCGTCGGTATGACTTTGATTTTGCCTTTCCTGCTAACTTCAACAATCCTCCTTACCTCTTTCTTCTGCCCATCTAATTTTCTTTATTCTTTCATACTCATTTGTTGCATTGGTTAAAGATGCCTTGAAATTTTACCAATGTTTATTCCTAGTAGAGATACTGCCATTCCTTCTTTTCAGTTGTTTCTGGCTATTCCCACCTGCCATTGTATTTAATCATTTTACTATTTTATTCATATATCAGTGTGTGTATGTTGACCTGTTGATTTACTGTTTTTACAGAACATGCTTCTCCTGATGCTGCTAGAACTCACGTCACCAGTGACTACATTAAAACCGGCCTGATTCCCAATAATTCTTCTAAAACTGCAGATGAAGGAAATGGAACAGATTCAGAAAGGCCTTGCACCAATGGAATTCAACATAAGGTGCCTGAAAGTTTTACTGAAATTGGATCGCTTGCAGTTGCACACCCAACTGAACGAGAAGATTGTCTTGAGGAGTACCAGGATGCATCTTCTTTTCTTCATCAATCAGATCCGGAAGATGGTGCAGCAATAGCACGTGAGTTAGATGTTCCTATGGAAATCAAGAATCTGGATAACAGCTCAGTGGGTTCAAGTGTGTCTGCAGATGTAAATAAACTTGAAAGATATGAAACATGCAAATATCAGTTTTCAAGAGAATCAAGCATGACTGATTTTCCTGCTGGATCTGAAGTTGAAAACGAAGCTGAATATTATGCAGGAAATATAGCTCCTGGATTGGTTGGGCGTGAAGATGGATTAAGCCTCCAGTGTACAGATGACTGCTCAGCAGACATTGACAACAACAATACAGATGTTGTGGTTGACAGCAAATCTGATAAAACATCTGGCAGTTGCAAGTTCATTGGTGATTTGAATCCCTCATCTCTTCAGAAGTGCTCTCCGCTTATGCCCGACCTGGAGTCCGAATCTGCATGTTCCAGGACGGTGGACAGCTTCTGTAAAGCTGATATGGAAGTTCTGGATAGCATGTCTGAAGTATCACCAAGAGTAGTAGAATCATATCCTATTGGATCTGAAACAATATCTAATTCTGGAGATGAGTTGAAGCTAATTCATACTGAAAATATTTCAACTGATTATTCCACAGAGCACTCCTCACAGAACTTGTCTGATCAAGATACTTCAGGTGTTCATCTGCCAGTTGATAACTCTTGCCTGGTAAATTCAGTATGCTCTGTACCTGGTTATCAGAATGATCTTTCTGTTACTAATGTCGATGGCATGCTCAAGTCCGTTGCTGAAGACAACTGCAGTAAAGGCATTTTAGTAAAGGACAATGCGGTTGATTTTTCATGTGAGGCGAGGCCTGAACATCAAGAAGACATCTGCAACAGGGAGAGTGCCACTGAGGTTCCTACAAATTATCAAGTGTCTACAAGTCAGGAGCATGTCACCTTGCTAATGGATCAAGTGTCTTCTACCAAGAATCCATTCAATATAGATGACACCAGGAGTGATGACTTATTTGAGCTTGCTTCTGGTTACCATTTGGAGGCACCAAATGTTTTTGAATCAGAGCAGGAAGTTGACTCTACATCTCAGACAGTTTCGAACCAAACCAGTGTTGCTGACGGGAAACACTGTCCGATGTCAGGTGAGAATTCTGGGTTTTCATTTTCTACCTATGTGCTTGGTACAAGTTGGTGATTATTTTTTCTGTTGTAGTACTAGTAATGTCTAAGTTTTTTGATGTAGTTCAGACACAGTTCAAAACATAAAACTTTACTGGATATATCGGTACCATTGTTTGTTCTACCATTTTGGGAACCCAATTTGACTGTTAGTTTTTTGGGTTGGGAATAATAACAGCAAAAGAAAACTGTAAGCTATGGAGGAAGTTCATCTAAGTTCTTTAGTCTAGTTTTGGTTGATCAATGTATTTGAACACTGTCATATGGTCGTAGCTGGGATGAATAGTGGATGATTGTTGAAGTCTATGTTGTGTAAATACAAGCAGAAGGACTAGTAACATGTTATTTTCATATGTTAAATTTACTTCCAAGTTTTGTTGTTGCAGCCTTAGTGTATACTAATTCTGTCCCTCTGTCAGTTCTTACAAGTTTGGATTACATGATGTTTTGCACTGAAATTCGTTTCAACATTTCTGGCAGATGATCGCATGGTAGCTGTGTCAAGTAAAAATGGATATGGAGTTGACGCAGGAGATGCGTCGGTCAGTAGCAGTGCAGATTCTGCGAAGAACGTTTTCTTGCATGATGCCTCGGTGGACCATGAAAAGGAAGGTGAATCGCATACAAATGGCATCATCGATGCACCATCTCAAGTATTTCCAACAGAATTTGGTACAATGCCTGTTTCTCAGGAGATCAATGCACTCAGCACATCTGTTGAAGAAAAGACTGTCACGGAAGACACCAAAGCAAATGATAAAACTGCGGTAGAGAGTATAGATGACTCAGAAGAAAAGAAACAGACTCAAGATGCTAGTGCCAAGGAGATGACTGCAGTACTGCACACAGATAATGTTGAAGAGGATAAACTGGCTGAGGATACTGGTTCAAAGGAAGTGACAGCAGTACAAAGCACAGATAATATTCATGAAAAGGATCAGACTGAAGACGGTAGTGCAAAGAAGGTGGACAGAGAATTTAACACAGCTGATGTTGGCAACAGCCAGACTGATGTCACCAGCAAAGAAGAGAAAACGGATGAACTGCAACAGACAGATAATGCTGAAGAAAAGAAGCAGGCTCCAGAAGCTAGTGCGAAGGAGACGAAGACGAACGCCGTGCCAAGCAGCGACCATGCTGAAGTGCAGAAGCAGGCTGAAGGAACAGTCAGTTTGGAGGGAAACAAGCAGAATGGAGAGATCGCCGCCATCGGCTCGAGGCTGAATTCAGCAAGGATCAGCGTCCCCTTGAAGGTCCTACTCGCCGAAGCAAGCCTGGAGGGCAAAGAGAAGAAACCCAGCACCAAGGAGCGGGTCCTGTCGTTCACGTGGCGAGGAGCGTCGAAGGACGACCCCTCATCGGCGAAGCCAGGGTCAACCGGTTCGGACGACCAGTACTGGAACTCCCCCGCGAAGATGCCCCACGACAACAACAACAACGTTGACAAGAGGTCCAAAGTGAGGAAGCAGCCGTGGATGCCCTTCATCTGCTGCCACTCCGTGCACTGATGCCGCCATTCATTCTTCTTGAGCTACGATCTTCTTCCTATATACCGCCATGCGCATCTTGTTTGAATCCGTGGCACCCTTTTTAGTATATTTGCGTGAGGACCGGATAAGCTTATGTGTCTTGCAAACATATGCCGCCTGAACTACTGTCATGTTCGTGTAGATAATCACTCATGTTAAGATGGTCTGGCATCTCACCTGATGCTGCTGAAATATCGCTGTTGAGATGCTTTGGATCAGTGCGATTTTGATCTATCGCCACCTGACTTTGTAGTACGTATATGTTGTTTGGTCTCATTTGCACTTGGATGTGGCTTTAGTCCTGCACGCCCGCTGACTAGGTTCATCAGCTCATGTTTCTGGCCCAATTTTGCATTGGCTGGCACTTTTGATTGAATATCAAATGCATTGGATTGATTCGCAAAAAGTTTGCATATCAAATGCATTGAATTGATTCGCAAAAAAATTGCATTGATTGGACGGCAATTGTTGTATCATCGCTGCATATGCATTGGCTCCAACGTGATGGTGCTATATTATTGTTGCATTTTCGATTGGATATCAAATGCATTGGATTGATTCGCAAAAAGACTGGATATCAAATGCGTTGGATTGATCTGATTTTTCTTTTTGTATTGGATTGGACGGCCATTATTGTAGTGCGATCTTTAGAAAAGTCACACATTAAAAACTTTGATCAAATTTGTGGAGAAATATCAATTACTTCTAGAATGTCAAACATATATCATTAGATTCATCATAAGATGTACTCCCTCCGTCCCATAACGTAAGACGTTATTTAACGCAGTGTTAAAAAACGTCTTACATTATGGGACGGAGGGAGTAATTTCATATTTTACATATTTAGTATTCCTATATATAAATATTTTTCTAGCCATTAATAAACTACTACATCTATTTTACGATCTGAAAATAAATGAAAACGAAATAAACTTTATCTATTTTTGTGGGAAGCAAGTAGTACAATTTTGTGTGTGAAATACGAGTTGGTTTGGTCAAGTCCAACCCAACCCAGATACACATACTAGTAGGCACTACCACTGCTGCTCTATAAACGCAACCCCCTCACGAGTTGGCCAAAATCCTCATCCCCTCTCCCCTGAACAAACCCCAGCTGCATCCATGGCGAAGTCGCGGCTTCTTCTCTGCCTGCTGGTCGCCGCCGCCGCGCTCCTGCTCGTTGGTAAGCGACCCCGCCCGCCCACTCGCCGTACCCTTGACCCGTATCACGCCCCGCGCGGCCCAGTCCGTACGCGGCACGCTCTGATGTCTGATCTGATCTGACTCCTTCAATTTCCCTGCAGCCTCCGCCAAGAAGTCCGGCGACGTGTCGGCGCTCCAGATCGGCGTCAAGGTACGTGCCCTCGGGTTCTCGCCTCTGGTGCCATCAGTGGATACCGCCTGCGCGCTCTCAGAATTGTGTGTCTTCCTCGTGAGTGTCTCGTCGTGTTGATTGATTCAGCCTGAGGAAAATAGGTTAGATGCCGTGCGATAGTGAATTTCGTCGGATCTAAGGCCTACCATCCTCGGATTATGTTATACTAGATCCCGTCGGATAACGTTCTTGATTGGTCGAATTTTCAGAAATTAACAGTTTTGGTAGGAGTGATGTTCACACAACTTGTATAGTGTCGATTTGGAGGTAATAGATTACCATTTTTGTTTAGTTCAGTCTGTTTAATATGTTGGAGGTTTCACACAACCGATGATCTGAATCGATAAGTGTGTAGAGCAAACGCTTCTGCTTTTCTTTCAAAAACTGAATATGTTAGCTGACCAGGCTGAAGCGAATTGCCTAGAAGTATTAACAAAACCTTGTTGTGAGAAGCATCATCCACAATTTGGCGCAGTATATTCATCTTATAAGTATTAACAAAGCCTTCTTGTGAAAATCATTATCGAGAATTTAGTGACCGGAGGGAGTATCCCGGTACTGCACTTATAGTCAGGAGTCAAAGTATCTCTACTTTGACCAAACTTATAGAAAAATTTATTAACATTCACAATGCCAAATCAATGTTGTTAGATTCTTTATGAAATGTAGTTTCATTGTATATATATTTGGTATTATAGATATTGATATTTTTTAATATAAGTTTGATCAAACTTTGTAAAGTTTGACTTGACCGAAATCTAATACGCGGAGTAAAAAGGACCGGAGGGAGTACATTATTATGAATCGAGATGGTTCAAAGAAAATCATCATTACTAATAAAATGAGCGGTAGTTACATGGATACTAGATTTCAAGCTGAACTGCAATAGAGCATGGATAATTTTTGAGAGAAGGCCATATGGCCCTGCTTTTTTTAATAAGAAAGCAATAGAGCATAGGTAACACCGTGTGCTATCTTCATTTCCGGAATTCAGTTATTATGCCTCTTATCTTGTTATCATGCCCATGTTGAAATTTTCAGTTCAAGCCAGAATCCTGCAGCATCTCGGCTCACAAAGGTGACAGAGTTAAAGTTCACTACCGTGTAAGTTCAATATTCTGCTGTGTGATCTGTATCTGTTGTTTACTTTTGCAATATACTATAAGCCATGGCAATTTGTCATGGAGAGTTCTGACTTGAGTTTCTCTTTTGTTGTGGTATTAGATAACTTTATTGTCCTCTTTCTCTCCACTTCATTTCACCTTAACTTGTATGCTTAATTTACCCCTTCATTCCGTAAAAGAAGAAAAGAAAACTTAGTCCTTCAGTACTCCCGCAAGGATTTTGTCTACTGCAATATGTATGATACTGGCGAAAAATGTGAATTTGCTTCGCGAAGCTAAAAGACATCTTTTTATCCAATTTAAAGTTAGTTAGAAATGCTACAATTTGTTAATTCAACCATCCCATAGGTTTACTTGAAGAGGTTTTAATGCTACATGATGTGGAAATTCATTTCTGAATCATGTCTTTTCTGTCACCAGGGAACACTTACCGATGGAACAGTTTTCGATTCTAGCTATGAAAGGGGTGACCCGATTGAATTTGAACTGGGCACTGGTCAAGTGATCAAAGGTAATTGTGAAAAGGCCCATTGGATACTAGTAGTTTCTTCATTCACAATTTGGTTCTGTGTCTGAATGTCCATACTTCACCCTGTAGGATGGGATCAGGGAATTTTGGGCATGTGCATTGGTGAGAAGAGGAAGCTGAAGATCCCTTCAAAGCTCGGCTACGGGGATCAGGGATCACCACCTACCATTCCAGGTATATCAGTTTATGCTCTCTAGCTAGTAGGCAACTGTTTTTCTTGCAGATTTCTGATATGAGTCCTGTTTTTTTCTTGCAGGTGGAGCAACTCTCATATTCGACACAGAGCTTGTCGCCGTCAATGGCGAGCCATCTAGCAAATCAGACGAGGATGACGCTGACAGTGATCTGTAGGCAGCTTGGCGCAGCACAATCAAGTAGGACTATGTATGGGAAACTTTCTCTTGTAGGGCAGACACAGTGAGACAGGAACATTCTCTTACCATGATCAAACAGATGAGTCTAGTGCTCAAAATCGAATAGATCAAGTGACTTTTGTTATCCTATGTAATTCTCTGGAATAATTCTCCTATCTACCATGTTAAGTTTGCTTTTGTTCGTGGAATGGTTATAAAATAGTACTGCTGTCCTTTCTTTCTTTTTTTACTCTGCATATTAGGTTTGTCATGAGTCAAATTTAAGTTTGACCAAATTTATATTAAAAATAATTAATATTTATGATATCAAATAAATACAATGTGAAAATATGTTACATTATGGATCTAATGATATCCTTTTGGTATTCTCAATGCTGTTATTTTTTTTAACTTGATCAAACTTAAACAAATGGACTTGAGACAAACATAATATGCGGAGTGAAAAGGAATGGAGGGAGTATAAGTTTAGAGCAACTCTAGCAGACCCCGCATCCCGCAGGCCCGCAAAACGCGTTTGTAGTTTACGGAAAACGGCATTTGCAGGTCGGCACGGACGGTCGTAGATGCAGACCCCCTAAACGGACCCATATAAAAGTATATTTGCGGAATATGCTTTTTTACGGGTCGACTTTGCGGGGTCTGCTCGGGCACCTCCGCGTTGACCCGCAAACCAAAGACGCCCAATTCTCGAATTTGACGTAGGTTCCGACAAATAAGTTCAAATTCAAACAACATAACACAGTTTACGCGTAAATAAAAGCTTCAGTTTAGTAGGACAAACGAAAAAGAGGGTCTTGCAAAAGTGACGACCATGTCCGACATCATTTTGGTCGATCTTCACTTCGCGGCATCGAGTCCATCTTGAAGTTCATCGCCACCATCGAATCCACCTTCGGCGCTTGTTCCAACTCCCGCACCGAAATCATCGACATTGGCACCATATGGAGCAGAGAAAACATCTCCGGCACTGTAAGACGCACTAGCCGACGCAACCATTCTCCTCTTCAAGATTTCTCTCCTTGACATATCATGCCATTCTTTGGTGAGGTCGTCCATGTCATTGCGGTTCATTGTCATGATCTTGTTCTCCTCGGCGAGCAACTTGGACATGGCTTTGTTTTCAACGGCACGTGCTCTTCTCTCCTCAATGGCCGCTTTGCGCAACCCCTCTTCCTTGAGAAATTGCCACTTTTCTTGCTTCTCCTTTGCCTTCTTCTCGGCCAACTCCTTCTTGATCTCCAACGACTTCAACAACATCAACTCATTTGATTGCACCATGACATCAATCTTCTCCCTCAAGCTCGACGCTTCATGCTCTCTCTTGATCTTCTCCTTAGTCTTCTTGTCGCCATCGGGCTTGTTTAAGTTTCTTGGGCCATCATCATCCTCATCTTCATCCATGTTTGTAAGTGAACCTCTCTTCGGTGGGGATTATTTGTCAATCAACTTCCACTTGTCGCACTCTTTCAACAACTCCCAACAATGCTCTAGTTTGAAGAATTTGCCTTCCGAAGCTTCCATGTCTTTGTATCTATGTTGGGCAATTTTGTCCTACACAATTTGGACAAAGTCAAATGATGCAATCATTTCATATGATGCAATCATTTCATATGATGCAATATGATGTGCACAACTTGGACAAAGTCAAAACTAACTCACATAGTCGGATTCCACGGTTCCACTTGGAGGTGCATTGCGTACTTGCTCCAAGCAAGCTGCCCAACGACTGCAAATAGGCTTGATCACATCCCAACGCCCTTGAAGCGACCGAAAAGTGCGTGGAGTCCTATTGGGATACTTTGCCATCATGCGGAGTATTGATCTTTGATCCTTTGCCAATACCTCTTGGCGGTTTGAGAAGTACCCGTGCATGCATCAAGACAGACCGTGGTCCATGCCTTGATCAAGATTCGATCTTCCAAGATCGTGTAGTTCTTCGATCGCTGGCCTTTTCTAGTTTTTGTTTGCGATTGCTCATACGCCATCTCATCGATCTCCTCTGTTGGGGACGTCGCATGGGAAACAAAAATTTTCCTACGCACACGCAAACCTATCCATGGTGATGAGCATCTACGAGAGGGAGAGTGGATCTACGTACCCTTGTAGATCGCTAAGCGGGAAGCGTTAAGAAACGCGGTTGGTGTAGTCGAACTTCTTCGCGATCCAAATCGCCGAGCGTCCCGCGATCCAATCACGAACCGTCCCACGAACACATCATGATCCGTCCCGCGAACTCATCACGATCCGTCTCATGATCTTGATCACGATTTGTCCCGCGAACTCATCACGATCCGCTCCGTGATCACATCACGAACCGTCTCGCGATCTCGATCACGGTCCTTCCGATCTAGCGCCGAACGGACGACACCTCCGCGTTCAGCACACTTGCAGCTTGATGACGATCTCCACCGTCCCGATCCAGCGAGAGGAGGTGGAGAGGAGAGAGAGTTCACCGGCAGCGTGACGGCGCTCCGGTGATGGTGGTGGAGCAATTCCGGCAGGGCTTCGCCTAAGCGCTGCAGAAAACCGATCTAGAGGAGAAACTATGCACCGGTGTAACGGGTAGCACGTGGCCGGAAATTCTGTCCAAAAACCACCCAATCCACTAGTATATATAGGAGGAGAGGAGAGGAGAGGCAGCAAGGGCCTTTGGGTCGGCCGAAATAGGAGGTGGGAAGCAATCCTACTTCACCTCCAATCCTAGTTGGAGTAGGATTGCCTCCTATTGGCTGATTTTCCACTTTTTGCTTTAGGACTTTCTCTCCTGCGCCATGGGCCTTTGTGGATATTTTCCCAGCCCACTAAGGGCTGGTTATTATTCTCCCACAGCCCATGGACCTCTTGAGGTAGAAATACCCCTCCCGGAGGCCTCCCGGTACACTACCGGCACTCCCGGTACACTACCGGCACTCCCGGTACACTACCGATGAGCCCGAAACTTTTTCGGAAACCAAACTGGGACTTCCTATATATGAATCTTTACCTCCGGACCATTTCGGAGCTCCTCATGACGTCCGGGATCTCATCCAGGACTCCGAACAAACTTCGGTCACCACCATACATAACTCTACACTACCGAAACGTCACCGAACCTTAAGTGTGCAGACCCTGCGGGTTCGAGAACTATGTAGACATGACCGAGACACCTCTATGGTCAATAACCAATGGCGGGACCTGGACGTCCACATTGGTTCCTACATATTCTACGAAGATCTTTATCGGTCGAACCTCTATGTCAAGGATTCAGTTAATCCCGTATAACGTTCCCTTTGTTCTTCGGTATGTTACTTGCCCGAGATTCGATCGTCGGTATCTCCATACCTAGTTCAACCTCGTTACCGGCAAGTCTCTTTACTCGTTCCGTAATATAAGATCCCGCAACTAACAATTAGTCACATTGCTTGCAAGGCTTATTGTGATGTTGCATTACCGAGTGGGCCCCGAGATACCTCTCCGTCACACGGAGTAACAAATCCCAGTCTCGATCCATGCCAACTCAACAGACACCATCGGAGATACCTGTAGAGCACCTTTATAGTCACCCAATTACGTTGCGACGTTTGATACACACAAGGCACTCCTCCGATATCTGTGAGTTGCATGATCTCATGGTCATAGGAACACATACTTGACATGCGGAAAACAGTAGCAATAAACTGACACGATCATATGCTACGTTTGCAGTTTGGGTCTTGTCCATCACATCATTCTCCTAATGATGTGACCCCGTTATCAAATGACATCTCATGTCCATGGCTAGGAAACCTTAACCATCTTTTGATCAACAAGCTAGTCTATTAGAGGCATACTAGGGACATGGTTTTGTCTATGTATCCACACATGCATCTAAGTCTCCGATCAATACAATTATAGCATGGATAATAAACGATTATCATGAACAAGGAAATATGATAATAACTAATTTATTATTGCCTCTAGGGCATATTTCCAACATCCTCTAGTTCTTCCTCACCACCATGATCATTCACGCCGCCCTCCGTTTCATTGTAATCAAATGTGGCGAACGGGGCTTGATCGATGTCAACGGCGTTGGTGTCCAACAAGTTCACGAACTCGGTAGTTGCATTGTTCGAACCATCGCTATATTGAACGACAGCAAGTCAAGAACTATCGCAAATGGTGAAACGCAAAGAAAATTGCCATGACCGAAGACGCATACCTTCCGGGCATTTCGTCGAACACCTCGCTTGCGGTTGGAGCACCACCATTGAAAGGCATCGCCGGGGAACGCATTTCCGGGGCGGAGGGAGTGGATGAAGTAGTCGGCTTCTTTGTAGCCGGAATCTTCCTCCGCTTCACGCCGGAGACCTTGCCGACCTTCTCGGCCGCCGGCCGGGATCGCACAACGGCGTTGGCGCCCCTAGCGCGGGCCTTCACGGCGGGGGCAGCCGGATTCCCGCCCTACACGACCACGTTGCCCTGCCGCTTGCAGGCAGGCACACTTGGGCGACGGCCGGGCCAACATGGCCGGCGACAAGATCCTGTTGGGAGACGTAGTAGTAAATCAAAAAATTCCTACGTGTCACCAAGATCAATCTATGGAGAAACCAGCAACGAGGAAAAGGGGAGTGCATCTTCATACCTTTGAAGATCGCAAAGCGGAAGCGTTACTAGAACGCGGTTGGTGGAGTCGTACTCGCAGCGATTCAGATCACGGTGGATTCCGATCTATGCGCCGAACAATGGCGCCTCCGCGTTCAACACAGTGGATTCCGATCTATGCGCCGAACAATGGCGCCTCCATGTTTAACACACGTGCAGCACGATGACGTCTCCTACGCCTTGATCCAGCAAGGAGGAAGGAGAGGTTGAGGGAGAGCTCCGGCAGCACGATGGCATGGTGATGTGGAGCTGCATGGTACTCCAGCACGGCTTCGCCAAGCCCTATGGAGGACGAGGACGAGGAGGGGTAGGGCTGCGCCGAGAGAGAGAGAGAGATGCGTGTCCTCGGTAGCCCCAAGGGCTCCACTATATATAGGAGGAGGAGGAGGGGTGCGTAGCCCCTAGGGCCGGCGGCGAACCCTAGATGGGTCTAGGGCGGCGGCCAAGGGAGGGGAGAGGAGGGGCGGCGCCCTAGGTGGTCCTAGGGCCCATCTGCGCCTAGGGTTTGCCCCCCTCCCACCTTTACTGTGCCTTGGGCCCTTGTGGGAGGTGCACCAGCCCACCTAGGGGCTGGTTCCCTCCCACCTTCGGCCCATGCAGCCCTCCGGTGCCGGTGGCCCCACACGATGGACCCCCGGAACCCTTCCGGTGGTCCCGGTACGTTACCGGTGATGCCCGAAACACTTCCGGTGACCAAAACCTCACTTCCTATATATGAATCTTTACCTCCGGACTATTCCGGAACTCCTCATGACATCCGAGATGTCATCCGGGACTCCGAACAACCATCGGTTACCACGTACACAATTTCCCTATAACCCTAGCGTCATCGAACCTTAAGTGTGTAGACCCTACGGGTTCGGGAGGCATGTAGACATGACCGAGACACCTCTCCGATCAATAACCAACAGCAGGATATGGATACCCATGTTGGCTCCCACATGCTCCATGATGATCTCATCGGATGAAGCACGATGTAGGGGATTCAATCAATCCCGTATACAATTCCCTTTGTTCATCGGTATGTTACCTGCCCGAGATTCGATCGTCGGTATTCCTATGCCTTGTTCAATCTCGTTACCGGCAAGTCTCTTTACTCGTTACGCAACACATCATCCCGTGGCTAACTCCTTAGTCACATTGAGCTCATTATGATGATGTCTTACCGAGTGGGCCCAGAGATACCTCTCCGTCACACGGAGCGACAAATCCCAGTCTCGATTCGTGTCAACCCAACAGATACTTTCGGGAATACCCGTAGTGTAGCTTTATAGCCACCCAGTTACGTTGTGACGTTTGGCACACCCAAAGTATTCCTACGGTATCCGAGAGTTACACAATCTCATGGTCTAAGGAAACGATACTTGACATTAGAAAAGCTCTAGCATACGAACTACACGATCTTGTGCCATGCTTAGGATTGGGTCTTGTCCATCACATTGTTCTCCTAATGATGTGATCCCGTTATCAACGACATCCAATGTCCATGGTCATGAAACCGTGACCATCTATTGATCAACGAGCTAGCCAACTAGAGGCTTACTAGGGACTTGTTGTGGGCTATGTATTCACACATGTATTATGGTTCCCGGTTAATACAATTATAGCATGAACAATTGACAATTATCATGAACAAGGAAATATAATAATAACCATTTTATTATTGCCTCTAGGGCATATTTCCAACAGATCCACCCGAGGGGATTGAGCGTGCGCGACCTAGACGGTGACAAGTGACAGCAAGGAGTCATCCATGGCGGCGAAGGACTGACGGGGAAGTTGCACCGGAGCGGGAGGTGGCGGGGCAATGGCGGCGGAGGGTGCGGGGAGAAGGAATGGCCGCACGGAAATGTCTCTCCCGCCAAATCTCGCTGCGGATAGTGGTCGAGCTCGGGTCGTCCTCCCACCCCGTGAATCTAGAGGTCGGGGAAGATCTTTTGCCGCGCCCCGCAAAAAAAATTACGGGTTGCACGCTTATGCGGTTTCTGATCGGGCAGGTTTTTCCGTGTCGACCCGCATTTTGGCGGTTATTTTGTGGGTCGGGTCGGGATGCGGCGTCTGCTAGAGATGCTCTTAGTCATGTCGACTTGGATCTGGCTCCAATGCAGCATGTTAGCATTGGCCATGGGCAGCCCGGCCCGGTCGGCCCGTCTCGACCCGGCCCGGTCCGACCTTGCCCACGGGCTGGACTCGGGCCTAGATTTTGAGCCCAATGGTCGGGTCGGGCCGGGCTCGGACCCGATGAAACCGAATATTACGCCTATGTCGGGCCGGGCTTTTTGGGCTTCGATCGGGCTTGGGCCCAAAAAATAGGCCCGACGGTCGGGCCGGGCTAGGGCCTCGTTTTTTAGCATCGGGCTTTTTTCGGCCCGACCCGAGGTATGGCCAGGTATAAGCATGTATAACGAGTCGAGAAATTGCAGATTTTAAAGTACTCCCTCCTATCCATTGTATAGATGTTGCGTAAATTAATTCGGATCGGAGGGAGTAGCTCATTTCTGACCGGATTTTGTGATCGGGTTTGTTCCCAAACCAGTTTTTTTTAAATGATCCCAAAACTGATTTTTTTAGGGGGTAAAACACTTCTATTCAACTATGCCATAGTTTGGAATACATGCAATGTCTCGGGTGTTCAACAGCCACACATAGCGTCCCAGATCAAGAGCGGCTGTAGCCTTTGCAAGATCATGCGCCTCATCGATGATTATGCTGCTAGTACCCTCAAATGTTTAACCATAGCCATGAAGTCTGTAGCAATTTGAACTCTTCTCAGATATAAGTTAGATTCCAAATCTTGACTTGTTGCATGTAATTGCTTCAAGTATCTTTGATTCAGTTATAAGTCTCCATTGCCGCGCTTGCTTCAATGTTTATACATATCACAGTTCTAGTTTCACTTTGATTGTTAATGCATTCATGCATGCATTTTTATTTCTTTAAAAATGAATTAAGGAGGTGATCAAGCCTTAGAAACCCAAATTTTGTCAAATAAGCAATATAAAAATGCTTCAAACAGATCCAAGAAAATGTCTCTCGTGTTCTGATAAAACAGTGAACTGAGCTAAAAATGTCAATCAATATTTTAGAATTACATGAACATTGTACTTTTGGGCTTTTGGATTAATCAAATAAACAGTTGCATTGCATTTATATTTATCATATATAAAATATAAGTTCAATAATTCTGAAACTTTTCATGTGACACTAGTTATTTATACCTATCTCACACGACAATTTTTAGGATTTTACAAAATGGCTAAGTATTTTTATTTTTAGTCAGAACAAATGTCACATAACAGAAAACGGGAAATAAAAGAAAGGCAGAGACTTACCTGGCTCCCTGGCCCAGCTGAGAGGAGGCCCGGCTGGCCCAGTGGCCAGTCATCCTCTTCCTCTCGCCACGAGGACGGCGCGCATGGCCGGAGCACGCGAGCACGCGCCTCGCCACGTCCTGCTCGCCGCTGATGCCTCCTGCCTGCCTGCTTCAACGGATATGGATGTCGAGAGCCCCGTGCACGCCTCCTATCCTCCCCGTGCTCATCCCTTCCCCTGCCTCTCTCTCGCACGCACATGCCTGAAGGCCGTCGTCACCGTCGCTCGCAGCCACCGTAGACTCTGGCCTCGTCGAGCCCCCCTGACGTGTCTCTGAGCTTCCTCGTTGACCGACGCGTCCGCGCGCCGTAGGAATCATCGCCGGACGGCCTCCTCCGTGGCGTGCGCCGTCATCTTCCCTGCCGGCAACCGAAGCTACCCGACGTCGATTCGCCGCACGCAGCCCTCCCTGACCTCGTCGTCGCCTCGGTTGGACCTCTGTGAGCCACCGCGTCGCTTCCCCTTCTTCTCCTGCTTCACCACGTCCTCTAGGTCGTAGCGCCATCGCGGTTGAGCCCCTCGCCACCGGCAATGGCGTGGTCGTGGCCGCAGCCACCACGACTCACGCCCGAGCAACCCTATGAGCTCATGGAGCCCCACTGGTGCTCATGCGTTGCTCAGCTTGCTCGGTTTCGAGCTGCAGTTGCACTCGCGCTTTGCCCGAGCCCCGCCTGCCGCGGATGTGCTCGTCGGCGAGCACTCCGGTGACCCTGACCCCCCCGACCAACCCCACTCGACGTGGTCGAACATGGGCTGCACCCCAGTACCCTCAATGCGCCGAATCGAGCCTCGTAGCGAAATTCCGGCGAGCCTCCGCCACTGATCTGGTCGCCGCTGGCCCAACTTCGATGGACGCCGATGTGGCTGGCCATTAGAGCAACTCCAAGGAGGAGACCCAATTCGTCCGCTTATGTCCATTTGGATCCACACGGACAAAAATGATTGCCCAACGCAGCGACCCAGTTTCATTTTATGTCCAGTTTATGTCCGCTCGAACCCATTCCAGAATCAAATCTGGATCACATTTGAGTCTGAAACGGACACAAAGCGGACGTTTTGTGTGCCCCTCTCGTCCGTGTGTGTCTAGGCCAGGCCGTCACCCACTCTCCTTTATTTGTTAGCTAGCCCGTGGTCGCTGCCGCCGCAGGCCGCGTGCTCCATCCCGGCCGTGCTCGCCACTGCCACAGCTCCCGGCCACGCTCGCCGTTGTCACGGGTCCCGGCCACGCTCGCCGTAACTCCCAGCCGTGCTCGCCGCTGCCGCAGCTCCCGGCCACGCTCGCCGCTGTCGCAGATCCGGACCACGCTCGTTGCGTGCTCCGTCCCGGCCACTGCTCGCAGCGGCCTTCTCTTTGCCAGCTCCTTGTCCACGCGCGGGTCGCATGCATGGCAACTCGTGACCACACACACATGCATCTTGCATGGCAACTGTGAGCTGTAGCTGATGGGCTTGCTTCGCTGCTCGCGCTCTGCTCCAGCCGCTCGCGCTTTGCTCCAGCCGGTCGCTATATACCGCAGAGCTCCAGCCACACCCGACCACCGCCTTGCCGCTCGCGTGCCCGTCCCGGCCTCACCCTACCACGCCACAGGAGCTTGCGTGCCCGGCCACCTCGCCGCTCACGCGCCCGATCTAGTCTCGCCCCGCCCCGCAGCGGAGGAACTCGTGCGGCCGTCCCGACCTCACCCCGCCACGCCGCAGGAGCTCGCGCGCTCGGCCGCCTCGCCGCTCACGCGCCCGAGCCGGTCTCTCTCCAGCACGCTCACCCTCGCCACGTAGAAGGAGCTCGTGTGCCCGGCTGCCTCGCCGCTCGCGCGCTCGGCCGGGCCTCTATCCAGCGCTCACCCTCTCCGCGTAGCAGGAGCTCGCGTGCCCGGCCTTGCCCCGCCGCGCAGAACGGCCGCCTCGCCCATCCTCTCCATGCCATGCTCGTCGCGCCCGTCGTGCATGCTAAGTGTTTGACGTTATGTCCGGGCGGACATGTGAAAAATTGGGTCACCTAGCCTTGGACGCATCGGACGACTCAAATGAAAAAGCGAACAAATATGCCCGCTCGGTCGACTCAAACGAACAAAAGGCAGTGTTCGTTTGGGTTGCAGCGTTGGAGTTGCTCTTAGGGCCTAATCCTTCTCCTAATCAGCACCCTTAACCACCGACAGTGGTCCCAGCAACGTGTCAAACCCCAGTCAACGCGGGATTAGCCCCTGGGTCACTAACTAGTGGACCCCACTAGTTGAGTTTGACCTCGGACCGGCGTTGTTGACCTGCTAACGTCATGATGACGTCAGACTGATGTAATTAATGATTTTTCAGAATAAAAATAATTCAGGAAATTCCAGAAAATACCTAAAACTTCTAAAATCCATAGAAATTCAACCATAGCTCCAAAGAAAATAATTTATATATGAAAAATTATTAGAAAAATTCAATAAATCTGATGGTACCATTTTCATGCATCTTTGAACAACTTAAACTTGCTGGATAGGACAATTTCATTAAGGCATTAGAATGCTTATCGTATGGAGTTGGAATTGATCTATATTGATCAAATGAACTACATTTAACTTGCGGTCACTTGCATTAGATAAATCTAGCAACATGTTAACATGTCATGATCATGCATCACCGTGAAGCATTTGTCATGCTTAATTTGTACCTTGTTTGATTTTATCGATAGACTTGCGAGACGTAGTTATCGACGACATTGAAGAACAGTTGAGTTCTTCTAATCAACAGGCAAGCAAACCCCTTGAGCATATCTATACAATCCCACTCTCTCGCTCCTACTCTCATTTTGATGCATTAGGACAAACGATTCAACTATTACCTGTGTTCCGGTAGCTAAACCCACTCCTTTGCATGACCTGTCATTGCCATGGTAAATAGCTAAATCAAGCAACCTAGCATACCTGGTAGATGCTTGAGCCATGTTGTGCTATAACTCTATCATGCTTGCTATGCTTAGGGTTGTGTCAGGTATGATTCATCTAGGTGATGAATCGGAGTTAAATGGATGTGTCCTGATGATGAGGGTTAAGTGTTAAACCGGTTTTGGTAAATGTAGCGATGAGAGGCCATGTAGAAGCACATGGTGGGTTGTCTCATTGAAGCCGCTCATAGGAACTGAGTTTCGTGTTTGTGTTCCAAGACTAGCTACTACCGCACATTGGGCTTCGGTAACTCGAGCTCTCTCAGCCTATTAACCTACCCTGTTCTCAGTCCAAGAGTCGCGGTAGTTCAAAACGTTGATAGGTGTGGCCAGGCCTGTGAAATGGATGAACGACCCAGTCGGGACCGGCTTGGGACCCTGCTCACAACGTTTGAGGCCATGTTGGAAACCTCGGCTGGACTTCCATCATGGGTTGCAACTCAAATTGGCGTCTGCCTTGGACGTGAGTCATTGTAAGTTAACATCCGTGGCCGACTCCCTCACTTGGATTCCGTTTGAAGGTTGCCGAGGTGCCTTTTAACATGCACATGGCGATAAGTGGCGGGAGCATGTGTGACGAAGCACACCCCTGCAGGGTAAACTATCTATTTGAATAGCCGCGTCCGTGAATATGGACTACTTGGATTGTTCATAGATAACTTTAATGGATACTCTAAAATGCTCCAATTAAGTGTGAATGTTATGAATGACCTTCTCGTCGGAAGACGGGAGAGGATCCATTGTAGTGGATTGATATGGTGGATATGTGGACTAGTGTGCGCTCTCTCGCAGGGAGACGAGAGAGGAATGATACATTGGAAACTTGTCGTACTCTAGCTGAGCCAAAGGTCGAAGCTGGCATTCTGTAGTAAACCCCACAAACCCATTCATTGATACATGATGCATAAGTAGATAGTTCTGATGTAAGACTTGTTGAGTACCTTCGTACTCATTGTTGCTTATTTACATTTTTGCACAGATAGGCGTTATTCACTTTACGTTTCTTCTTGTCGTTGACATTGACGGAATAGCTTGGGAATCCAGACAACAGTCTGGCTCCTTTGGTAGGGTCATTGTAGCTTTCCAGGCTCTTCTAGACGTTTTTAGTAGATTTCTGTACCAAGACATGTAACTTCCGCTTGTTGTTTGTATGCTCTGAATGTTCGATCATGTGACCCCCTCAGCTTGTAACATTATACTATGTTGGCTTTCGAAGCCTTCTAAATAAATGCTATGTTGTAGAGTATTGTTGTGATGCCATGATGTATCTACGCATATCGTGCATATTGTTGTATGTTTGAAATGCATTGGTATGTGTGGGATTTGACACCTAGTTGTGTGCCTATGATAGCCTTCCTTATAGGAAATGCCTCTTTGTGCTTCCACTTAGACTTGGTAGCTTGCTACTACTCCGGACACATTGATTGACCGACATGTATCCTTCCTTGTTGTTATGTCTGTCCCTTAGGGGAAATGTCTCACGGTGTAATGGAGTCCATGCAACTCGCTATGACTCGTCTACGCACAATTGATGACAGAGATGTCTCACGACGTAATGAAGTCAGTGTAGCTTGCTATGACTCGTCTTACACACGCTGATGACCGACGCCTGCATTGTTGGGTTACGTATGCATGTTCCTGTATGGATGTGCCGCTTGGGTTCTACGACTTGTCATGTCGACCCGGGTTATTTGATATTTGAATGCTAGTGACATATTCACATACGTGAGCCAAAAGACGCAAACGGTCTCGACCCAGGTAAGGTGGAAGCCATGGAGATAACCATGCGTGAGGCCGCAAAGTGATGTGACGTGTTACATGCTAGATTCTTATGGCTTAGGATCGGGGCCCCGACGGTGTTGGTATCAGAGCTAGGTTGTGTGTAGGTTTACGAAGCTAAACTAGTCGATGTTGAGTCTAGTAATCCTTTAGTTATATACGGGAATTATTGTGAAAGGGAACGTAAGGCTCTTTTACTCCTTTCCTCATGTCACTCTATTTTGAGACACCCTCTTCTCTTCTACGGGGATTAAGGACTAGGCTTCTTACCTATCTGCTAGGATGATGAGTTACTAGACCACAAACTTATAGAATGGTTGTTTGTGTCAAGTCATGGCCCATCAGAGTTATGAGAAGTGATGCCTATGTTCTCTCTGGACCTTGAAATCATGATGTTGAGTGGTTATGCTGCCCAAATCTTGTGCGGATTGCCTTATATTTCATACCCGTATAACCGTTATGTTGTCCGAGTTTTCCTAGGATTCATTGTGTTTTAGTGTTCTTCCTTGATTCTGAACCCTGGTTGTTTCCTTTAGGATGTCGCCAGTAACCTGGAGATCTGCTAGTCGTAGTCAGAACCATGGAGGTGGTAGGGATGAAGAAGATCCTCCTGACCAACCTTCGTTGGCAGAGGTTATGCTAGAAATTGAAAGGAACAAGTGTGCCACTAACCGTTTGTTGGAGCACATCGAGCAGAATACAACCCATCAGCGCAACGAGCTAGTATCCATTAGAGACTTCATCAAATTGTAGCCACCCACCTTCCACCATTCCATTGAGCCGCTAGATGCAGATGATTGGCTCCGTAGCTTCAGCAATAAGCTGCGTTATGCAAATGTGGCTGAAGGAGACAAGGTTACCTATGCCACATATCACCTTGAAGGTTCCGCCAGCCTATGGTGGGAGAACTTCGAGGCTATATGACCTGACGGCCAAGTTACTTCATGGGAGGAATTATGTGAGGCCTTTCATGAGCATCATATTCCGTAGGCCCTGATAGATCGTAAGCAAGAAGAGTTTTGCAACCTGACCCAAGGCAAGATGGATGTGGATGCCTATAACTGTGAATTTGGATGCCTTGCGCGTTATGCACTCGAAGAAGTATCCATAGATGCCAAGAAGCAAGCAAGTTTCAGGAAAGGTCTCGACCCAGAGCTACATCGTGACCTCAATTTGCATGAGTTCGCTACCTTCCAGATTCTTGTGAACAAAGCCATCCAAGCAGAAACTGGTAGGATGACCTATGAGGAATCCCGCAAGCGCAACTATGATTTTGGGTCATCATTAGTCTCTATATCTCAGAGGCATAGAATATGGATACTAAACATCGCTCTTCCTTCGGGATATGCATCGAGGCTATCCTATGTGGCGCCTCGCCTGCCGATGCCATGTGTTCCCCAGAAGAACCTCATCAATCGGATGGTCAACCCAGATCCATGTCCCATTCATGGGGCATGCTTCAAGTGAAGTCAACCTAGACATTATTCAAAGAATTTCCCTTTACAAGCTAATGTTCCATCCTCTTCTAGAACTGGTGCCGGTCGTGGCAAGCCTCCAATCAAGAAGCTTAATGCCAGGTCAGTTGTTTATACTCGTGCATGTGTGCACCATGTAACTACAGAAGAAGTTGAAGATGATGCTAATGTCGTGCTTAAGACGCTTGATACGTCTCCAACGTATCTATAATTTTTGATGATGGCATGCTATTATATTATCTGTTTTGGATGTTTTATATGCATTAATATGCTATTTTATATTATTTTTGGGACTAACCTATTAATCTAGAGCCTAGTGCCAGTTTCTGTTTTTTCTTGTTTTTGAGTTCGCAGATATGGAATATTAAACAGAGTCCAAACAGAATAAAACCTTTGAAAGGAATTTTTCTGGAAGGAAACAAATCAACCAGGCTTGGAGTGCACGCCAGGGCTTGTGCCAGGAGGTCACAAGCCTGCTAGGCGCGCCCCCTCGACGCGCCTAGCAGGCTTGTCGTCTTCCGGTAGGTCTCCTAACCCTAATCTTTGGCCTATAAGTTCCCAAATATTCCCCCAACATCAAAGAGAGCCACGCAAATACTTTCCCATCGCCAGAAGCCTCCGTTCCCGAGAGATCCAATCTTGGAGCCTTTTCCGGTAATCTGCCAGAGGGGGTTCGATCACGGAGGGCATCTACATCAACTCCATTGCCCCTCCGATGATGCGTGAGTAGTCCACCACAGACCTACGGGTCCATAGCTAGTAGCTAGATGGCTTCTTCTCTCTCTTTGATCTTCAATACCATGTTCTTCATGATCTTCATGGAGATCTATCCGATGTAATCCTCTTTTCTGGTGTGTTTGTCAAGATTCGATGAATTGTGAGTTTATGTTTAGATTATCCATGAATCTTATTTGAATCTCCTCTGAATTCTTATTTGCATGATTTCATATATTTGTAAGTCTCTTCGAGTTATTGGTTTGGTTTGGCCAACTAGATTGGTAATTCTTGCAATGGGAGAAGGGCTTGGTTTTGGGTTCAATCTTGCGGTGTCCTCACCCAGTCACATAGTAGGGGTAGCGAGGAACGTACTATCTTGTTGCCATCAAGGGTAACAAGATGGGGTTTTCATCATATTGTTTAAGTTTAGCCCTCTACATCATGTCATCTTTCTTAATGCGTTACTCTGTTCTTCATGAACTTAATACTCTAGATGCAGGCAGGAGTCGGTCGATGTGTGGAGTAATAGTAGTAGATTACAGAATCGTTTTGACCTACTTGATACGGACGTGATGCCTATATGCACGATCATTGCCTTGGATAACTACATGATTATTCGCTTTTCTATCAATTGCTTGACAGTAATTTGTTTACCCACCATGATATTTTCCTTCAAGAGAGAAGCCTCTAGTGAAACCTATGGCCTCCGGGTCTACTTTCCATAATATACTTTCAGATCTATAAACCAAAAATACTTTCTTGCTATTTATTTACCTTTTTTACTTTTCGTTCTCGTTTACATCTATGTCTATCGGATCTAATGCTTGCAAATAACCGTGAAAGGATTGATAACCCCTTTATAGCGTTGGGTGCAAGAGTTTGATTGTTTGTGTAGGTGCATCCATTGGTGACTTGCTTATTCCTCCTACTGGATTGATACCTTGGTTCTCAACAACCGAGGGAAATACTTATCTACTTTGCTGCATCACCCTTTCCTCTTCAAGGGAAACCAACGCAAGCTCAAGAGGTAGCAATGATCCTTGCAAATTCTCATCCAGCATCAGTTTTGTTTGACTCGGGAGCATCCCACTCCTTCATCTCTGAAAGTTATGCCTCCTTGAATAACATTGCTTTTGAAGATATGGCCACTCCATTAGAAATCCAAACTCGGGGATCTCGATGGCAAACTAATCCAGTAAGCCATGGGAACCAAATCCTTGTTGATGGTTTAGTATTTCTTGCCTCTCTGATAGCCCTCAAAACTTCGGACATCAATATCATTTTGGGGATGGACTGGATGACAACTCATCATGCCAAAATTGATTGTTTCACTAGGTCTATTCAGCTTACCCATCCTTCTAGCCAGATAGTCAATGTCCAAACCCGCAATCAAGAGGGCACAATTTATTCCCTCAATGCCAATCCTCTTCTAGACCTTGAGAACATACCGGTAGTCAGTGACTTCCTGAATGTCTTTCCACAGGAATTGCCAGGTGTTCCACCTGACAGAGATGTAGAGTTTGTCATAGACCTTATTCCAGGAGCCGCTCCAATTGCTAGGAGACCCTATAACATGTCACCCCAAGAGCTAGCTGAGCTTAAGATCCAACTCAATGAATCTTTGAAGAAAGGTTTCATCTGTCCTAGTTCTTCTCGATGGGCTTGTCCCGTCCTCTTCGTCAAGAAGAAGGATGGTACGGATCGGATGGTTGTCGACTATCGACCGGTTAATCTGGTAACGATAAAAAAATTGCTCCCCAGGATCAACAATCTGTATGATCAGCTTGCTGGATCTGCAGTCTTTTCCAAGATGGATTTGAGATTAGGTTATCATCAAATCAAAATCAGGAACGGGGACATTCCAAAGACGACTTTTGTCATTCGTTATGGCCAATACGAGTACACCGTCATGTCCTTCAGTCTAGCCAATGCCCCAACCACCTTCTCCTACTTAATGAATTCGATCTTCATGGAGTATTTGGAAAATTTTGTCGTGGTTTACCTCGATGATATCCTCATATACTCGAAGAACGAAGAAGAAAATGCTGAGCATATTAGGCTGGTATTGATGAAACTTCGAGAGCACCGCCTTTACGCCAAATTCTCTAAGTGCGAATTCTGGTCGCTAGAAGTGACCTATCTAGGTCACGTAATCTCTATGAAAGGTATTGTTGTCAATCCCGAGAGAGTTCAAGCTATCCTTGATTGGACTCAACCTGAATCAGTGAAGCAAGTTAGGAGTTTCCTTGGCTTAGCGATCTACTGTCGCCGCTTTTTTGAGAACTTCTCCAAAGTTGCCAAACCTCTAACTGAACTCCTGAAGAAAGATAAGAAGTTCGAGTGGACTCCAAAGTGCGAGGAAAGTTTTCAAGAGTTGAAAAGACGACTGACTACTCCCCCGGTACTTGTCCCTCTGGATTTCACAAAGGACTTTGTTATCTAGTGCGATGCCTCGTGACAAGGTCTAGGTTGCATTGTTATGCAGGATCGTCATGTGATTGCCTATGCATCTCGACAGTTGCGTCCACATGAGGAGAATTATCCAACACAGGATCTGGAACTTGTCGTCGTAGTTCATGCACTCATCACTTGGTGACATTACCTTCGGGGTAATCGTTGCGAAATATACACTGATCACCAGAGTCTCAAATATATATTCACCCAACCGGATTTGAATCTCAGGCAAAGACGGTGGATTGAGTTGATTACGGACTACGATTTAGGAATATCTTACACCCCAGGGAAAGACAATGTCATGGCTGATGCACTAAGTCATAAATCCTATTGTAACAACCTCAAGTCGCTACAAATTCAACCACTTCTCCATGAGGAATTTCGTAAGCTTAACCTTCACATTGTTCCTCGAGGATTCCTTTCTACCTTGGTGGCGAAACCGACTCTTGAGGATAAAATCATAGCTGCCAGAAGCAGGATACGGGAATTTCCCGGATCAAGAGCAACATTGCCAAGGGAGTTGCTTGTTCCTTCTTGGTAGATGATCAAGGTGTTGTATTCTTTGAGGAACGCTTGATGGTTCCCAAGAAGCAACAACTTTGAGAACTCATCCTGAAGGAAGCTCATGAATCCCCTCTCACGATTCATCCCGGTAGTACCAAAACGTATCAGGACCTACGCTAGAGGTTTTGGTGGACCAGGATGAAGAGAGAAATCGCTCAGTTCATTCCTAACTGCGATGTTTGTCGTCGCGTTAAAGCAGAGCATCAAAGGCCTATTGGCACCCTTTAGCCCTTGGCTATCCCCGAGTGGAAATAGGACAAGGTCGGTATGGATTTCATCACCGGCTTTCCAAAGACTAATAAAGGGAATGATGTCATTTTCCTGGTCATCGATTGCCTTTCGAAAGTTGCTCATTTCCTTCCAGTTCGAGAAATTATAACTACTAGTCAGTTAGCAGACCTATATATCTCTCGAATAGTTTCTCTTCATGGTGTTCCTCTTGAGATCAATTCTAATCGTGGAAGTCTTTTCACCTCCCAATTTTGGGAAAGTTTCCAGAATGCTATGGACCCATCCTCCTTCAGCACCGCCTATTACCCTCAGTCAAGTGGTCAAGTATAAAGAGTCAACCAAATTCTCGAAGATATGCCCAGAGCCCGTGTTATCTCATTCGGAACAAATTGGGAGAAATGTCTTCCATTCGCCTAGTTTGCTTATAATAACAGCTTTCAGTCTAGTCTGGGCAAAGCTCCTTTCGAAGTTCTGTATGAGCAAAGATGTCGAACACCATTAAACTGGTGAGAAACTGGTGAAAGACAATTCTTTGGACTGGATATGATCCAGGACGCAGAAGAGAAAGTTCACATCATTCGTGAAAATTTGAAAACCGCCCAGTCTCGTCAAAAGAGACAATATGACCATCGTCATAAGGAAGTAAGTTATGAAGTTGACCAGAAGGCTTACCTTCGGGTTTCACCTCTGAAGGGTACCCATCGCTTCGGTATCAAAGGAAAATTGGCTCCTTGTTACATTGGTCCTTTTTGCATTCTCGCTAAACAAGGAGAAGTTGCCTACCAACTAGAACTACCGATGCAACTTTCCAAAGTTCATGATGTGTTTCATGTTTCTCAACTCAGGCGTTGCTTCAAGGATCCTATCTGCGAAGTAGACCATGAAACACTTGATCTTAAAGATGACCTTTCATATCGAGAATATCCTGTTCGTATTGTCGATGAAGCCGAGCGCAACACTCGACATCACAACATCAAGCTTCTCAAGGTTCAGTCGTCACAACATTCCGAGGATGAAGCAACCTGGGAGCGCGAAGATCGTCTTCGGCTTGAGTACCCTGCACTCTTCCCGACTACTCCTGAATCTCAGGACGAGATACTTGTTCAGTGGGGGTGAGTTGTCACAGCCCTAGTTTCACTTTGATTGCTAATGCATTCATGCATGCTTTTTTATTTTCTTTAAAAATGAATTGAGGTGTGATCAAGCCTCAGAAACCCAATTTTTATCAAATAAGCAATATGAAAATTGCTTCAAACATATCCAAGAAAATGTCCCTAGTGTTCTAACAAAATATTGGACTGAGGTGAAAATATAACCCAATATTTTAGTATCACATGAACATTTTATTTCGGGGCTTTTGGATTAATCAAATAAATAGTTGCATTGGATTTATATTTATCATATATAAAATATAAGTTCAATAAATCTGAAACTATTCATGTGGCACTAGTTATTTATACCTAGCTCACATGAAAAATTTCACGATTTTACAAAATGGCTAAGTACTTTTATTTGTAGCCAGGACAAATGTCACACAACAGAAAACAAGAAAGAAAAGAAAGGTAGAGACTTACCTAGCTCCCTGGCCCAGCTGAGAAGAGGTCCGGCCGGCCCCATGGCCAGTCATCCTCTTCCTCTCGCCAGGAGGACAGGGCGCGTGGCCGGAGCACGGGAGCACGCGCCTCGCAACGTCCTGCTCGCCGCAGATGCCTCCTGCCTGCCTAATTCAACGGATATGGACGCCGAGAGCCCCGTGCACGCCTCCTCTCCTCCCCGTGCTCATCCCTTCCCTGCCTCTCTCTCACACACACACGCCCGAAGGCCGCTGTCGCCGCCGCTCGCAGCCACCGCAGACTCCGGCCTCGCCGAGCCCCTTGTCGTGTCTGTGAGCTTCCTTGTTGATCGACGCGTCCGCGCGCCGAAGGAATCATCGTCGGACAGCCTCCTCCGTCGCCTGCGCCGCCACCTTCCCCGTCGGCAGTCGAAGCTACCCGACGTCGATTCACCGCGCATAGGCCCTTCCCGACCTTGTCGTCGCCTCGGTTGGACCGCTATGAGCCATCGCATTGCTTCCCCCTCTTCTCCTGCTTCACCACGTCCTCTAGGTTGTAGCGCCATTGCGGCTAAGCCCCTCGCCGACAATGGTGTGCTTGTGTCCGCAGCCACCATGGCTCGCGCCCGAGCAACCCTACGAGCTCATGGAGCCCCACTGGTGCTCATGCACTGCTCAGCTTGCTCGGTTTCAAGCTGCAGCCGTGCGCGCGCTTTGCCCGAGCTCCAGCCGTCACGGATGTGCTCGCTAGCAAGCACTCCAGTCCCCCCAAGCCCCCCGACCAGCCCCACTCGACACGGTCGAGCATGGGGTCCACCCCAGTACCCTGAGCGCACCAAACCGAGCCCTATAGCAAAATTCTGGCAAGCCTCCGCCGCTGATCTGGTTGCCACCGGCCCAACTACGGTGGATGCCAATGTGGCTGGACATTAGGTCCTAATCCCCCTCATAATCAGAACCCTCGGCCATTGACGATGGCCCCCAGCAGCGTGTGAAACCCTAGCCAGCACACGATTAGCCCCTGGGTCATTGACCAGTGGACCCCACTGGTCGGGTTTGACCTGGGACCGGCGTTGTTGTCCTGTTGACGTCAAGCTGATGCAATTAATGATTTTCTGGAATAAAAATAATTCAGGAAATTCCAGAAAATACCTAAAACTTCTAAAATTCATAGAAATTCAACCCTAGCTCCAAATGAAATAATTTATATATGAAAAATTATCAGAAAAATCCAATGATTTTGATGGTACCATTTTCATGCATGTTTGAACAACCTAAACTTGCTGGATAGGAAAATTTCATTAAGGCATTAAAATGCTTATCATATGGAGTTGGAATTGATCTATATTGATCAAATGAACCACATTTAACTTGTGGTCACTTGCATTAGATAAATCTAGCAACACGTTAACATGTCATGATCATGCATCGTTGTGAAGCATTTGTCGTGCTTAATTTGTACCTTGTTTGATTTTATCGATAGACTTGCAAGACATAATTATCGACGGCATCGAAGAACAGTTGAGTTCTTCTGATCAACAGGCAAGCAACCCCCCTTGGAGCATATCTATACAATCCCACTCTCTCGCTCCTGCTCTCATTTCAATGCATTAGGACAAATGATTCAACTATTACATGTGTTCTGGTAGCTGAACCCACAGTAAATAGCTAAACCAAGCAGCCTAGCATACCTGGTAGATGCTTGAGCCATGTTGTGCTATGAGCATGTCATGCTTGCTATGCTTAGAGTTGTGTCAGTTCTGATTCATCTGGGTGATGAACCGGAGTGAAATGGATGTGTCCTGATGATGAGGGTCAAGTTTTGAACCTGTTTTGGTAAATGTAGCGATGGAAGGCCATGTAGGAGTACATGGTGGGTTGTCTCATTTAAGCTGCTCATAGGAACTGAGTTTCGTGTTTGTGTTCCAAGACTAGCTACTACCACACATTGGGATTCGTTAACTCGAGCTCTCTCGGCCTATTAACCTACCATGTTCTCTGTCAAGGAGTCGCGGTAGTTTGAAACGTTGATAGGTGTGGCCGGGCCTACGAAATGGATGAACGGCCTAGTCGGGACCGGCTTACGACCCTCCTCACAACGTTTGAGGCCATGTTGGAAACCTTGACTGGACTTCCATCATGGGTTCCAACTCAAATAGGAGACTGCCTTGGACGTGAGTCATTGTAAGTTAACGCTCGTGGCCAACTCCCTCACCTGGCTTCCACTTGAATGTTGCCGAGGTGCCTTTTTACGTGAACATAGCGATAAGTGGTGAGAGCATGTGTGACAAAGTACTCCCGTGCAGGGTAAACTATCTATTCGAATAGCCGCGTCCGCGGATATGGACTACTTGGAGACTTGCATTGTTCATAGATAACTTTAACAGATACTCTAAAATTCTCCAGATAAGTGTGAGTGTTATGGATGACCTTCTCGTAGGAAGACGGGAGAGGATCCATTGTAGTGTATTGATGTGGTGGATATGTGGACTCATGTGCGTCTCTCGTAGGGAGACGAGAGAGGAATGATACATTGGATACTTGTCGTAGTCTAGCTTAGCCAAAGGTCGAAGCTGGCATTCTGCAGTAAACCCCACAAAGACGTTCATTGATACATGATGCATAAGTAGATAGTTCTCATGTACGACTAGCTGAGTACCTTCGTACTCATTGTTGCTTATTTACATTTTTGCAGAGATAGACGTTATTCACTTTATGTTTCTTCTTGACGTTGACATTGACGGAATAGCTTGGGAACCCAGACAACAGTCTGGCTCCTTTAGTAGGGTCATTGTAGCTTTTCAGGCTCTTCCTGACGCTTTTAGTAGATTTCTATACCAAGACATGTAACTTCCGCTTGTTGTTTGTATGCTCTGAATGTTGGGTCATGTGACCCCCTCTGTTTGTAACATTATACTATGTTGGCTTTTGGAGCCTTCTAAATAAATGCTATGTTGTAGAGTTTTGTTGTGATGCCATATTGTATCTACGCATATCATGCATATTGTTGTATGTTTGAAATGCATTGGTATGTGTGGGATTCGACACCTAGTTGTGTGCCTATGGTAGCCTTTCTTATAGGAAAATGCCTCTTTGTGCTTCCATTGAGCCTTGGTAGCTTGCTACTGCAATGGACACATTGATTGACCGACATGTATCCTTCCTTGCTGTTGTGTCTGTCCTTTCGGGGAAATATCTCGCAGTGTAATAGAGTCCATGCAGCCTTCTATGAATCCTCTACGCACAATTGATGAGAGAGATTTCTCGTGGCGTAATGAGTCCATGCAGCTTGCTATGACTCGTTTACACACGCTGATGACCGATGCCTGCATTGTTGGGTTATGTATGCCTGTTCCTATACGGATGTGCCACTTTGGTTCTACGACTAGTTATGTCTACCCGGGTTCTTTGACATTTGAATGCTAGCGACGTATTCACATACGTGAGTGATACATCTCCAACGTATCTATAATTTTTTAGTGTCATGCTATTATATTATCTGTTTTGGATGTTTTATATGCATTAATATGCTATTTTATATTATTTTGAGACTAACCTATTAATCTAGAGCCTAGTGCCAGCTTCTGTTTTTCCTTATTTTTGAGTATTGCAGATATGCAATATTGAACGGAGTCCAAACGGAATAAAATCTTCGGAATGGATTTTTCTGGAACGAAAGAGATCCACAAGACTTGGAGTGCAAGACAGGGACTCTACGAGGAGGTCACAAGCCAGGGGGTGCGACCACCCCCCATGGCCGCGTCTAGCAGGCTTGCCACCTCCGGCAGGTCTCCTAGCCTTAATCTTCGTCCTATAAATACTCAAATATTTCCCCAATACCAAAAAGAGCCACACAAATACTTTTCCACTGACAGAAGCCTCCGTTCCCGAGAGATCCAATCTTGGAGCCTTTTCCGGTAATCTGCCGGAGGGGTATCCGATCACGGAGGGCATCTACATCAACTCCATTGCCCCTCCGATGATGCGTGAGTAGTCCACCACAGACCTACGGGTCCATATCTCGTAGCTAGATGGCTTCTTCTCTTTCTTTGTGCTTCGATACCATGTTCTTCTTGATCTTCATGGATATCTATCTGATGTAATACTCTTTTGCGGTGTGTTTGTCGAGATCCGATGAATTATGGGTTTATGTTCAGATTATCCATGAATATTATTTGATTCTTTTCTGAATTCTTATATGCATGATTTCATACCTTCACAAGTCTCTTCTAGTTATTGGTTTGGTTTGGCCAACTAGATTGGTAATTCTTTCAATGGGAGAAGTGCTTAGTTTTGGATTCAATCTTGCGGTCTCCTCACCCAGTGACAAAGTAGGGATAGCGAGACACGTATTGTATTGTTGCCATCAAGGGTAACAAGATGGGGTTTTCATCATATTGCTTGAGATTATCCCTCTACATCATGTCATCTTACTTAATGTGTTACTTTGTTCTTCATGAACTTAATACTCTAGATGCAGACAGGAGTCAGTCGATGTGTGGAGTAATAGTATTAGATGCAGAATCGTTTCGGTCTACTTGACACGGACGTGATGCCTATATGCATAATAATTGCCTTCGATATCTTCATGATTATTCGCTTTTCTATCAATTGCTCGACAGTAATTTGTTCACCCACTGTGATACTTTCCTTCAAGAGAGAAGCCTCTAGTGAAATCTATGGCCCCCGGGTCAATTTCCATATTATACTTACAGATCTATAAACCAAAAATACCAAAAATACCTTGCTGCAATTTATTTACTTTTTTACTTTCCGCAATCTTTTACATCTGTCTCTTTGAGATCTAATCCTTGCAAATAACCGTGAAGGGATTGACAACCCCTTTATAGCGTTGGGTGCAAGAATTTGATTGTTTGTGTAGGTGCATCCATTGATGACTTGCTTGTTCCTCCTACTGGATTGATACCTTGGTTCTCATTAACTAAGGAAAATACTTATCTACTTCGCTGCATCACCCTTTCCTCTTCGAGGGAAAACCAACGCAAGCTCAAGAAGTAGCAGTGAGCCAAAAGACGCAAACGGTCCCGACCCAGGTAAGGTGGCAGCCATGAAGATAACCATGCGTGAGGCCGCAAAGTGATGTGATGTGTCACATGCTAGATTCTTATGGCTTAGGATCGGAGTCCCGACAATACATGTCGCTAGGTGGTCTGTGGACCTGTCCCACCAACCCCCACCCTCACCCCAAAGTCTCTCATCATGACTGCCAATGCACTTAGATATGCCCCATGCTCATCTCGGCACACTGCCGCAACAAATCCCTTCTCCTGATTCCTAGAAACCGAGGCGTCAACATTTACCTTGACTAATTATGTGGCGGTTGCTTCCATCGCTTTGTTCTTTGTCCTTGAATATCCGACCTCAATTTTTTGGACTGTTCGGGCAACAAAACAAGATCCCCAGGGTATTTCCGAATAAAACTTAGCATTTGCAGCACAGACTGAAATTCATGTTTGTGAATTGCCTTGCGTCTTGTCCACCAGATAGCCCACAAACTAACCAAAACATTTGCGAAACAGCCTCTAGTTATCGACTCCTTGAGGTCAACGGGCTCTTTAATGAGGAGAAACCACACACACCTAGCCATATTACACTCAATCAAGTCATGGAGCCATGTATCTTCTGTGTCGTTGTAGATGGTACGTATATCTGTTGACATAATCCTCGAGAACTTGACATGGCCACTAGGGATAGAATTCCAAACCATTATCCATGCAAAGTTTTCACTTCTCCCGAAACTCTTGTATTCCGTAGCAACTTCCATTGTCGTTTGACTACACCCTGATGTGATGCTACCACTCTCCTCTCTAGCAATCCAGTCTCCTCCTCTTAGTGTCGATCAAGAGCCGATAAGCAGACGGCACCATAAAGTTCACGCCTTGTTCATAATGCCATGCCAAATAGTCCAGAGTGTTTTGCAAACTGAGGGTGATATTGATAATAATATTTGCATGAGGTGCTTGCATGTGCTCAAGGACTCAGACCACATGGTCTTAATCGTTCAAAAGCCAATTGAGCTCAAGAACAATATAATCCAACATTGGACTAAGAGAGGGGGAAAAGAACCAACCCAAAAGGATGGGCCGGTAGCATAATGCGTTGGCGGTCCATTCACCGGCCCAACAGTGCGAGACTTCCATATTTTCAGTGCATGAGCTGCACGTTCAAACAATTCTAGTTTCATTTTTATTTTGTTTATACTTTGAAATGTTCTAAATACATACATTACAAAATTAAAGTAAATTAAATTATTAGAAAATGTTCTCGCCCCTTTCAATAAAAGGTGTTTCAAAAACAATGTTCATGACATTTAAAAAAAATCTGTACAATGTAAAAACATGCTCGCTTAACTTAAAAAAATATTTCGTGACATTTAAGAAGTGTACACAAGTTTCAAAAACATGTTTTTGTCATTTAAAGAATGCTTATATAATGTAAAAAAATATGCGCGTAGTTTGAAAAATATTTCATATCATGTGAAAAAGTTCATAGTGTATTTAAAAATGTTTTACGTATATTGGAAAATATGTTCAAACATATATGATGTAAAAATATTAGCATACTTTTATAAATTTTACATACCATTCGAAAAACTTATTTCAATGCATTTTTTTTACTTTATTTAAAAACATGTTAAAAGCATATATTTAAAAAATGATCCATGTGTATAAAATAGTTCCACGTGTCACGAAAAAATTATATTATCTATTAAATAAAGAAGCAAAAACAGATAGAAAAAAACACATGAAGAAACAAAACGAATTTCATAGGAACAACACGTTAAAAGAGAAAAACACATGAAATGTCCTAAAACCGAATCGAACTGTCCCATAGAAGCTGTCCAAAAGCAACCATTCTTGGGAGGTACCGTCGACCCATTAGCCTTGCCCAAGAGAGAGGCCAAAACAATGGTGTTCTCTTGATAGGGGTGAGATATAGCCCTTGAGCCCCCGACGGTCCATTCAACTCGGAAACCATAATGGCAAATTCATAGCTGCAACAAAAAAAAGTGGACATCCGCTTCGATTCCTTCACAACATGAGGCATTAGCGGTGAGATTTGGTATGAACTTTGCACGAACTATTGGTTGCAGTAAGACTGAGATCAAATCCGTCAGTGCAAAAGTCATTTTAGCTTTGCAAGAGGGTAGCTCCTGTTCAGTAGTTAGTGCCATCTATGATGGTTGCTTGTACATGTCGTTAGATTCTAATCATGTTATCTGTGACCACTGTAATAGAAAGAGCAATCAGGTAGCTCATGAATTAACTTGGTTAGCTATGTTCTCTCCTCCTAATGTCTGGTTGGAGTCACCCCTGGAGGTGGTGACTTCCATTTATTATTAGATGATGCAACAATTCTAACAAATGAATAAATGAGGAGATAATTATAAAAGAAACTTTTTCTGCTACTCTATTTTTGGCGGCCCGGTAGCACGCACGAGTGAATGGCTTACGCCTGGGCCTCGTCGGATGTTCGTGCGGCCCATTTGATCGCCGAGATGGCACCACGCCGGGCCCGAGCCCACCCTCCAGTAGGGTTTTATCTCTTCTCGCCTTGCCCACCAGCTTAGACTCCTCCTCCCCTCACACTCCCTCCCATCTCCGCCGCCGCCGCCGCCGCCGCTCGCCTTGCAAGGTACGTCCCTCCAACCCCGCCGCCGCCGCGTGAATCCGTCGATCTCGTCTCTACCTAAGAACTGACACTCCCCTCCTCTCATCCGCTGGCCTCCGCCGTGCGCTGCGCAGATGGCGGTGCCTATCCTGAAGACGGCGATCGTGAAGAAGAGGGTGAAGCACTTCAAGAGGGCGCACAGCGACCGCTACATCGGCCTCAAGGTGAGACCTGACCGCCCGCTCGCCCGCTCGCCCTCCCCGTCAATCCCATAGCTTCTGTTCCAGAGCCGCGCCATTTTTAGATGGATACATAGGATAAACAGCCCCTTAGATAGGTTCATGTAGGGTTCGTATGGGTTTTCCTGACGCCGGCTTCTTGCCATGGATGTCTGGATCCGGTTTACATGTCGCGTTGATTTGCTAGTGCGAGGTTGGGTCTGGTGGTTGGTGTTTAGTGAGCACAGTAGGGGATGGCTTTGATGTTCGATGGACAGTAATAGTGCGTTGGGGTCAATCAATCAGGGTCTTATAGTCAGTGTGTATTCGTATGGTGTGCTGTGACACTGTAAATTTCCTTTTGAGCTGTGCTGTGTTTGTTCGTGAGAGCTTGTCTTCATATGTTGTGTATGTTGCGTGTAGCCTTGTGTTTGGGGTTATGCATTCCTGTTGCATTTAGCACGATCGTATAAAATTATATACCATGGAAGCTTGCTACATCAGTTGCTTGCTCCAAGCATCTGCATGATCCTTGTTTAGATTTTATCCTGGTGTGCACGGCACTTGTGCTAAATTCCTGGATAGCAAGTGAGATGCCCTGGAATTTATGTATGATTGGATCATGTCTGTTTCACCCTTCTGGTCATGATCTATGTATTTGGACGTCTTCTTTTTGCTGAAATTGGATGCTGCAGTATATGCCATGTAACAGTTGGTGCTAATTCTAGTTACTTTGTTTCAAATGCTTATTCAATTATTTCTCTGCATTGTTTGTATTAGTCACCATAAAGTTTTCAGTACAAGTGATTATCACCACATCACATCTATTTTTCTGGTTTGCTTATGAATAGTTTCAACATCCTTGTAGTACACTGAATGCTTGGATAGTTGGATGCCTTTTTTTTTTCTATAGTTCTCTTGCTGTAGTTGCTGAAGCTGCTATCTATGGTGTTACATAATTGGGCGCCCCAATTAATCCACTTTTTCTGCTCTCAATTGTAGCAAAGCTGGCGCAGGCCAAAGGGTATCGACTCCCGTGTCAGGCGGAAGTTCAAGGGATGCACCTTGATGCCCAACATCGGATATGGTTCTAACAAGAAGACCAGGCACTACCTGCCCAACAAGTTCAAGAAGTTTGTGGTGCACAACGTCTCTGAGCTGGAGCTGCTTATGATGCACAACAGGTATGCGTTTTAAGACTTGCCAAGCCAACCGGTTAATGAAGCTGCAGCTATCATCTTCCCTGTTCAGTGCCTGACCTAGTGGCGTTTCTAATAACTATCATCTTTGTGCAAACAGGACCTACTGTGCTGAGATCGCGCACAACGTGTCCACTCAGAAGCGCAAGGCGATAGTGGAGCGCGCCGCCCAGCTCGACGTCGTGGTCACCAACAAGCTCGCCAGGCTCCGCAGCCAGGAGGATGAGTAAAATGTTTCGAACAGTAGCGCTTTTGGATCGTTTCGCCTGTAGTAGACTTAATGCTAAATCGGGAATTTTCTTCTCTGTTCGCCTTGAGGATTTGTCACTGTTGAACATCTTGCTATCGAAGCTGGTCATGTTCTCGTACTATAAGCACATCCACTTCGATGTGAAGTCTGGGTTGCCTTTAATTATCAGCTATGGAAAGATTTTCTGCGCTCCGTTTTCCCAGATTTTGCAACCGCTAGCTGTTATCAGATCTTGGGGTTCTTTGCATGTTTTTTCAGCAGTGCTTTGGCACATGAACCCAGTGCTTCATCTGCTGAAATGTTTAGTGGATTCGTGTGTTCGACCTATTGTTGTCACAGTGGCAAGCAAAGCTTCGTTGTTATGTTTGTCGAGTCATGCTAAGGCATTTCTGACAGAGAAAGTTAAGCTAGTTCGGTTAGGTTAGGGTAGGTCGTGAAGTGGAGTAGTTTGCAGAGTACTGATACAATAGTAGCCTTGCCTCGGTTCTTGCATCGCAAAAGTTTGTACTCTACTACTGTTTCGGCAACGGCTGAACCCGTGCGTTGCAAGTCTTGATCTCGGTTTTATCAACCCTTCAACGGAGCTGTAACGTGTAAGTGTAACCATGACAAATTTTGACAATAGCAGCTCACTGTCTGGAATTTTTGGCCTAACAGTTCGTGCACCTTGGCCACGACACAAAGACAAAAGTAGACGTGGCGTAAGTAGCGGCCATCCCCAGCTCAAGAAGAAACTAGTGCTTTAATTTTGTAGAGAAGTGCAAGAAAAATGCGATACTGTATTTTTTCGTTTGTGGCGGTATTCATCTATCAAATAAATCTATACTAATAATAATGGACCAAAAGGCTCCGCACCTCCATTTACTCGAAATGATACAGCACAGTCTGATACTCGGCCTGCAACAGAAACTCAAACCACCCCCATTAAAAAGGTAGTAGAAACTAGAAGCATCTCTAGTCGAACACTCAAAATTTAGCCCCTCAAAAGCCTCCTTAAACCTTAACTACTTAAATCTGAGGATTGCCAAACCCTCAAAAGCCTCCTTAAACCTTAACTACTCAAATTTAAGTTTTGCACATAATTCCATATCAAACACAAATTTAAACTACTCGATTACATAATTAAACAAAAGTAACACATCATAGGTAGCCTAGATTGTTTATCACTAAATATCACACTTAGTCAACTTTATTCTACTCCTCATAGTTGGAGATCCTCACTACTAGGGAAAACCCTAATCATAACGCTCGAAATATGCATAGTAGTATCGCTGGTGTTGGAAATATGCCCTAGAGGCAATAATAAATTAGTTATTATCATATTTCCTTATTCATGATAATCGTTTATTATCCATGCTATAATTGTATTGATCGGAGACTTAGATGCATGTGTGGATACATAGACAAAACCATGTCCCTAGTATGCCTCTAATAGACTAGCTCGTTGATCAAAAGATGGTTAAGGTTTCCTAGCCATGGACATGAGATGTCATTTGATAACGGGGTCACATCATTAGGAGAATGATGTGATGGACAAGACCCAAACTGCAAAAGTAGCATATGATCGTGTCCGTTTATTGCTACTGTTTTCCGCATGTCAAGTATGTGTTCCTATGACCATGAGATCATGCAACTCACAGATATCGGAGGAGTGCCTTGTGTGTATCAAACGTCGCAACGTAACTGGGTGACTATAAAGGTGCTCTACAGGTATCTCCGATGGTGTCTGTTGAGTTGGCATGTATCGAGACTGGGATTTGTTACTCCGTGTGACGGAGAGGTATCTCGGGGCCCACTTGGTAATGCAACATCACAATAAGCCTTGCAAGCAATGTGACTAATTGTTAGTTGCGGGATCTTGTATTACGGAACGAGTAAAGAGACTTGCCGGTAACGAGGTTGAACTAGGTATGGAGATACCGACGATCGAATCTCGGGCAAGTAACATACCAAAGAACAAAGGGAACGTTATACGGGATTAACTGAATCCTTGACATAGAGGTTCGACCGATAAAGATCTTCGTAGAATATGTAGGAACCAATGTGGATGTCCAGGTCCCGCCATTGGTTATTGACCGTAGAGGTGTCTCGGTCATGTCTACATAGTTCTCGAACCCGCAGGGTCTGCACACTTAAGGTTATAGTTATGCTCTATTGGACATGGTGCGTGCTATGATGTCTCTTGTCGTTTTACTACTATAATTTTGGGGTTATGCATTAGAGACAACTACATTCACTTTAAATAGGGCACCATCTAAATCCGTTGAGATGACACCATGTGAATTATGGTTTGATAGAAACCTAAGCTGTCATTTCTTAATACTTGGGGCTGCGACACTTGTGTGGAAAATGTTTTCACCTAATGAGGTCGAACCCAATGCGGATAAATGCATCTTCATAGAATACCCTAAGATCAGTTGGGTGAACCTTTTATCTCAGATCCAAGTGCAAAGTGTTTGTTACTAAAACGGATCCTTTCTCGACGAAAAGTTTCTCTCGAAAGAATTAAGTGGGAGGAAGATAGAACTTGATGAGGTTGTTTAAATTTTGTTCAACCAGAGAGTAGCGCAGCGCAGGATGTTGTTTCTGTGAAGCCTACGTTAGTTGAAGAGGAAGTTAATGATGATGATCATGAAGCTTCAGGATCAAGTTACTATCGAACTTCGTAGGTCGACAAGGATGTGTACTGCTCCTAAGCGGTACGACAACCCTGTCTTGGAGGTCATGTTGTTGGACAAACGATGAACCTACGAGCTATGGAGAAGCGATGATGGGCCCGGATTCCGACAAATGGTTGGAGGCCATGAAATCTGAGATAGGATCCATGTATGAAAACCAAGTGTAGACTTTGGTAGACTTGCTCGTTGGACGGCAGGTCGTTGAGTACAAATGGATCTTTAAAATGAAGACAAACACTGATGGTGAATGTCACTATTTGTAAAGCTCGACTTGTTGCAAAGATGTTTGTGACAAGTTCAAGGAGTTGACTACGATGAGACTTTCTCACTCGTAGTGGTGCTAAAGTCTGTTGGAATTATGTTAGCAGTTGCTGTGTTTTCAATTATGAAATCTGACAGATGGATGTCAAAACATCGTTTCCTTAACGGTTTACTTGAGGAAAGGTTGTATGTGATACAACCAGAAGGTTTTGTCAGGCCTAAGGATGCTAAAAGGTGTGCAAGCTTCGGTGATCCTTCCATGGGCTGAAGCAAACATCTCGGAGTTGGAATATACGCTTTGATGAGGTGATCAATGTTTTGATGTTTATACAAAGTTTACGAGAAACTTGTATTTGCAATAAAGTGAGTGGGAGCACTATAGAATTTCTGATAAGTATATGTGGATGACATATTGTTGATCAGAAATAATGTAGAGTTTCTGGAAAGCATAAAACGGTCATTTGGAAAGTGATTTTCAAAGGAAGACCTGGATGAAGCTACCTAATTGTTGAGCATCAAAATCTATGGAGATAGATCAAGATGCTCGATGAGACTTTCAATGAGTGCATACCTTGACAAGATTTTGAAAGAGTTCAAAATGGATCAGTCAGAGAAAGAGTTCTCGCCTGATTTGTAAGGTGTGAAAGTTGAGTGAGACTCAAAGCTCGACAATGGCAGAAGAAAGATAAAGGACGAACGTCGTCCCCTATGCCTTAGCCATAGGCTCTATATTATGCCATGCTGTGTACCACACCTGTGTGTGCCTTGCCATGAGTCCGTCAGGGGGTACAAGAGTGAAGCAGGAGTGGATCACTGGACAGCGGTCAAGATTATCCTTAGTAACAAAGAGACTGAGGAGATGTTTCTCGATTATGGAGGTGATAAAGAGTTCGTCGTAAGGAGTTACGTCGATACAAGCTTTAACACTAATCCGGATGACTCGTAGTAGCAATCTGGATACGTATAGTGGAGCAGCCATTTGGAATAGTACCGAGCGGAGTGTGGTAGCAGTGTTTACTGTTTGACATAGGTATTTGCAAAGTGCACACGGATCTGAATGTTACAGACCCGTTGACTATAAGACCTCTCTCACATGCAAAGCATGATCGAGCCCCAGAACTCGTTGGGTGTTAGATTCATAACAATGCGAATCACATGGTGATGTGAACTAGATTATTGACTCTAGTGCAAGTGGGAGACTATTGGAAATATGCCCTAGAGGCAATAATAAATTAGTTATTATCATATTTCCTTATTCATGATAATCGTTTATTATCCATGCTATAATTGTATTGATCGGAGACTTAGATGCATGTGTGGATACATAGACAAAACCATGTCCCTAGTATGCCTCTAATAGACTAGCTCGTTGATCAAAAGATGGTTAAGGTTTCCTAGCCATGGACATGAGATGTCATTTGATAACGGGGTCACATCATTAGGAGAATGATGTGATGGACAAGACCCAAACTGCAAACGTAGCATATGATCGTGTCCGTTTATTGCTACTGTTTTCCACATGTCAAGTATGTGTTCCTATGACCATGAGATAATGCAACTCACAGATATCGGAGGAGTGCCTTGTGTGTATCAAACGTCGCAACATAACTGGGTGACTATAAAGGTGCTCTACAGGTATCTCCGATGGTGTCTGTTGAGTTGGCATGGATCGAGACTGGGATTTGTTACTCCGTGTGACGGAGAGGTATCTCGGCGCCCACTTGGTAATGCAACATCACAATAAGCCTTGCAAGCAATGTGACTAATTGTTAGTTGCGGGATCTTGTATTACGGAACGAGTAAAGAGACTTTCCGGTAACGAGGTTGAACTAGGTATGGAGATACCAACGATCGAATCTCGGGCAAGTAACATACCGAAGAACAAAGGGAACGTTATACGGGATTAACTGAATCCTTGACATAGAGGTTCGACCGATAAAGATCTTCGTAGAATATGTAGGAACCAATGTGGATGTCCAAGTCCCGCCATTGGTTATTAACTGTAGAGGTGTCTCGGTCATGTCTACATAGTTCTCGAACCCGCAGGGTCTGCACACTTAAGGTTCGGTGACGTTTCGGTAGTGTAGAGTTATGTATGGTGGTGACCGAAGTTTGTTCGGAGTCCCGGATGAGATCCCGGACGTCACGAGGAGCTCCGGAATGGTCCGGAGGTAAAGATTCATATATAGGAAGTCCCAGTTTGGTTTCCGGAAAAGTTTCGGGCTCATCGGTAGTGTACCGGGAGTGCCGGTAGTGTATCGGGAGTGCCGGTAGTGTACCGGGAGGCCTCCGGGAGGGGTATTTCGATCCCAAGAGGTCCATGGGCTGTGGGAGAATAATAACCAGCCCTTAGTGGGCTGGGAAAACAGCCACAAAGGCCCATGGCGCAGGAGAGAAAGTCCTAAAGCAAAAAGTGGAAAATCAGCCAATAGGAGGCAATCCTACTCCAACTAGGATTGGAGGTGAAGTAGGATTGCTTCCCACCTCCTATTTCGGCCGACCCAAAGGCCTTGGCTGCCTCTCCTCTCCTCTCTTCCTATATATACTAGTGGATTGGGTGGTTTTTGGACAGAATTTACGGCCACGTGCTACCCGTTACACCGGTGCATAGTTTCTCCTCTAGATCGGTTTTCTGCAGCGCTTAGGCGAAGCCCTGCCGAAATTGCTCCACCACCATCACTGGAGCGCCGTCACGCTTCCGGTGAACTCTCTCTCCTCTCCACCTCCTCTCGCTGGATCGATACGGTGGAGATCGTCATCAAGCTGCACGTGTGCTGAACGCGGAGGTGCCGTCCGTTCGGCGCTAGATCGGAAGGACCGTGATTGAGATCGCGAGACGGTTTGTGATGTGATCACAGAACGGATCGTCATGAGTTCGCGGGACAGATCGTGATCAAGATCGTGAGACGGATCGTGATGAGTTCGCGGGACGGATCATGATGTGTTCGCGGTACGGTTCGTGATTGGATCGCGGGACGCTCGGCGATTTGGATCGCGAAGAAGTTCGACTACACCAACCGCGTTTCTTAACGCTTTCCGCTTAGCCATCTACAAGGGTACGTAGATCCACTCTCCCTCTCGTAGATGCTCATCACCATGGGTAGGTTTGCGTGTGCGTAGGAATTTTTTTGTTTCCCATGCGACGTTCCCCAACAGTGGCATCATGAGCTAGGTTGATGGCTCGATGAGATCTCGAGTAGAACACAAAAGGTTTGTGGGCGTTGATGCTTAGATTGCTTCCTCCCTTGGTCGGATTTTGGTTCAGCGGGATTGTGAAATGAAGCGGCCCGGACCAACATTACTCGTATGCTTACGAGAGACCGGTTCCCTCGACGCAACTTGTTGCTTAGATGGCTTGCGGGTGACAGTTGCTCTCACTTTAGTTGGATCGGATCGGACAAAGGCGGTCCTTGAGAAGGTTGAAAATCAATCTATGTATCACCGTTTTGGTTTATGCGTAGGTGAGAATCGTTCTTGCTAGATACCCGTAGCAGCCACGTAAAACATGCAACAACAATTAGAGGACGGCTAACTTGTTTTTGCAGGGTATGTTGTGATGTGATATGGCCAATTACATGATGAGATATATGTGATGTATGAGATGATCATGTGATGTATAGAATTTCACGACTTACATGTCATTGAGTACGGCAACCGGCAGGAGCCATAGGGTTGTCTTTAATTATTGTATGACCTGCATGTCAATCATTAAGCGCTATGTAATGCTTTACTTTATCGCTAAGCGGTAGCAATAGAAGTAGAAGCAGGGCTGGCGCCACAACCCCAATGGCAACACATTGATGGAGATCAAGATGATGGAGACCATGGTGTTGTGCCGGTGACGATGGAGATCATGCCGGTGTTTCGAAGATGGAGATCTTAAACACAAGTTCACGGCCATATCATGTCACTTATGAATTGCATGAGATGTTAATCGTTTTATGCACCTTGTTTTGCTTAGTACGGCGGTAGCATTATAAGGTGATCCCTCACTTGAATTTCAAGATGAACTGTGTTCTCCCCGAGTGTGCACCGTTGCGAAAGTTCGTCGTGTTGAGACACCACGTGATGATCGGGTGTGATAGACTCTACGTTCACATACAACGGGTGCAAGCCAGATTTGCACGCGTAGAACACTCGGGTTAAACTTGACGAGCCTAGCATGTACAGACATAGCCTCGGAACACGAGAGACCGAAAGGTCGAACATGAGTCATATAGTAGATATGATCAACATAATGATGTTCACCATTGCAGCCACCTCAACTCACGTGATGATCGGACTTGAGTTGGTGAATTTGGATCATGTATCACTCGAATGATCGGAGGGATGTCAATTTGAGTGGGAGTTCTTAAGTAATATGATTAATTGAACTCATTATCATGAACATAGTCAAAGTGTCTTTGCAAATTATGTTGTAGATTACTGGCTCGCGCTGTAGCTCCCTTAAATTTTTATATGTTCCTAGAGAAATAGAGTTGAAAGATGTTGGTAGCAATATTGCGGACTGCGTCCGTGATCTGAGGATTGTCCTCATTGCTGCACAGAAGGCTTATGTCCTTAATGCACCGCTCGGTGCGCCACCCCCTCTAGCGTCGTCTATAGATGTTGTGAACATCTGACATGCACGTTTCGATGACTACTTGATAGTTTAGTGCGTCATGCATTACGGCTTAGAATTGAGGCTCCGAAACGTTTTGAACGTCACGGAACACATGAGATGTTCTAGGAACAGAGATTGTGATCTCAGGCTCGTGCCTGTGTTGCGAGATATGAGATCTCCAACAAGATTCTTTGCCTGTAAGATGAAGGAGAATAGCTCAATCGTTGAGCATGTATTCAGATTGTCTGGGTACTACAATCGCTTGAATCAAGTGGGAGTTGATCTTCCAGATAAGATAGTGATTGATATAGTTCTCCAAGTCACTGTCACTAAAGCTACTAGAACTTAGTGATGAACTATAATACACCAGGGATAGAAGTATTGATACCTGAGTTGTTCGCGATGTTTGACACCGCGAAGGTAGAAATCAAGAAGGAGCGTCAAGTGTTGATGGTTAATCAAACCACTAGTTTCGAAAAGGGCAAGAGCAAGGAGGGAAACTTCATGGATAGCAAGTCAGTTGCTGCTCTAGTGAAGCAACCTAAAGTTGAACTCAAACCCGAGACTAAGTGCTTCTATTATGAGGTGAGAGGTCGCTGAAGCGGAACAACCCTAGATACTTGGTAGATAAGAAGGTTGGCAACATCGAAAGAAGTATATTTGATATACGAGTTATTGATGTGTACCTTGCTAGTACTCCTAGTAGCACCTGGGTATTCGATACCGGTTCGGTTGCTAAATGTTAGTAACTCGAAATAAAAGCTACGGAATAAATGGAGAACTAACTAAGGGTGAGGTGATGATGTGTGTTGGAAATGTTTCCAAGGTTGATGTGATCAACATCGCACGCTCTCTCTACCTTCAGGATTAGTGACGAACATAAATAAATGTTATTTGGTGTTTTGCGTTGAGCATGAACATGATTAGATCATGTTTGTTGCAATACGGTTATTCATTTAAGTCAGAGAATACTAGTTATTCTGTTTACATGAATAATACCTTCAATGGTCATGCACCCAGTGAGAATGGTTTGTTGAAATCTTGATCGTAGTAATACACATGTTCATAACATTGATGTCAAAAGATACAAAGTTAAATAATGATAGTACCACATACTTGTGGCACTGCCGCAAAATGTCATATTGGTATAAAGCGCATGAAGAAACTCCATGGTGATGGATATTTGGACTCATTCGATTTCGAATCGGTTGAGACATGCGAAGCATGCCTCTTGGGCAAGATGACTAAAGGACTCCGTTGGATGGAGCGGGCAAGTGATTCATTGGAAATGATACATGTTGATGTATGCAATCTAGTGAGTCTTGTAGCGTGCAGTGGATATCGTTATTTTCTTACCTTCACTGATGATTTGAGTAGATATAGTGTATATTTACTTAATGAAACACAAGTCTGAATCGTTTGAAAGGTTCAAGCAAATTCAGAGTGAAGTTTAAAGATCATCGTGACAAGAAGATAAAAATGACTGCGATATGATCGTGGAGGTGAATATCTGAGTCACAAGTTTGGCATACAACTTAAGACAATGTGGAAGTTGTTTCACAACTAAACGCCACCTGGAACACCATAGTGTGATGGTGTGTCCGAACATCATAGTTATGCTCTATTGGACATGGTGCGTGCTATGATGTCTCTTGTCGTTTTACTACTATAATTTTGGGGTTATGCATTAGAGACAACTACATTCACTTTAAATAGGGCACCATCTAAATCCGTTGAGATGACACCATGTGAATTATGGTTTGATAGAAACCCAAGCTGTCATTTCTTAATACTTGGGGCTGCGACACTTGTGTGGAAAATGTTTTCACCTAATGAGGTCGAACCCAATGCGGATAAATGCATCTTCATAGAATACCCTAAGATCAGTTGGGTGAACCTTTTATCTCAGATCCAAGTGCAAAGTGTTTGTTACTAAAACGGATCCTTTCTCGACGAAAAGTTTCTCTCGAAAGAATTAAGTGGGAGGAAGATAGAACTTGATGAGGTTGTTTAAATTTTGTTCAACCAGAGAGTAGCGCAGCGCAGGATGTTGTTTCTGTGAAGCCTACGTTAGTTGAAGAGGAAGTTAATGATGATGATCATGAAGCTTCAGGATCAAGTTACTATCGAACTTCGTAGGTCGACAAGGATGTGTACTGCTCCTAAGCGGTACGACAACCCTGTCTTGGAGGTCATGTTGTTGGACAAACGATGAACCTACGAGCTATGGAGAAGCGATGATGGGCCCGGATTCCGACAAATGGTTGGAGGCCATGAAATCTGAGATAGGATCCATGTATGAAAACCAAGTGTAGACTTTGGTAGACTTGCTCGTTGGACGGCAGGTCGTTGAGTACAAATGGATCTTTAAAATGAAGACAAACACTGATGGTGAATGTCACTATTTGTAAAGCTCGACTTGTTGCAAAGATGTTTGTGACAAGTTCAAGGAGTTGACTACGATGAGACTTTCTCACTCGTAGTGGTGCTAAAGTCTGTTGGAATTATGTTAGCAGTTGCTGTGTTTTCAATTATGAAATCTGACAGATGGATGTCAAAACATCGTTTCCTTAACGGTTTACTTGAGGAAAGGTTGTATGTGATACAACCAGAAGGTTTTGTCAGGCCTAAGGATGCTAAAAGGTGTGCAAGCTTCGGTGATCCTTCCATGGGCTGAAGCAAACATCTCGGAGTTGGAATATACGCTTTGATGAGGTGATCAATGTTTTGATGTTTATACAAAGTTTACGAGAAACTTGTATTTGCAATAAAGTGAGTGGGAGCACTATAGAATTTCTGATAAGTATATGTGGATGACATATTGTTGATCAGAAATAATGTAGAGTTTCTGGAAAGCATAAAACGGTCATTTGGAAAGTGATTTTCAAAGGAAGACCTGGATGAAGCTACCTAATTGTTGAGCATCAAAATCTATGGAGATAGATCAAGATGCTCGATGAGACTTTCAATGAGTGCATACCTTGACAAGATTTTGAAAGAGTTCAAAATGGATCAGTCAGAGAAAGAGTTCTCGCCTGATTTGTAAGGTGTGAAAGTTGAGTGAGACTCAAAGCTCGACAATGGCAGAAGAAAGATAAAGGACGAACGTCGTCCCCTATGCCTTAGCCATAGGCTCTATATTATGCCATGCTGTGTACCACACCTGTGTGTGCCTTGCCATGAGTCCGTCAGGGGGTACAAGAGTGAAGCAGGAGTGGATCACTGGACAGCGGTCAAGATTATCCTTAGTAACAAAGAGACTGAGGAGATGTTTCTCGATTATGGAGGTGATAAAGAGTTCGTCGTAAGGAGTTACGTCGATACAAGCTTTAACACTAATCCGGATGACTCGTAGTAGCAATCTAGATACGTATAGTGGAGCAGCCATTTGGAATAGTACCGAGCGGAGTGTGGTAGCAGTGTTTACTGTTTGACATAGGTATTTGCAAAGTGCACACGGATCTGAATGTTACAGACCCGTTGACTATAAGACCTCTCTCACATGCAAAGCATGATCGAGCCCCAGAACTCGTTGGGTGTTAGATTCATAACAATGCGAATCACATGGTGATGTGAACTAGATTATTGACTCTAGTGCAAGTGGGAGACTATTGGAAATATGCCCTAGAGGCAATAATAAATTAGTTATTATCATATTTCCTTATTCATGATAATCGTTTATTATCCATGCTATAATTGTATTGATCGGAGACTTAGATGCATGTGTGGATACATAGACAAAACCATGTCCCTAGTATGCCTCTAATAGACTAGCTCGTTGATCAAAAGATGGTTAAGGTTTCCTAGCCATGGACATGAGATGTCATTTGATAACGGGGTCACATCATTAGGAGAATGATGTGATGGACAAGACCCAAACTGCAAACGTAGCATATGATCGTGTCCGTTTATTGCTACTGTTTTCCACATGTCAAGTATGTGTTCCTATGACCATGAGATAATGCAACTCACAGATATCGGAGGAGTGCCTTGTGTGTATCAAACGTCGCAACATAACTGGGTGACTATAAAGGTGCTCTACAGGTATCTCCGATGGTGTCTGTTGAGTTGGCATGGATCGAGACTGGGATTTGTTACTCCGTGTGACGGAGAGGTATCTCGGCGCCCACTTGGTAATGCAACATCACAATAAGCCTTGCAAGCAATGTGACTAATTGTTAGTTGCGGGATCTTGTATTACGGAACGAGTAAAGAGACTTTCCGGTAACGAGGTTGAACTAGGTATGGAGATACCAACGATCGAATCTCGGGCAAGTAACATACCGAAGAACAAAGGGAACGTTATACGGGATTAACTGAATCCTTGACATAGAGGTTCGACCGATAAAGATCTTCGTAGAATATGTAGGAACCAATGTGGATGTCCAAGTCCCGCCATTGGTTATTGACTGTAGAGGTGTCTCGGTCATGTCTACATAGTTCTCGAACCCGCAGGGTCTGCACACTTAAGGTTCGGTGACGTTTCGGTAGTGTAGAGTTATGTATGGTGGTGACCGAAGTTTGTTCGGAGTCCCGGATGAGATCCCGGACGTCACGAGGAGCTCCGGAATGGTCCGGAGGTAAAGATTCATATATAGGAAGTCCCAGTTTGGTTTCCGGAAAAGTTTCGGGCTCATCGGTAGTGTACCGGGAGTGCCGGTAGTATATCGGGAGTGCCGGTAGTGTACCGGGAGGCCTCCGGGAGAGGTATTTTGACCCCAAGAGGTCCATGGGCTGTGGGAGAATAATAACCAGCCCTTAGTGGGCTGGGAAAACAGCCACAAAGGCCCATGGCGCAGAAGAGAAAGTCCTAAAGCAAAAAGTGGAAAATCAGCCAATAGGAGGCAATCCTACTCCAACTAGGATTGGAGGTGAAGTAGGATTGCTTCCCACCTCCTATTTTGGCCGACCCAAAGGCCTTGGCTGCCTCTCCTCTCCTCTCCTCCTATATATACTAGTGGATTGGGTGGTTTTTGGACAGAATTTCCGGCCACGTGCTACCCGTTACACCGGTGCATAGTTTCTCCTCTAGATCGGTTTTCTGCAGCGCTTAGGCGAAGCCCTGCCGAAATTGCTCCACCACCATCACTGGAGCGCCGTCACGCTGCCGGTGAACTCTCTCTCCTCTCCACCTCCTCTCGCTGGATTGATACGGTGGAGATCGTCATCAAGCTGCACGTGTGCTGAACGCGGAGGTGCCGTCCGTTCGGCGCTAGATCGGAAGGACCGTGATCGAGATCGCGAGACGGTTTGTGATGTGATCACGGAACGGATCGTGATGAGTTTGCGAGACAGATCGTGATCAAGATCGTGAGACGGATCGTGATGAGTTCACGGGACGGATCATGATGTGTTCGCGGGACGGTTCGTGATTGGATCGCGGGACGCTCGGCGATTTGGATCGCGAAGAAGTTCGACTACACCAACCGCATTTCTTAATGCTTCCCGCTCAGCGATCTACAAGGGTACGTAGATCCACTCTCCCTCTCGTAGATGCTCATCACCATGGATAGGTTTGCGTGTGCGTAGGAAATTTTTTGTTTCCCATGCGACGTTCCCCAACAGCTGGGTCCAGCGCTACTGCTATCGCGCTACAGCTAAGTTTTAGCAGTAGCGCTGGCCTGGCAAGCGCTACTACTATGTGTTGTTAACAGTAGCGCTCGCCAGCGCTACTGCTAACTATCTGTAGCGCTTTGGACGAACGAAGCACTGCTGCTAATCCAGCGTTGCTATTAGATGATTTTTAACGCTACTGCTAGTATTCCTGTTTTCACAGATTTACACCCTCTACGTATTTGTGATGTATTTATACATGATCTATACAGTAGTTTCATCAGATCATCATAATACATCATTGTTATATAAGAACTCCTCCTCATCATCATTTTCGTCAATGAGACATCATATAACAAGTTGGTCAGTAGTCATAATTACAACTTCTTCTCCTCATCATCATCAACTCTAACACATTGTAGCACATAATAACACATTGTACCTAGGACCTAGTCCTTTCTCATAGGACCTACTCTACACTCTCTTAGGTACAATATCATAAAACAAGATAGACCCTGACTCTTCATTATGGAGAACGGAGATCATCCTGTCTCTCATTCTTGGCCTACGCACAATGTTGCTTCCAAGTGACCATACATTTTTTTCAATCTTTGATTGTCATGACTCCATCGGTTTTAGAAATCCGGTATGGACAGGAGTGATGCGTAGGCTGACCTGGCCGTGGTGGCCGTAAGCTCGTAACAACAACGCGACCTCTCGGAAACATCAGATGAGGCACACAATCGTTCGGAATTTTCTGTTCAAAAACATAGTAATAACTTTGTAGTTAGCAATGTAGTTTAGTTTTAGAAGAATTTATGGAAAAGATGCACGGATGTCGTAATAGTAGAATTAAAATCTTACCATGCAATCTCCATGGATGTTACCGTAGTTCACCACGTGCACTAGTGGCACGTATTGACCATAATGTGCAGGAGTTTGATAATAGCTATTGTAATTCTCAAAATGACTAAAAAATGCAGTAAGATGATCTTTCTCCTTATAAGTTAATTCTGCTTCATCACTGTAGTAGTAGGTTCTGTCTACCATCTTCCGTACATTTTTTGAAGAATGAAAATAAGCTGTCAATGCAAATAAGTTGTCAACTATTTTTAAATAAACAATATAAATTACTTAATAAATATGGTTGAGAAACTTACATAATGGTAGAACTGGAGGTGTCTGCACATTGGTCCAGATGTCGATATTACCTTCAATTTCATCTTCCGGACGAATATCAAAGGTGATAAGCATATTAGGCTCAAATGCATAAGCCTTGCATAGTGCTTGCCAAGTTTTGCATTCAAAATAGCAGTAGGTATCTGCATGGTATAATTTTACTGCAAAAGTAAAACCATGTTCGGTCCTCAAGTGAACTATCTTTACCTCTATATCTTTTTTAGTATTAAAACCAATCTTATCCAAAACAACAATTCTTGCATGGCAGGGAATACGGTAGTAGAATATTAAAAATAAATAAGTTGAAGCAAAAGAAGCAGAAGTCATGCTTAATTACGAAAAAAGACTTGTCATTGTGACTTACTGTATCCACTTCAAAGGTCTCATCCAACATGATGCTGAAGCGCCTACCATCAACTAGGAAAGGCTTGTCACACAGGCCGCACTCGTCTTCGCAGTATTCGCACATAGCGAATTCCCTTTCGTCGTCAGACATTTCCTATGTTCATAGTTGAAACATTTAAAATCGATCGAAGGAAATTACGAGAAAATTGATCAACACACAGATCACTATTACTCAATATGCAACGGATTGACTTTATGTATGTCGAGTCTTTCCTTCCTAAACTCTCATCTCACGTATATGGTGGGCACTCTCTCTGATATTGCGACAGTCGGTGATGGTGGCTCCTCCATTCGTCCCAGAGTGCATTACACCAAAATGTCTAGCACACCGGAACGAAGGAGAAGCAATCCCCACGACAACAGTCGGGATTCTTTATCTCTCTCTCATATATATATATATATATATATATATATATATATATATATATATATATATATATGGTGGACACTCTCCCTCACTGAAAGAAACACAAGAAGCCAAAACAGACCTAAAGTCAAACCCGTTCCATATATCAAACAGACGTGCATTCAATAAGCAAAACTAAATCATAAAACAAATTAGTATTCAAATTAACATGCATTCAATAAGCAAAACTAAATCATCTCGTGCGTCCGTACATCGTCGAATAGTATCACTAATACATCTCGAATAGTATCATACATATAACATCACTAATACAATTAGAACCATAGCGAACGACGGGTATCGGCGCGGGCGGTGGACATCCAAAGAGAAAGAACCATCACAGGATCATAGCTTGGATGAGATCCCTGAAGAACCTGCCAGGCATTGGAGAACCTGACGTCCAACACAGCCATATAGCGTCGGACGTGCTCGTCCTCCTCCCTAACACGGCGATGTATCACCTCCGTGGGGGCCGGCTCCCTCTGCACCGACAGTGGCCCACGCGACCGCCACTAAATAACCTTCGGGTCGATGACGAGCTGCGTCCTCACCAAGTTGCGCGCCCCGGAAGGTAGGACCTCGCAGTACCAGCCCGGCGGAGCCCAGTCCCGGACATGGCCCCTATAATCAAGCAGGCCTTCTCCACCGAATCGACGACGAGGATGCGGGCCAGGCATCGTCGACGTCAAGAACAAATGCTTAATTATGAAAACAAAATTAATAAACTTCTAAACTTAAATATATGTACTACAAAAACTAAATTAGATCATTATTATTCATCACGGGTTGACTATCGGTCTGTCGGGATTCTCCTTCCTCTCTCATATATGGTGGACACTCCCTCGCTGATTTTTCGACCGTCGATGATGGTCGCTACTCCTTCTTCCCTTAGTGCATAAAAAAGGTCTAGCACAAGGAGAAGAAGGAGAAGCAACCCCCACGATAATAGTCAGCATTCTTCTTCTCTCAACTCAAAATGTCGTTTAATTCTCTTTCTAGCAAATCTGGGTCACTCGATATTTCCTACATATTCTAGCACAAGTCATGCTAAAATTCATGAAAAAAATCCGGCATGACCTTTGCTAAAATAGGACATATCGAGCGTCTGAAATTTACCGGAACGGAAATGAATCAACACTCCGGCAAAACATAGGCCACCGTGAGGTGTTCCTTGCGAACATAGGCCACTTGGTCAAGCACTAGTACTACAGAACACTACATATCACATATTCCATGAAAATTGTCACACCTACTCATGTAGCTACTACTCTACTACAACTATCAAAACATCTTCATCGTCATCGACATGGGGATTTGGCTGGTCTCAGCTCGAGGTCAGAGGTGGTCGGTGACGGGGACGACGGCGGGATGATGCAAGGGCTCCTTGATTTCTGCAAAAACAAAATATAAACAAAAACATTATTATCCTCATCTTAGGACTTAGTGAAACCCTATGTCTAAAACATCCTAGTTCTAGCCCTAACATTTACTAAAAATACCTTGTTCTAACCCTAAAAATTGGAAAGACCTATACATTTACTAAAAATACCATAGTTCTAGCCCTAACATCTGTCCATCCATCCATCTATCTATATATCCTCATAAACCCTAGTTCTAATCATCGACATGGGCATTTTCATATTTTATTTGATACCGACATCGAACGAAATCTATTGTATTCAAAAACCTACATTTACTAAAAAAATATCATATAGCATAATACATTTCTGTACCTAAATATTTCTATTACTAATTTTTAACTCTTTTTTATTACTAAATTCTATTACTAAAAATTTTGTATTATAGAAAGGAGGAGGAGGAGGTGGGAGGAGGAGGGAGGAGGAGGAGAGAGCAGGAGGAGGGAGGGGGGGGGAGGAGGAGGGAGGAGGAGGGGGCTGCCGGAGGAAGGAGGGAGGAGGAGGGGGAGGGGGAGGGAGGAGGAGGGAGGGACCTTGGGGGCACTGGTGGGCGACGGTGGGCAATGGCGGCGACGGCGGCGACGGCGCGTGGCGGAGTGAGTGAGAGTGTGAGGAGGAAAGTGAGGACGCGCGCGGGCCGTACGTGTGGATAAGGTGCCCCGTAGTAGTAGCGCTGGTTTTAACCATCGCTACTGCTAAGTACAATAGCAGTAACGTTTTAGGTGAAGAAGCGCTACAACTATTTTGTTTGCGGAGCGAGGTGGGACTGAATTTAGCAGTAGCGCTGGTTAGAGGAAAGCGCTATTGCTAAATTCAATAGCAGTAGCGCTTTTAACCTATGAGTGCTACTAGTATACCTAGTCTGTTTGCAACGGTCTGGCAATTGTAGTAGTAGCGTGTTTTATATCTACAGCGCTACTGCTATGTGCATAGTAACAGCGCTCTTTCTGCCCAAGCGCTACTGCTATTATCAACATCGCTTCTTTTTTAAAAGCGCTACTGGTGAGCTCCTGTGTATAAGCATTTCCCTAGTGGCCTGTTCCAATTCACATCAGAGTCGAAGTAGATAGGGATCACCCCTTCCATCGGATTGTCCTGCCTCATCGTAACTGTTGCTACAATGAGTCGACGGCTTCACTTCATTCTTTTCGTACTCGAACCACGTTTGTTCCTTGGCGGTTATATTCGTCGATTCGGGCGACGACACGGTTAGATTCGTCGATTCGGGCGACGGTGATAGTCAAATAAAAACTCGGGAATGTGATAGACCATTTCTGTGGGCAATAGAAACTCAAACCACTCCCATTCAAAAAGTAGATGTACTCAATAGAAACTCAACATGAACCATAAAAATATATGAACTGTCCCCTCGCCCCGTCCCGTTTACTCGAATTTATACAACACGGTATTAATACACGTCCTACCGGGCAACATAAAAACTCAAACCAATCCCATTGAGAAAGTAGAGGACACTAAGCTAGAGAATAAACTAAAGCTTTCGATCTCACTTTTTTTCTTTAACAGGAAAGCATGAATTCCATCCATATCCACAGTGACCTCTTTTCATGAATTGTACGTAGGAGGAATAATGTGAGGAGGATCTTGAACGGCATCATAGCATTTCTTATTTTATTTTACTTGTGCCGGTGATCTGTCTCTGCTTATATTAGTTAGCACTCCTATGGGGGGCAAAAGAAAAGAGAAGAGAAGAGACTAGAAAAATGGGTTACCATACGCTGATCCAGCAGGGCGGCTACCCACCACCCCGCGTGTTGGGTTGCCGTTAGTTGAGATCCATCCAACCACCGCTAAACCAGCAGTAGTACAGTAGTAGCGACAGGGTTAAGCGACGGAGAGCGTATATACCAAACCAAACGAACAACCAGGTGCAGATTTCTTTTCCGTTTTGTAATGCATCCAGCTGCCTCCCGCTCGAGCCATGAAAAGTTTGGTTATATTATCAGAATAGTGCTTTGATGCGGTGCAAAAGTCCGAAGGCCGTTTTGTTAATGGCGGGAACCCCATCGCCCCACCGCAGGCCGGTAAACGTAATCCCGTTTGTTTATGCGGGGTTGATATTTTATGTGCATGATTCTTTCCTCCTTCCCTGCCCGCTGCCTGCCGGAATGATTGAGGAGTGGCGAGTAATCAATCGGCCGGGCCCGTCGTTTCGCATGAAAGTTCATGAGCTCGGACGTGGACAATTTGATTAAACAAGCGGGCTAGCTTTGTGATTGTGCGGTGAACGAACCCATGGGAGACACCTAATGATCTGCTAGCCGATGGGAGTACTATATTCCCGGCACAGTAGTTGGGTTTTATATGGTGGCAGTAGTACGATTGGGGACTTGTTCTTCGGTATACGCATCGCGGCATCGCGGCGGGTCAAGTCCATGCATGATTAGCAGAGTCTTGCGCACACAAATCTGGAATATAAAAGTCCATGGCTAACGAGTGTGCTTGTGGCATTCATAAGCACCACTTCATCTGATGTTTTTTTTTTGTGTGTGTGTTTGCCTATAATGTACAGTCTGTATAAGATTTCACTTTGGCAAACAATTAGTAATACTACCGTTAATTAGTTGTAAATAAACCAATAAGGCGGTAGGAGCATTTTCCCTCTGTTGTGTGGCTGGGGTCGCCATCCACGGACCGCGTCCGCGCGCGGCGCGCCGCGAGCCCAGAGGGTGTGTCAGCTCGTCGCTGGTTTTTTGCTTAGTTTAATCAGTACGTAACGTAGTCGCGGCTCATGTGATGCTTCTTGGCTGGCTGTCTGGCTAATTAGTCCGGTCTTAGAGAGCTTACGTAACGACGCACGCAATGAGATGATGCAGCGAGTTTAACTGAGCGCATGCATGCATAGTGCCCTGCCAGGCTGCCACCAAGCCTCCTCCCCTTGGCGACTAACCTCCTTTTACTACCAGTACTACTTTTGTGTGTGTGAATGTCCTGTTAATACTTGTCTTGACAGCTCCACACTTATCTCAAACGAGAAAGGATAAAGAAATGGAGCGAATTTCAGTTTTCACCCTCTGCTTTGACGTTTCTACAGTAATAATTATATTATTTGTACAAAGTCATCAACAATTAATATGAATATGAGGGAGTATACGGCGACCTGTTCTTGCCTGGGCCTCACAGCAGAATCGATCGATCGATCGCACCCCGCAAAAAAAAAAAAAAAAAAAAAGAATCGATCGATCGCGGTTAGTCAAGTCCATAATGGAGCTACAAAGTCCTAACGCCTTAATGAGGGTAGTGGTGCGTGTGCCATTCACAAGAAAAACACCACGCCCTCTCATGGTTCTTGTGCGCACCCGGTATAATGAGATTTTCGCTTTGACAAGCAATTAGCCTGACATAAAATAAATCACGTCAAAGAGCACGATCGCCAAGAAAATAAAAACCTCAGCCTTGCAGCTGGCGTCGCCACCTACGTACGGGCTGCGTGTGTGTGAACTCATCGAAGGTTTTGATCGCAAAATTTAATATTAATCACCAAGTAATAATACTGCTAGAACGTAGTGAAATGATGCAGCGGGCATACCCCCCTGCCACTAAGTCCCCTCCCCTCGGCGACTAATTAACCTCAACTCCGCGTGTTACGACTCGTCTCCACCGACCTGTACATTCTTTTGCGTACGTACCGTCTCAAACAAGAAATGACGAGGAAAAAAAATATATGTACTGCGCACAACACACTAGCTACTGCGTACGTGTTGCCAAAAGAAAAAGACATACACCATGCGGAATAGAGACAATCCAAAAGTCGGACCGCACACAGTGCGTCGGATCATACCAACGTCGGATCGCACGCACGATCACATTTAAATAGAGACAAATGTGCTTAGTTTTTACATGTCCAAATTCAAAAGAACATCGGTCCAGTAATTCATGCATTTCTATCATGCCGGACCGGCAATCTCATCTGTCTGCTCCCTCGGACAAGTTGCGGCTAAGAATACTTGTAGGAGAGTGATGCCACGTTAACGTCGACGATGTAAGGCACCGTACCGACGGGGTTTCGAGCTGCTTAGCGTCGTAGTAGTACGGAGGCTTGTAAGGCTCCGGCCTAGATGCCGTCTGTACTGTGAGCGCGCCCGTCTGACGGCGTCCTCCACGGTCGCGCCGACCACACCGTTCGCCACACCCATCGCCACCACCAGACTCAACGACGGCGAATCCCTTCTTGAGCTTCCCTTCCTTTACGGCCTTCGCTTTGATGCGACGAGTTTGTCGCGTCGCCGAGCTGATCTTCCGAGCGAGCGTGATGCTCGGATCCTCTGGCACCTACGCCGGCACCATCTCCGTCAAGTTCTTCGGTGTTTCCATACGTCGGCAGCAGAAGAAAGCAGAGGATGGGAGAAAAGAGCGGGAATTTGACGGAGAACTACGGGGAACGGAAGAAGAAAGTGGGGAATTTTAACACGAAAACAATGCGGGATGCTACAAAAGCGCGTGTTCCGCTTTTTTTTTGGGTCCAAGGTGAAGAGTGACATGGTAGAGAGCGACATTTCGCGTGTCCGGACTCCGGCAATCCTTCCCCTCCCCCACATGTTTGTCTCCGGTGTACACGAAAAAAATACACGTCCGGACCGATACAACCGCGTTGAATGACTTGGGACAACATGATCTGAACGGTTGCGGAAAGTTTACGGATCCACGTTGAAGATGCCTTAATACACTAGTGATATCCCAAGAGAAGCTCAAATGGTGGTACAAGAGCGCGCGATGTGTACTGAGTGCAAGCAACGCGAATCCAAGCAATAGATCCCTCCCTCGTACTTTACGTTTCGCATACCATGTTTTCAGCTCCCTTTTGCGCAAGTACTAGTATCTTCTGAAATTTGCCGTGCAGGATGGAAGCATCCATTCTGAACCTTAATTTGCGATGAGATCAGAGCATGGCCATTCATCGGCGCCTGACGTAGACCTCAACTTCGGTTTTGCTGCTTTCTTATACAATCACCAGTACCATTTCCGTTGCGAGGTTGCATGGGTTGGTTGATTGATCGATCGTCGTGCCATCTTTTTTAAACACGGCCTGCCTTTTATTTTATTTGCTGAAACGACGAGCCGACTAAATATTCTACACCATGAACAGTTCATTTCTCATCTTGTCCAGATATAGAAATAGAAGAAATCAGTTCAGCAATGGATTGGTTTCGTGTCGCACAGTGATTGCACGAACCATGAGCTATCGGATATCTGCCATTTGTCCACTGCCTCAAAATATTTGTTTTTAATCATTTGGTTTTTCTTTTCCTGAAAAGTCCTTACCTGTAATACATGTGTAACATGTTCGAATTTGTTAGTAGTCTTTTGGTCCAAAGCCCAACAAAAATTCTGAAATTCTCATGACAATGCATTGTATCATGTGATGATGTGAGTGGAATTAAAGTTTAACCCCATATCACTAGTTGGAAGAGGGTTGCACCACCTTATAAGAAGATATTTTCTATTGTAAAAAAATGATGATGTCTTCTAGCACTTGTACGAGCATGAGAAGAGGAGACCTACTCGCTCGCCTCGTCACACCACGCCTTGTCACGACGCACCGCGGGTTGCGGGATCGAATCGAGCCGAGCTCATACCTACGCGCTTATATTTGCTGGTCAGGAACGGAGAGTCCTAACAGACGCGTCACGATCTGATACGTCGGATCATGGACTGTTACCAACTCGGATGTGGGTCTAGTCCACGTCTCTCCATCCGGACGCATGTATATATATGAGGTGTCAGCCAACCCTAGCCGCCGCCACAACATATGGTTTCGCATCGTTTCAGAATATTGCGCCGTCATCCAAGTCTTATCCATCCCTCCTTCCGGCATGCACTGCGAGAAGGGACAACATGCCTCCGTAACCCCACCTCTCGTGATCCTGTACGAGAGAGGGGCGATCCGGTTTTTGGGAAGCGCACTCGGGCGACTGCTGGCAGCGATTTCTTCCCGGACGACGACTTCTTCCCCAATCTCGACAACCTCTTCATCAATGACATGGCCGACAACACCAACACTGGCGGTTCTGCTCCTGCTGCACCATATGCAATCTTATCCTCTCTGTTTGAGATCATGCTAGAATGTCTGTTTCTAGTTTGTGCCGTAGATTCGATCTATTCATGTACTATGTTAGTCTGCATGATTAGTTCAATCTTTCTTATAGCTGTCATGGTTTATTTACTGTTTATTCGGATTAAATTTTGCAACAATTACTTATAAACTCAACAATCCAAAAACCTGATTATAGGCAATTTACTCCAAGTGGTTTTGATGCACATCTGAAGCCGCCCACCTTCATGGGGGTGCAATATAAGAGGTGGCGCAGGAGAGCAGTCTACTGGCTTCAAACCATGTACTTCTATGATGCCACCAAGGGCAAGCCTGAGGGCGATCTTAATCCCGCACAGCAGGAAGCTTTTGAGAAGATTGATACCCTGTTCAAGAGTGCCCTTCTGAGTGTTCTTGACGATTCCATTGTGGATTTGTATATGTCATTTGACAGCAGCAAGGACATGTGGGCTGCGCTCGAGGCCAAGTTTGGGGCCTCGGACACTGGCAGCAAGTTGTACGTCATGGAGCAATTCTATGACTACAAGATGACCGATGAGTGTTCTGTTGTTCAACAAGCTCATGAGATACAATCACTCACGAATGAGCTTGAGTACTTTAAATGTGTGTTGCCAGAGGCATCATTGCCAAGCTTTCATCTTTGTGGGCTAATTTTGCTACTTGTCTGAAACACAAGAGACATGAGTTTTCCGTTTCGAATCTCATTGGATCTCTTGATGTTGAGGAGAAGGCGAGAGAAAAAGAGACGTATGCTTGAGCTGTTGAGGGAGCTTCTAGTGCCCACATGGTATAGAAGAAGAACTTCCATCTCAACAAGCCCCAAAACAACAAGAACAAATCTCAGGGCAAAGGCAAATTTGTTTCGAAGAACAAGCCATCGCACTCTACCAACTTCAAGAAGAATTCTCATAAGAAGGGAAAGGAATTATGCCATGGCGGCGGTGATCCTAATCACTGGGCTTCGAGATGTCCTAACCGCTTTGAGAAGCACAAACCTGAGAAGAGCGACAAGTCCGGTAATGTTGTCATCGGTGACACTGATATGAATGAATCTCGGTACGATATTTTTCCTACCATCCTTTCAGTATGTCATTCTCGTGATTGGTTAATTGACACAAGTGCCAATGTACATGTTTGTGTTGATGCCTCCATGTTTTCTTCTTATCAGTTCACATGGACTTCTCCTCTGCCGATGGGTAACGGGTCACATACCATTGTTTGAGGTGTCGGTCCGATCGATCTGAAGTTTACTTCAGGGAAGATCGTGCGCCTCAAGAACGTTCGTCATGTGCCCTCCATCAATAAAAATCTCGTCATTCGTTCCCATTTGTGTCGAGATGGTTTTAAGTTGGTTTTCGAGTCCAATAAAGTTGTAATTTCTAAATATGGACAATTTTGTTGGAAAAAGCTATGAGTGTAGAGTCTTGTTCCGCCTGTCTTTTGTCAGATATTTGCACTAAAGTTATTAATAAAGTTTGCCACAATAATGAGTCCAATATTTGGCATTCATGACTCTGTCATATTAACTTTGATTGCATGTTGATACGTCCATTTTGCATCATGATTTTCTACTATTATGTACTTTGTTTTGTTGAATAATGATGCTTTGAGGAGTGATTCTAATGCCTTTTGTGTCATAATATGCAAGGTTTACACAAAGAGGCAGAATACCGACAGCTAGAATTCTGGACCCAAGAAAAGCAAGTCAGAGATACCTATTCTGCACAACTTCAATGAAACTGAAAATTTACGGAGATTATTTTTGTATTTAATAAAAATTACTGGAGCTGAAAACTACCGGAGAGGGCCCCCCAGGTGGGCACAAACCACCAGGGTGTGCCAGCCCCCTTGGCCACGCCCTGATGGGTTGTGCCCAGCCTGGCCCGCTTCTGGTGCCCATCTTCTGGTATATGGTCACTCTTGACCTAAAAAAAATAGAGGACTTTTGGGACGAAGCGCCGCCGCCTCAAGGCGGAACTTGGGCAGGATCACTTTTGCCCTCCGGCAGAGCGATTCCGCCAGGGGAACTTCCCTCCCGGAGGGGGAACTCCGCCGGGGGAACTTCCCTCCCGGAGGGGGAGATCGAAGCTATCGTCATCACCAACATCCATGTCATCTTTGGGAGGCCAATATTCATCAACATCTTCAACAAACCCATCTCCTCTCAAACCCTAGTTCATCTCTTGTGGTCAATCTTTGTACCGGAACCTCGGATTGGTACCTGTGGGTGACTAGTAGTGTTGATTACCTTGCGTAGTTGATTTCTATATGGTTTATTTGGTGGAAGATTATATGTTCAGATCCATTATGTTATTCAATACTCCTTTGGTCTTGAGCATGTTTATTATTTGTGAGTAGTTACCTTTGTTCTCGAGGACACGGGAGAAGTCATGTTGCGAGTAATCATGTGAATTTGATATGTGTTCAATATTTTGATGATATGTATGTTGTGATTCCCTTAGTGGTGTCATGTAACGTCGACTACATGACACTTCGCCATTCATGGGCCTAAGGGAATGCATTGTGGAGTAGTTATTAGATGATGGTTTGCTAGAGTGACAGAAGCTTAAACCCTAGTTTATGGGCTACTTCGTAAGGGGCTGATTTGGCTCCACATGTTTAACGCTATGGTTAGACTTTGTCTTAATACTTTTCTCGTAGTTGCGGAGGCTAGCGAGGGGGTTAATCATAAGTAGGTTTTTAGTTCAAGTAAGAACATCACCTTAGCACCGGTCCACCCATATATCAAATTATCAAAGTAGTGAACACGAATCAAACCAACATGCTAAAAGTGACTAGACGAATTTCCCATGTACCCTCAAGAACACTTTGCCTATTACCAGTGATTGTTCTGGCATGTCCTTTGCCTCAAAAGGATCGGGATACCTTGATGCACCTTGTTTACCACTACCGTTACTTGCTCGTTACAACCTTGCTATCAAACTATCTGTTACCTACAATTTCAGTGCTTGCAGAGATTACCTTGCAGAAAACCGCTTGCCATTTCCTTCTGCTCCTCGTTGTGTTCAACACTCTTACTTATCGAAGGGAGTACGATTGATCGCCTATACTTGTGGGTCATCAAGACTCTTTTCTGGCACCGTTGCCGGGGAGTGAAGCGCTCTTGGTAAGTGGAAATCGGTAAGGAAAATTTTTATACTACGTGCTGAAATTTACTATCACTTGTTACTTTGGAAAAAATCCTTTGAGGGGTTTGTTTGGGGTATCTTCACCTCGACCAGAACCACAATTAGTTACCACTCAACCTACAACACCTACTGAAAATTTTACTTATGAATTTCCTTCGGGTATGCTAGAAAAATTTCTTGCTAAACCTTATGCAGGAGATGGTGCTGAACATCCTGATATGCATCTTTTATATGTGAATGAAATATGTGGATTATTTAAGCTTGCAGATTTATCTGGAGATGAAGTTAAGAAGAAGGTTTTCCCTTTATCTTTGGAGGGAAAGCATTGAAATGGTATAGGCTATGTGATGATCTTGGATCGTGGAACTGGGATCATTTGCAATTGGAATTCCATCAAAAGTTTTATCCTATGCATCTAGTTCATCGTGATCGGAATTATATATTTAATTTTTGGCCTCGTGAAGGAGAAAGTATTGCTCTAGCTTGGGGGAGGCTTAAGTCAATGTTATATTCATGCCCCAATCATGACATTCTGAGGGAAGTTATCATTCAGAATTTTTATGCTCGACTTTCTCATGATGATCAATCCCTGCTCGATAGTTCATGCATTGGTTCCTATATGAAGAAGACTATTGCAAGTGGGATCTCTTAGAAAGAATTAAACACAACTCTGAAGATTGGGAACTCGACGAAGGTAATGAGTCAGAACATGAAGAAGAGAGATTACTGAAACTTCTAAGGAAGCATTGGGCTGCTATTGGATATACTCTTGATGATACTAAGGGCATTAGCCCCACTCTATGTCAGCACAAGATCAATATGGAACCTGATGCTAAACCCGTTGTTGATCACCAACCGCGATTGAATCCTAAGATGGAGGAAGTGGTAAGAACTGAAGTATTAAAGCTTCTGTAAGTAGGTATAATCTATCCCATAGTTGGTAGTAGATGGGTAAGTCCCGTTCACTATGTCCCTAAGAAAGGAGGTATCACCGTTGTTCCTAATGATAAGAATGAACTCATTCCGCAAATAATTGTCACTGGCTATAGAATGGTAATTTATTTTAGAAAATTAAATAAAACTACCTGGAAAGATCATTACCCTTTGCCTTTCATTGATCAAATGCTAGAGAGACTATCTAAGCACACACACTTTTGCTTCCTAGATGGATATTCTGGTTTCTCTCGAATACCTGTGTTACAATCCGATCAAGAGAAAACCACCTTTACTTGCCCTTTTGGAACCTATGCTTATAGACGTGTATGCCTTTTCGTTTATGCAATGCACCTTCTATCTTCCAAAGATGTATGACTGCTATATTCTCTAATTTTTGAGAAAAGATCATGGAGATTTTCATTGATGATTTTTCCGTTTACAGAACTTCTTTTTATGATTTCTTAAGCAACCTTGATCGAGTTTTGTAAAGATGTGGACAAACTAATCTCGTCTTCAATTGGGAGAAGTGTCATTTTATGGTTAATGAAGGTATTCTCTTGGGCATAAGATCTCTGAACGAGGTATTGAGGTGGATCAAGCTAAAATTGATGCAATTGAAAAAATGCCAAGTCCTAAAGATATTAAAAGTATTCTAAGTTTCCTTGGTCACGCTGGTTTTTATAGGAGGTTCATTAAAGACTTCTCTAAAATTTCTAGGCCTCTTACTAATCTTTTGCAAAAGGATATTCCTTTTGTCTTTGATGGCGATTATGTAAAAGCCTTTGAAACACTCAAGAAATCTTTAACCTCTGCACCTATCGTTCAACCACCTGATTGGAACTTGCCTTTTGAAATTATGTGTGATGCTAGTGATTATGCTATTGGTGCTATCCTAGGACAAAGAGTTGATAAGAAATTGAATGTTATCCATTATGCTAGTAATACTCTAGATAGTTCCCAACGAAATTATGCTACTACTAAAAAAGAATTTTTAGCAGTTGTGTTTTCTTGTGATAAATCTAGATCCTATATTGTTGACTCCAAAGTTATTGTTCACACCGATCATGCTGCTATAAAATAACTTATGGAAAAGAAAGATGCTAAACCTATGCTTATTAGGTGGGTTCTTTTGCTTCAAGAATTTGACTTGCATATCATTGGTAGGAAAGGAGTTGAGAACCCCGTAGCTGGTAACTTATCTAGGTTAGAAAATATTCTTGATGATCCACTACCTATTGATGATAGTTTCCCTCACGAACAGCTAGCCGCAATAAGTGTCTCACACAACACACCTTGGTATGCTGATTATGCTCATTACACTGTCGCTAAATATATACCACCTAGCTTTACATATCAACAAAAGAAAAAAAATTCTTCTATGACTTGAGACATTACTTTTGGGATGACCCACATCTTTATAAAGAAGGAGTGGATGTTTTTATTAGACATTGTGTACCTGAGCATGAACAGGAACAAATCCTACGGAAATGTCATTCCGAAGCTTATGGAGGACATCATGCGGGAGATAGAACTGTTCACAAGGTATTACAATCTGGTTTTTATTGGCCTACTCTCTTCAAGGATGCCCGTAAGTTTGTCTTGTATTGCGATGAATGTCAAAGAATTGTTATTATCGGTAAGAGTCAAGGAATGCCTATGAATTATTCACTTGTTGTTGAACCATTTGACGTGTGTGTTTTTGATTATATGGGACCTTTTCCTTCCTCTAATGGATACACTCATATTTTAGTCATGGCTGATTATGTCACTAAGTGTTTAGAAGCTATTCCAACTAGTAGTGTTGATCACCACACCTCCATTAAAATGCTTAGAGAGGTTATCTTTCTGAGGTTTGGAGTCCCTAGATATTTAATGACTGATGGTGGTTCACACTTTATTCATGGTGCTTTTCGTAAGATGCTTGCTAAATATGATGTTAACCATAGAATTGCATAACCCTATCATTCTCAATCTAGTGGTCAGGTAGAACTTAGCAATAGAGAAATAAAATTAATATTACAAAAAACTGTCAATAGGTCTTGTAAGAATTGGTCTAAGAAATTAGACGATGCACTTTGGGACTATAGAACAACTTATAAAAATCCTATGCGTATGTCTCCCTATAAAATGGTATATGGGAAAGCTTGTCATTTGCCTCTAGAATTAGAACATAAAGCATTTTGGGCAATTAAAGAACTCAACTATGATTTCAAACTTGCCGGTGAAAAGAGGCTATTTGATATTAGGTCACTAGATGAATGGAGAACCCAAGCGTATGAAAATGCTAGGATATTTAAAGAAAAAGTAAAAAGATGGCATGACAAAAGAATTAAAAAGCGAAAAATTCAAAATAGTAGACCATGTTCTTCTGTTCAACTCTCGTTTAAGATTTTTTCCAGGAAAGCTTCTCTCGAAATGGGAAGGACCGTATATTATCGAAGAGGTATATCGTTTTGGAGCTATCAAGATTAATAATGCCGAAGGTACTAACCCGAAGGTGGTCAATGGACAAAGAATTAACCATTGTATTTGAGGTACGCCTATTAACGTTGAAATCCATGTAATCCAAACCATGACATCGGAGGATCACATAAAAGAAACCTTCCGGAACACTCCAGATTTCTTAAAAGAGGAGGTATGTGATTCGATAAGTAAATGGACTCTGAAAAATCCGCAGAAATATTTTCTGTCAGGTTTGGAATATTTTAGAATTTTGTAAATAAAGAAGTATACTGGAAGGTGATCGAGGAGAGCACGATACACCAGGGCGCGCCAGTCACCCCTGGCCGTGCCCTGGTAGTTGTGCCCACCTCAGATGCCTTCCCGACTCTGTTTTCCTTCCAAATACTTTTTCCCAAGAATGAAAATTCCCTATATATACCCCCAATTGTTTTGACGACTGCATCGCAGAAAAATCCCCTGTTCTTGTTTCATGTTGTTTTCCTGCCAGATTTGCCGAATCAGGCATCATGTCTTCCCCCTCTTCTAACAACTTGGAAGAAGATGCTTGGCTAATGAAGATAGAGTTGAAGAGGGAGGAGCCGGAATAAGTCAACAAGGGAGTCAAGGGCCAGGAGGCTGTGGTGGATCAGCCCCCTGAAGGAAAGCGACCCACGAGCATGGTGAAAGAGGAAGAAGAAGATATCCTTCGGCCTTACTATTCTCATCTCACCCCTCTTGAAATTGAAGCTTTCAGGACTTTCGAGAAGGTTCATGTTCAGAATAAATACCTCACCCATGAAAATATTTTGCCAGAGGAGCATATCACCACCCTCAGGAGCGTCATCCGCAAATTGAAGTACTTATTGGAGCTAAAGTGTGACGCCTTACCACCACCTTCTTCATCACCACCACCAAGGGAGACTTGAGCACACGGGTATGGGCACTCCCCTTGGCTTAAGCCAAGCTTGGGGGAGGTGCCCCAGTATCGTATCACCACCCCTTCTATTCACCTTTATCTATTTTTAGTTTGATCCTTAGTTTCCCTTTGCTTTAGTTGAATAAAAGTTTAGCATGATCTATTTTCGTGTGTTAGTTCCGTGGCCTATCTATCTGTGTAATCGAGTGAGAGTTATATAATAAAGTTAGTTTTAGTTTTTGCCTCTTTACTTTCTTGTTGCAATCAAAATAAAGGAAAAGAAACAAATGAAAAAATCATATTCCAAACCCTAAACTCTGAAGATTAGCATATGATTTTTTTCATTTGTTTCATATGCTTGTCAATCTTTAATAAATTTTACTACTTATACTTTTCCTTATGTGATGTCATTACTCACCATAAGATTAGCATTTTTTATCATTTATTTCTTTTCCTTTATTTGATTGTAACCAGAAAGTAAAGAGGCAAAAACTAAAACTAACTTTATTATATAAATTTCACTCGATTACATAGATAGATAGGCCACAGAACTAACACACCAAAATAGATCATGCTAACTTTTATTCAACTAAAGCAAAGGAAAAGTAAGGATCAAACTAAAATAGGTAAAGGTGAATTTTTATTCTTGAGAAAACAAGTATTTGGAAGGAAATGGAGTTGGGAAGGCATCCGAGGTGGGCACAACCCACCATGGCGCGGCCAGGGGTGCCTGGCGCGCCCTGGTGTATCGTGCTCATCTCGATCACCTTCCAGTTTATTTATTTATTTCCAAATTTCTAAAATATTCGAAAACTGACAGAAAATATTTTTTCGGATTTTTCGGAGTCCGTTTACTTACTGAATTACGTACCTCTTATTTTCAAGGATTCTGGGGTGTTCTGGAAGGTTTCTTTTATGTGCTCCTCCGGTGTCATGGTTTGGATAACATTGCTTTCAACGTTAATAGGCATACTTGAGATATAGTGCTTAATTCTTTGTCCATTGACCACCTTCGGGTTAGTACCTTCGGCATTATTAATTTTTCTAGTTCCAGAACGATAGACCTATTCGATAATATATGGTCCTTCCCATTTGGAGAGAAGGTTTCCATCAAAAAATCTTAAACGAGAGTTAAAAAAAGAACACAGTCTCCTATTTTGAATTCCCGCTTTTGGATTCTCTTGTCATGCCATCTCTTTACTTTTTCTTTGAATAGCTTGGCATTTTCAAACACTTGGGTTCTCCATTCATCTAGTGAGATAATATCAAATAGCCTCTTCTCATCGGCAAGTTTGAAATCACAGTTGAGCTCTTTGATTGCCAAAATGCTTTGTGTTCTAGTTCTAGAGGCAACTGACAAGCTTTTCCATACACCATTTTATATGGAGACATACCCAGCGGATTTTTATAAGCCCTTTCTTTAAGACAAAAGTGCATCATATAATTTCTTAGACCAATTCTTACGAGACCTATTGAAATTTTTTGGTAATATTAATTTTATTTCTCTATTGCTAAGTTCAACCTGACCACTAGATTGAGGATGATAGGGTGATGCAATTCTGTGGTTAACATCATATTTAGCAAGCATCTTACGGAAAGCACCATGAATAAAGTGTGAACCACCATCGGTTATTAAATATCTACGGACTCCAAACCTTAGAAAGATAACCTCTTTAAGCATTTTAATGGAGGTGTGGTGATCAACACTACTAGTTGGAATAGCTTCTACCCACTTAGTGACATAATCAACCGCAACTAAAACATGAGTGTATCCGTTAGAGGAAGCAAAAGGTCCCATATAATCAAAAAACCCACACGTCAAATGGTTCAAAAACAAGTGAATAATTCATAGGCATTTCTTGGCGTTATTGCCATTACCAATTCTTTGATATTCATCACAAGACAAGAGAAACTTACGGGCATCGTTGAAGAGAGTAGGCCAATAAAAACCCGATTGCAGTACTTTGTGAACAGTTCTATCTCCCGCATGATGTCCCCCATAAGCTTCAGAATGACATTATCGTAGGATTTGTTCTTGTTCATGCTTAGGTACACAACGTCTAATAATACCATCCACTCCTTTGTAAAGATGTGGGTCATCCCAAAAGTGTGGTCTCAAGTCATAGAAGATTTTTTCTTTTGTTGATATGTAAAGTTAGGTGGTATATATTTAGCGACAATGTAATTAGCATAATCAGCATACCAAGGTGTGTTGTGTGAGACACTTATTGCAGCTAGTTGTTCGTCAGGGAAACTATCATCAATAGGTAGTGGGTCATCAAGAATATTTTCTATCCTAGATAAGTTATCAACTACGAGGTTCTGAGCTGCTTTCCTATCAACGATATGTAAGACAAATTCTTGAAGCAAAAGAACCCACCTAATAAGTATAGGTTTAGCATCTTTCTTTTCCATAAGATATTTTATAGCAGCATGATTGGTGTGAACAATAACTTTGGAGTCAGCAATATAGGATCTAAATTTATCACAAGCAAACACAACTGCTAAAAATTCATTTTCAGTATTAGCATAATTTCGTTGGGCACTGTAGAGTTTTACTAGCATAATGTATAACATTCAATTTCTTATCAACTCTTTGTCCTAGGAAAACACCAACAACATAATCACTAGGATCAGACATAATTTCAAAAGGCAAGTTCCAATCAGGTGGTTGAACGATAGGTGCACAGGTTAAGGCTTTCTTTAGTTTTTCAAAGGCTTCTACACAATCATGATAAAAACAAAAAGGACATCCTTTTGCAAAATATTAGTAAGAGGCCTAGAAATTTTAGAGAAGTCTTTAATAAACCTCCTATAAAAACTAGTGTGACGAAGGATACTTCGAATACCTTTAATATCTTGAGGACTTGGCATTTTTTCAATTGCATCAATTTTAGATTGATCCACCTCAATACCTCGTTCCGAGATCTTATGCCCCTAGAAAATACCTTCATTAACCATAAAGTGTCACTTCTCCCAATTCAAGACGAGATTAGTCAGTTCACATCTCTGCAAAACTCGATCAAGGTTGCTTAAGCACTCATCAAAAGAAGTTCCGTAAACGGAAAAATCATCCATGAAAACGTCCACAATCTTTTCACAAGAATTAGATAATATAGCAGTCATACATCTTTGAAAGGTAGCAGGTGCATTGCATAAACCAAAAGACATACGTTTTCTTGGTATTCTCTTGATCGGATTGTGAAGTAAAGGGTAAGTAAAGGTGGTTTTCTCTTGATCGGATTGTGTCATAGGTATTTGAGAGAAATAGAATATCCATCTAGGAAACAAAAATGCCTATGCTTAGATAATATCTCTAGAATTTTATCAGTGAAAGGCAAAGGGTAATGATCTTTCCTAGTAGCTTTATTTAATTTTCTAAAATCAATTACCATTCTATAGCCAGTGACAATTCTTTGTGGAATAAGCTCATTTTTATTTTGAACAACGGTAATATCTCCTTTCTTAGGGACACAACGAACGGGACTTACCCATCCACTATCAGCTATGGGATATATTATACCTGCTTTCAGAAGCTTTAATATTTCAGTTCTTACCACTTCCTTCATCTCAGGATTCAATTGCCGTTGGTGATCAACAACAGGTTTAGCATCAGGTTCCATATTGATCTTGTGCTGACATAGAGTGGGACTAATGCCCTTAAGATCATCAAGAGTATATCCAATAGCATCCCGATGCTTCCTTAGAACTTTCAATAATCTCTCTTATTCATGTTCTGAAAGGTTAGCACTAATAATAACAAGATATATCTTTTTCTCATCAAGATAAGCATACTTCAAAGTGTCAGGCAATTGTTTAGTTGGAACATAGGATCACCTTTAGGTGGAGGAGGACCTCCAAGAGTTTCAATAGGCAAATTGTGTTTCAGTAGAGGTTGTTGTTCAAAGAAAATTTTATCTATCTCATTTCTTTCACTAAAGTGCAAATCATTTTCATGGTCTAGCAAATATTGTTCTAGTGGATTGGTAGGAGGAACCGCAATAGAAGCAAGACCAATTATTTCATCCTTATTAGCTAATTCTTTATCACGGGGTTGTCTACTAAACTTGGAAAAATTAAACTCATGAGACACATTACCAAAATAGATGGTGCTCAAGAAAGGTCTACCAAAGATAATGGGAAAAAAGTTGTCTTGTGGGGAACCAAAGTCTAGAAAATTAGTAGAGTATTTTACTTTCCCACACAAGACTTCAACATCTCTAACAATCCCAAGTTGTGTGAAGTGTCTCTATTAGCAAGTTTAATAGAAACATCAATATTTTCCATTTCAGCAGGTTCTATTTCATCCATAATTTCTTGGTATAAGTTAAAAGGGATAGCACTCACACTAGCACCTAAATTACATAAACCATGGTAGCAACGATCTCCTATTTTAACTGAGACAATGGGAAAGCCTTCTATAGGTCCATATTTATCTTTGTTATCAGGATTAGCAATTCTAGCAGCTTCATCACAAAGGTAGATGACATTCCCATCAACATTTTCTACCAAGAGATCGTTAACCATAGCAACACTAGGTTCTACTTTAATTTGCCCAGGGGGTTTAGGTTCTCTTATATTACTCTTACGAACCACAGTTGATACCTTAGCATGTTTCAATATAAGTGGTAGGCACAACTGGATCAACATTGTAAACGATGGTTTCTTCTTTAGCTATTACCAGTTCTTTAATTTCTTATTTAATAGGGGGATGATATTTAAACCACTTCTCCTTAGGGTGGTCAACATGAGTAGCAAATGCTTCACATAAAGAGGCTACTATCTCAGACTCAAGTCCATATTTAGAGCTAAACTTATGAAATGCATCGGTATTTATAAAAGATTTAACACAATCAAATTCAAACTTTATACCTGACTGATTACCTTCGTCGAGTTCCCAATCTTCAAACTTTTGTTTAATTCTTTCTAAGAGATCCCACTTGAAATCAATAGTATTCTTGATATAAGAACCAGCACAAGAAGTATCAAGCATGGATTGATCATTATGAGAAAGCCGAGCATAAAAAAATTCTGAATGATAACTTCCCTTAGAATGTCATGATTGGGGCATGAATATAAAATTGACTTAAACCTCCTGATACGTCTCCAACGTATCTACTTTTCCTAACACTTTTCCTCTTGTTTTGGACTCTAATTTGCATGATTTGAATGAAACTAACCCCGGACTGACGCTATTTTCAGCAGAACTACCATGGTGTTGTTTTTGTGTAGAAATAAAAGTTCTCGAAATGGAACGAAACTTTGCGAGGATTTTTTATATCAATAATAAGAATTTCTGGAGCCAAGACTTGCCGGAGAGGGGCACCTGGGTGGGCACAACCCACCAGAATGCGCCCCCTCTCCCGGCATGCCCAGGTGGGTTATACTCACCTGGTGGCCCCACAGACCCTAATTCTGATGCTATAAAATCACATTATTCCAGAAAAAATCAGGGAGAAAGAATTATCACAATCCACGAGACGGAGCCGCCGCCACCTCCTGTTCTTCATCGAGAGGCTAGATCTGGAGTCCGTTTGGGGCTCCGGAGAGGGGGATCTTCGTCCTTCGTCATCACCAACCCTTCTCCATCGCCAATTCCATGATGCTCCCCACCGGGAGTGAGTAATTCCTTCGTAGGCTTGCTGATCGGTGAGGAGTTGGATGAGATTCATCGTGTAATCGATTTAGTTTGGTTAGGGCTTGATCCCTAGTATCCACTATGTTCTTAGATTGATGTTGCTATGACTTTGCCATGCTTAATGCTTGTCACTTTGGGCCCGGGTGCCATGAACTCAGATCTGAACCGTTTATGTTATCATCAGCATATCCATGTTTTAGATCTGATCTTGCAAGTTATAGTCACCTACTACGTGTTATGATCCGATAACCCCGGAGTGACAATAACCGGGACTTCCTCCGGTGATTACCGTAGTTTGTGGAGTTCATGTATTCACTATGTATTAATGCTTTGTTCCAGTTCTCTATTAAAAGGAGGCCTTAATATCCCTTGGTTTCCAGTATGGACTCTGCTGCCACGGGAGGGTGGGACAAAAGATGTCATGCAAGTTCTTTTAATAAAGCACACATGACTTTTTAAGGAATACATGCCTACATTATATCGATGAACTGGAGCTAGTGCCGTATCGTCCTAGGTTATAACTGTCTCATGATGAATATCATCCAACAAGTCACCGATCCAATGCCTACAAATTTATCTTATATTGTTTCAGCTAAGTTACTACTGCTATCATCGCTGTTACACTTGCTACAAAATTACTGCTATCACTGTTATCGTTACTGTTACTGTTGTCACTACTATCAAAACTATCATATTACTTTGCTACCGATTACTTGCTGCAGATAATTAATCTCCAGGTGTGGTTGAATTGACAACTCATCTGCTAATACCTTCAAATATTCTTTGGCTCCCCTTGTGTCGAATCTATAAATTTGGGTTGAATAATCTCCCCTCGAAAACTGTTGCGATCCCCTATACTTGTGGGTTATCAAGACCTTTTTTTGGCGCCATTGCCGGGGAGCATAGCTATATTTGTTGAGTCTCTTGGGATTATTATCATATTATCACTATTAAGAATCTGAAGGATCCTAAGACTAAGATATTTCCCTCAAGGACGAGGGGAGGTAATGAACTGCCATCCAGTTCTGCTTTATATTCACCTTTTGTTATGAGTAAACTTGCAACACCACCACATGCTATTAATTTTGATATGTCACAAGTTATTGATGATGCTACTTCTGTTATGGATAATGCTTATGATGACGCTAGTACCTTGCTTGATAATGATGATGTGGCACTTGGTGAATTTCTTGATAAACAAATTACTAGAGTTATACAACATGATGTTGAATCTGATGATGAGCTTGAAACTGAATCTCCTGAAACACCTGCTAGAACTAGCCTTCCTAGATATGAATTGCCTAAGGTACCGGAAGGTTATGTTATGAGTGAAGAAAAAACTAGAGATATTCTTGCTTGCAAAGATAGAGATGATTTAGAGAAATTATTACACAAGTATAAAGAAAAATCTCTGAATGCTAGAGTGAAGTGTGATCCTAAGTTTGCTACTTCACCTATCTTCATTGAAGACAAGGACTATGAATTGTCTGTCGACCCAGAGTTAATTACTTTGATTGAATCTGATCCTTTCCATTATGAAACTGAAACTGTTGTGGCAGATCTCACTAAGTTGAATGATACAACCACCCTTTTTACTCATGATGAGAAAACTCGCTATTACTTTATTCTCAAATTATTTCCTTTCTCATTAAAGGGTGATGCTAAAGATTGGTATAATACTCTTGCTCCTAGTTGTGTGCGTAGTCCCTAGGATATGATTTATTACTTCTCTGAAAAATATTTTCCTGCTCATAAGAAACAAGCTGCCTTACATGAAATATTTAACTTTGTGCAAATTAAAGAAGAGAGTCTCCCACAAGCTTGGGGGAGGCTTTGCCAGTTACTTAATGCTTTGCCTGATCATCCTCTTAAGAAAAATGAAATACTTGATATCTTCTATAATGGACTAACCGGTGCTTCTAGGGATTTCCTAGATAGTTGTGTTGGTTGTGTTTGCAGGGAACAAATTGTTGGACAAGCTCAAGAATTATTGAATAACATATTGAAAAATTATGATGATTGGACTCCTCCTGAACCACTGGCTAAAACCACTCCGAAGAAATACATGGGCTTAATACACCACCACTGCCTAAGGTGGTAGAGGTAAATTCTCTAATGAAGTTCAATGATAATGATAATCCTCACAATATGCATCCTAGTCAATGCCTTTATGAGTTTGAAAACTATATTAGAAAACAAGATCACTTCAATGCAAATGTTATGAAACAATTGAAATATAATTATGATATGATAGCTCGCTTGAGTGACTTGTTATTTAGAATCTCAAATGATGTTAGAGGTGTTGAAAAACATGCTTCTATGGTTCAAACTTAGTTAGAACAAGTTGCTAAATCTCAAAGAGAATTGCTTGATGAAATGAATCATAATATGCATGACTTTGTTGTTAGAGTTGCAACTAGAGGAGGTAAATTGCTCAGGAACCACTTTATCCTGAGGGACACCCAAAAAGAATTGAACAAGAATCACAAAGAGCTAACACTAGTGCACCAAGTCCTTCTAAAAAGAAAAAGAAAAAGAAAAATGATGGGACTTTGCATACTTCTAGTGAACCTGAAATAGATAAACCTCCTGATAATGATAATTAAACTTCTATCTCAGATGCTGAAACTCAATCTGGTAATGAACACTCGCCTAGTGATAATGAAAAGGATAGTAATGAGGTTCATGAAGATACTCAAACAAATGATAAAGAACCAGATGATGATGTTGAGATAGAACCACCTGTTGATCTTGATAACCCACAACCTAAGAATAAAGGATATGACAAAAGATACTTTGTGGATAGAAAACACAGTAAAGAAAGAGAACCGTGGGTTCAAAAACCTATGCCTTTTCCACCCAAGTCAAATAAAAAGAAAGATGATGAAGAATTTGAACGTTTTGCTGAAATGCTGAGACCAGTCTTTCTAGGTACTCACTTGAATGACATCTTGAAAATGCCTCCTTATGCAAAGTATATGAAAGACATCATCACAAATAAGAGAAAAATACCGAAAGCTGAAATCTCCACTATGCTTGCTAATTACACTTTCAAAGATGGAGTACCTAAAAAACTTGGAGATCCGGGAATACCTACTATACCTTGCTCTATCAAAAAGAATTATGTTAAAACTGCTTTGTGTGATTTAGGAGCTCGTGTTAGTGTCATGACTTTCTCTTTATATAAAAGACTTTATTTGAATAAACTCACACCTACTAAAATATCTTTGCAAATTGTTGACAAATCAAGCGCCATACCTATCGGTACCTGTGAGGATGTGCCCGTTGTTGTTCCTAACGTATTATACTTGAGATGCCCGAGGATGACAACATGTCGATTATTCTTGGTAGACCCTTCTTGAATACTATAGGGGCTGTTATTGATTGCAATAAAAGAAAGATCACTTTTCATATCAATGGTAATGAGCATATGGTGCACTTTCCGAAGAAACAATTCCAAGTGAATGGCATTAATGTTATTGAATAATATTTGACAATCACTATTGGAAGTTTTCAAATACCTCTACCCACTATCAAAAAGAAATCTAAAATGCTTATTGTTGGGGAAATGCATATCCCCATTGAGGTAACTTTGTGATTTACGAAAGTTCTTCGGTTTCATGCTAATCAAAAGTGGTTGTTAATAAGACCTGATCAACCTTATTAATGAATCATTTTTGAGCGGTATGAAGTTTATGAATTTAGTAAGCACTACCTTCTGTTCCTACCTTTTGTTTTCTGTTTTTATTAGTTGAATAAAATAGAATGCCGTGTGTTGTCTATTTTATGAATTTCCCATACAATAAAAATGACCCAAAATAAAAGTTCTCAGAATGCCTTGAAAATTTTACACAATTTTTTTCTGAATATTTCTGAATTTCTGGTGCAAATAATATCAGAGGGAGGTGCACCAGGTGGGCACAACCCACCTGGGCGCGCTAGGACCCCCAGGCGTGCCCTGGTGGGTTGTGTTCCCCACGTGGGCCCCCTCACTTACCTCTTCATCCCACATCATCACTTACCTCTAGAAAAAAATCTCCATTGTTCTCTCCCGTATTCTTGAGCTCAAACCCGCGGATTTCGATCTCTTTGCTCGAAGCTCCGTTTCCGAAACTGTTTTGGGGAATTGTTGCTTGGTATGTGACTCCTCCGTTTGTCCAATTAGTTTTTGTTTTAGTGGTTTATATTTTGAATAATTAGGTACTCTTGGTGCTGCTGTAGATGTGCTTGCATGTTAAATTCTTAGAGTTCTAAGTAGGTTGAATGCTTGTTATGGCCTCTATGCATCCCTATGAGTAGTTGCTATCAATCTTATAAATTTTTGTTGACAAATTTTTGTCACCCCCAATTTTTTTATTTTTCAGGAAATTGTACGTGGACATGATGAACCTATTTGGAAGGAGTTGTTCGAGGAGACGATCCTCGAGGGCATCTTCTAGTGACAGTTCTGCTTGCCGGTCTTATGTTGAACCAAGTGAAAGTTCCACACGAGATGCCGCCATGAAAACATGCTTATGGCCTTGCGATGAGTATATGATGCCTGTGGGCATTAAGGAGGAATTTGCGCAATATGTTCAGAATGCCGGTCTTGGTCCCTACATCTCAGATAAGTGTGAACAATGCCACATTCTCACTGAATCGTTTGTCAAAGGATTGAAATTCCATCCCCATGAGTCTAGGGTGTCGTTTATGCTTTATGATAATCCATATACCATCTCATTAGAGAATTTTGCTTATCACTGCAAACTCCCGTTCCGGGGTTCGCTTGACGAACCGCCAAGGGCTGAGTACCAATTATTCTTAACTAGTCTTTGCTACGGTGAGATGAGGGGAGTGACACAAGGTAGAATAAAGAGCATTCGTTTGCCCGCAATTCAGTACTTTGCATTATTTAACGGGAAATGTATAGTAGGCAAGCAAGTCTATAGTACACTATGTGCTCCAGACTTGAGCCTCATTCGCACTGCTCTCACCGGTGAAAGAAATTCTAACCTTGGAGAGATAGTTGCATGTAGACTTCAGCATAACGCTAACAGTGGCTATTTCTATGGGGGAATATATGCCACGCGTTTAGCACGAGAGCTGGGTGTTTCACCTTTGCCCTTTGATCCTATCCTACCCATGCAGTATTTAGATTTTGACACCTTAAAAGAGCATAAAATTCTCAAGGGAAGAGTTGATAACTTCACTTATAATCTATTGTTTAACCAAAACTCTGTTGTGCACACATATTTGTCCGCACTTGCTCTTTTTGACTATCATAGCAAAGGAAGATATTTTGTTCTTGAGAGAGAGGCCCGAGCTCACAACGCAGCAGTGGAGGTAGCACGACAGGCCAAGGCATACGCACCGAGAGCCTCTGTGAGCTACCACTCCAACTACTATCCAGGCTACTAATCGACTACCAAGTTAGGCAAAAAGCCTAAGCTTGGGGGAGTATGTGTTTCTCACCGACTTTACATTCATGTCCACTTATTCTATTTGTCGGTGTCCACACTTTTTCATTGTATCATCCATGCTTAGATTTATTTTCTTGCTTTCTTCTTGTGTGTTTGAAAAAACTTTAGAAAAACAAAAAAATTTAGTTGTAGTCAATTTACTTTCTATGTATGCTTAGTAGTAATAGTAAATAGAAAACCCAAAAATATTTCCTCGTTCTTCTTTTGCTTGTTGGGAGCTTTCCCATGTAAATAGCTTTTCTTGTTTTTGCTTTTTATTTGCTTGTTCAAGAAAACCAAAAGCTCCACAAATATTTCAGTGTGTTTCTCCGAATTTCTTTTCTTTTTATTCGAGTCTTACCTAGGAGAAGACCACGATGAAAATGTTGAGTGGCCCTCATATGAATAATTGCTGAACTAATAAAGAGCACATTTTACCTTGTCTTCTCCTCCTGAATAAAATGTTTGCAGATTCCAGCTTAGTCGATGGCACTCTTGCACTATTATTATTTTCATATCGTTCGGTCGTGCAAGTGAAAGGCAATAATGACGACATTCAATGAACCGGCCGTGGCGAAGAGAAACTGGTATGAACTCGACTTGTTCTGATTGTGTAAATATGTTTAACCTAGTATCCATGATTCAGCTCATTATGATTAAACATGTTTGCAATGACAATTAGTGATTATAGTTTCTCATGCCATGCATAAGTAGCTGGGAGTGGATAATGATTTATCTTGGATATCAACATAGCGTTAAAATGATTGTGATGTAGTATGATGATATGGTATCCTCCTCTAAATGTTCGAGTGGCTTGACTTGGCACATGTTCATGCATGTAGTTGAATCAAAACCAACATAGCCTCTATGATATTTAAGTTCATGGTGTTCATATGCTACTCATGCTAGTGTCCAATGTTACTTATGCATAATGCATGGTTATGACAGTTGTTGCTCTCTAGCTGCCCGCTTCTCAATCTAATTGCTAGCCTTCGCCTGTATTAAGTGGGAACTCTGCTTGTACATCAAAAACCTTGAACCCAAAAGTTATTCTAGATGAGTCCACCATACCTACCTATATACGGTATTACCCTGTCGTCCTAAGTAAATTTGCATGTGCCACCTCTAAAAACTTCTAAAAATTATCCGTTTTGTGTGTCTGGATCGTTCATGGAACAACAGGAGGTGGTCGGTATCTTTCATGCTAAGCGGGTTATTCTCAGGTCAAGTGTTTATTTACTCGCCATCGCACGAGAAAAGGGCGGTAATAGGGATGCCCAGTCCCAAACTACAAAATACAAAAAGTGTTAATCGCTCGAATAATCAAACAAAAACTCCCAATGGAGTCAAAACCCTTTACTTTTATCGCTTGGGAACTGCCACTAGCGTGCTTAGCATGGAAGATGTTGATAACTGATGGTCGTGAAGTAAATGAGAAGGGTGCATGCCTCAAAATATCATTTATCTCTATTTTAAAAATTGAGCTCTAGCACCTCTGCAAATCACTGCTTCCTTCTGTGAAGGGACTATCTATTTACTTTTATGTTGTGTCATCACCTTCCAAAAAAAGCGCTAGAAACTAAGAAGAGCACAGTTGTCATGATTTATGCATTGTGTGTAGCTAATGTTCGGTGCATCATGACTAGATCTTTTCTACCATGAATTACAATGTTTAGTCGCTGCTTGAACTTTGGAGGTGCTCTGCATTTATGTTTTGCAGTCTCGAAAAGGGCTAGCGAGATACCACTATTGTCATATTATATCATGGTTGTTTTGACAACGTGTTGCTGTTTGAGATATCTTATTATTGCTCGCTAGCTGATTATGTCACTGTTATGAGTCATTATAACCTCTAAGAGTTATTGTCGACATGGTTAGTTATAATGTTGGCTGAAAACCTGGGTGTTGTTTAAGCTTATTTATGCAAACAAGAGCAAAAGAGTTCGTAAAAGCTTTTCTTTTTCACTTTCTGTTTATCAACTGAATTGCTTGAGGACAAGCAAACATTTAAGCTTGGGGGAGTTGATACGTCTCCAAGGTATCTACTTTTCCTAACGCTTTTCCTCTTGTTTTGTACTCTAATTTGCATGATTTGAATGAAACTAACCCCGGACTGACGTTGTTTTCAGCAGAACTATCATGGTGTTGTTTTTGTGCAGAAATAAAAGTTCTTAGAATGGAACGAAACTTTGCGAGGATTTTTTATATCAATAATAAGAATTTCTGGAGCCAAGACCTGTCGGAGAAGGGCACCTAGGTGGGCACAACCCACCAAGGCGCCCCCCCTCTCCTGGTGCACCTAGGTGGGTTGTACCCACCTGGTGGCCCACACACCCTAATTCCGACGCTATAAAATCACATTATTTCAGAAAAAAATCAGGGAGAAAGAATTATCGCAATCCACGAGACGGAGCCGCCACCACCTCCTGTTCTTCATCACGAGGCCAGATCTGGAGTCCGTTTGGGGCTCCGGGGAGGGGGATCCTCGTCCTTCGTCATAACCAACCCTTCTCCATCGCCAATTCCATGATGCTCCCCACCGGGAGTGAGTAATTCCTTTGTAGGCTCGCTGGTAGGTGAGGAGTTGGATGAGATTCATCATGTAATCGAGTTAGTTTTGTTAGGGCTTGATCCCTAGTATCCACTATATTCTTAGATTGATGTTGCTATTACTTTGCCATGCTTAATGCTTGTCACTTTGGACCCGGGTGCCATGAAGTCAGATCTGAACCGTTTATGTTATCGTCATCATATCCATGTTTTAGATCCAATCTTGCTAGTTATAGTCACCTACTACGTGTTATGGTCTGGTAACCCCAGAGTGACAATAACCGGGACTTCCTCCGGTGAATACCATAGTTTGAGGAGTTCATGTATTCACTATGTGTTAATGCTTTGTTATGGTTCTCTATTAAAAGGATGCTTTAATATCCCTTAGTTTCCAGTATGGGCCCCGCTGCCACGGGAGGGCAGGACAAAAGATGTCATGCAAATTCTTTTAATAAGGCACGTATGACTATTTACGGAATACATGCCTACATTATATCGATGAACTGGAGCTAGTGCCATATCGCCCTAGGTTATAACTATCTCATGATGAATATCATCCAACAAGTCATCGATTCAATGCCTACGAATTTATCTTATATTGTTTCAGCTAAGTTACTACTGCTATCATCGTTGTTACACTTGCTACAAAATTACTGCTATCACTGTTACTGTTACTGTTACTACTATCACTACTATCAAAACTATCATATTACATTGATACTGATTAGTTGCTGCAGATAATTAATCTCCGGGTGTGGTTGAATTGACAACCCAGCTGCTAATACCTTCAAATATTCTTTGGCTCCTCTTGTGTCGAATCTATACATTTGGGTTGAATACTGTACCCTCGAAAACTGTTGCGATCCCCTATACTTGTGGGTTATCACCTCCCCATGCTAGAGCAATAGTTTCTCCTTCACGAGGCCAAAAATTATATATATAATTCTGATCACGATGAACTAGATGCATAGGATAAAACTGTTGATGGAATTCCAATTGCAAACGATTCCAGTTCCACGATCCAAGATCATCACATAGCCTATACCATGTCAATGCTTTTCCCTCCAAATATAAAGGGAAAACCTTATTCTTAACTTCATCTTTGGATAAACCTGCAAGCTTAAACAATCCATGTATTTCGTTCACATATAAAAGAAGCATATCAGGATGTTCAGTTCCATCTCCTGCGTAAGGTTTAGCAAGCAGTTTTTCTAGCATAACCGAAGGAATTTCATAAGTAACATTTTCAGTAGGTGTTGTAGGTGGAGGGGTAACTAACTGTGGTTCGGGTCGAGGTGAAGATACCCCGAACAAACCCCTCAAAGGATTGTTCTCCATAGTAGCAAGTAGCAATAAATTTCAGGACGTAGTATAAGTTTTTCCTTTCCGATTTCCACTTACCAAGAGCATTTCACTCCCTGGCAAGGGCGCCAGAAAAGAGTCTTGATGACCCGAAAGTATAGGGGATCAATCATAGTCCTTTAAATAAGTAAGAGTGTCGAACCCAACGAGGAGCAGAAGGAAATGACAAGCTATTTTCAGCAAGGTAATCTTTGCAAGCACTGAAATTGTAGGTAACAGATAGTTTGATAGCAAGGTAATTTGTAACGAGCAAGTAACGGTAACAGTAAACATGGTGCAGCAAGGTATACCAATCCTTTTGAGGCAAAGGACAGGCCAGAACAATCACTAGTAATAGGCAAAGAGTTCTTGAGGGTACACGGGAATTTCGCCTAGTCACTTTTATCATGTTGGTTTGATTCGTGTTCGCTACTTTGATAATTTGATATGTGGGTGGACCGGTGCTAAGGTGATGTTCTTACCTGAACTAAAAACCTACTTGTGATTAACCCTCCGCAACTACGAGAAAAGTATTAAGACAAAGTCTAACCATAGCATTAAACATGTGGATCCAAATCAACCCCTTACGAAGTAGCACATAAACTAGGGTTTAAGCTTCTGTCACTCTAGCAACCCATCATCTAATAAATACTCCACAATGCATTCCCTTAGGCCCATTAATGGTGAAGTGTCATGTAGTCGACATGCACATGGCACAACTAAGGGAATCACAACACACATATCATCAAAATATCAAACACATATCAAATTCACATGATTACTCGCAACATGACTTCTCCCATGACCTCAAGAACAATGGTAACTACTCAGAAATAATATTCATGCTCAAGATTAGAGGAATATTTCATAGCATACTGGGTCTGAACATATAATCTTCCACCAAATAAACCATATAGTATTCAACTACGCAAGGCAATCAACACTACTAGTCACCCACAGGTACCAATGTGAGGTTTTGGTACAAATATTGAACACAAGAGATGAACTAGGGTTTGAGAGGAGATGGTGCTGTTGAAGATGTTGATGAAGATTGGCCTCCCAAAGATGAGTGTTGTGTTGGTGATGACGATAGCTTCGATTTCCCCCTCCAGGAGGGAAGTTCCCCAAGCGGAATCGCTCCGTCGGAGGGCAAAAGTGCTCTTGCCCAAGTTCCGCCTCGAGGTGGCGGCGCTTCATCCTGAAAGTCCTCTCCTTATTTGTTTTAGGTTTTTAGGAATTTATACCAGAAGATGGGCACCGGAAGCGGGCCAGGATGGGCACAACCCATCAGGGTGCGCCAAGGGGGGCTGGCGCGCCCTGGTGAGTTGTGCCCACCTGGGGACCCTCCTCGAGTAGTTTTCAGCCCCAGTAATTTTTATTAAGTGCAAAAATAATCTCCCTAAAATTTCAGCTTCATTGGAGTTGTGCAGAATAGGTATCTTTGACGTGCTTTCTTGGGTCTAGAATTCCAGCTACTAGTATTCTCCCTCTTTGTGTAAATCTTGCATATTATGAGAGAAAAGGCATTAGAATCACTCTTGAAAGCATTATTATTCAACAAAACAAAGTAAATAACAGTAGGAAATCATGATGCAGAATGGACGCATCAAAGATACTTATGGACTTTATTTTAGATGACCTCGAGCTTGTCATGAAGATGACCACAAGATCCAAAACTCACAAAGAGAAAGACCAAACAAGAACCAAGAAAGATGATGCAAGAATGCAAATGGTTTGAGATCTCAATGAACTATACAATCAAGCTAATCACTTGAGAGACCCCTTGATATTATGGCAATCGATCCTAAAACCCGGTCTCACAACTACCACCATGAGATCGGTAAAGTAGAAAACCTATCAAGGGCAAACCTATACATTGCACATAGTCCACTTGAGCTATTTGATGACGATCTTAAATTCCTCAAGATGGACCACATTTCTTGATTGCATTGGCTAGATGAAGACTTGTTGATTGCTCCCCCATACTCCACTATGGGCGAGCCACTCTTCCGCACAACTTCACAAGTCCATTGTCACCATAATGGACGGTAAGCTTCAAGCATGATCTCTTCGTGATGCTCCACTTGAACTTGCACACCGCAATCTTGATGACGATCACCACTTGATGTCATCCTCCATGGGTTGTATGAGATCTTCCTCTTGACGCAAGCCCATTGAAACATACCTCAACCCGCATAGAACTCTTATGTAGACCATGGGTTAGTACACAAAGTGTAATGGACAATGCTTACCATACCATGGTATCACTTGATCCTTCTCGGTACATTTTGTACACTTTTTATGTTGATCAACTTGATTGATTCTTTGACTTAGTCTTGATCAACTTGATTCATTCTCTCTTCACAAAGATGATGTCTTGAAGGTAAACATGAATGTTCACATAATCTTCTTCTTCAAAACATTCTTGCAATAAGCTCAACTCTCACATGACTAATCTTTGGATAAAACCTTACATACCACCTTGGTCACCATATATACTCCTTGAAACCAACACATGTACTTCAGGAAGTGCCTATGGACAAATCCTTCAAATATAACTCAAGGTAACCATTAGTCTATAGGGATTGTCAACAATTACCAAAATCACATATGGAGAAATATGCTTTAACAGTCGTAGTCTGTGAGTACTGGGTGTTCTCTAATAAATTCATGAAAGGCCATAAAGTATGACGTATACACTCCACCCACGGGGAAGCCTTGCGGCAGCCCAGTATCAGTCAAGGATTTCTTTGAAATTAGTCCTACAGAAAGCTTGTAGTTCAAGGCATAGTCCACTATTCAAGTTGCGATCTAGTGTAGCATAAAATTCTAAATGGAAGTTCAACTTAACGGTCTCCATTAAGCACTGGTATAAACAACATTTTGGAACTAAATGAGCAGACGTGCCAATGATACTTTGTGGGGGATTGTTGGAATTTGCTAGTAGGAGTTGGCCAAAAGCCCAACAAAAATATGAAATTCTCATGGCCCATTCATGCATGGTAATGTGTGGTGTGAGTGGGACTAAAGTTTAGTCCCATACCGCTAGTTGGGAGAGAGTTGCACCACCTTATAAAGTGAGCTCTTCTAGTACTTGTGCAAGCATGAGAAGAGGAGACCTACACGCGCGCTCCTCCTCCTAGATCGCCTCGTCATGACGCGGGTTGCAGGATTGAGCCAGGAGAGGGGCCATCAGGTTTTTGGTGAGCGCACTCGCACAACTGCTGGTAGCAATTACTTCTCGGACGACGACTTCTTCCCTGATCTTGACAACCTCTTCATCAATGACATGACCGAAAACACCAATGCTGGCGGTTCTGTTCCCACCGCACCGTATGCAATCTTCTCCTCTCTATTAGAAATCATGCTAGAATTTCCGTTTCTAGTTTGTGCCTTAGATTTGATTTGTTCATCTACTATGTTACTCTGCATGATTAGTTCAATCTCTGTTATTGCCGTTATGGTTTATTTACTGTTTATTCGGATTAAATTTTGTAGTAATTTGCTTGTATACTCAACATAACATTATTACACCTCAACCTCTTTATAAATGAAACACCAACCAAGTTCATAGGGCAATAAATAATCCATGTAAGAGAATAGTAAATAACAAGTATTGAAGCAACAACGCAACCATCAAAGCGACACGAGACGCCTTAGGATAGAGGGGCCAGAATGCCAATTATCACATTTAGCCAGAATTTCTCACTTCTCACTTGGATGATTTATTTTGTGAACTTGGTTGGTGTGTCTACCTGCTCTGACAGCTTCGACTCACCTGTCAGGTTCACATAACGTGTCATATCACATGTATATTTGTATATGATAACCCCAAACATCGTCGTGTGTCATCCTCACCTCTTCCACCTCAATCTCGCTAACAAGAGAACATGCATGCATATCCCAACTCAATATCAAATAAAACCTCCTTATTGCCCCGCCTCGCACAAACGTACACACTATTCAAACTTGTCACATGCCTTTCACCATTCGAACAAGGTATGTCCTCATTCGCTAGGATTATTGCACCTCCTACATACTCAATGACAACATCATGCTCACCAATGTCTTGTCTTGGTCAAGAAGAACAATGGCATCTGCGTCACGGACTTTGACCCGGTGACATTTCTTTGGAAGATGTCATCACTTGCCCGATAGGTACATTATGTTGGAGCAGTCGCGAGACCACACAAGGCTCTTGCAAGAGGCGGGCGTGTAAAACCGAGTCATGCTCATCCTGAACTCGCTGGCAACAATAATGAAGGGAGGCGCCTAAAAAAATATGTGCTCGATGTGTCCTCCCACCTGATTTGTGGGCCTGCTCAATTAAGTTGGGTCTAGAGTCTAAATAGGTAAGGTGTGGAAAATGTTTGGAAAGTACCCTTTTGAGCTCGAGCTCATTTGAGCTCGCATGAACGGTAATTCGAAAATAAATAAAAAATGTTTAAAAAATCTGATTTTTTTGTGGTATACTTTCACAAATGTTCTAAGTGTTTGCAAATTTTCATCCTGATATCACATTCTTGTAAGGCGTGGCAAAAAGAAACAAAATGAGTGTTTCAAAATGCTTACAAAAGTAGCATTTAGAGCATCGTTTCTTTGTCACGCATTCATCGAATGTGATCTCATGATGAAAATTTGCAAGCACTTAGAACATTTGTCAAAGTTCATCACAAAAAAAATCAGAATTTTTTAAAATGTTTTGATTTTTTTTCCAATTTTACTGGTCATGCGGGTGCATTTGAGCTCAAGCTCAAATACTCCACGTCCAAAATGTTTCTTCTAAATGGGCAAAGAAGGAAGAATTTTGTAGTTAATTGGATAATTCATGCCACAATGAATAACTAGAAGATAGAAAATACTGATTTCACTCTTCAAGTAGTATTTTTGCAGGTCCTTTTTGGCTTAATGTCGCTTGGTAGTACATCTCCAACATATCCACTTTTCCTAACACTTTTGCTCTTGTTTTGGACTATAATTTGCATGATTTGAATGAAACTAACCCGGACTGACGATGTTTTCAGCAGAACTACCATGGTGTTGTTTTTGTGCAGAAATAAAAGTTCTCGGAATGAACGGGATTTTTTAGAGATTTATTTTGGAATATTTGAGGGTTATGGAGCCAGAAGCCACCTGAGAGGGGCCCCAGGGTGCCCACGCTCCACCAGTGCGCGCCAGGCCCCCCTAGTGCGGCCTGGTGGAGGGTGGACACCTCGTGGGTCCCCCGACCCTAATTCCAATGCTATAAATTCACAATTCCCTGGGAAATATCAGAGAGAAAGTTTTACCTCATTTTACGATACAGAGCCTCCGCCACCTCCTGTTCTTCATCGGGAGGCTAGATCTGGAGTCCGTTTGGGGCTCCGGAGAGGGGAATCTTCAGTCTTCATCATCATCAACCCTTCTCCATCGCCAATTCCATGATGCTCCCCACTATGAGCATAGCTATATTTGTTGGGTCACTTGGAATCTATATCAATTGATCACTATGAAGAATCGGAAGGATACTAAAACCAATGTTTTTTCCTCTAAGACGATGGGAGGTAAGGAATTGCCATCACATTCTGCACTTGGTTATGTTATAAGTAAACCTGTAACACCACCACATGCTATTAATCCTGATATTGATTATGCTACTTCTACTATGAATGATGCTTTTGATGATACTAGTACCATGCTTGATGAAATTGTGCCATTAGGTGAGTTTATTGATGAACAAATTGCTAGAGCTAAAGAGAATGAAATCATTGAAACTGCTGAATCTGCTGAGAACTTTGAAGCTGATGATTATGAAACACCTAATAGGCCTAGCTCTCCTAGATTTGAAATGCCTAAGGTACCTGAAGGTTATGCTTTAGATGGAGAAATAGCTAGAGAGATTCTTGCTTGTAAGGATATGAATGATGTTAAGAAACTACTATGCAAGTATAAAGAAAAGACTTTGAATGCTAAAATGAAATGTGATCCTAAGCCTGCTACTTCACATATCTTTGTTACCGATAAGGATTATGAATTCTTTGTCGACCCAGAGTTAATTACTTTGATTGAGTCCAATCCCTTTCCTGGCTATGAAACTGAAACTGTGGTAGCACACCTTACTAAGCTGAATGATATAGCCACCCTATTTGCTCGTGATGAGAATATTCGCTACTATTATATTCTCAATTATTTCCATTCTCATTAAAGGGTGATGCTAAGATATGGTACAATACTCTTACTCCTAGTTGTGTGCGTAGTCCCCAAGATATGATTTACCACTTCTTCTGGAAAAAAATCCCGCTCATAAGAAACAAGCTGCCTTACAGAAAATATTTAATTGTGTGCAAATTGAAGAAGAGAGTCTCCCACAAGCTTGGGGAAGCTTGTACAATTGCTTAAGGCTTTGCCTGATCATCCTCTTAGGAGAAATGAAATACTTGATATCCTCTATAATGGACTAACTGATGCTTCTAGGGACTTCCTAGATAGTTGTGTTACTTGTGTTATCAGGGAATGAATTGTTGAACAAGCTAAGGAACTATTGGATAATATATTGAAGAACTATGATGATTGGACTCTCCATGAACCACCAATTGAACCCACTCTGAAGAAGAGGAGTATCTTATTTCTCAGTCCTGAAGATATGCAAGAGACAAAGAAATGTGAAGGAAAAATGTATTAAAGCTGAGGATGTTAAGAATTTACCACCTATTGAAGAAATACATGGGCTCAACACACCTCCACCTCCACATGTGGTAGAGGTAAATTCTTTATTAAAGTTTGATGAAGGTAATATCCCTAACAATAAACATCCTAGTCAATGCTTATATGAGTTTGATAGCTACATTATGAAACAAGAGTAGATCAATGCAAATGTTCTGAAACACTTGAAATATAATTCTGATATGATAGCTCGCTTGAGTGACTTGTTATTTAGAATTAGTAATGATGTTAGAGGTTTAGGAAAACATGCCTCTATGGTTCAAACTCAGTTAGAACAAGTTGCTAAATCTCAAAGAAAATTGCTTGATGAAATGAATAATAATACGAATGATCATGCTATTAGAGTAGTGACTAGAGGAGGTACAATGACCCAAGAACCTCTGTATCTTGAAGGTCATCCTAAAAGAATTGAACAAGAATCTCAAGAAATTAATACTGATACACCCAGTCGTTCTAAGAAGGAAAAGAAAAGGAAAGAGGATAGGACTTTGCATGCTTCTAGTGAACCTGGGATAGAAAAACCTCCTGATGATGATAATGATGTCTCTATTTCTGATGCTAAAACTTGTTCTAGTAATGAACATCCACCTAGTGAGAATGATAATGATAGTGATATTCATGAGGATACTCAACCTAGTAATGATAAAGAACTAGATAATGATGTAGAAATAGAACATGTTGTTGATCATGATAACCCACAACCTAAAAATAAATGATATGTTAAAAAAGACTTTATGGCTAGAAAACATGGTAAAGAAAGAGAGCCATGGGTTCAGAAACCCATGCCTTTCCCACCTAAACCATCTAAGAAAAAGGATGATGAAGAATTTGAATGCTGAAGTGATTAGGCTAGTCTTTTTGCGTACCCGCTTAACGGATATTTTACAGATGCCTCCTTATGCTAAGTACATGAAAGACATCATCACTATTAAAATAAACATACCTTAAGTCAAAATCTCCACCTTGCTTGCTAATTATTCTTTTAAAGATGGAGTACCTAAAAAACTTGGAGATCCTGGAATACCAACTATACCTTGCTCCATTAAAAGAAACTATGACACAACTGCTTTGTGTGATTTAGGAGATGATGTTAGTGTTATGCCTTTCTCTTTATATAAAAGACTTGACTTGAATAAACTCACAACTACTGAAACATCATTGCAAATGGCTAACAAATCAACTGCCATACCCATCGGTATTTGTGAGGATGTGCTCGTCGTGGTTGCAAATGTTACTATCTTAACAGACTTTGTTATTCTTGAGATGTCCTAGGACGACAACATGTCGATTATCCGGTAGACCCTTTTTGAATAATGCACGGGTTGTTATTGATTGCAATAAAAGCAAGGTAACTTTTCATATCAATGGTAATGAGCATACGGTGCAGTTTCTGAAGAAACAATTCCAAGTGAATGGTGTGAATGTTATTGAAAATTCTTCGACACTCATTATTGGGTGCTTTCAATTACCTCTACCTACTGTCAAAAAGAAACATGATATTATTATGGTTGGGGATATGCCTATCCCCATTGAGATAACCTAGTGTTTATTTAAAATTCTTCGGTTTCATGCTAATTGAAAGTGGTTGTTAATAAGACTTGATCAACCTTATTAATGAATCATTTTCGAGAGGTATGGAGTAGATGAATTTAGTAGACACAAATATGTGTATCCACCTTTATTTTTCTATTTTTCCTAGTTAAATAAAATAAAATGCCATGCTTTTCCAATTTTCTGTTTTTCCCGTGTAATAAAAAATGACCCAAAAATAAAAGTTCTCAGAATGCCTTGAAAATTTAACATGAACTTTTTCTATTTATTTATGAATTTCTGGAACAAATAATATCAAAGGGGGGGTGCACCAGGTGGCCACGCTCCACCAGGGCGCGCGAGACCCCCTGACACGGCCTGGTAGAGGGTGGCCCCTGGTGAACCTCCTCACTTATGCCTTTAGCCCATGTCATCTTCTACATCCTGAACAAAATTCACCATCGCTCTCTCCCTCGTGTTCTTGCTCAAGAACCCGTGGATTTTGATCTCTTTGCTCAAAGCTCTATTTCCGAAACCGTTTTAGGGGATTGCTTCTTAGTATGTAACTCCCTCATTGCTCCAATTAGTTTTTGATTTAGTGGTTTATTTTCAAAATAATTAGCTACTCTTGGTGCTGATGTAGATGAGCTTGCATGTTAAATTCTTAGAGTTCTATGTGGTTTGAATGCTTGATATGGCCTCTATGCATCCCTAGGAGTAGTTGCTATCAATCTTCTTTCATTTTGTTAACAAAATTTGTGTCACAATTTTTTCAGAAATTGTTCGCAAATAAAATGCAATTCTTCAGGAGTTCTTCAAGGAGAAGATCCTCGGGGGCATCATCAAGTGAAAGTTCCGTACGACAATCTTATGTTGAGCCAAGTGCAAGCTCGATACGGGATGCTCAAACTAAATCATGCCTTTGGCCGTGTAACACTTTCATGGAAAGTGCAAGTATTAAGGAAGAATTTGAACAGTATGTTCACAACACCGATCTTGTTCCCTTCATCTAAGATAAGTGCATTCAACACCTCACTCTCATAGAGACATTTCTAAGAAATTCAAATATTTTCCTCGTGAATCAAGAGTTTCATTTAGTCTGTATGTTAATGCTTTCACCATGCCTTTAGACGTACTTTGTGACGCATGTAAAATTCCATATTGGGGTTTGCTAGACGAACCAACAAAACCTGAGTTTGAATCATTATTGAGAAACCTTTGTTGTGGTGAAATTAGAGGAGTGACACAAGGTAGGATAAAAAGCATCAATTTTCCGTCTATTCAACACCTTGCACTTTTTAATGGTAAATGCATTGTAGGCAAGTAGGATTGTAGCACGCTTTGTGCTCATGATTTGAGTCTCATATACATTGCTTTAACTGGAATTAAAGATTACAACTTAGGAGCAATTGTTGCAGGGAGATTGACTCTCAATGCTTCTAATGGTAATTTCTGTGAAGGGATTTATGCCTCTCGCCTCGCTACAAGGTTGGGAGTGTCTCCTTGGCCAAATGATCCTATCTTACCTAACTAGTACTTAGACTTTGATGCCATGAAGCGCCATAGATTTCTAACAGGCACAGTTAATAACTATACCTACAACTTGAGGTTTGATAACGGTCCCATTGTACCTATTGTATTGCCTGCTCCTACCCTCTTTGATTTTAACAACAAGGGAAGATACTTCGTATATGAGAGCGAGGCCCATGCATACAATGCCGAGGTTGAAGCTGCCAGGAGAGCTGAGGTGGTTGCACCAAGAGCCTCGGTAGGCTATCACCCATACCATTACCCAGGCCACAGATGGTGACTACCAAGCTAGGCCAAAATGCTAAGCTTGGGGGACTAAGTATTCCCACTGACATTACATTCATGTTCACACTTTTCATTTCAGTTGTCGGTGTCCACACTCTTTCATTGTATTATCCATGCTAGATTTATTTTTCTTGTTTTCTTCTTGTGTGTTTGAATTTTTTTGAGAAAATACAAAAACACTTTTTGTTTCTTTTGGGTTTTTCTTTTCAGTTCTGTTAGTTGTATTATTAAAAGAAAAAACAAAAATATTTCTAATTTCTTCTTTTGCTTGTTGGGAGTTCTCCCGTGTAAATAGTTTTTCTCATTTTTGTTTTTCCTTCTAGTGTTTGCTTTCTTCAAGAAAAACTAAAAACTCTAAAAATATTTTAGTGTATTTCTCTGAAATTCCTTTTCTTTTATTGAGTCATACCAAGAATAAGACCACAATGAAAAGTTGAGTGGCTCTCATATGCATTACTGTTGATCTAACACAGAGCCCATATTACTTTGTCTTCTCCTCTTAAATAAAATGTTTGCAGATTCCAGCTTAGTCCATGGCACTGTTGCACTATTATTATTTTCATACCATTCGATTGTGCAAGTGAAAGGAAATAACGACGATATTTGATGAGTTGAGTGTAGCAGAGAAAAGCGGATATGAACTCAACTTGTTCTTATTTTTGTAAATCTGTTTAATCTAGTATCCATGATTCACCACATTATGATTGAACATGTTTGCAATGACAATGCGAGATTATAGTGGTTCATGCCATGCTCAAGTAGCTAGGAGTGGATAATGATTTATCTTGGATGTCAACATGCATTAAAATGGTTGTGATGTAGTATGATGATATGGTATCCTCCTGTCAATGTTTCAATCGGCTTGACTTGGTACATGTTCACACATGTAGTTGAATCAAAACCAACATAGCCTTCATGATATTTATGTTCATGGTGTCCATATCTTACTCATGATAACATTCAATGTTTATTATTCATAATGCATGTTTATGACCGTATTCGCTCTCTAGCTGTCTGCTTCTCAACCTATTTGCTAGCCTTCACCTGTAGTAAGTGGGAATTCTGCTTGTGCACCAAAATCCTTAAACCAAAGTTATTCCAGATGAGTCCACCATAGCTACCAATATGCGGTATTACCCTGCCGTTCCAAGTAAATTTGCATGTGCCACCTCTAAAATTTCAAATGAACGTCTGTTTTGTGTGCCTGGACCGCTCATGGAGCGACAGGGGGTGGTCAGTATCTTCCATGTTGAGCGGGTTACTCTCATGTTGAGTGTTTATTCACTTGTCCTTGCAGGCGAAGGGCGGTAATAGGGATTCCCAATCCCGATATCAAAATAAATGCAAATAAGTAAACAAAAATCCCCAGGAATGTTGTTGGTTTGGACGGTACCCGTGGATTCAGCTCGTCGTGGAGTGTGTTTGTTGATGGAGGGGGAGTAAACATTTACTTTTACCGCTTGGGAACCGCCACTAATTTGCTTAACATGGAAGATATTGATAGCCCTTGGTCGTAACGTTGACAAGAAGGGTGTACCTCTCAAAATTATACTTATCTCTTATTTAATCGTTGAGCTCTGGCACCTCTGCAAATCCCTGCTTCCCTCTACGAAGGGACTATCTATTTATTTTAATGTTGAGTCATCACCTTCTAAAATAAGCGCCAGATCTGAGAGCACTATTGTCATCCTTATGCATTTGTGTATAGTGAATGTTGGATGCAACATGACTGGATCTTTTCTACCATGAATTGCAATGTTTAGTCACTGCTTGAACTTTGGAGGTGTTCTAATTTTATGTTTTGCGGTCTCAGAAAGGGCTAGCGAGATACCACTATTGTCATATTACATCATGATTGTTTTGGTAAATTGTTTGCACTTGAGATATCTTATTATTGCTCACTAGTTGCTTGCGTCATTGATATGAGTTCATATAGTCTTTAAGAGTTATTGTTGACATGGTTAGTCATGATATTTGTTGAAAACCTGGGTTTTACTTAAGCATATGTATGTAAACAAAAACAAAAGAGTTCGTAAAAGTTTTTCTTTCTCACTTTCAGTTTGTCAACTGAATTGCTTGAGGACAAGCAAGGGTTTAAGCTTGGGGGAGTTGATACGTCTGCAAAGTATCCACTTTTTGTAACACATTTGCTCTTGTTTTGGACTCTAATTTGCACGATTTGAATGAAACTAACCTGGACTGACGTTGTTTTCAGTAGAACTACCATGGTGTTTTTTTGTGTGCAGAAATAAAAGTTCTTGGAATGGAACATAATTTTTTGGAGATTTATGTTGGAATATTTGAGGAATTATGGAGCCAAAAGCCACCCGAGCGAGGGCCCAGGGTGCCCACGCTCCACCAAGGTGCGATAGGCCCCCCTAGCGTGGCCTGGTTGAGGGTCGACACCTTGTGGGTCCCCCGACCCTAATTCCAACGCTATAAATTCACAATTCCCCAGGAAAAAAATCAGAGAGAGAGAGAGAGTTTTACCTCGTTTCACGATACGTAGCCACCGCCACCTCTTGTTCTTCATCGGGAGGCCAGATCTGGAGTCTGTTTGGGGTTTCGGAGAGGGGAATCTTCGGTCTTTTTCATCATCAACCCTTCTTCATCGCCAATTCCATGATGCTGCCCACCGGGAGTAAGTAATTCCTTTGTAGGCTTGCTGTTCGGTGAGGAGTTGGATGAGATTCATCATGTAATCGAGTTAGTTTTGTTAGGGCTTGATCCCTAGTATCCACTATGTTCTAAGAATGATGTTGCTATGACTTTGCCATGCTTAATGCTTGTCACTAGGGCCCGAGTGCGATGATTTCAAATATGAACCATTTATGTTATCATCATTATATCTATGGTCTTGATCCGATCCTGCCTAGTTATATGCAGCTATTACGTGTTATGATCCGTCAACCCCATAGTGACAATATTTGGGATACGTCACGGTGATGACCGTAGTTTGAGGAGTTCATGTGTTCACTAAGTGTTAATGCTTTGTTCCGGTTCTCTAATAAAAGGAGGCCTTAATATTCCTTAGTTTCCTTATGGACCCCTCTGCCACAGGAGGGTAGGACAAAAGATGCATGCAAGTTATTTTCCATAAGCACGTATGACTATATAAGGAATACATGCCTACATTACAATGACGAACTTGAGCTAGTTCTATATCGCCCTAGGTTATGACTGTTATATGATGAATATCATCCAACAAATACTACGATCCAGTGCCTACGACCTTTCCACTTATTGTTCTCTCTAAGTTACTACTGCTGCTGTTACTATTGCACTTGCTAAAAAGCTATTGTTGCTACTATTATTGCTACTGTTACTGCTAGTGTTACTGTTACCACTGCTATCAAACTATCATATTACTGTGCTACTGATCACTTTGCTGCAGATATTTATCTCCAGGTGTGGTTGAATTGACAAATCAACTACTAATTCTCTGAAATATTCTTTGGCTCCCCTTGTGTCGAATCTATAAATTTGGGTTAAATACTGTACCCTCGAAAACTGTTGCGATCCCCTATACTATGGGTTATCACTTGGTTTCGATAAAAAAGGTTAACTCTAGAATTTTAACATTTTAAAAATGTTTATATGCAATTCAACACTGCTCCGAAATCAAGTTCTCTCTCCTCCTGTCCGGACTCATGGACAACCTTGCTTTAGTCGACACATAAGAGCATCTACAACCGGACTGGGAAAATCCGGCCCCCTATACGCCCGCGGACGCGCCCGGGCACATCCCCGGACGCATCCAGACAACCCCTCATATTACGCTCTATGCATCCACATACCTCATATCCGGACTTTCATCCGATACAAATTATTCGAATTCAACAGTTTTAAACATAAGCAAATGATATCATAGTTCAACCAAACAGACATGCCAAAATGAAATCAATGTCCGACCGACAAGTCCTGCTTGTCGGATCACTGGCCACACAAGTTCGTCCATGCGTCCTGCTCCGCCTAGGCATCCATCTCCGCTTGCATCCGGGCTTCCTCCTCCACCTGCATCCGGGCTGCCTCCTCCGCCTGCATCCTGGCCGCTTGCTCCTGTGTCGTAGCCGCAGCCGCCCTGGTCGCCTCCGATGCTCTATGGTCATTAATCTCCTACTTCTTCTCCACAAGCCATTTCTTGGCATGTTCATCCAAGGTGGATTCATCCATGAACAGGATCATCGCGTCCTCCGCGTCGCGTGAGAGTTGCAACCTCTCCTTCTTGAGCTGAATCTCTCCAAATGTCTTGGCCTTCTAGAGTTCGCATTTGATCGCCGTTTCTTGCTTATCCAACTTGATATTATCCCTCTCAATTTCAAGCCTCCTCTCTGACCTCGTCTGATCCCACTCCATCCTCTCCCTTTGCGCAGCCAACATAAGCTTCTACCTCTTCTCTTTCTTGCTCTCCCTTGCCAAAAAATGACCGTCCATGTGGTCGACATTTTTGTAGCGGCAGCATCACGGGAGATCCTTGCCTTCTCCCACTTGTTTCCCATGACTTTCCGGTTATCCTTTGGCATGGTAGCTCTTCCATTGATGACGACAATGTCGTCATCCTCATCGTCCAACCCAATGGATTGGTGGGAGCTTGAGCCATCATTCCTCTTCTTGCTGGCCTCGAGATCGGCCACAACTTGTTGCCACTTTGGTTTGCCATCCAATAATAGCCAACAATGGCTAAAGGCAAATGGCCTCTTCTTGGTCTTGTGATACAAAGTGTCCACCACCGCCGCCTAGCATACAACATATGTATAAGCACAAGAATGAAATCACACAAACATATTGAAATGACATTAAGATGAGGCAATCGAGCTTACATGAGTTGCCACCCCCGTCCCACTTTTAGGCTGTTTGATCACTTGTGAGTAGTAACCGACGTACTTGTTCTTCTCCTTGAATGATCCCCCATTGATGTTGGAGAGATGCCACATTCCGGGTGCTCAAGATAGGATGTGGCTCCACATACTCCTTTCGTTTATGATAGTCCTCCCAAATCTTCTCCCAATATGTGTACCCTTTTGCTCGGTGCCGCTTATTGGATCCAGTGTTGTGCTCAACCAAGATTTGACCAACAAGATGTCCTCAAATCTTGAGAAAGCAAGACCTCTTGCCTTCGTTGTCTTGGCCTTCGTCTTCTTCTTGGTAGGATTGGGATCAGATGTTGCCCCAATCACAAATGCGTATGTCTCCTCCATTTCAAATTCCACATGGGCCGGATCTTCATTCTCATTGATCTTGCTTGCCAAGTACGTCTCCTACACATTCATGGTTTGCAAGAAATCATCATGTGCGAACTAGTGATCTATACGAAACATTAATCATGTGATTGGACATGAGCAAACGTACTCGGTCTTGTTCAGACATTCCGTTGAACATGTCGAGTGCTGACCGGGCGGTGGGGGTACCCGTGCTCACCTGCTCCTGAACGAGCTGCGGCGACTCACACTCGTGGACTAACGGCTGTGGTGTGGCCGAAAAGCTCTCCGGAAAGGTCTAGCCGGCCGTCACATCCTCCTCGGTCTTGATGGTGCCAGGTGGCACAATCCGCATTGGCGCTTGGATGGATGGGGTGCGGGGAGCCCAGCGTGCCGGGGGAGACATCTCGTCGACGATGCCGACACCTATCTGCGCCGCCAACTCCGCCTCTCTTTGTCGATGCCGGCGATGGCGCATCTTACGGGCGATGTTCTCCGGCTTGCAAAATGAAGCGGAGGAAGGGACCGACGGACCAGGCGGATTGCGTCTCCGTCACGGCGGTGGGGGACGGGCTAAAAGACATCACGACGGCAGATCGGGGCCGGTGGTGAGGATGGAGAGCAAGGTTGCTGGACGGCGAGTGACCAGGCGCAAAAAATGTTGGAGGGCGGCTGGAGGAGGACGAAGGGTTTGAAGAATTTGGGAACAATTTGAGGTGGGTTCGGGCTGTCGGGTCCGATGTAGCGAGCGTGCCCGGACGTGCCCGGCCTCCCCATATTTGGTCTGCAAATGGGGGGTGTCGATCAGCCCGGACGTTTGAGGTCCATTCGGGGGACCTGTCTGGATCACATTTTCGTGACCGGACAGTGACCAGACGGCCTGCCCGAATGTTTGAGGCAGGTTCAAGGGGTCCGGTTGTAATTGCTCTAATGCCATGGAATTTAGCGAAAATAGAGGCGTGCTAGTAGGGGCAGCGATACAAAAGGCCTATCGATTTTAGGCTGTACTCAAAGCCGCTTGGCCACAAGTCAAGTCCATGATTAGCGAACTAGCATAGGCAAAAACAAAACCATCACTAGAAAGTCCATGGTTAATGCACGGTAGTGGTGCTTGTGTCATTTATAAATCCCACTTCCTTTGATGATTTATGTGTAGTGCGGTGCATAAGATTTTTAGTTGACCACCAATTAGTCTAAGAATGCATGGATTACGTGGTGCAATATCACTAGATTCAAAATTAGAAAATTGAGCAAAAGGATAAAAATACAAGCATCATTTTCCGATCAACAAACTTTGCAACCATAGATGTCATAAGTTTACGCTAAAAGTATCAATGTTAAAGGATTATCTGCCTATAATTAATGATTTTGTAAATAGTATTTTTTTTAAAGTTATATACGTTTGAGAGGTGATGGTTTCCAATAAACACATAAATGAAAAAGCCCAACAACAGAGCTTATGTGTGGTGAGAAAAGAATGTTGATGGACATTGAATAATGACAAACCGATTTTGCATTTTTACGTATCTAGAAAATACTAGAAGTATGAGTCTGAACCTGAAATTTGATTTTAGTTTCTCTTGAGAGTACTTTACTTTTCCGAGTGCATGCATGAGAGCTACATGACTTGTGGCGCTCTCAGGGCGATTGAGGCGCTCTCAGGGCGACGCTGGCGGTGAAATGGAGGGCGACCCTGGCGGGCGACGCGAATGCGCCAGGCATCAGCGAGCAGTGAGAACCACGACCGGATCTCGGTTCTGGGGGTTGGTCGGCTCCGACGACGAGTCCGACGCGGAGGAGGAGGAATCTGGCGACATGGTGACGGGGAACTCACCAACGCCATCGGACATCGTGTGTGAAACCCTAGCAGAGGGATACTCCGAGGAACAGGTCACTGCTACCGTCGAGGGAATGGTTCCACGCATCGACAGGGCATGGGATGGATTGGGCGACGACATCGAGGACAAGGTGGAGGTGGTGCGACGGGTCGTACATCGGCATACGTCTACGACGGCGATCAAACCGTGGAAGGGACCTCTGCCAAAGGTACGTTTGCCAGCTATCACCCTTTCATATTTCATTTGGGATTGGAAGACAGTGCCTTTCCGACGGAGAAAGGGGAGACCGACGGTGGACAGAGAGCCGCCGGCGATGACGCTGGTTGATCCGGATCGAGGGATCCGCGATGCCAGGAACCAGCGATTGAATTCCTTATTGGGCCATGTTGGGCCCAATATGGACACGGGTGGGCCGGTTTCAACTAGGTATATGGCCCAGTTGAAAGCGCTACAAGGTCCACCGGCCGAGTCTGAGGAGGAATATCGATCAAAGATTATATCGGTCGATAGCTTGATGAGAGAACCCATCAATACATTGACAGCGGTGGACGACCTCTCTAGGGTTCGACGGGATTGTCATCGGTCTTCGCCGGGTTTCCCTATCCGTGACAGGCGAGCGCGGAGGATCCCAGCGGAACCTACCCCGGCGACTCCAATAGCCGAACGGGAGTCCGGACAACCGCCAGCGGGCTGCCCAAGCCAGGGGCACCGGCACAAGGCGCAGGCGGGACAGTTCCTGTGCCTGCCAAGGGTGGCCACAAGGCTGCTGCTGGAGGACGGGCCGATGGGCAGGGTCGCGGTCGAGCTGAAGGGCAAAGTCGCGGCGGTTTTTTGGCTGGTAAAGGCGGATCAAGCACAGGCCGGACTGGTGGTGGGAACGGTGGCTATCAGGGCTACCGGTGTAACTGGAATCAATGGAACGAGGGATCAGCTGGACCGGGCGGTGGCCGCGGCCAATGGAATGATGGTGGCGGTCGAGGGGGTGCTAATCATTGGCACCGTCCTTTTTATCCACCGGAAGGTCAGTTTGTGGAAGGAGCCAAGGGCCCGCACTACCGGCAACGTGGAGGTCGCGGTGGCGAAGGCCGGAACTATGGATGGAATAAAACGAGCTCAAAGTGCACGAAAGTGAACACAACAAAAACTAAGGTGGTTGCGGTTACCGGAACAGTTGCCACCTCTTCGACTATGACCGCCAAGCTGCCAGAGGAGGCGGCTGCCGTGGTTAGTGCCTTGGCGACGGTGGCTGTACCCACCAAGGCAATGGATGACGACAGAGAGACACCACATGCTAACAAAGCGGCGCGTAAGAAAGAAAAGCTGACTTGTTATAGATGTGGTATACCGGGTCACTTTGTTATGGATTGCACAAGGTCTTATGTGATATTTGTCAGAAACCAGGACATGATGAGGGTGCCTGTCCACTATTTTTAGCACCTAAGCCCGTGATCAACATATATGGTGTATGTTAGAATAGACTCATGTTCTTTGAGACACCATGCTCTACATCTGCTATTGCACTTCCCCGTCTTGAGAGTTCAAGGACAGGATTGGTGAAGGTTACAAATGGTACGTTGATAGTTGACCAAGTTTCTCAACAGCTGAGGAGACTTGTGTCCGAGGCTTACTAATGGGCTCCGATTAGAGTGGACGAGCAGGTTTATCGAGTGGAATTCCCGAGAAAAGAGTATCTTTAACGTCTGCTGACTTTCGGGGTCAGTAAGGTGAATGGGAGTAAATGATTTGTTAGAGTTCGAGGAATGTAAGAAAACAGAACCATTAGGTACAAGGTTGAAGAAAGTTTGGACCAGATTTTCAGGTATTCCAGAGATCATTCTTAACGATTTCTTTATTGTTTGGAGCCTTGGTTCACTGGTGGGCAAGACAGAGAAAGTTGATATGCCCTTCACACGCAAACGTGGGATTGCCCGGCTGCTCGTGAGCGTGTTGGATGTTGAATACATACCTGATTATGCACCATGGTATTACGATGGGGTGCATTATGACCTCGACATAGAGGTTGAGGAGGATACTCTACCACAGACTCATGATGGTGATGTTGACATGGTGGATGGTGGTGATCGTGATCTTGATGGGAACCAGGGAGATGAGAACCCTGATGAGCACACTGAGAGGTCCAAGGAGGACCGTATTCACTCGTCTTCGATGGGGACAGATACAGCACATATTAGCAGGGTTGCACCTTCAGCTACACCTATGGCGACTCTGCGTTTTGGATCATTTAAGGCGATGTCAGCGTCGAGTCATCTAAGGGAGACATGCATGCACTTTGAGGATATTGAACAACCTTGTGTGTTAGAGGATGGACCGGTTGATGGGCACGAGCTCCCGGATTCATAGGTCTCGCAGGAAGGGCTTTCACCTCGTCAAGTGGACGGGGACTCGCTGGGAAGTGCGGTCAACACATGCGGACAGAAGACCCCCACTTCGGTGATCAAGCTAAAGATGGTGAGTGGCGGAGGGAGTGGGCAGCCATATCCAACTGGCCAAGGGACAGCGGCCTGCATCACCGTCAGGCACAGTGACGGGACGCGAGGTCCGGCGCCTCTACTGGCGTCTGCTACGATGGAGGACGATCTCGGCGACCAGGAGGTACATGCTATGGTTAGTCCGGTGACGCCGGGTTCTGGTGGATGGGTGGTCCATCAACCAGACCTTTTGCGGACATCTTCTATGGGTGCGGGGCCTCAAGGCGTAGGGCAGGAGGTCCAGGCGCCTCCCCCTTGCGTCACACCCATCCACATGCCGGTGGAGGGGCTGCCATCTCAGGCTGGGCATGCTGTTCCAGACGGTGGGGCTGCCACTTCGATACAGATTCATTCACCGGCTACTTGCTCTACCACTGTAGAGTCATACAGTGGTGTCCACGGATGACGTGATCTCGTATGGCGGGATACCAGATCCGACGTCTAGAGACCGACGATTTAGTCACCGCATCCAGAAGTAGCCGGATGCTGATGACATGGTGCTCGGGTGGGCTATGAGGGACGCAAAGATTCGAGACGTCGAGGAAACTACAGGTATGTCGGTTAATATTGATGCATCAATTCTTCATTTTTCGGATTATGAGATTGTGCAAAATGCTAGTGACATAGGTATCTCGCTTCGATCTGATGGCAAACAAGTAGCTAAAACTATAAATGATATCTTAGATTTAGAAGCAAATAGAGCCATAGAGTTTATTCAGAATCTAGAAGCAATAAAGCCGATGAATGAGTCAGACATTAATGGGTTAGGAGGAACAAAATTACAAAGCTTGTGTGAAGGGCTATTAAACATAGGGGGAGATGAGGAGGATGTGGATGACATGGGGTCGGAGGGGTATATGGCCTCTTCGATTGACAGTTGTCATTTTCATGAAATACCTTCACAAAGTACCATGGAAGTGACATAGGAAAAAACAAAAGAGGCCTTGGAAAAGGAAGGTTTATCCTGTGTCAGTGGTATGGAGAAGTGCACGAGTGAAGCATAAGAAAAAATTTCATGATGACATATGAAAGGAATCTTTTGGAATAGCAGAAGTCTAGCAGACTTGGCTAAAAGAAGATTCCTTAGAGAAACATCATTAGAACATAAGCTCGACTTTATGGCATTACAAGAAACGGATAGAGATAATTTCACATCATCATTTGTTAACACCTTATCAGGAGGAGTGGATTTTGATTGGCATTGTTTGCCACCGAGGGGTAGATCGGGAGGGATCTTACTTGGTGTAAAGTGCGAAACATTAGAGGTGATGAATGTGGTATATGGAGAGTTTTCCGTCAAGTTTTGGGTGAAGTCGAAAGTTGATGGATTTTGGTGGGCTTTGGTGGTCGTATATGGGGCGGCGCAACCGGAGCTAAAACCGGATTTTCTCGTTGATCTGGTAAGAATTTGTGGAGATGAGAGACTACCCATTATGGTTGGGGGGATTTTAATACCATTCGTAGGCAAAATGAAAATAATAATGACAACTTCGAGGGAAGATGGTCAACAATGTTCAACATGGTTATTGAGAGTCTTGATTTGAGGGAAATCGACCTTACCGGTAGGCAGTTAACATGGGCAAACTCACTGCCGGTTCCAACATATGAGAAGTTGGACAGGGTACTGACCAGCATGGAGTGGGAACATAAGTACCCATTGGTTTCAGTACATGCTCTACAACGAACCATCTCTGACCACACACCTCTAATGGTTGACTCTGGGAAGGCCAATCATGTGGGGAATAGAATCTCTTCTCCTTTAAACTAGGTTGGTTTGAGAGAGAATGATTCATGGATCTCATAGCCACTGAATGGGCTAGGGATTCTGGTGGATCTTCAAATATTTAAAGATGGCAAAACAAAACCCGACACTTGTGCCAGTTCTTGAGGGGATGGGTGAAGAATTAGAGCGGGATATACAAAGTGGAAAAGGAGAGGCTTATTCGACTAATTGATGAGTTAGATGTGAAGGTTGAGACTAATCTCCTCAGCTTGTCGGATAGAAATAATAAAATTGAGGCTGAGAAGAAATTGCAATAGCTTCTAAGAGAGGAAAAGATGAAATGGGCAATTCGAGCTAAGGTGACGAAGGTGGTCCAGGGAGATGATAACACACAATTCTTTCATATGATTGGAATTGCAAGCATCGAAAGAAAAATATATTCAACTAGAGCAAGATGAAGGGACAATTATAGGACACGAGAATTTAAAACATACATTTCAGAATATTATAAGAAGTTATTTGGGGCACCAAAGCAGAATTTTGTCTCTCTGGATGAAAGCACAATTCATGATATACCTCAGATTAGTTCTAATGAGAATGACGTGCTATCGGCTCCATTTACAGAGAAGGAGGTGTTTGATGCTATATCACAAATGAAACAAAATAAGGCACCGGTTCCGGATGGGTTTCCGGCAAAATTTTATAAAAATGCTAGCATATCATTAAGGGTGACCTTTTGCCTATGTTCCATGATTTATTCAATGGCCATTTACAGCTCTTTCACCTTAACTTTGGAATAATCACGTTGTTGCCAAAGAAGGCGGAGGTTGTACGCATTGAGCAATTTAGACCGATCTGTTTGCTCAATGTCAGTTTCAAAAAATTTACAAAGGTTGGCACGAATAGACCGTCAAGGATAGCTCATTCGGTAGTCCAACCAACACAAACAGTATTTATGCTTGGGAGACACATCTTAGAGTGAGTTGTTGTCTTGCATGAAACGTTGCATGAAATAAATACAAAGAAACCCGATGGAGTTATCTTTAAAGTGGATTTCGAGAAGGCATATCATAAAGTAAAATGGTCGTTTCTCCAACAGGCCTTACGAATGAAAGGGTTCAATGAAAAATGGCGGGATCAAGTGGACACTTTCATTCAGAAAGGCTGCATGGGTATTAGAGTTAATGATGACATATGTCATTTTTTTTCAAACACATAAGGGATTGAGGCAGGGTGAATCCATGTCTCCGATATTGTTCAACATTGTAGCAGACATGTTTGCAATACTCATTGATAGAGCTAAAGAGCAGGGGCACGTAGGAGGACTCATCCCACACCTGGTGGAGGGGGGTGTCCATACTACAATATGCGGATGATACGATCATTTTCATGGAACATGATATGGCAAAAGCAAGGAATATGAAACTAGTTTTGTGCTTATTTGAACAACTCTCAGGGCTAAAAATAAATTTTAACAAAAGAGAAATATTTTGCTTTGGAAAGGCAAAGGGCGAGCAAGACGCTTAGAGGCAGCTATTTGGATGTGAATTGGGATCACTACCATTTAGTTACCTAGGGATTCCTATTCATCATAGAAGATTGACGAACAAGGAATGGAAATGTATTGAGGAAAGAATTAAAAAGAAACTAGGTTGCTGGAAGGGCAAACTTATGTCATATGGACGTAGGCTAGTATTAATAAACTCAGTATTAACAAGCTTGTCGATATTTCTGTTGTCTTTCTTTGAAGTGCCTGTAGGGGTACGAAAAAGATTAGACTTTTATAGATCTCGTTTCTTCTGGCAAAGTGATGAGGCTAAGAAGAAATACAGACTAGCGCGATGGGATATTATATGCAGACCAAAAGAACAAGGAGGTCTTGGTATCGAAGATCTAGAAGTGAAAAACAAATGCCTGCTTAGCAAATGGCTTTATAGGCTATCCATTGAGACTGATGGGATGTGGGTTCAGTTATTGAAGAACAAATATCTACATTCCAAAACTCTAGCTCAGCTTATAGCTAGACAAAATGACTCACCTTTGTGGAAGGGTTTAATGAAGATAAAGGCAACCTTTTTCCAAAGGGTGAAGTTCGTAGTTGGCAATGGTGCCTCAACAAGATCTTGGGAAGATACTTGGCTTGGGGATTCGCCATTAGCAATTCAATATCCTTTGTTATATAACATCACGCAACGTAAAGAAGAGTATGTGTCGACGGTATTACATTCGGTACCCTGAACATGCAATTCAGACGAGCTTTAGTGGGAGCACGTTGGACTCCATGGTTACATCTGGTTAGGAGATTGATGCAAGTGCAACTTTCTAGCCAGACAGATAATATTCGTTCGACTTTACTGGTGAATGGGGTCTTCTCAGTAAAGTCTTTTTACAATGACTTGATAAACACTGGACCACTCTCAAGATCTTTGCATATTTGGAAAATTAAGGTTCCCCTTAGGATTAAAATTTTCATGTGGTTTATACACAAGGGGGTGGTATTAACCAAGGACAACTTGGCAAAACGAAGATGGGGAGGCAGGCCTAATTGTTGTTTTTGTGATCAGAATGAGACAATAAAATACCTCTTTCTCGAGTATCCTCTGGCAAAACTTTTATGGCGAACACTTCATAGAGCTTTTAATTTAAACCCACCTACATGTATAAGGTCGTTATTTGGATGTGGCTCAATGGAGTAGACGTTATAATAGCGCAGCTCATCAGAGTTGGGATATGTGCTCTATTTTGGGCTATATGGAACACGAGGAATGACATGATTTTTAATGGCAAGAATTTCAACAACTTTTTGCAGGTTATCTTCAGAGCAACATCTTGGATCCGTACGTGGTCATTACTCAGCCATGCGGACTCCAGGGAGCATATGGATATTGGTGCAACCGGTGGAAGATGGCCACACGGGTTATCTTCAACCGATTTGGATGGCATGCTAATAATAGGCTAGGTGTGTAGGCATCATAGTCTATTGTTACATAGTGCCGGATTGGCAGCTCGATTTATATTTCTCTTTGTTATGCATTAGCGCCTGAACGCATTGTGGACCTGTCATTTTATTTCGAAACTATCTAATAAGATGACTGCATGCATCGATTGATGTAGAGGCCGGGAGTTTCGTTCCTCCTTTAAAAAGAATGCATGAGAGCTACATGTGTGTGTAAAATAAGATGTTGAAACTTCACTTGTTTATATAGAAGTTAGAACACCTCACATTCCTGGCATACTCTTGAAAGCTGTTAACGTGGGTTTCCACATTTTTTTTTGCAAGACTCCACAAAAAAAAATGTTCTTTTTGCGGGAGATTCCACAAAAAATTCATTGTAACTTCGTGTGGCCAAAGCGTTACACCTAAGTTACAATGGATTTTTCCCCTCAAAAAAAGTTACAATGGATTTTTTGTGGCAAATGGTTTTTGAATGGATTTTTTTTTGTAGGTATTCGACCAAACTGCAGCTGTCGATGAGGAACAGAGCTTATGTGTGGACTCGCCGTCGCAGACTTACTTAATTATGTAGGAGTATACTGACAAATAATAGTGATTAATAACTAGCCGTGCATGTTACTCGACTGATTGGATGGACGCTGGCTGGCTAATGAATCCAACCCGGTCCTAGATAGAGAACGTACCGACGACGCAGGCAATGATGCAACGAATTTCTTATCTTACTCCAGCCGACCCCGAGGGCCGCGTACCACGTACGTAGCGCCGCTCCACGAAGCCTCCTCCCCTCGGCGACTAACCTCGACGGCCGACGCCAAACCCTCTTCCCTTCTACCGATTGCCTGATCTCATCTTATTTTATGTTGGCTCCGTTGCCGATCTGTACTGTACGTGTACCTCAAAAGAGAGCTCATCAGAGAAACAAAATATCTCTGCACACATACCACACACACACTGCGCCCGACGTGTACTGCAACGCGGATTAACCTGACATGCATCGTACTCCTGCTGTATAAGAGTGTTCAGATCACTAACTTCAGTTAGTTCCCTTCTGTATGTATGGATGTATGTATGGTCACAGATATCTTCCGGAATCTGAAGTGCAGGACGAGGGAGGCACCCCGTTGGGGATCGGCCTCATTTATACTTTGTTTGCTTGCTTGTTATGAGTGTCCGTCGGCAGAAGAAAGATGTGTACCACCTCAAGTTCGGCTTTGCTTTCCACTCGTACCACGCACCAGATTCATCGTTTGTTGCGGGGGTTTTAAGAGTGAACTTGTTTATTTTCATTGATTGATTTTCCACACTATGAACAGTAGTGTAGTAGTACAGTACCCTCTGTGGTCTGTCCATCGAGACCAGTTCAGCTTTGGTTTCATGTTGCCTTAGAGCATCTTTAGTGACTTGTTTAAATTTGGTAGTCTATATCTTCATATAAACAATGGTCTAGTTTTTTTTTGAATTTAGACAATCTCTGTTTTTCAACGGATTATCTAAATTTGGTAGTCTATATTTCCAACGGCTCTATTTCAGTAGGATATATACATAGTAGCAATATACAGAAATCATGTCTAGATATATCGCAGTTCGCTTGCTACTGCGGCGAGCAGGAGGAAGGCGCTGGTTGATCCATCCCTCACTCGATCCTCCTCCCCCCTCCCCCGATCCGTCCCTGTCACTCGATCCATTCCTCTGCCGCCGGCCTGAGCGCCCTCCCACCCACCCTGCGTCACCGCCGGCCTGAGCGCCCTCCCACCCACCCTGCGTCATCGCCGGCCTGAGCGCCCTCCCACCCACCCTGCGTCACCGCCGGCCTGAGCGCCCGCTTGCCCGCATCGACCCGGGGGCCGGCCGTTCCAAGCAACAGCGGAGGCGTCCCCCACCGGCAAGCCTGTCCCGAGCGGGACGGCTTCCCCTGGCCCATCCCCATCGCGCGCTGGCGCCCTCTCCTCGTCGTGGCTCGGTTGTCCAAATGTGGACAACCGGTAGCGATCTTGGTGGTTGTGTAAATTTTAGACTACCACATAGACAAGGCAATGGAGACGTTTTTTGACCTCTCGTAGTCTATATTTGGTATAGACTACCACATAGACAAGCGACTAGTAGTCTATATTTGGTATAGACTACCACATAGACAAGCCACTAGAGATGCTCTTACCACTGCACGATCGAGCGGCCGTTGCTTACTACTTTGGTCTTTGGAAGTAATGTCGTGTAATATTTTTCTGGCTTTATTAGATTGGATCTGCTCCACATGACCTCTTTCCTTTTCATGTCACAAGACGATCGACTAGGGTAAAACTTTCTTCACCTTGATTTTCGCCGACGAGTGAATAGATTCACCTCCCCTTGGCCTGCCGCTTCCACGGCCGATGGTGGGATAGGAATTCTAATGCCTCGTCTCCGGTTAGTAGATATATAGGTCAGGGTTTAGGCCTCGTAGAGGTTGCGCTTTCTTTGAATCAGTTGTCCGTGCTCCGACCCTTCTCAAGTTTGTCCATCAAAGCGGGTTAGATGGTGTTCCGGCATAGATTCTTGCCAGCTTCTCAGGGTGGTGAGGTTAGAGTTTCTTATTGTGTGTACGTGATGGCGAAATTTGGTGTCAGGTTTTTGAGATCGATTAAACGATTAAAGTACAACAAGTGCGGCCCAGAGCGTTGGTCTTTAGGGGCACGTGTACGAAGACTTTTCGACTATTATTGATAAGCATAGACCGGCTCTGGTATGGAAGATGCAACGACGTCTCAACCACAACTCATTCTGGCGACGGCAGTGGTCGTTTTGTGATCCAAGGATCTCGATGTAATTTTTGTTATGTTTGACTGTTTTGTACTTCTAATGAACTTTTAAAATAGATTTGAGTCCTTTTCACAATAATAATATTTATAATAAATCCACATAAAAGCTTAACTACAAGTAATAATTAGGACAATGTTCATATCACACTACTGAAACCCTCGCAAAAACACACACCGAGGAAAACACTACCTACAACCCGAGTATGAAGTTATATCTTGGTACTTAGAGCCCAATGTCATATTTTTATACTTCAAAGATCTTATGTTAGTTGAAATTCATCTTTGTAATTTTTCATTGAAAATAGGGTGAATTTCAATTTCCATGCCATACTTTGCCAATTTCGACATGGACAAGAGGATATTTTCGCCCATATTACCCAGTTTAGCAAAAAAAAATGCCATAGTTTACCCTTTTAACTTTTTAACGCGGTATGTCAATCCGGTCCTGTTAGTGCATCTAGTGCCTCTTAGTGATTTTGGTGTATTGAAGACTTATAGGTTAAGGCACTAATGTGTTTGTGAGTGTACACATGCTCTATAAGTCGATGAGGAGTTTAATATATCCGGAGATTATCGACCCCTAAAAATGTATGTCTTCAAGTGAAGACTTTGGTGAAGACTTTGTGAAGACTTTGAAAATGAAGAAGTTGGTGTGACCTTGAAGATATGAACGAGGAATATGAAGCGTGAAGACTTTTGTTTTAGTAGTTTCATTTCCTTTAATTGAGTCATAGGAAACACCATACTATTAAAGGGGTCCGAGGTAATACTAAGAAAAATTTCCAACTGATGCTCAACTCCAAAATCCTCAACCTATACAATCCTTCGAGTGAAGCCTTTGGAAATCTCTTACGGCTCAGACAAGTTCTTCAGTGACAGAGACGAAGTTCTTCTGGTCTCTGAGGAAATTGATCTGACTAGGATTTAGGATTTCACGAGTGCGAATTGCCTACAAGTGAGGAACATGATAAGCCAGAGGACTTTCATAGTTCGAAATTCCGACCGTTGCTGTGCTTAGCGCCAGCTATCCCCAATCATAACATCCATATAACGGTCATATCATTGGGAGCATTGATGTCTTATCATGTCAGGTTGCACCATGGCTATAAATAGCCACCCCCACAACCACTAGTTGGTTGGCTGCTCCGAGAGAGAACTGACACTTGTCATTTGAGAGCAACCCATCCTCCGAGGACTTTGAGAGAAAATCATCAGTGAGGAAAAACCACAACCAAACCACCAAACCCAAAGTGATTGAGCATCACTGAAGAAATTCATGTGTGGAACCGACGCTTGTTACCTTTGAGGAATGTGCATCCTCCAGACAGTTAGGCGTCATGGTCTAGTGCTCCTGCAGTCAATTGGGGATCACGAAGTGAGCTTGGTCTAGAGCATCCAACAGTAAATTGTGGATCGCCGGGTGACCAGTTTGTGAGGGTTTTGGAAGTCTACCCTGAAGACTTACCACGAGTGTTGGGCGAGGACTGTGTGACCTTAGCTTAAGGAGAATACGGTAAGGATTGTGTGTCCTCTAGTTTAAATACCAGGCCACTCCAAACCAGACGTACGACTGTCACAACAGTTGGAACTGGGTCATCAAACCATTGTCTTCACCGAGCCATATGGTTCTGTTTCATCAACCTCTCTATTCCTCATATGTCTGTTAATAAAATTGATTGTTACTGGTTGAAGAATTTGACTGAAGACTTTCACAAGTTCCTCACCTCAAATTCTTAAAGTTACCTTGTTCATCACTGCTTATCCTATATCACGCTACTTACTATTTGTGCATGTTTCATTTCATCATGAAACTATGCTGTTACTATGTTCCTCATGCACTTGAGTCTTATTCTGCTGCTAGTTATTCATCACATTTCAAATTCTTCAAAGTTGAAATTCCTCAAGTGATGACTTTGTAAAAATCGCCTATTCACCCCCCTTTAATCGATATAACGCACTTTCAATTGGTATCAAAGCAGGTACTCCCTCGCTCTGTGTGATTTTGGTTTAACCACCTGGAGTTCTAGTTATGTCGATTGCAGGTATGATCAAGGTTTCCGCGGGGTGTCCTACCTTCGATGGGACGGACTACCCCTACTAGAAGAACAAGATGCGTATGCACCTTGAAGCTATTGACGACGATCTCTAGTATGTTATGGAAAATGGTGTGCCCTCTGTCACTCCCACTGTTACTACTGCTGATGTGAAGAGATTCAAGTAACTCGATTCTCAAGCGAATAATATCATCTGTGGGCATCTGAGCAAAGGTCAGTATGGCAGAGTGAGTGCTTTAGAGACTGCTAAGTTTATCTGGGATAGGCTGTCCAAAGTCAACGAAGGTGTATCCACTGAACGTGACTCTCGTGTTGATGTTTTTCGCAATCTCTTCAACCGCTTCAAGAGACTTGACAATGAAAATGTTCAGCAAACTTTTGATCGTCTCACTGATATCTCCAATGAGCTTCAAGCACTAGGTGCCACCGATATCACTGACCGTGAAGTGGTGAAGAAACTGCTAAGATCTCTTGACTCCTCATTCGATACTCTGGCATTGATGATTCGAGAACGTGGAGACTACAAGTCACTTGATCCTGCTGATATTCTTGAGAGACTCAATACTCATGAATTCCAACAAGCTGAGAAGAGAGACCTCTACGACCCAAGCTATGGAAGATCTCGTTCTCTGAAGGCGAAAGCAATTCCCTCATCCGAAGAAGAAGATTCAGACAGCAGCCTTGGTGATCTTGAAGAACTAAGTCGGGAACTAGCAATGCTCGTGAGGAAAATCCAGAAGTTCTGAAGGAGAGGTGGATTTGCAAAGTCATCAAAAAGTGGCTTGAGGAAATCAGATTCCTCAGAAGACTACAAGAAAAGAACCTGTCATCGTTGCAAGAAGCCCGGTCACTTTATCTCTGACTGTCCTCTCTGTGAAAAGATTCAAAGAAGAAGAAGAAATACAAGGAGGATAGTTCTGATGACTTGAAGAAAAAGAAGAAATCTTCAAAGTCCTCATCTTCAAAGTCCTCAAAGCACAAGAAGAATGGTTCCAGAAAGTCTCGAGCATTCATCGGCAAGGAAATGGATTCTAAGGAAGAATCTGAAGAATATGAAGAAGAGGAAGAATCTGATGAGGAATCAGAATCTGGTGTCGCTAGCCTTGCTCTCGCTACTGCTTTCGTCGGCAAGTCCATCTTCAACGATGAAGAATATGACTACTCCAACGACTATGACGTCAGCAATGATGATTATGCTCCCACCTATTGATTCATGGGAAAAGGCTCAAAGGATGATACTCCAAAAGCTACTCAATGGGTCCTCAATAGTGGATGCACAAACCACATGACTGGTGACAAGAATCTACTGATGAATTTGCCAATCACTCCATCTCCTCTGAAGCATATCACCTACGCAGACAAAGGAAAAAAGCAAGGTATTGGGACTTGGTAAGGTTGCTATCTCAAAGGACCGAACCATGGATAAGGTGATGCGTGTTGAATCCCTTGGGTTTAACCTTATGTCTGTCTTAATGCTTTGTGACCTTGATATGATCATCGTATTTGGAAAATTTCGTTGTGTTGTCATCATGGAATCTGACAATTCCAAAGTCTTCGAAGGCTTTAGGAGAGGAGACTTGTATATTGTTGATTTCTCTACAGGTCCTCAACCTGCCACATGCTTACTTGCAAAGTCTTCAGAAGGCTGGTTGTGGCATCAACGACTTGGACATGTGGGTATGAGTAACTTGCACACGCTTGTGAAGAAAAAGCATGTCATTGGCATGGAGGGTGTCAAATTCTTCAAGGACCACCTCTGCGGTGCATGTGAATCTGGGAAGATGACAAGATCCAAGCATCCCTCGAAGACAATCATGACCACGACTCGACCCTTTGAATTGCTTCACATGGATCTCTTAGGCCCCACTCATTACTCCATACTAACAAATGCTTCAAGTTTGTATGGATTTGTCATTGTTAATGATTACTCTCGTTACACTTGGGTGCATATTATTCTGTACAAAACTAAAGTGCAGGATGTCTTCAGACGATTTGCTTCAAGGGACTCCACCAACTTCGGCGTCAAGATCAAGCATATTAGGAGTGATAATGGGACTGAATTCAAGAACACTAATATTGATGAACTTGGTATTACTCATGAGTTATCTGCCCCTTATACTCCTCAACATAATGGCATCGTGGAGCGCAAGAACATGACTCTAGTTGAGATGGCTCGCACCATGCTTGATGAATACAAGACTCCTCGTCGCTTCTAGCCTGAGGCAATTGATACTACATGCCACATCATCAACAGGGTATATCTTCACAAATTCTTCAAGAAGACTTCATATGAACTTATGACTGGCAAGAAACCCAATGTAAGTTATCTCAAAGTCTTTGGTGCAAAATGCTGGATCAGAGATCCTCACCACAGTTCTAAGTTTGCACCGAAAGCACATGAAGGTTTTATGCTTGGTTACGGAAAGTACTCGCACACCTACAAAGTCTTCAACACCTACCATCACAAGGTTGTTGAAACTGTAGATGTGCGGTTCGATGAAACTAATGGCTCGCAAAGAGAGCACCTGCCTTCTGTGTTAGATGAACAGTCTCCTGAGGAATCCATCAAGCTGAAGGCAACTGAAGATATCATACCCACTGAGGAAGTCATTCCAACGAATGAAGACTTTCATTTTGATACACCTGAAGAAAATGATGCTGAAGGAAGTCCTCAGCCACGTCAACCTACTCATCCTAGAGTTGCAAATGAAGTACAGATTGACAAAATCATCGATGACATCAATGCACCAGGTCCTCTCACACGCTCAAAAGTTTGACATTTAACTAACTTTTGTGGGCACTTTGCCTTTGTCTCTATCTTAGAGCCTACCAAAGTTGATGAAGCATTCAAGGAGCCTGAGTGGATTCAAGCTATGCAAGAGGAATTGCATCAATTCAAGCTCAACAATGTGTGGGAACTTGTCAAGCACCCAGATCCTTGCAAGCATAACATCATAGTTACCAAGTGGATCTACCGCAACAAGCAAGATGGAAATGGCCTTGTGGTGAGGAATAAGACTCGTCTTGTAGCACAAGGCTACGCACAGGTTGAAGGAATAGACTTTGATGGAACGTTTGCACCTGTTGCTAGACTTGAAGCTATTTGCATATTGCTTGCTTATGCTAACCATCATAACACCATCTTATATCAAATGGATGTGAAAAGTGCATTCCTCAATGGTAAGCTTGAGGAACAAGTATATGTTGCTCAACCCCCAGGTTTTGAAGACCCTAAGCATCCTGACAAAGTCTTCAGACTCGACAAGGCCCTCTATGGCCTCAAGCAGGCCTCTCGAGCGTGGTGCGATACTCTGAAGGAATTACTCATGAAGAAAGGCTTCAAACCCGGTTCACTCGACCCCACTCTTTTCACAAAATCCTATGACAATGAACTGTTCATATGCCAAATATATGTAGACGATATTATCTTTGGCTGTACTAACAAACGTTACAGTGATGAATTTACCTATATGATGAGTGAAGAATATCAAATGTCTATGATGGGAGAGTTGAAATTCTTCTTAGGTCTTCAAATTCGTCAACAAGACAATGGCATCTTCATCTCCCAAGAGAAGTACCTCAAGGATGTTCTGAGGAAATTCAACATGGAAGATTGCAAAGGCGTCAAAACTCCAATGCCTTCAAAAGGCCACCTCTGCACTGACGAAAATGGTAAAGATTTCGATCAGAAGGTATACCGCTCCATTATTGGTTCATTATTGTATCTATGTGCATCTAGGCCTGATATTATGCTGAGTGTTTGCATGTGTGCCCGATTCCGAGAAACACCGAAGGAATCACACCATAAGGCTGTGAAACATATTCTTCGATACTTAGCTCACACACCAACACTTGGATTATGGTATCCCAAGGGCTCAAATCTTCACCTTATCGGATACTCCGATGCTGACTATGCTGGAGATCGTGTGGATCGCAAGTCAACCTCAGGCACATGTCATTTCCTCGGATGATCCCTAGTTGTTGGTCCTCGAAGAAGCAGAACTGTGTCTCACTCTCTACTGCTGAAGCTGAGTACATTGCTACTGGCTCATGTTGTGCTGCTCAGTTACTATGGATGAAGCAAACCCTCAAGGACTACGGCATCAAGTTGAAGAATGTGGCTCTCTACTGCGACAATGAGAGTGCCATCAAGATTTCTTACAACCCACTTCACCACTTCAAGACCAAGCACATCCAGATTCGTCATCACTTTCTTCGAGATCATGTACTCAAGGGCGACATCTCCATCGACCACATCCCCACTGAAGAACAACTAGCCGATATCTTCACAAAGCCCTTGGATGAAAAGAGATTTTGCAAGTTGCGGTGTGAGCTAAATATCTTAGAATCTTCGAATGTTCTTTGAAAAAGGACACACATCTTAACACTTATGCAAAATTGATGACTTAGATGTGCAACACACGAAGTAACGTTTTTTCTTCAATCAATGAAGAATAACCCTCTAAGTGTGAAGAAATTAATGAAGAATTTGATTCTCAGAACCCTACGACAATTGTACGCGGTGTCTGAAATCATCATTCTTATACGGTGGGTCACGCCACCAACCAAAGTTGAAATTCTTCAAAATTGAGTTTTTGGTCATTTTTGCAAATTCTCCAAATTATCAAATTCCTCAAATTTGCAAATTCCTCAACTTTTCAAATTCCTCAACTTTTCAAATTCTTCAAACTTTGAAAATCATGTTCTTCATTGACTATATATATATATATATATATTTGAGTTTTCAATGTTCTCAGCAACATTAACTTATTGCTAATTCTTCAAGTTGATTTTCATCTAAGTGAATGTGATCGGACCCTTTCCCCCTCTATGCTAAACTCAACCCAGTCTGTTCACAAATTCTTCATATGCGTTCAGCTTTGAAACTCGTTCAAAGTCTTCACTGTGTTCTTGACAGCTGAAGAATTTGCGAACGGAAGATTTGAAATTTTCATTATCAAATTTTTTAGCGGTTCCCGCTCAAACGGTTCTGATTCCCGCGCCTGGATAACCCACGATCCCCCACTATCGCCACCTCTAAGTATGTGGGTGACACCTGTCGCGTGGAGAGCAAGGGTCAGGGGCAATCTTGTCCAAAATCTTCGGGCAGATTGATTTTCACTCCCTCTATAAATACCCCCTCCCTTTCAACTGTGCTCGGTTACTCCTCATCTCATCCCTCTCCCAAGCTCCAACCTAGCGCCGTCGCTAAAGTCATCATCGCTGGTGAGGAAGAGCTTCACTGCCTCGACCACGTCGTCGTTGTACTCGCATCCGCCGTGGAAGTCCTCATCCCGCCGCCGCTGTAGCTGTCTCCCTCTGCCAAGCTAGGGCGTGGGAGATCTGAACGGACGAACTTCCCAATCTCATCACTTGTTCGTCGTGTTCTTCACCAGGATAAATAAAAATTATTTTTACTGCCCTTGTTTGACCCTCAAATGCTCTTCATATTCCTCAAAAGGTGTTTATTCTTCATGAAACTTATTCTAAAAGCACCTTACATCTTCACATACTTGATGTTTTTCCCTAAGTAATGATTTTCTTCAAGATTCCTCAATTGTGTGAATCCTCAAAATTTGCACAACTCTGGAACCTGAGACAAAGAACACTTAGTGAAATTCCTCAATACGCCCATGGTCAAATTCCTCTCACCTATTTTATTTAGAAAAAATTTCTGAGAACGCATATGACCTCTTCAAATTCCTCGCACCTATACTCTATTCACAGGTACAACATGTCCGCTGATGAATCACTAGGTTCTCATCAACTTAACTCATTTGCAGCGGTCCTTGAGGAAAAACTATGTACTTCTTCAGAGTCCTCAAGAGTTCATATTCCTCAAGTGAAGAAAATGGCTGACGGAAAGAAACCTCAGAAAGGTGGAAAGAAGCCAGATGTGCACACTGCCTTTGAGATTCCAGATGACATGTATGAGGAATACTGCACACCCAATGAAGAAACTCATGGCAAAGAAACGGCCAAGCAGAATAAAATTCGTCTGCAGAAAATTGAGAGGAGATGGGAAAGGGAATGGAAGGAATATCGTTATGTAACTCCAAAATACATGATGAAATTCGCAATGAAACCTCCTTGCGGAAGGCCTCCCCTTGCTCCAAATCAAATTGCTGATCCCATTAGCATCAAGACTGGTGAGGACTTTCCTCACATGTGGGAGAAGCACCAAGCCAAGCTGGCAAAGAAAGCCAAAGAGGCAGTGAACAAATTCAATGAAGATTCTGCTGCTGCTGCCTCTGCCGGAGCCTCTGCAAGTGCTCCGAAGAAAATTATGAGGAAGAAATCTGCATTGAAGACAAGTTCTTCAACCTCAAAACCTTCACAGCAGATCCCTCAAGGTCAAAGGCCTCGGCCTACAAAGTCTTCAGCTGCTGGAACGGTTGTTGCTTTGTCTTCTGTGACAGCTGCAAAGTCCTCAGCCCTAATGCATCTGGCAACATGTAAGAGGACTGAGGGGTTCTCAAGAGTTCCAAAGATCTCAGCAAGCCCATCTACTACAGCAAAGTCTTCAACTAGCCCTTCTGCGTTGAAGCTGAAGAAAACTGTTGGACGAAGTCAAAGGCCAAGTCCTCACTCAAGCAAGGCTGTGGTGACCATACCCTCAGGTTCTGAGGATGATGATGATGAAGCTGATGATGAGGAATTGGAAGAAATCATTAGGCAAAGTCAGCAAAGGGCTTCTATAGCAAAGGGCAGCTCTGTTCCTCTCATGTTGGATCCCAAGATGATCCTCAACTTCATCGATATATGGCATGAAGACCCAAGCACCCCACTTTCTTCACTAAATCTGCCTCTTGGAGTGGATCATGTCCTCACCCACTTCATTTATGAAGAAAAATGGAAAAGGGAGCAAGCTCTGAGAGCTAAGAGGAACAGGGTTCGGAAGGAAAAGTTTCGGAGAGACAATGTGATGAATTTGGCCCCAAATCAACTCGTCACTGTTCAGTCTGAAATTCGCACACTCTCTAAGGATCAAGAGAGATATGATGTTGAATGGAAGGGCACCAAGGTGAGATTCATCAGGGCTGCTCAAGCTACAGTGAAGGATCACAACACTAGGGTTGCTGCTCAATTGCAACCACAAAATCCTTAGGCTGATGAAATTCCTCAAGCTACTGATGAAATTGCTCAGCCTCATGAAACTGCTGATGGAAATGCTTCTGCACCAGAAGCAACTGCCAGTGCTGCTGAGGAAACTCAGACCACTAATGATCATGCCAGGACAACCACCACTGTTGTGCCTGAAGAAACTGAAAGGCCAGCTGAAGCTTTTGTTGCGCCCGAAGAAACTGAACACGCTAGGGTGGCTACATCAGTCGTTCCTGAAGAAACTGACACTGTTGAGGAAAAGACTCTCAAGAGAAAAGCATCAGATTCAGAAACCTCAGCCATGAAGAAGTTGAAGACTATGCCAAGTTCTTCAACTAGACCTATTGATGCTACACCAATTTCCTCAGCACCTGCCTACGAAATTGTACCATTGGGGGTGGAATATGTCATCCCAGAAGAAGATGAAGATCATTCTGTTGCTTCGACAGAGCAGATTGATGAAGAAATTGAAGTTGAAGACATTGCTTCAACTCCAAAGGTATCATCGCCCCAGCCTCAGTTCACTGTTGAAGAGGCTGGAGTTGAAGAAATTGATGAGGACGTAGACATTGGCAATACAACGCCTGTCATCAATGATGAATATTGGGAATCAGCACACCCAAATTCACCAATGACTACTCCTCTGACACATATTTCTCAGTTGCCTGCTTCGACTGAAGAAATACATGAAGAATCTGCAAATCTGAACACCCAAGTCACTAAAGAAATTCCAGCTGCAACGGCTGATGATCTTGATGCTCCCGCCGCAACTGAGGAACCAGCTCTTCAAATCATCCTGTCTGAAGGTGTTCCTCCCATGCCAAAGGAGATTAAGGGGCGCTTCAAGCCAAATCTTCAACCGAAGCCAAGAATGACATTCAAAGGCTCAATACGCCCCCAAATTCCTCAAGAGCAATTTCTTCAATGAACGTATGTTCTTCACTGGTCCAAATCCCTATGACTTTGTAAGGGCCGGTCGCAACAGATTCTAGACGGCAACACAGCTCAACTACTATGCATCAGTTCTTTTTGAGAAGAAGAAAGTCATCGAGCACCACCAAATTCCTCATGCTGACATGGAAACCCTTCCATCATTCACACCGGTGCTCCAGGTTCTTCATGATGCAGGCATTCTCCCATTCTGCGTCGACATCTGCGACTGGAATGAATAACTCATTCTTCAGTTCTATGCCACATTGCATATCAGCGGAAATGCTTCAGACGTCAACTCCTGGATATTGGACTGGATGATAGGATCAACACACTTCACTGCTCAAGCTTCTGAATTGCTTCAGTGTGTACCAGTTCCAATTCCCTCAGACGAAGCTCGCAAACTGTTTGATGACCCTACACTTCCAAATCAGCTGATGCAAGTGTTGATGAAGACATTGCCTCCTGGAAAGCCTCAACAAAAAACCTTCCTTGTGAAGAATCTACTATATGTGCCCACAACTGTCTACCATATACTCACAAATACGCTATGTCCTCAGAAGGGCCACAATTCTGAAGAAGAAGAAGAAGTGGAAGGAGTCATGAAGAATATACTCTTCAACATCATTCATGGGATTCCCATTGACTTGCATGACTTCTTCATGAGGACTTTGGCCAGTGCTGCTTTAGCTCCATTTGAACAGAAGCCCTATGCGCCTTGGATAATGAAATTCATCAGAGCAAAGTCCTCAGTCCCCTTCAAGGCTGATTTTCAGAACCACTTTGGCTTCCTGCCTCCAATTGAAGTCATCAAGAGCACAATTGCCTCAGTTGAAGGAAAAGGCAAGGCTGTCATTGATGAAGGCACTCTTCCATTGGATGGACAATTTCGCAAAGCCGCTTCCTTCTCCACCAATGATAACACTGCCACTCAAGACTCCGATGCAAAGGCCTCAGCTCACAAACCTCAAGAGTCTACCCCTCGTGTGATGACTGATCGTGAGCTTCTAATAAGTCTTCATCAGAAGGTCGATCGCAATCACAAGTGGGTGAAGCATCAACTTGGATACATTGTGCAGAACATGACTGTGACGCAGAACACCGTGAAGAGGAATCACTACTATGCGCATGAAAACCTCAACCACTCTTGGGCTGTACTGTCTCACCTCATGTCTTCTGAAGAACTGGATGAGCTGGATCTTGAGGAACATCCTGACTGGGCTCGTCGACCTCAGAAGAAATTCAAGAAAGTTCAAGTTCCTCTCATGGTCACAAGTTTATTTTCTTCATCTCGAGATCGTGATGATGATGAAGACATTGAGGACACTGTGGCAAGCCCTGCATCGACAAACGACCCCGACAACGTTGGCGCTCCTTCCTCACCAACACGATGAAATTCTTCAAAGGGGCGTTAGTGCTCACTTTTTTCTTCCCTTTTGGTCTTCGATGACAAAGGGGGAGAAAATTTGAGTTCGTCTTCAAGCGGGTCTCTCTATATGGGCTATTTTTGTTTAAGTTACAACTCTCGCTCTTCTAAAACTTTTGTTGGTTGAGTTGTAAACTTAAGTCCGATGGTGGTCTGACACTTTTGAACTATTTCCTCGCATGTTTATTTCCTCAAGTACCTTAATGCATACATGCTGAATTTCGTCAGACCCCATTTTCCTCATGCATTTCAAATTCTTCATATCATATGTTCAAATGCGTGCATGAATTACAAGATATAAGGGGAGTTCTCCATGTTTTAACCTGCTATGTGCATTTGCAGTCCAAAGTTCCTCGAATATGCACATCTTCAGGGGGAGTTCTTCTATATCTTGCAATCAAATTCCTCAAACTCTGTACTTTCACTTCATATGTTTATCCCCGTTTAAAACTTAACCTATTTGTCATCAATCACCAAAAAGGGGAGATTGTTAGTGCATCTAGTGCCCCTTAGTGATTTTGGTGTATTGAAGACTTATAGGTTAAGACACTAATGTGTTTGTGAGTGTACACAGGCTCTATAAGTCGATGAGGAGTTTAATATATCCGGAGATTATCGACCCCTAAAAATGTATGTCTTCAAGTGAAGACTTTGCTGAAGACTTTGTGAAGACTTTGTGAAGACTTTGAAAATGAAGAAGTTGGTGTGACCTTGAAGATATGAACGAGGAATATGAAGTGTGAAGACTTTTGTGTTAGTAGTTTCATTTCCTTTATTTGAGTCATAGGAAACACCATACTGTTAAAGGGGGCCGAGGTAATACTAAGGAAAATTTCCAACTGATGCTCAACTCCAAAATCCTCAACCAATACAATCCTTCGAGTGAAGCCTTTGGAAATCTCTTACGGCTCAGACAAGTTCTTCAGTGACAGAGACGAAGTTCTTCTGGTCTCTGAGGAAATTGATCTGACTGAGGAGTTAGGATTTCGCCAGTGCGAATTGCCTACAAGTGAGGAACATGATAAGCCTGAGAACTTTCATAGTTCGAAATTCCGACCGTTGCTGTGCTTAGCGCCAGCTGTCCCCAATCATAACATCCACATAACGGTCATATCATTGGGGGCAGTTATGTCTTATCATGTCAGGTTGCACCCTGGCTATAAATAGCCACCCCCACAACCACTAGTTGGTTGGATGCTCCGAGAGAGAGAACTGACACTTGTCATTTGAGAGCAACCCATCCTCCGAGGACTTTGAGAGAAAATCATCAATGAGGAAAACCCCACAACCAAACCACCAAACCCAAAGTGATTGAGCATCACTGAAGAAATTACTGTGTGCAACCGACGCTTGTTACCTTTGAGGACTGTGCATCCTCCAGACGGTTAGGCGTCATGTTCTAGTACTCCTGCAGTCACTTGGGGATCACGAAGTGACCTTGGTCTAGAGCATCCAACATTAAATTGTGGATCGTCGGGTGACGAGTTTGTGAGGATTTTGGAAGTCTACCCTGAAGACTTACCACGAGTGTTGGGTGAGGACTGTGTGACCTTAGCTCAAGGAGAATACGGTAAGGATTGTGTGTCCTCTAGTTTAAATACCAGGCCGCTCCAAACCAGACGGACGACTGTCACAGCAGTTGGAACTGGGTCATCAAACCATTGTCTTCATCGAGCCATCTGGTTCTATTTTCTCAACCTCTCTATTCCTCATATATCTGTTAATGAAATTGATTGTTACTGGTTGAAGAATTTGACTGAAGACTTTCACAAAAATCCTCACCTCAAATTCTTCAAGTTACCTTGTTCATCACTGCTTATCCTGTATCACGCTACTTACTATTTGTGTAGGTTTCATTTCATCATGAAGACTATGTTGTTACTATGTTTCTCATGCACTTGAGTACTTATTCCGCTGCTAGTTATTCATCACATTTCAAAAAATTTAAAGTTGAAATTCCTCAAGTGATGAATTTGTAAAAATCGCCTATTCACCCCCCCCCCCTCTAGTCGATATAACGCACTTTCAGGTCCCAATTGTCAGAGTTCACCTAGCATGTCACGTCCACGGATTTCCACATGGGCGTCACTTCGAAATGCATGGGTGTAGGGGTTGTGCATTACAGCTAGCACAAACCTAGCTTATGTACCGACCCCGGTATTTAGTTAAGTTGTCTCGGTACGTAGTGGATGGGCCCAGTAACCCTATCTGATGGCATTTCGGAGTTTGCCAGCCAGTCTTCTTATCGTTCATCAAGACTGATGGATTGGTGGAATGCATAAAAAGTGCTGAGGAAACCCGTATGACATGGTACGCCCACTCCAGGTGAGACATGACAAATGTGACCCGCTTGACAAAATGTGTGAAAACATTAAAAAGAATAAAATGTGGCACATCAAAGTACTATGAATGGAAATCTTTTAAATGGGGTTATTCTTGTCAAAGTGCCAAACGACGGGGCAAAGTTAAATTTACTCTAAATAGGATCGTTTGTGAGCCATACAGGAATTGTAACTTATTATGTAGAACTTTATTTTGCAGCTTTTACATAGAACCAAAATATGATGATTGTCCTTTAAGAAAATTTACGAGAATGTCTTTCTATCTATTGCTCGAGTGCATAATTGCTTTAGTTGATTTTATGGAAATCTATCAGTATGAGCTTTAGTAAATTCTTAAAAATATCGTAAAATAATATGTTCTTAAAAATGGATTCATACGTAACTACTCCATCCATCCATAGTGTCAAAAACGCTTTTACATCGTGGGACAGAGAAAGTAGATTTTAACAACGTTCTCTGGTAACACCGCTTCCAGTTAAGGCTCTTCTTGCCCGGACCCGTGCAACTCATGCCAAATTGTCGACTGCCTTGCATGAGCCGATAATGCAATCGAATTCGGTGGAAACAGAGGCATGCCAAGCAGGGCAGCGATATAAAAACCTATCCTTTACTCAACCCGCGAGGCCAAAAGCATGCATTAATTCTCATGTACTGTACACATACTAGCTTAATCCTCGTGCGCTAGCTTCTGCATCCAAATTCCACTTTGGAAGAGGCAATCGGGCGGGTGGCCGAGACCCATTTATCTCTTCTTTCAACCAAGCAACTCCTTCAAATGAACCAGCCTATAGAGCCAATGAGCCATACTATACCACCAGAGCCGTCTCTAGCTAGTGAGGTGGTAGGACAACACTTCACCTAGAGGCTACAGTGGTTCATATCTTGTTGCTTGTATTATTATTATCATACACGTGAGTGTGCTTCAGTAGGATTATCCTGAGATGCACTTATTTTCCCGATGAACTAGCAAGAGCGCTGTCTTTTTCACTGGCAGATAGAGTATTAGAGTTGTCGGTTCTATTATGAAAAAAGGGACGGAGGTTGAAAGTGTCCTTATCAGCTCGACCTCATATGAGCCCGAGTGAACAGTAAAATCCAAAAAAGAAATGAAAGCAAAATAAAATATACTTTTTTTGGTGACAAACTTTGATAAATGTTTTCAGTGCTTGCAAAGTTTCGTCACGAAATGACATTCGTGAAAGTCATGGCAACAAAAAATCAATGTTTCAAAAAAAGATATAATTGGAGTGTTGATTTTTTAAAACTTTTTTTGCCAAGGCTTCCACAAATGTTATTCTACTATGAAACTTTGCAAACATTTAATATATTTGTCAAATTTTGTCACAAAAAAGTTCAGAAATTTTGAAATGTTTCATTTTATTTTCAGATATATCGTTCAAGATATGAGCTGGAGCAACATTAACCCACGTCCAAGATATAAACAGGACCATTAGTCGTCAAAGAAACGGGAGACAACGAGCAAACACACCACCAAATGCACCAAGAGAGCACACAAACATGTAGGTAAGGTAACATATAGAGTACCATATTTTTGTGCCCCCCCCCCCCCCCCTATCAGTCAAAATATTTGTGAAGTCTTCGCAATGTATCATGGACTAGAGTAAGCCATGAGGGGACGTGTGTAAAACCAATCCAAAAAATATACCCCATCTGTCCGGAAATACTTGTTCTCAAAATAAATAAAATGGATGTATCTATAACTAAAATAAGACTAGATACATTCACTTCTAAAACAAGTATTTCTAAAGGGAGGGAGTACTATTCTAGGCGAGGCGGGTCATCAACCTTCGAGCATGTTCATCTTATGAAAATGAATTTGCCAACACTTATTTTTATTGAAGTTATAAATTGTCTGGTTGTACAATTTTAATTTTCATATGAAAATCTGAGTTAGTGGCGGTCCACTCTCCATCGGAGATAACATCTTAAGTTGCTAAAAGATATCAAGAGTATTGTACACATCATGCCTTTCAGTAGGAGAGCATCATTACTACTGTTAGTGTAGTATCACTTGACTGAATAATGCATGACACAAGCGAAATCCAAGTGCTAGTAGAACAGCGACGTGTACCGCCACGAGAGCATCTTGCAGAATCTTAATGCATATGTTTCAACTCCGTCCCTTGCTTAATCGACCCCTTTTTATATAAGCAGAAAGACGAGCGGTTCAGGGTTTGGCCGGCGGAAATTCGCAGGACACGCAGGTGTAGGGGCGCGCATTTGCCAAGCCCTGCCCGGCAGCTTGATGGTCTCGCGATTCATAAAGTGGTTATATCTCGTACAAGGAAACTGTAAGTTTTAAATTTTAATCATTGAAACTTATAATTTTGCTTTTGAAATTATGATTTCAGTCACGAGTATCAAATTTTCAGAGTGGAAACTTTAAACCATTTTTTGGCCTGTTAGTGATTTCGGCGGTCGCTCGTACAAATTATGAAGAGTCGAAAGGTAACTTTTTAAAAAAATCATCAAAAATGTATTCAAAAAAGTCTTATTTGAAAGCTCTCGTCACGAGAAACAAACATGTGCTTAACTTGAACGTTATATTCAAGTGATATTGAAGTATGAAACTTGAAAGCCAAAAAAAAAAAAACGCGCGAGGGACTCTGTGCCCGTGCACCTACGTGCTACGAATCCTATCCCTCAGGCTAGCGATTGGAGAAGGGATTTTTTTCTGCCACTTTAGTTTTTACCAATTTTCTTTATGCGACTTTAGATTTTAATATTTTACTTTTATCATTCTTACCTTTTGACAGTTATCACAATTGCCATTTTGTGACATAAATAAAAAAAATTAGAGTGGCAATGATCATACATTATTAAAGCTAAGAATGACAAAAATAAATTAAAATTATTTTGCTTTTACCACGGAATGAAAATTATGATAATTGTCAAAAGTTAAGAATGAAAAAAATGAAATGTCAAAATTTAGAGGGGCATAAGGAATATTAGCAAAAGATAGAGAGGCAAAAGCAAAAGTTTCATTTTGAAGAAACCACATACGACTTGAAACATAATTTTCTCAGCGATCGACCATTTTGTCGTGTTGTACCATGAGACGTGGATTTGCCTTCGTGTTGCATTGCTCCATGGCATCGATTAGAGCAATTCCAACGCGTCGATCCCATTTCGTCTACGCGCGTTTGTTCGGATTGCGACGTAGAAAAATTGACCTAACGCGTGGACCCAAATGAACTCGCGTACACTTTTTGTCCGCTTGCCGATCCATTTTCGATCCATTTTTTAGTTCGATTTGCGTCGGCGCGGATACAAGACGGACGCACGCGACGCCCGCCAACACCTCCCCCTGGCCCGCCAGTCGGTGGCACATTCGCCGTCCTCTTCCACCCCAGATTGACGGTAATCCCTCGCCGCCCTCCGCCGTGTCGTCGCCGGTGCCCTACCAGCAGCCGGTGGTACCGTCTCGCCACCTCCCCCGTCGCCCCCCCCCCCCCCACACACACACATACACACAAAAGTCGCCACCTCGCCGCCGGGTGACCGAAGCTTCCCATCACCACCTCCTGACGCCGCCGCGGGCAGGAAGTTGTCTCACTGCCCCGCCATCTCCTTCGTCCTGGCGTCGGCCTGCTCGTCGGACGTTTGCAGGCCAGCTACCTGGTCCAAGGGAGGCGCGCGTCTCTTCACCGGCCAGCTCCTTCGACGACGCTCGCAACCTGTTCGATAGTTTGCCAAGGTACAAAATGAATTTCGCCGACGACTTCTTTTTCCATAACTTCGACGATTTCTCGTACAATGACGAAGAGGAGATTTTGGCTGCTATTTTGGTCCATCACCACCTAATAGCCAGCGGCCGTTGTTCCGTGGCTCGATTCTGGGACACTCTCCGACGTTGAATCGCAACCGAGAGAGCGACCATTTTCTTCTTTGGAAGGACTACTTTAACACTACCAGCCCGTTCTTCAAACATCAGAAATTCCGATGACATTTTCGTATGGCTAGGCATGTTTCAACCGCATTTGAGAGGGGGTGGTCGGATACGATAACTATTTCGAGTGCAAAAAGGACGCCCGATTGGCTTCTCATCTTATCAGAAATGCACTGCAACCATCTGGATGCTTGCATACAGAGTGTCCAGTGATTTCATTGATGAGTACGCCCGTATGAGCGAGTCTACATGCCTATGTATAGTTTTTGCAAGGCTGTGATTGTTGTGTTTGGTCCTGAGTACTTGAGAGAGCATGGAGGAACAGCAACGTTGGAACAGTTCATCCAATTTCAGGATACTACGTGAAACAAAAGGTAGGCATACATGGTAATCAGGGCAGAGCAGGAAGATAAAGGCCTCATCAGTATATTTGCATTTACCATTTGTTCTCTGTACTACTGGTTCTGACTTCTGATGCATGTAGAGCTTCCTCGTGCGATGGCATTTGCATCCAAACTCTTCCACTTGGAGCGAAGCAATTTGGCGGGTGGGCAGCCGGACCCATTCAATTCCGTTTCAACCAAACAGCGGTGTATGTGGATGGTTTTAGCTTGCGTGCGCGAGTCGCGTCCAAACTCCCAAATGGAACGTACAAACTCGGTAGGTCAGGTCACCATGCCACCTACCATGGTCCAAATTTGTGACGTTGAAATTTATACACAATCACGAGCGAACACGTTCAGTAGAAATCTTTATTTTGTGTGCGTGTGCGCGCTTGTTCTACGATTTATCCCGTCAGTTGAAGACGTGAAAGCGGGTTTTATCATCAGCATTCGAATGACGATGGTCCTAACAAACCATGAAACCATGAACGGCCTAGAGCATCTCTAATAGATCCGTTAAAAGCTATATTTAAGAGCAAAAATATTCATATAGGAATTTCAGCACTAGCTAGCAGGTCCTTTATATCCAGATTTCTCTAAAATTCACGGAAGTACAGATCAAATGCTCCCGGTGTGAACGATAAAAGGTAGAAAACAATTTCAAAAAATACTGAATTTTGTGTGTGGCAAACTTTAAGAAATGTTTGAAGTGCATGTAAAGTTTCATCACGAAGTCACATTGGTCAAAGTCGTGGCCAAAAAAAAATCAAAGCTCCAAAATGCATTTAAAAATACCATTTTGAGAGCATCGTTTTTTTTTTGCCACAACTTCCACTGATAGTGGATATAATGAACATTAAAAGGAAACAAAATATTGGTAGTCTCCCGTAAGAAAAAAAAATCACTTGAATATCCCTACTAAGCACTTGAGAAATCATCTTCTCCGTCCAAACATTAATAGCATGAGGGCCATCAAGCAATACGATACCAAGACCGGTAAGGTCAGTCGCATCAATATAGAGAAGCTGGTAAAAAGAGTTCAAAGGAACAAATTACAACGACGATAGAATCTAAAAAATAAAAAGAACTAACAAGATCAAGAAATGAAAACCAGAAGCACTAACATTGTAGAAAAGAAGAGAACCCTTCGTAGGTTTTCCCTTTGAGAGTGTCTTGTGGAGCTCATCGCCGATAAGCTTGGACCGGTTGAGATCTTTCACCTTTTCAATGTTTTGCTGGATAAAACAAGGTAGAAAGGAACAATAAGTTAGCATGATGCACACCAAACACATTTAACATGGGAACACAAATACAAGTTACCAGGCACAAGAAATAATAATGACCATCACGCGGAGGGAAAACTTACCAAAACACTATAGCACCTAGGACTGGTCTTGTCAAGGTGGTCGGCGTGTTGACAGTATTACCAGCAAGCATAAGCCACATCCGCTTAAAATTGGTGTCAAAATTGCCAGAACTCTTGATAAGCTCAACAACATCAGTAGTTTTCGGCACATATCCAAGTTCACGAAACAACTCGGCCCCTAGCTCAATATCAACTTCATCAGGTAGACGGTAAGAAACATCTTCACCATGGCAAGGAACGCCCATGACACGATGAACAAACTCTTCATCAACAGGAATCCTACCACACCTTGGTATGACCACCTCACGGGATTCAGGGTCATATAAACTACCAAGCCATTGACTCAGACAATTGAACAGATGGTCACACTTGATTTCCCGGAGGCTTTTGAAGCCCATTTCATCAATTGCCTTTTCCCCTCTCGTCACACATATCTTTACATGGGAGTAAAAGAGAGCTAGGGGAAGCCCTGTTCCGTGGTGGAGCACGCTTCGGCCTCTTTGAAGGAACTTCCTCATGGTCATCACCATCTCATTTGCACTTCCTTGGCATTGTGCCCCTTCCAGAAACAAAAGAAAAAAATTTGAATGACATAAAAGATATCATACACTTTTAGAATTGTGAATCAACAAAATAAAAGACACAACAAGTAATAAAATGTTACAAACACGAAATGAACAAGAAGAATAAAACAACAAGCATGGTACATGTTGTCGGTGTCAAAACCGGCGGATCTCGGGTAGGGGGTCCCGAACTATGAGACTAGAATCGACGGTAATAGGAGACGAAGGGGACACAGATTTACCCAGGTTCGGGCCCTCCTATGGAGGTAATACCCTACGTCCTGCTTGATTATATTGATGATATGGGGGGTTACATAGTTGATCTACCTCGAGATCGAATAGCTAACCCTAGATGAGTTGTTCTCCTATAACCCTAAATCCTCCGGCTTATATAGACGCCGAGGGTGCTCTGGGTTTACACAGGGTCAGTTACATGCCGAAGAGATAAACATGCCTAACTATAGCTAATAACTTGGAGAATACGCCAGGGCTTCTCAAAACTTCCATCCAGTGTAGGTGGTCTTTGATCGTACGATGCTCCCTTTGCAGCCCACACTGTCCGGCCCATAAATAATAGGTCGGCTATCCGAGGACCCCTTAATCCAGGACTCTCTCAATAGCCCCCGGACTAGCCTTCAACGCTGATATATATATCCGATCAATCTCTTCATGTCATCATCTTCGACTTGTGAGGCAAGTCCTTCATCCCTCCTTGTCCGGTAACCGACCAGTCTTCGGTAAGATTCCAGGCGTCGCGGACGCAGGTTCATTATAGTAACTGCGCGTGTTCCTCGATTTCCGCGCGTCATGGGGAGGCGAGTGGTAAATGATTTTTACAATCCTACCCCTCCATAACAGAGGCACCACCCATTTAATCAAACAAAATCGTGGCTCAGACCACATTCTCTTCCTCCTCATCAAAAGAAACTCCTAGAGGAAGCTCCACGCAAAACATGGCAAACGCCCCCACCTCCTCCGCATGTCCCTACAGCTCACGCCCAGGGGACTGGACCAGATGTTCTGTTACACTCCTGCGGCTCCGCAATCTGGAGACCCAGGGGTATCTTCCTTCTTCAGACCTGGCGGCAACCCGCGCAGGCCTGTTTCCTTACGGCGATGAAGTTTTCGACAAGTGTTTCCCCAATCCTAAAAAGGGGGAACGTGTATGCTTCGTCCCCTTCCTCCTCCGGGGCCTTGGGCTTCGAATCCATCCGTTCCTAAGGAGGATCCTGGAGTTCTACGGGATCCAACTCCACCACCTTAGTCCAGGGTCCATTTTACACATCTCGAGCTTCGTATGCGAAGCACATTTCGATTTGTGGAGTAAATACTTCTGTCTCGTCCCCCGAACTCGGGACAAGACAATTTTGGAGGTCAGCGGAGCCGAAGTATGACGTATAGCATGGACGGGGTGTCCGGTGGGCACACCAAAGAAATCCAAAGAATGGACTTCAGAATGGTTTTATATTGAAGATGTACCCCTGTTCGAGCCAACTCGGACATGTCTTCTCGAATACTTTGATGTCCTCCTGAAGAAGAGGTACATCTGGCGGCCAAGGAGCTCGTCCCAGGAGGAAAGCGTCAAAGTGCGGCGCCTAGCCACGCAGGTGCGGATGCTCGTCCACCACCAACTGACCATGCTCGACGTCATGGCCGCCGCCATATCCCGGTATGTGCAGCCCCTCCAACAGAGGGTACACCCCTTATGGCAATACAACGGGAAAAGCAACACCAAACGCTCCCAAAATCAAGGGCCCGCCAATCCGACAGCGTCGGCCACTGCACTTGCCGACCTGTACAAAGGAGAGCAAGAAGACTTTGTTCGGCGGGCAACCAAGGAAGGATATTCGGCCCACAATCCCGTCGAATGGGTAAGCCTTTATCTTTCAAACATGAAAATAGTTTGGGGTTTTCGTTCCGCATTTTATTTGACCGAAGCCTGGCATGAACAGGAATGGAGGAGTTTCACGAGACAGTCAACTGTCCGGCTCCTCAGCCCGAGAACCATTCACGCGACAACAATCCGGGTTTCAAAGAGGACCCAGATCTTCTACTTGACTTCGAAAATGGAGTCTATTTCTAGCACAACATTGTCCAATCCTCGGTGGCTATCATACTTGATTACCCCAGGTCATTCTCCATCCCTGCAGCGGGCAAGAAGAAAAGCTCCTCCCGCAGGAGGCCAGCTACCAAGAGTGCCTCGGACGTGCCGGTCCCGACTCCCAAACGCCACCGATCCACGCGCCATACACCGGTAGCCGAAGCTGCGTCCGAGTCGGAGGCCAACAGGGATCCTGTGAAGGAGCCGGTTATGGGGGCGAATCCACCTGCCCGCTCATCCCGAAGGTACATTATTGAGTTATCCGCTTATTGTTGCGATCAATAGAGTCTTACAACAGTTTGTTTCATTGAAATACTTAGGTGAAACACCCAATCCTCTCCTACTGAAGGGGTTACCCGGGTGTTTGAAGACGCCCGAAGTTCCCGAGCCACGGCCCATGCGGCTTCTGCTACAGAAGCCCCCATGGACAATCCGGCGCTCGCGATTCTGGTGATGGTGTATCCGTCACCAAATCGGAGGTGGAGAGTGACATGCATCATCGGCAACGACGGGAAGCCATGCGGCACCCAATTTTCTCCGAACAGGAGTTTGGCGCCCTCCGCTCGGCGGATGCGCACCTTGGTGCCGCCCGAGCTTGGTTCGGCGAAGCTATGAAGTTGATAACAACCAGCATATAGGTAAGTGATCGATTTTTATAGAATCCTAACAGTTGTGTAAGCCCAGTAGCCCCCGAGCCTTAATTTGGTTTGAAACAAACAAATTAAGGATCTCCGCAGTGTTTGACTGCTAATGCAGGCCTCAAAGCAACAGTCTGAGCAATTGTCCAAGGTGCTCGAGGAGATTCGCACGGAAGTACAATCCGCGAAGGCCGAACTGACACAAGTAAAGAGTTTCACGCGGGAGGCCCATGGCATTTACTGCTAATCTTAATGTACCATCGTGCCTGACACACGGATTCCGTGTAGTAGTCGAATCAATAGGGCTCATGGAAAGGCAGTTGGAAGAAGCCCGAGACTCTCAGAGGTATGCCGAGTCCCAACACCAAGCTAGCTGCCTTGTTGTGCAAAATTAGGCCGAAGAAATTAAGAGTTTGAAGATTCAACTGGCCCAAGCTGAAGAAGAAAACCGAAAGCTTCAGAGGGGCGTGTTCAGTAAGTACAATTCTATCACCAGCAAATATATCTGATGTAGGGAATAATAGTAAGCACGATGTTGCCTTATGTACAGGCCTCCTGTCCGAGCATCCTGAACAGGAGTTTGAATCATACTAGGGGGGCCTGCTGAAGGAGCTGACCTCTCTCCACGGGCGCGTGCGAAAAGCAATGAAAGGAATGGTGAAGGCACTATGGCCTGCCGAACAGCCACCTGAAGGGCTAGCCGCACTCATGGGTCAATTCAAGGGGGCTCGAAATAGGTTCGAACCGTGGAAGACTTCGGCTTGCCGTGAGGGAGCACGGGAAGCATGGGAACCGATCAAGAACCGTTTCACCTGAGCATATGGCATGGGTTGGTCCCGTGGGATCGGATGGAAAAGAAGTGTCACTCCACCTGGTGTATGACCAGGTGATGCCTGCCGCCCGTCTTTCATTAGTAGACTGCCCCCTTAATACCATAATCAATAATCTCGATCAGCAGCTGCACATGTAATTTATATGTACGTGTGAATAGACAATATGTGTTGTAACCTTTGTCTTAACCAGCCATAGGCTACTCCCCCCCCCCCCCGGTGCGAAGAGCTCCGGAGTGTTCCTCCTTATTTCTCCCTCTAAAAGAGCGAACTGTATTCGGGGAACCAGGCAATCCAGCCATGCGGTGTGAACAGAGAGAAAGCACGCAGAAAGATATGTCATATTACTACTTAGCGTAAGAAACATCTTCCAAGGAAAATAGTATCTCTATCGATACCTTTCGTCGGGGCTCTACGAAGCTCGTAGGTAGAAGTCCGCATACTTTCAGCATGCGGCTAATTGTTCTTTGGGAAGAAAAGACCCGAACAACGGTGATAACGACTGGAGCCGTATAAGGTGTTTCCGTCATAGCCGACCAATTGTCTACATAAGATAGCTAGCTCTCGGCTTCACCGTCTGAGGTACGTGTCCGGATGACCCGGTCGTAACAATCGCAGAGGTGCTCCCTTTACTCTCTAGCCGAACAATCGAGAATGTAAAGAGTAATCACAGGAGCGAGGCAACTCAGATTGGCAAAGTCTTAGTTCGAATTGATGCATATGATGGCTAGAACATGACAAAAGAAACATGTGCGCACGGTAAGTGTGAGCAAATACTTGTAATAAAAAAGGTTGGCTGCTAGAAGAAGCCCCACGTGTTGTGTTTGGATTTAATACTTTATGGTGTATGCTAATAATCTTTGGTACAAGATTGGTTCAGCCGAACATAGGGTAAGAAAAGAAATTGGCCCTGTCCAACAGCAAAATGGGAAGGGAAGATGAAAAAAGGCAAAAATAACAAGGGGGGAAAGGAAAAAATGTGGGGGAGTTAGACGACACCAGTTTATCCGTAGAAGCACCAAAGACGAGTTGCGTTCCATGGGTTTGGTTCAAGGCGGTTATCGGATGGACTCCGCAGGTGATAGGCAGCTCCCGTGAGTACTTCATCGATGATGAAAGGACCTTCCCATTTGGGGTTGAGTTTATGCTTCTGTTTCTTCGGGAGTCGTAAGACGAGTTCGCCTACGTTTTATGCTTTTGCCCTGATCTCCCTACTTTGGTAACGTCAAGCTTGCTGTTGGTAAAGAGTGGAGCGATCCAGAGGTATGTCACGCTCTCCCTCCAAGGCGTCTAAGTCGTCCTACCGATCCAACTCAGCCTTCTTTTTCCTCGTACATGCGCACTCTTGGTGCGTCATGGATAATATCGCAAGGGAGGACTGCCTCTGCTCCATAGACCACAAAGAACGGTGTGTAACCCGTTGATCTGTTCGGGGTGGTACGCAGGATCCATAGAACGGAGTCGAGTTCCTCCACCCAATGACAGTCGAACTCATGAAGAGATCGGGCCAAACGTGGCTTAATGCCGCTCATAATGATACCGTTTGCTCGCTCGACCTGTCCATTGGTCTACGGATGATAGACCGACGCATAATCAAGCTTTATGCCATTTTTGCGCACCAGTCCTTGACCTCTTGGGCTGTGAAATTGGATCCATTATCCATTATTATACTATGCGGGACACCGTAACGGTGTACTACGCAGGATATAAAGTTGATCACTGGCCCGGATTTAGCTGACTTGACGAGTTTTGCTTCTATCCATTTGGTGAACTTGTCAACCTTGACCACTAGGTATTTATTTTTCTTGGTTCCCCTTTAAGGTGTCCGACCATGTCCAGCCCCCAGACCGCGAAAGGCCAGGTGATCGGAATAGTCCGAAGAGCTGTTGGGGGCATGTGAATTTGATTTGCGAAGAGTTGACACCCTACACAATGTTGAACAAGTGTCTGGGCGTCCGTGCAAGATGTAGGCCAAAAGAAACCAGCTCGGAAGGCCTTGCTGACAAGGGATCTTGCCACGGCGTGATGCCCGCCCATGCTTGCGTGGATTTCGGCGAGGAGCTCCCGTCCTTCTTCCTCGGATATACACCACTGTAATATTCCGGTTGTGCTTTTCTTGTATAACTTACCCTCGTGTACTTTGTAGGCCTTGGATCGCCGAACCATGCGTCGTGCCTCGGTTTGATCGTCGGGGAGTTCCTTGTGAAGGAGGTAAGCGAGGAAGGGCTCTGTCCATGACGCTATTACTGCCATTACCTCATGAGCCGAGGGCATTTCATTCATCGCGGAACCACCGATAATGCCATCGTCTAGCTCGTTTATGGGGGGGAACAACTTCGTCCGCCGTATTCGGACCGGCGACATTATCATCGTCCTATCACACTATGGAGGGCTTAAAGAGCTGTTCCAGGAAGGTGTTTCTCGGGACGGGATCACGCTTGGCTCCCATACGGACCAGTATGTCGGCGGCTTGGTTGTTGTCGCGAGCAACGTGGTGGAATTCCAACCCCTCGAACCGAGCAGATATCTTGAGAACGGCGATTCTATATGTCGGCATCTTCGGAATTTTGGCGTCGAACTCGCCGTTAATTTAAGACATGGCCAAGTCTGAGTCTCCTCATACCTCTAGCCGTCGTATGCCCATTGATACCGCCATCCGAAGACTGTTGGGGATATAACCCCATGGTGAGACCCGCCCAGGTGGAGCCGGGTCATACCTGGAGGCTCATGGGCTAGACCAAGGATGGGCCTCGAGACATAAGCCTAGACATGTGGCGGCTTACCAAGATGGGCCAAGGCGAGGCCCAGACAAGGAAGGCATGAAGACCCGGGCGGATAAGCCGTCCGGAGACGGCTTGCTCAGTAAGGCAAGACGACATAGAGATAGTGTTGGACACGTTGTAACTTGTAAGAGTCGGTATGAGACTTGTGTAACCCGTGGTCTTGACCTCCTATATAAGGACGAGACCCAGTGCAACTTAGAGAGAAAAAACAACTAATCGAGAGCTAGGTCAAGCGAATCCGTTCCCTTGTAACTGATACTCCAATCAATACAACACAAGCAGGACGTAGGCTTTTACCTCTTCTTGAGGGGCCGAACCTGGGTAAACTCATGTCCTTCATCCCAACCAACCCCTTTGAGTCCATCACCTTAGTGATGGCCTCAAATTTAAGTCCTTGGACATCTGCCGTGACAAAACCACGACATTAGGCGACCACCGTGGGGCTAGCGCTCGGTGGTGTTGAGTTCTCAAAGGGCTCTCTTCCAGGGATCGAGGGATACGTGGTCGGAAGGATGAACAAAAGTCGCCATGGCCGGCTCTACATCGACGATGCCAGCTGGGGCCCCGAGGCCGACTCTGTCGAGTATGGGTTCCGGGTTCCCTTCAGCCGAATCCGCATCTTCATCGGTAAGGTCGGCGGATCTACACCCGGGTCGGAGTCTGCACTGGCATCATAGAGCCGGCTTGGCGCGTGCGACCCGCCCGACACATGCAACCCACCCATGCTAACCCAGGCAGGAAGCATGTCTTCGTTGGCTTCACTCAAGGTATGGATCTTGAGGCTTCTATGTTGCAGGAGATTCTCATCTGTTCGGAGGATGGATCTTCAAGCGGAGAGGCGGAATCAATCTACCAGCTTCACGATGGCGGGCACGGGGGCTATGACGAGCTTTACCCCGAGTTGGAGCATTCTGAGCCTGACGGTCATGGCCTGCCGACTCATGCGGCCGTGTTCATGGCGGGAACAGAACCGGGCCCAAGCAGTATAGCCGCCGGGGCGGCAGACACGGGGGCTGACCCGCCGGCGGCTCAGGTTCTTCTGGATCTGATGAACGAGCTCACAACCCTAATGGCGACTGAAGTCATGCCTGAGAATCAAGCCGCCTGGAACCTGGAGATCACAAGACTAAAGGACCAGATGGCGGAAGTCCAACAGGGGATCAACGCGTTAAAAGCTCAAATGGATGCGGCGGCAGAGCGCCTTAAGGCAGATGCTTTCCGCCATGAACTAGAATAGCAGTCGGCAGCCGCGGTGCGGTGGATGAGGCATTAGTCCCTCCTACCAGAACAATATGAGGCCAGAAACCTTTTTAATACGCCAGGAATGGGATGGACAGCGGAAGCACCTGGAAGTCGGCCGGCGGCACGGCAACAGCTTAACCCGCCCTGATGGAACCAGACCTCACCAATGGCTTTTCCAACGCTGGCGGGTCATTATTCAAACCCGGCAGAGAACATGGTGGCGGCAGCAACATAGCTTGGAACAATCCCTATTCCTGACAAGGCGCCTTTTGCAAAAGAGGTGCGGAACGCTATTGGATACCTACAAACGGCAATGGCCCAGCAAGAGAAGTATACCTACAACCGAAGTCGCGTGCATTCAACCCCCATCCCCAGTCGCAGCTTCAGCCAGTGCTATGAGTCACCGGCGGTTTCTAGGAGTGATCGGCACCGGGGCCCGCCACAAGACGACTAGGCAGCTTTGGATGCTCAGGCGCTCGTAGATCGGGCGAGGGCACAGTAAGAGGCGGCGGCTCATCAAGAGCCTGCGCCTTCCGTCTCAGTTGGAGTGGGAGTAACCACCAGGGCCATGGGAGTACCGTGCTTGGTGCCGGTTCTGTGGAACGAGCATCTATCGAAGGATTTCAAAGGCCCTCGCAAGGTTCCCAACTACACTACTGACCTGCCCCCAGAGGGTTGGATTGAAAGCTATGAGCTGGCCATGGAGATGTTGGACGTCAATGATGCAGTGTGCACGAAATATTTTATCATGATGCTAGAAGGGCCGGCTCGTACGTGGTTGAAGGGTTTGCCACCCAATACCATCAATTCCTGGGCTGAGTGAAAAGCGAAGTTCATCAAAAACCTTCAAGGAACGTGCAAGCAGCCCATGACGATTGTGGATTTGGATCACTGTGTACAGCAGGAAAATGAGTCGGCTCATCACTGGGTCCGGCAGGTTTCGACTATCATCCACTCGTCTGAGCAGATTACGGTGGCTCAAGCGGTCTTGATTCTGGAAAAGAATTGCCACTTTACGCCTTTGAAGCAGAAGCTCGGCCGGCTCAAGCGCACGTGTCAAGACATGGGGGAGCTCATGGCGGCTCTCACGAAATACGCCGACTCTGATAATACGAAGGATCCGGGCTCTGATGAGGAGAAGCCTGGTCAGAGTAAGAAGAATAGCCATGGAAAGGGTGCGGCAGGCAATGGTAACCAAGGCAAGAGAAAAAATCCAGACGGCGGATCAGAATTGGTGGCCAATGCCAGCACCAGTAACAACCATGCTAAGGGAAACAAGAAGTTCAGGCAGCCTTTCAATAAAGGTAAGACTCCTTTTAATTTGGAGGAAATGCTAAATAAACCTTGTCCGGAGCACATTCAGCCCGACAGAGTGGCGGGTCACACGTGGGGTAACTGCCACATTATGCAAAAGTTCAAGGACTACAGCTTGCGACAGCATAACAACGATGGTGGACCGCCTGGCGGCTCAAGACCAGGCGGGTCAGGAGCCAGGTTTGGGTCTGGCGGTTCAGGCTCCAGCCATCAGGGCCAAGGCAACCAAGGAGGACATCATCAGCACTCTGGTGGCAACAATCAGCAACAGAATAACCAATCTAGATATCAGAGTAATCCAAAGCAGCTCAGTTCGAGTCAGTATCATGTTTTTACAACCAGACTTAATAGGCGGGACCAGAAGTTGCGCAAGCGGGCGGTCAATGTTGTCACACCGGGTCTCCCGCAGTACTTGAAGTGGTCAGAGGACGACATAACCTGGAGTAGAGAGGATCACCCGCCGCGTGTTGATGACCCTGGGCGGCTGGCATTGGTAGTTGCCCCCCAAGTTGGAGGTTACGTGTTTACCAAGGTGCTCATGGATGGTGGCAGCAGCATCAATATTTTGTACTACGATACTTTCCGCCGGATGAAGTTGCTTGATAAGGATCTTAAGTCGTCCTCAACAGTTTTTCACGGCGTGGTGCCGGGCAAGTCAGCATATCCAGTGGGGAGGATTTCTTTGGAAGTCGCCTTTGGTGACGAATACAACTACAGGGTAGAGACCTTGTGTTTTGAGGTGGTCAAGATCAAAAGTCCGTATCATGCTCTGTTTGGACGTCCGACTTATGCCAAGTTCATGGCTAGGCCTTGTTATGTGTACTTGCAGCTCAAGATGCCGGGCCTAAAAGGAACGATTACGGTGCATGGTGATCGAGAGACGGCTATTGAGTGTGAGGAAGGAGATGCAGCTTATGCAGAGTCAAGTTGCGCGGAAGCAGAGCTCAAATTCTATAAGGAAAATGTTGACCCGGAGGATATGACTCCGCTCAAGAAGCCCACCATGGAATCAGAGCCGCCCCTCAAGTTCTCGGCGGATGACACCAAGCTAGTGGATTTTACTCCAGGCAATTCATCGCAGCAGTTAACTATTTGGGCCAATATGGATCCCAAATAGGAAAGCGTGATCATCGAATTCATCCATGAGAATTGGGACATCTTTGCATGGAAACTTTCTGGCATGTCGGGTGTACCGAGAGAGTGCGCTGAGCACCACCTTAATGTGGATCCTAAGTTTAAGCCGGTCAAACAGTTCTTATGGCGGTTCAATGAAGAGAGGTGCAAGGTCATTGGGGAAGAGGTGGCTCGGCTCCTGGCGGCAGGTTTCATCGTCAAAGTGTTTCACCCAGAGTGGCTTGCTAACCCGGTGCTGGTACTCAAGAAGAACGACACATGGCGTATGTGTGTGGACTATACATATCTTAACAACGCTTGTCCGGCTGACCCGCTTGCTCTGCCTCGTATTGACCAAATCATCGATGCAACAGCGGGTTGCGAGAGCTTATGCTTCCTGGATGCTTACTCTGGTTATCATCAAATCAAGATGGCAGTCAAGGACCAGGAGAAGACGGCTTTCATCACCCCTTTTGGTGCTTTCTGCTATGTGTCTATGCCTTTCGGGCTCAAGAGTGCCCAGGTGACTTACCAGCGTTGTGTACAGAACTGTCTTCACAGCCAAATCGGGCACAACATTCATGCATATGTGGATGATATTGTGATCAAGTCAAGGAAGAAGGAGACTCTGCTTGATGACCTGAAGGAGACTTTCGACAACTTACGGGTCTACAAGATGATGCTTAACCCGGCTAAGTGTGTCTTTGGCGTTCCGACAGGCAAGCTCTTGGGATTTCTAGTCTCTGAGCATGGCATTGAGGCTAACCCGGATAAAATCAAGGCTATCACCTCCCTGTCTGAGCCGACATGCATCAATGATGTTCAGCACCTGGCGGGATGGATTGTTGCGTTAAGCTGGTTTATAAGCTGCCTTGATGTAAAGGCCATCCCTTTGTACCATATGATGAAGAAGACAGACAACTTTGTCTGGAGTATGGCGGCGGGTGAAGCATTTGAGGCGCTTAAGAGACAGCTCATTGAGCCGCTAGTTTTAGCCGCTCCGGCTGAGAAAGAACCCTTGCTCTTATACGTGGCAGCTAATAACAGGGCAGTCAGCGCCGCTATCATTGTCGAGCATAAGGAGGCAGGGAAGGAATATCCGGTTCAAAGGCCGGTTTACTATATCAATGAGGTCCTGGCAGAATCCAAGTAGAGGTATCCACATTGGTAGAAGTTGGTATACGGGGTGTTCATGGCCAATCGTAAGTTGAAGCATTACTTCCTGGGGCACCAGATTACAGTGGTTAGCTCTGCCCTGTTAGGGGATATAATTCAAAACAGAGAAGCCACTGGCAGGATCGCTAAGTGGGCATTGGAGCTTGGACCTCTCAATTTGAAATACGTGCCTCGCACGGCGGTCAAGTCACAAGCCTTGGTGGATTTCATCAACGGCTGGACTGAGTGTCAGGCGCCCGAGGAAAAGCCAGATAATACATATTGGACAATCCACTTTGATGGATCTCGGCAACTAGAAGGATCAGGGGCAGGGGTTGTCTTAACTTCCCCCAAAGGTGATAAGTTCTGTTATGTGTTAAGGTTGATGTTTCCTTGTACTAACAATGCATCTGAGTACGAAGCTCTGCTTCATGGCCTCCGGGTGGCTAATGAGATGAACCTGAGCCGGATTAGATGCCTCGGTGACTCAGATCTCGTAGCCTAGCAAGTCTCAAGCACTTGGGACTCCAAGGACCCACGGATGGTGGCTTATCGTCAGGCGATGGATGCCATCACTTGTCACTTCAAGGGTTATCAGGTGGATCATATTGATCATCGCAAGAATGAGGCGGCTGACGCCCTGTCAAGGTTGGGTTCTCAACGTAAGTCGGTGCCGCCTAACGTTTTCTTAGACGTGCTACATCACCCGTCAGTTAAGTTACCTTCAGAGGAAGGCTTGGCTATCCCTGACCCGAAGGGACAGCTGGTGGCGACTCTACAGGCTATTCCAGACTGGACCGTGCCTTATTTGGTGTACTTGACTCGCGGCGAGTTACCTGATGACAAAAATCTCGCTAGACAGATCACCAGGCAGTCTAAGTCTATGACAATAGTCAATGGTGAGTTACATAAGTGCAGTGTCACTGGCGTGTTTCAACGTTGCGTCTCTCCTGAAGAGGGTAAGGAGATCTTGAATGAAATTCATGCTGGTGATTGTGGTCACCACGCCGGCTCAAAATCTCTGGTGGCCAAGGCCTTTCGACATGGTTTCTTCTGGCTAATGGCTCATAAGGATGAGGAAGACTTGGTTCGCAAGTGCGATGGATATCAAAAGTTTGGCAGGCGTGCTCATGTCCCGGCTCAAGAGCTGTGCATGATTCCACTTACTTGGCCGTTTGCGGTCTGGGGGTTTGATATGGTCGGTCCTTTCAAGAGATCCAAGGAAAAGAAGACCCTCCTCTTGGTGGCGGTTGACAAATTTACCAAGTGGGTAGAAGCTGAGCCGGTCAGCAAGTGTGACGTGGCCACGGCGGTTCAATTTATTAAAAATCTGATCTACCGTTTTGGTTACCCTCACAGCATCATCATTGATAATGGTACAAACCTATCCAAGGGGGCTATGCGAGCGTTTTGTGAAAGTGAACACATCCGACTTGATGTCTCCGTGGTTGCTCTTCCACAGTCAAATGGTCAGGTAGAGCGTGCTAACCAGGAAATCTTGAGAGGTATTAAACCCTGACTTATGGTTACTTTGCAGCGAACGCCAGGTTGTTTGGTGGAGGAGTTGCCGTTCGTCTTATGGAGCATCAGATCCACTCCCAACAGATCAACAGGTTATACACCTTTATTCATGGTTTACGGGGCAAAAGTCGTCTTGCCAAGCGATATCTGTCATGACTCGCCACGGGTGGCGTCTTACATTGAAGCGGACAATGAAACGGTGCATCAAGACGCGTTGGATGCCTTGGAGGAAGAACGTGATCTGGCGGCGGCTCGATCGGCGATTTATCAGCAAGACCTGCATTGCTATCATAGCCGCAGAGTCAAGACCCGGACGTTTCAACAAGGCGACTTGGTGTTGCGGTTGATTCAAGATCAGATAGATGCGCACAAGTTATCCCCTCCATGGGAAGGACCTTTCGTGGTCAACAGAAATCTCAACAACGGGTCATACTATCTCATTGACATCTGAGACGACTCAAGCACTTCTGGGCAGGAGACCCGCCGGCCGTGGAACATAGCTCATCTACGGCCTTACTATACTTAAGTCGTCAAGACTTGACATTGTACACCATCATTGTACATATCATATATATATATGTGAATAAATTTGGCATCCCTGCAAGCCGGGGCCTCTGCCGTTTCTCATATCTTAGTCTGTGCAAAAAAGGTCAATCAGGGGGCTTCTAACCCACCGGGCTTAGCTTATCAGACCCTATTGATCGGCTCGTAAGCCAAATAGTTGACTCCGTCAACATGATCGTCTAGGGGGCTTCTAATCTGCCGGGTTTAGCTTATCAGACCCTGTCGGTCGGCTCTTAAGAAAAATAGTTGACTCCGTCAACATGATCGTCCAGGGGGCTTCTAACCCGCCGGGTTTAGCTTATCAGACCCTGTCGATCGGCTCTTAAGCCAAATAGTTGACTCCGTCAACAAAGGTCATTTGGGGGCTTCCAACCCACCGGGTTTAGCTTACAAACCCTCTTGATCGGCTCTTAAGACAAACAGGGTTAAACCTGCCTGTAAGTTGATGCTGCTCTGCTAGGTGACCCGCTGAACTCTTACCAGTTAACCTTGCCTGGAGACCCTGAGCTGCCTCAAAGAAATTGACGGCCAATCTCGATAGAGACCCTGTACTGGTTAAGGTTAAAACAGCAGCTCTTGTCACGTGAGGGCCGGCTTACGGAAAGCAAGGAAAAACTCTCTCATCTACTGCCGACTCTTCGCTATGTGGCTTGTTCGTACTCTTAGACAGTTAATCTTTTAAAGACCCCGCACTGTCTAAGGTTAAAACGACGGATTTATGTCACGTGAGAGGCAGTTTATGGGCTACCAGGGTACTCATGCCCTACCGTGTCTCTTCTGGAGCATTACACTTCCTATCAGTTAATCTCGCTTAGAGACCCTGATCCGCTCAAAGAAATTGATGACCAATCTCGATAGACACCCCGTACTGCTAAGGAGTTATAATTAGCGAGTCAACCCAGCAGAACCAGCACATGAGCTTTCAACTCGCATCTTTGGGTTGCGCTATTCTAAGCCGCCGGAATATATTCCTAACAATGCGGAAAATATTCTATGCTCGCAGGTTGGTTATCTACGAAGAGCCGCCATGACATCTGGCATGAGTCAAAAGCACAAAGGCAGATGTAATATGTTAAAACCGGACGATTCCATATGTGCATGATGGCACAACTTAGGCAAGACAAAGTTTACTACAAACCTATTACAATGCTCTCCATGGATCTCAAAAATAATGACTCAATCTTTTGTACACCACCCTATGGCTGGTCACAAGGCCGGATTATCCACGACGTTACCAAGTTCATCAGCTGGATGGCGGGTCACCCTATGGCGGGTCTTCGACCTCCATGATCTGGAGATTATCCACATCCCAGTTGCAGTTGGTTAAAGCCGCAAAGTTTGCCTCTTCAAAGAGGGGGGCGGGTCAAGATCAAGAGCAAAGAAGTGCTTACGGCATGCAGGAGTTAAGTCCTTGGCCTCAAAGGTTGGGCCGCATACTCTCTTCTGCTCGGCATTGTAAGCCTGAGAGGTCCACTTCTTCCGCTAACACTGATGCGAGGACTCTGGAAGCCTTCATGCAACGAGCGTAGTCAGCTTCAATGAATTCTGAGCCGTCATCCTTCTTTGATGGAAACCCGTCTGTCATGTCTTCGGGAGTCAGCTCTAGGGCGAAAGCTAACGCCCGGCTTATGGCTGCGATGGCTCATTTTCTGGTGGCTGATTTTTTGAGCTCCTGGATTTGTTTCGGTAGGGGGTATAATAATTCTATGACTCCCTTCATAGTCGGGGGAATGCTATCTTTATAGATCACAGCCTTGATGGTATAGAGAGCCCCGCAGTAGAGTTGTTCTGTTAAGGTGTAGAGGGCTTTCTGTGGCAACAAGCTATCAGCGGCAAGTTGACGGCTCCTTGGACCTGCATAAGATGGATTTTCGGTTATGAGCCGCCACTGTAAATATTCACACAAAGGTATTGGCTAAGGTATTTAGTGCTTACCAAAGATAGCGGCAGACATCTTTGCAATATGGCGCTTAAAGGCGTGTAGCTCATCGGGCACAACCATGAGCCGCTGGTCAACATCGTCTTCACGTTGGGTCAGGGCGTTTTGTTCTGTCTTAGCAGATTTCTTGAAGGCGGTGAAGTCAGCTTTAACTTTAGCAAGTTCTTCGGCGGTGAGCCGACACTTCTCATCTGCCTCGCCTCGGGCGGCTTGCTGGGTGGCCAGACTGTTCCTTAAGCCGGTCAATTCACACTCGGCCTCGTTTAAAGCTTCCTGTGACATATAAACAGCAAAATGAGGGCTAAGTTGCCAGCATAGCATATTACCAGATGATGAAAATTAAGACAATATAATGCAAGTCTCAAGAATATTTCAAGCAATATGCTCGACATTTGGGGGCTAATGTCTATTTGTTCTCCAAGGCTACAATGAAGTTCTGACTCATCTTCATCAAGTTAAGCCCGTACTTGGGGGCTACATATGGCTCTTTGATCTATCTACAATGAAGTTTCGGCTCATCTTCATCAAGTTAAGCCAATACTTGGGGGCTACATATGGCTCTTTGATCTATCTACACTGAAGTTCCGGCTCATCTTCATCAAGTTAAGCCGGCCCTTGGGGGCTACAGATGGCTCTTTGAACAACTACTTACGCACTAAAACATCGGCTCAATATCTAGGTTTTAAGCCGATAATTGAGGGCTATAGGCCAAGTGTTTCTACTTATAACAAGACTCAAAGACCCGGCTTACCATTAGCAAATACTAAACCAGCTCTTGGGGGCTATGTAAGGATATAAGGAAAAGAGAGCAAGAGTACCTCATATTTTTTTCTTCATCAAGTTAACAAGCTTGAGCTCCATGTTCCGGCTTGTGGAGAGGCGGTTCAGATAACCAGCATGAAACTCGTCAGCAACTTCTCTAGCACGGGGAGCTCAAAGTCCAGCTTCTCGGAGGCCTCAGTCTTCTCAGTGTGCTCTGTCAACACATTAGGTTGAGGAGAGTGGAAGCCGGAGCCAGTAATGACGATGTCCGGAGTAACCGAATCGTCAGCAACCGGTGAAGGGCTCGGTGGCTTAGAATTGGTCCTCGGGGGACTCTCAGGAATCATGTCATTCGCCGCCGGCTCAGTAGAGCGATGAGCATCTTCACGCGCGTCCTTGGAGGTAGCAGAGGGATCAGCATGCGTTGCACGAGAGTCTGGCTTGGCAGGCTTCGGCTCTCGAGCTTTGGGAGCAGGGTAGACCTGCCGGTCTTCCTTCGTTTCGCTTGAGCCCTAGAAAACATAGAAGGTCATGGTCTAAACTTTACGGCTAGCAAAGGATGGAATGCAAGCATGAAAGGCACGTACTCTGGATTGATCTTCAGAGGCGGAAGGGCAGTAGCTGTAGAGTCGCCCGATGAAGGGGGTGATTCCTAAAAATAGTTAAGGCAATATAAGACAGGGTCAAATTATAAAGGCAAGGTTGACAAACTTAAGCCAAGTGAAACAAATACCTCAACTGGCCGTTTCCGTTGAGTCGGAGAGTGAGGTAACCCGGCCATGAGGTCATCAGAGCCGGTGCTCCGGGTCTGGCGTCAGGAGAGTTGCTGTTGCTTTTTCAAAAGAAAGTGGGGGTCTAAGTAAGCAAGAGGATGAGAAAGTGGGACCTTTCGGACGACCCGCCGTATCTTCTGTGGTGCAAGATGTTCTGAGTCAGATGAAACATAAGTTACCTCAGGAACGTTGGCGTGGCTTGTCTCTGTTTCGTCCTGAGAATTATTATTGTCAATAAGGTGCATGAAGAGACGGCCAAGAGAGTCAAGTTCTACCTCTGAGTCGCCAGATTTCGGTTGTTCTTGAGGTGCGGTTTTCTTCTTTCGACCGTCAGTTTTCTCCTTTGATTTCTTTGGAGGAGGAACGTATTTCTTTTTCCAGAAGCTGGAATTGGCCTGAAAGTAAAAGCCATCGAAAGAGGTCAAAAGATTGCAAAGTATATATGGATAGCTAACGTTGAAGTAAGGAGATCGAGAGTAGCCCTTACGTCTGGGGCCGGGTTTGCGGCGCAGAAAGGTGCTAACCCGGTGGCGTGGCAAGATCCTTGAGATTCATGAACAAGGCTTTTGATGGCGGCCACGATGTTATCTTCTGACAATGTGGTAGGGTTAAAGCAGAGGGGGTCATTAGCATCACCCGTATACTCGCACATGAGGCGGCTTCGCCGGCTTAGAGGCATGACTCTCCAAGAAATCCAGCAGCGCGCCAGATCCATCCCTGTCAAACCATTGGCCATAAGGGCCTTGATTTTTGCATGAGCCGGAGCGTACTTCGCTCGTTTAGAGGCTGACAGCCGGTTAGGGAGTTCGGTTGTAGTCTTGAGCCGGGTCGGACGATAACCCGACAAGGAATGTTCTCCCTTTGGAGAGGTGTCTTTGTAGTAAAACCAGGTTTTATTCTAGTCCTTGGGATGACTTGGCATCCAAACAGCCGGAAAGGTCACGTCCCGTCTTCTCTGAATTGAGATTCCGCCAAGCTCTAAGCTTGGACCACCTTTTACCTCCGTCTGGCGGTTTGCGTAGAAAAACTCACGGAAAAGACCAACGGACGTCTCTTCTTGTAAGTAAACTTCACGGAGGATTTGGAAGTTGCACATGTTTGAGACGGAATTTGGGGCGATGTCTTGAGGGCGCAGCTTAAAGAAATGAAGGACGTCTCGGAAGAATTTTGAGCCAGGCGGGCTGAAACCGCGTACAAGGTGATCCGCAAAAACAACTACTTTGCCCTCTTGAGGAATGGGTTTGTTTTCATTGCCTGGAACCCGCCAATGGATGACATCTTTGGCTAGTAAGGACCCTATGTCTACGAAATCCTTCAAAAACTCTTCGGTAACAGTAGAGCCGACCCAGTTACAAGAATTGGACGCACGAGGCATGATGGCGTCTCAAAGTTGTGCAAGGTAACAGTGTGTGGCGAGTTAGAAGGTGATAGATGACTATGGACGATTGATGAAATCTAAGTTCTCTAAGGCTAAGTCGCCGGAGCAGTTTGGGCGAGAGTCAGAAGTTCAATGGCGAGTTAAGTTTGCAAGGAAAACAAAGCAAAAGTTACTAAGTGTGGAAAACAGGTTTCACAAGCTATCTATATAATCATGGATCTACAAAACAGAGAAAAAAGCGGGTTTATTCTAAACCTAGCGACGAACAGAGGAACTAGCAACATTTGAAGACAGCAAAGGGGGCGACTACGGATCTGTGTTGTGCTATTATTGACTTCCAACGATCTACTCCAGTGGAAAAAGGGACATTATCAAGATCACTGATCTACATGTTGTCTGGCATTGCGAAGAACTCGCGTTTCTAGCGAGTGGAAGAACGCCATGGATGCCCTACCGAAAGCTACATATCTAGGAGTGGAGGAGAACTTATTGTAGATTATGCGACGGGCGCGGGCGGCACTCTGGTCCGTTCAGGTTGATGCAGCGGCCTGAGGCGACGACGGCATGGAAGTCTCACTGGAGCAAGGAGGCTCTGGAGTGATGGCGTCGGGAGGAAGAAGAAGAGGTGCGAGTGAAGGAAGAAGTGAAAGCCACCCTTAGCGGTCCTATTTAAGAGGCAAAAAGTGGAAACGGGCGCGAGTATATTGACCGAGACGGACGCCTCGATTTTTGGGCCATCGGTTTAATAAGTGGAAAGATCCGTTGCGGTCGTTAGGGAATCTTTTTGATATATCTGGTATGACGTCACGACAGGTTATCTCTCTTACTTTCATGTGATGATGAGTGAGACTCTCCGCCAAGTGAGATGGAAGGTTGAAATGAGCAAGCTCAAATCAACCTGGGGCCTAATGTTGGGGATATAACCCCGTGGTGAGACCCACCCAGGTGGGGCCGGGTCATACCTGGAGGCTCATGGGCTAGACCAAGAATGGGCCTCGAGACATAAGCCTAGACATGTGGCGGCTTACCAAGATGGGCCAAGGCGAGGCCCATACAAGGAAGGCATGAAAACCCGGGCGGATAAGCCGCTCGGAGACGGCTTGCTCAAGAAGGCAAGGCGACATAGAGATAGAGTTGGACACATTGTAAGAGTCGGTATGAGACTTGTGTAACCCGTGGTCTTGACCTCCTATATAAGGACGAGACCCGGGGCAACTTAGAGAGAAAAAACAACTAATCGAGAGCTAGGTCAAGCGAATCCGCTCCCTTGTAATCGATACTCCAATCAATACAACACAAGCAGGACGTAAGTTTTTACCTCTTCTTGAGGGGCTGAACCTGGGTAAACTCGTGTCCTTCGTCCCAACCAACCCCTTTGAGTCCATCACCTTAGCGATGGCCTCGAATCTAAGTCCTCGGACATCTGCCGTGACAAAACCACGACAAAGGCCATGAAGGAGAGCTTCGTATTTGGCTGCATTGTTGGAGTCAACATACATGATTTGCAACATGTATCGTGCATTGTGGCCTATGGGGGATGTGAGAATAACTCCAGCCCCCAATCCGGCCAAGGTCTTGGATCCATCAAAGTACATCGTCTAATGGGAGTTGCACTGTATTCCTTGGGGAGCTCAACCACTGTCCATTCAGCCAGGAAGTCTGTCGGTACCTAAGATTTAATGGCACGGCGTGGCTTGTAGGTTACTTCAAAGGGAAGGAGCTCAATTGCCCATTTGGGTATGCGGCCGGTGGCGTCCCCGTTGTTGATTATATCATTCAGGGGGACCTCAGATGCCACTGTTACCGCACACTCCTGGAAGTAGTGTGTGAGCTTCCTCGACGCCATGAATACTGTATAGGCTATTTTTTGGTAATGTGGGTATCTGGACTTGCACTGCGTTAGCACTTCTGACACATAATATATCGGTTTCTGAGTCCGAAATTTATGTCCCTCCTCATCTCGTTCAACGACGAGCACCGCGCTGACAACTTTGTTGGTGGCCGATATGTATAATAACATGGGCTCACCGGCGCCTGGTGCCATGAGTATGGGATTGGTTGCCAGTAGTGTTTTGATTTCTTCTAACGCAGTCGCTGCCTCATCGGTTCATTCAAACTTGTTGGTCTGCTTCAGCAGCTTATAGAGCCGCATAGCCTTTTCTCCGAGGCGGGAGATAAAGCGGCTTAACGCCGCTACACATCCAGCTAGCCTCTGGACATGCTTCAGCTCTGTGGGAATTGCAAGTTCTAATAGAGCACAGATTTTAACTGGATTTACCTCTATTCCTTTATGGGAGACGATGAATCCAAGCAGCTTACCAGAGGAAACTCCGAATACACATTTTTTTTGGATTGGGCCGTATATCATATTCGTGTAGACTAGCGAAGGTTTGCCGTAAGTCGTCGATCAACTGGCCGACGTGTTTGGTATTGATGACCTCATCATCCATGTATGTGTCGACAGTCTTACCGACCTGTATCGCGAGAGAGGTTTGGATCATGTGTTGGTATGTGGCCCCAGCGTTTTTTAGCCTGAAAGGCACCGTGTTGAAGCAGAATGGCCCGTAGGGGGTGATGAATGTGGTAGCCGCCTAATCGGATTCCTTCATTTTCATTTGATGGTATCTGGAGTCGAAGAAACACAACAAATCGTGTCCGGCTGTGGCGTCGATGATCTAGTCTATGCGTGGTAAGGGGAAAGGGACCTTGGGGCAGACTTTGTTGAGGTCTTTGAAGCTGACACAAAGCCGCCAGGACTTGTCTTTCTTAGGTACCATCACCAGGTTTGCCAGCCACTCAGGGTGTTTAATATCCTGAATAAATCCGGCCTCGAGCAGTTTAGCTAATTCTTCACCCATGGCTTGCCGTTTGGGCTTGGAGAAGCGGCGCAGAGTCTGTTTCACGGGCTTAAAGCCTATGATAATGTTTAAGTTGTGTTTAGCGAGCCGACGTAATTCCAGGCATATCGTAAGGATGCCAGGCAAAAATGTCCCAATTCTCATAGAGGAAATTCTGCAGTGCTTCATCCACGAGGGGATCAAGATGGGCTCCGATGGACGCTGTCTTATTGGGGTCCGTCGGATGTACCAGAAATTTAATGATTTCCTCTACGGGTTTGAAGGACGTGGACTTGGGCCTTTTGCTAAGGATCACATCGTCCTTATTAACTGACGACCGTAAGGCGGTAAACTCTTCGGCAGCAAAAGTTTCCGCTAATGCCTCGAGGGCAAGAGCTGCCATTTTGTTTTCGGCCCGAAGGGCTATGTTCGGATCACTGGCGATCATGATCACTCCGTTTGGTCCTGGCATTTTGAGTTTCATGTACTCGTAATGGGGTATAGCCTAGAACTTTGTAAAGGCGTCACGTCCCAATAGGGCGTGATAGCCACATGGGAAGGGGACGATGTGGAAGAGAAGTTCTTTAGATCAATAGTTTTTGGGCGCGCCGAACTATTGATAATGAACTAATGTGTTTATTCAGTTGAAGCCCGTGCTAATTGATTGATAATGAACTATCAATAGGCATTGAATCCGGGCGGCGAAGGAAAGCGCCTACGCGACAGAGGTGTTTCAAGGATGGCCTCGCCGCTTTTTGCGATTTGCCTAATGACCCAGCAGGCTCTAAGGCTATGAGTTGGGTTCATGTTTGACAAGACGGAATGTATGGGGCAAGGTTTATCCAATAGTCCGTCGAGGACAGTGCCGATCCCTGAAAAGGGCTTGTTTCTTTTTTCGACTAGTTCATACTTGGCTAGCTGTTTTGGAGGTATCCTCTTTTTGTGAGCTCCTCTAGGGTTGTTAGTGCATCTAGTGCCCCTTATAGCATGGTTAATAGTATAGCCAACTGCTGGCCATAAGCCATTGCCATGTCATCTATAGCTTATCTTATAGCCAACATGTACAATAGTTGATTAAAAGAGTGTACTACCTTTTTATTATGTGGCCCACCTTTCACTCTCACAAAGTGCCTAGGAGCATGTACTAGAGCTGGCTCTTCACGAAGAGCCCGCTTACCTTCTCTCTCCTCTTCTCTTTCCTCCAACTAAGCAACAATATACTAGTTTATTTCTTACAGCCTACTGACTCAGCACTATTGTACTTGCTCTTAGTGATTTTGGTGTATTGAAGACTTATAGGTTAAGGAACTAATGTGTTTATGAGTGTACACATGCTCTATAAGTCGATGAGGAGTTCAATATATCCAGAGATTACCGACCCCTAAAAATGTGTCTTCAACTGAAGACTTTGGTGAAGACTTTGGTATTCCCTGAAGACTTTGAAAATGAAGAAGTTGGTGTGACCTTCAAGATATGAAGGAGGACTATGAAGCGTGAAGACTTTTGTTTTCGTAGTTTCATTTCCTTTCTTTGAGTCATAGGAAACACTATACTGTTAAAGGGGGCGGAGGTAATACTAAGGAAAATTTCCAACTAATGCTCAACTCCAAAAGCCTCAACCTATCCAATCCTTCGAGTAAGCCTTTGGAAATCTCTTGCAGTTCAATCAAGTTTTTCAGTGACAGAGACGAAGTTCTTCTGGTCTCTGATGAAATTGATCTGACTAAGGAGTTAGGATTTTGCCAGTGCGAATTGCATACGAGTGAGGAACATGATAAGCCTGAGGACTTTCATAGTTCGAAATTCCGACCGTTGTTGTGCTTAACGCCAGCTGAACCCAATCATATTATCCAAATAACGGTCATATCATTGAGGGCATTTATGTCTTATCATGTGAGGTTGCACCCTGGCTATAAATAACCACCCCACAACCACTAGTTGGTTGGCTGCTCTGAGAGAGAACTGACACTTGTCATTTGAGAGCAACCCATCCTCCGAGGACTTTGAGAGAAAATCATCAGTGCGGAAAAACCTAAATCCAAACCACCAAACCCAAAGTGATTGAGCATCACTACAGATTGTTCCTGTGTGGAACCGACGCTTGTTACCTTTGAGGATTGTGTATCCTCCAGGCAGTTAGGCGTCATGGTCTAGTGCATCCTGCAGTCAATTGGGGATCACGGAGTGACCTTGGTCTAGAGCATCCATCAGTCAATTGTGGATCGCCGGGTGACCAGTTTGTGAGGGTTTTGGAAGTCTACCCCGAAGACTTACCACGAGTGTTGGGAGAGGACTTTGTGACCTTAGCTCAAGGAGAATACAGTAAGGACTGTGTGTCCTGAGATTGTGTGTCCTCTAGTTTAAATACCATGCCACTCCAAACCAGACGTACGACTGTCACAGCAGTTGGAATTGGGTCATCAAACCATTGTCTTCATTGAGCTACCTGGTTCTATTTCCTCAACCCCTCTATTCCTTGTTTACTTGTTGATGAAACTGATCTTTACTGTTTGAAGAATTTGACTGAAGACTTTCACAATTTCCTGACCTCAAATTCTTCAAGTTGCCTTCTTCCTCACCTGCTTATCCTGAATCACGCTACTTGTAATCTGTGCATGTTTTATTTCATCATGATGACTATGATGTAGCTATGTTTCTCATGCACTTGAGTACTTATTCCGCTGCTAGTTATTCATCACATTTCAAATTCCTCAAGTGATGAATTTGTAAAAATCGCCTATTCACCCAACCTCTAGTCGATATAACGCACTTTCAATTGGTATAAGAGCAAGGTACTCCCTTGTTCTGTGTGATTTTGGTTTAACCACCTAGAGTTCTAGTTATGTTGACGGCAAGTATGATCAAGGTTTCCGCAGGATGTCCTACCTTCGATGGGACGGACTATCCCTACTGGAAGAACAAGATGCGCATGCATCTTGAGGCAATTGAGAATGATCTCTGGTACGTTGTGGAAAAAGGTGTTCCCTGCATTTCTCCGACTATTACTGATGCTGATACGAAGAGATTCAAGCAACTCAATTCTCAAGCGAAGAATATCATCTGTGGCCATCTGAGCAAAGGTAAGTATGGCAGAGTGAGTGCTTTGGAGACTGCTAAGCTTATTTGGGATAGACTGTCCAAAGTCAACGAAGGTGTTTCCAATCAATGTGACTCTCGTGTTGATGTTCTTTGCAATCTCTTCAACTGCTTCAAGAGACTCGACAATGAAAATGTTTAGCAAACTTTTGATCGTCTCACTAATATCTCCAATGAGCTCCAAGCATTGGGTGTCACTGATATCACCGACCATGAAGTGGTGAAGAAACTGCTAAGATCTCTTGATTCCTCATTCAATACTATGTCCTTGATGATTCAAGAGCGTGGAGACTACAAGTCACTTGATCCTACTGATATTCTTGAGAGACTCAATACTCATGAATTCCAACAAGCTGAGAAGAGAGACCTCTATGGGCCAAGCTATGGAAGATCTCGAGCTCTGAAGGCAAAAGCAATTTCCTCATCCGAAGGCGAAGATTCTGATAGTAGTCTTGGTGATCCTGAAGAACTGAGTCAGGAGCTAGCAATGCTCGTGAGGAAATTCTAGAAGTTCTCAAGGAGAGGTGGATTTGGAAAGTCATCAAAAAGTGGTTTGAGGAAATCAGATTCCTCACATGACAACAAGAAAAGAACTTGTCACAAATGCAAGAAATTTGGTCACTTCACCTCTGACTATCCTCTCTGGGAAAAAGAATCAAAGAAGAAGAAGAAGAATTACAAGGACGACAGTTCTGATGACTCGAAGAAAAAGAAGAAATCTTCAAAGTCCTCATCTGCAAAGTCCCCATCTTCAAAGTTCTCAATGCACAAGAAGAATGGTTCCAGAAAGGCTCGGGCTTTCATTGGCAAGGAAATGGAATCAGAAGAAGAATATGAAGAATATGAAGAAGAGGAAGAATCTGAGGTGGAATCTGAATCTAGTGTCGCTAGCCTCGCTCTTGCTACTGCCTTCATCAGCAAGTCCATCTTCAACGATGAAGAAAATGATTACTCCAACGACTCTGACGTCAGCAATGATGATTACACTCCCACCTATTGCTTCATGGCTAAAGGTTCCAAGGTACATAAGCATCACTCCTCCTCTGAATAAAGTGATGGTGAATCTGATAAATATGTGAAACCTAGCTATGCCAAACTTGCTAATATTGCTACTAGGCAACAAAGTGCACTTGAAAAGCTTCAAAAAATGCTAGACAAATGCGATGATCTATTGAATGAGGAAGTGGATCGGACTCAAACTCTGTCTGACAATCTCAAAAGTCTTCAGACAAAGTATGATAACCTTCAGAGTCATCATAATGCTCTCTTAGCCGATCATGAGAAGCTTTCTTATGAATTTCCTCAAAGAAAGCAAGATCTTGAGAAACTAAGGGTGTCACATAAGGATCTCCAAAGGGAAAATGATTTCTTACTGGCTCAACAGATCAGTACCGCTCAGGAAGAATTTTTCCACCTTGTTTGAAATGCATCGAACGTGAAACTGCTAATTCTTCACCTGAATGTTCAAATGCTACTATTGCTGCAAATTCTTCAACTATTCCAGTGGTCACAAATTCCTCATCTGAGGATACCACAAGTATCACTCACGAAAATGCAGGGTTGAAGGAATTGTATGTGACAGGCATGTACAAAAGTCTCAAAGGGCATCAAACCCTTTGCGATGTCCTCAAAAAGCAGATTCTGAACAGGAACCCTAGGAAAGAGGGTATTGGCTTTGAGAGGAAACTCAACGCTGATGGATCCTACTAGACACCTGAGCAGTACCCCAAAACCTCATGGGTTGCTGCGAAAGGACCTCCTGTAGATCCATCCACTTTATCTGGCTTTACTTGTGAAACTTCATATTCCTTTGACGAGTCACTTGATTCCAACTACAAATTCTTCAAAAATCAGAAAGGTGAAGTATTTGCCAGATTTTTTGGAACTAACTGCAGGAACGGTTCTACTATGAAGAAAATCTAAGTTCCCAAGAGCTACCTGCAAAATCTTCAAGTGAATGTCCTCACGACACCACTCGTGAGGAATAGGAAGCCCAGATCAAATTCCTCATATGGACCAAAGTCTTCATTTGGACCAAATTCCTCAAATGGTCAAACATATCATTCTCGTGCTAATGCATCTGTTTCGCAGGGAAAATCTAAGAGTTCTGAATATGTGCATTATTCCTCAAATCATTATGTTCATAAGTCCTCGAAGAATTTCTCTGCTTATTCATATGAGTACTATAACCCTCACCCTGTGAAACGAAGCGCACTTGCTTCAATGCCTCCCTTCTCATATGGTGCTCGCAAAATGATGAACTCTTTGCCACCCCTCCAGATGTGGGTGGTGAGGAAACTGAACTAATTTCTTATGCAAGGTCAAGTCTCTAGATGAACTTGAACGTCTGATGAATTTGCTGGAGACTTAGGAAATTCTTCAAAGGACGCAAGCTAACCATTTAGAAATGAATTCCTCACTTCTCACGTCCTCACACTGATTTGCTTACTATCTTGTGTGATGAAATTCTGTGTGATGAAATTGATGTCATATTCTTCACTCTGAAGCATATGAGTTCGTAAGTTGTACTAATTCATCTGCAGGATGAACCTCCAAAAGCTACTAAGTGGGTCCTCGATAGTGGATGCACAAACCACATGACTGGTGACAAGAATCTACTGATGAATTTGCCACTTGCTCCATCTCACCTGAAGCATATCACCTACGCTGACAAAGGAAAAAAGCAAGGTATTGGGTCTCGGTAAGGTTGCAATCTCAAAGGACCGAACCATGGACAAGGTGATGTTAGTCGAATCCCTCGGGTTCAACCTTATGTCTGTCTCAACGCTTTGTGATCTTGATATGGTTGCCGTATTTGGAAAATATCATTGTGTTGTCATCATGGAATCTGACAATTCCAAAGTCTTCGAAGGCTTTAGGAGAGGAGACTTGTATATTGTTTAATTCTCTACAGGTCCTCAACCTGCCACATGCCTACTTGCAAAGTCCTCAGATGGATGGTTGTGGCATCAACGACTTGGACATGCTGGTATGAGGAACTTGCACACGCTCGTGAGGAAAAAGCATGCCATTAGCATTGAAGGTGTCAAATTCCTCAAGGACCACCTTTGTGGTGAATGTGAGTCTAGGAAGATGACCAGATCCAAGCATCCCTCAAAGACAATCATGACCATGACTTGACCCTTTGAATTGCTTCACATGGATCTCTTTGGCCCTACTCATTACTCCACACTAACAAAATTTTCAAGTTTGTATGGCTTTGTCATTATTGATGATTACTCTCGTTACACTTGGGTGCATATTATTCTGTACAAGTTTGAAGTGTAGGATGCCTTCAGACAATTTGCTTCAAGGGCCTCCATGAACTTCGGCGTCAAGGTCAAGCATATCAGGAGTGATAATGGGACTGAGTTCAAGAACACAAATCTTGATGAATATCTTGATGAACTTGGTATTACTCATGAGTTATCTGCCCCTTATACTCCTTAGTAGAACGACGTCGTGGAGTGCAAGAACAGGACTCTTGTTGAGATGGCTCGCACCATGCTTGATGAATACAAGACTCCTCGTCGCTTCTGGCTTGAGGCACATCGTCAACAGGGTATATCTTCACACATTCTTCAAGAAGACTTTGTATGAACTTATGACTGGCAAGAAACCCAATGTAAGTTATCTCAAAGTCTTTAGTGCAAAATGCTAGATTAGAGATCCTCATCATAGTTCTAAATTTGCACCAAAGGACATGAAGGTTTTATGCTTGGTTACGGGAAGGACTCGCACACCTACAGAGTCTTCAACACCTACCACCACAAGGTTGTTGAAACTGTAGATGTGCGGTTCGATGAAACTGATGGCTCGCAAAGAGAGCACCTGCCTTCTGTGCTAGATGAACAGTCTCTTGAGGAATCCATTAAGCTGAAGGCTACTGAAGATGTCATACCCACTAAGGAAGTCATTCCAACGAATGAAGACATTCATGCTGATACACCTGAAGAAAATGGTGTTGAAGAACATCCTCAGCCACGTCAACCTGCTCACCCAAGAGTTGCAAATGAAGTGCAGATTGACAAAATCATCGATGACATCAATGCACCAGGTCCCCTCACTCGCTCAAGAGCTTCACATTTTACTAACTTTTGTGGGCACTTTGCTTTTGTCTCAATCATAGAGCCCACCAACGTTGATGAAGCATCCAAGGAACCTGAGTGGATTCAAGCTATGCAAGAGGAATTGCATCAATTCAAGCTCAACAACATGTGGGAACTTGTCAAGCGGCCAGATCCTTGCAGGCATAACATCATAGGTACCAAGTGGATCTCCCGCAACAAGCAAGATGAAAATGGCCTTGTGGTAAGGAATAAGGCTCATCTTGTAGCTCAAGGCTACACACAAGTTGAAGGAATTGACTTTGATGAAACGTTTGCACCTGTTGCTAGACTTGATGCTATTCGCATATTGCTTGCTTATGCTAACCATCATGATATCATCTTATATTAAATGGATGTGAAAAGTGCATCCCCCAATGGTAATCTTGAGGAAGAAGTATATGTTGCTCAACCCCCTGGCTTTGAAGACCCTAAGCATCCTGACAAAGTCTTTAGACTCAACAAGGCCCTTTATGGCCTTAAGCAGGCCCCTCGGGCGTGGTACGACACTCTGAAGGAGTTCCTCATGAAGAAAGGCTTCAAACCCGGTTCACTCGACCCAACTCTTTTCACAAAATCATATGACAAGAACTGTTCATATGCGAAATATACATAGACGATATTATCTTTGGCTATATTAACAAACGTTGTAGTGATGAATTTGCCTATATGATGAGTGAAGAATATCAAATGTCTATGATGGGAGAGTTGAAATTCTTCTTAGGTCTTCAAATTCGTCAGCAAGACAATGGCATCTTCATATATCAAGAGAAATACCTCAAGGATGTACTGAGGAAATTTGACATGCAAGATTGCGAATGCGTCAAAACTCCAATGCCTTCAAAAGGCCACCTCTACACTGACGAAAATGGTAAAGATTTTGATCAGAAGGTATATCGCTCCATGATTGGCTCATTATTGTATCTATGTGCATCTAGGCCTGACATTATGCTGAGTGTTTGCATGTGTGTCCAATTCCAAGCAACACCGAAGGAATCACACCATAAGGCTGTGAAACATATTCTTCGATACTTAGCTCACACACCAACGCTTGGATTATGGTATCCCAAGGGCTCAAATCTTCACCTCGTCGGATACTCTGATGCTGACTATGCTGGAGATCGCGTGGATCGCAAGTCAACCTCAGGCACATGTCATTTCCTCGAACGATCCTTAGTCCGTTGGTCCTCAAAGAAGCAGAACTGCATGTCACTATCTACTGCTGAAGCTGAGTACATTGCTACTGGTTCATGTTGGGCTCAGTTGCTGTGGATGAAGCAAACCCTCAAGTACTATGGCATCAAGTTGAAGAATGTGGCTCTCTACTGCGACAACGAGAGTGCCATCAAGATTGCTTACAACCCAGTTCAGCCTTCCAAGACCAGGCACATCCAGATTCGTCATCACTTTCTTCGAGATCATGTACTCAAGGGCGACATCTCCATCGACCACATCCCCACTGAAGAACAACTGTCTGATATCTTCACAAAGCCCTTGGATGAAAAGAGATTTTGCAAGTTCTGGTGTGAGCTAAATATCTTAGAATCTTCGGATGTTCTTTGAAAAAGGACACGCATCCTAACACTTATGCAAAATTGATGACTTAGATGTGCAACACACGAAGTAACGTTTTTCTTCAATCAATGAATAATAACTCTCTAAGTGTGAAGAAATTAATGAAGAATTTGATTCTCAGAACCCTACGACAATTGTACGCGGTGTCTGAAGTCATCATTCTTATACGGTGGGTCATGCCACCAACCATAGTTGAAATTCTTCAAAGTTGAGTTTTTCGTCATTTTGCAAATTCTTCAAACTTTCAAATTCCTCAACTTTTCAAATTATTAAAACTATGAAACTTATGTTCTTCATTTGAGTTTTCAATGTCCTCAACAACATTCACTTATTGCTAATTCTTCAAGTTTATTTTCATCTAAGTGAATGTGATCGGACCCTTCCCCCACTATGCTAAACTCAACCCAGTCTTTTCACAAATTATTCATATGCTTTATACTTTGAAACTCGTTCAAAGTCTTCACTGTGTCCTTGACAGCTGAAGAATTTGCGAACGGAAAATTTAAAATTTCCACTGTCAAAATTCTCGGTGTTTCCCGCTCAAACTGTTCCGATTCCCACGACTGGATAACCCACGATCCCCCACTATCTCCACTTCTCAGTACGTGGGTGACACTGTCGTGTGGACAGCAAGGGTCAGGGGCAATCTTGTCCAAAATCTTTGGATAGATTGGTTTTCACCTCCGATATAAATACCCCTCCTCTTACACTATGCTCGGTTACTCCTCACTTCTACTCTCTCCTAAGCTCAACCCTAGCGCCGCCGCTAAAATCATCGCCGCTAGTGTGGAAGAGCTTCACTGCCTCAACCTTGCCATCGTCATACTCGCATCGGCCGCAGAAGTCTTCACCCCGCCGTCGTTGTAGCTGTCTCCCTCTGCCAAGCTAGGGCGTGAGAGATCTGGACTGACGAACTTCCTCGATTTCTTCTCACAGTTCGTCGTGTTCTTCATCAGGGTAAATAAAATCTATTTTTACTACCCTTGTTTGAACTTCAAGTTATTCCTCAATTCTCTCAAAGGTGTTTATTCTTCAAGAATCTCATTCTAAAGCACCTTACATGTCCATACGCTTGATGTTTTTCCCTAAGTTATGATTTGCTTCAAGATTCCTCAACTGTGTGGATCCTCCAAATTTGCACAACTCTGGAACCTAAGACAAAGAACACTTAGTGAAAATCCTCAAGACACCCATGGTCAAATTCCTCACACTTGATGTTATTGAAAAACTTCTGAGAGTGCATATGACCTCTTCAAATTCCTCGCACCTATGCTCTGTTCACAGGTACAAACATGTCCGTTGATGAATCACTAGGTTTTCATCAACTTGACTCATTTGCAGCATTTCTTGAGCAAAAACTATGCACCTCTTCAGAATCTTCAAGAGTTCAGATTCCTCAATCGAAGAAAATGGCTGATGGAAAGAAGCCACAGAAAGGTGGAAAGAAACCAGATGTGCAGATTGCTTTTGAGATACCTGATGACTTGTATGAGGAATACTGCACGCCTGATGAAGAAACTCATGGCAAAGAGACAACTAAGCAGAGAAAGATTCGCCTGGAGAAAATTGAGAGAGGATGGGCAAAGGAGTGGAAAGAATATCGCTATTTCACTCCTAAGTATATGATGAAATTCGCAGTTAAACCCCCTTGCAGCAGGCCACCCTTGGCTCCAAATCAAATAGCTGATCCCACGAGTCTCAAGACTGGTAATGACTTTCCTCATGAATGGGTGAAACAGCAAGCCAAGCTGGCGAAGAGAGCAAAAGAGGCTGTGAAGAAATTCAATGAAGACTCTGCTGCTGCTGCCACTACCGGAGCCTCTGCAAGTGCTCCAAAGAAAACGACGGTGAAGAAATCTGCTGTGAAGTCAAATTCTTCAACTTCAAAATCATCACAGCAGATTCCTCAAGCTCAGCCCTCAAGGGCATCAGCCGCTGGTTCATTAGCTGCTCAGTCCTTTGCTGTTGCTACTGCTAAGTCCTCGACTCTTGTGCATCTTGCATCATGCCAAAGGATAGAGGATTTCTCAATTGCCTCTGGGGCATCAGTTAGTTCTTCAACCCAAGCACATTTCTCAAGCAGTCCTTCACTCATGAAAATGAAAGCAACTGGTGGACGAGGCATTCGACCAAGTCCTCACCCCAAGAAGGTGGCGTTCACAATACCATCAGCTTCCTTAGATGAAGCTGATGATGAGGAACTGGTTGCAATCATCAGAAACAAGCAAGAACGAGTGGCTCAAGCGAAGGGCACTCAAATTCCTCTTTGGCTAGATCCAAAAATGGTGTTGAACTTCATTGATATCTCGCACAAGGATCCCAAAACGCCAATTGATGGCTTGAAACTGCCTCTCAGTCCTGATCATGTTCTCACTACCTTCATAGCTGAAGAAAAGTGGAAGTACGAGAAGGCCAGACAAACCAAGAAGGCTCAATACAGGAAAGAGCATTTCTTGAAGAAAAATGTTCTGAAGCTGTCTCCTCAGGAACTTGTGAAGATGCGGTCTGAGATCAAGACCTCAGTGAGGAATTCAATAGATACTATGCTGATTGGCAAGGCCAAGGTTCGCTTCGTCAATATAGTTGATAAAGTTATCAATGATCAAAACTCAAGGGTTGCATCTCGTTCACAACCAAAAATTCCTCAGGATGAAGAATCTGCTCAGTCTGCTGAAGAACCTGCCAGGGCAACCTCCACTGCTGCCCCTGATGAAACTGAACCCACAAGGACGACTACATCAGTCGTACCTGAAGAAACTGCTGCCCCTTCACCCTTCGCTGAAATCACAAAATCTTCAAGGGTGAAGACAATCAACCTTCCTTGTGCATCAGAAGTGAAGAAGACCAAGGCTGCTAAGAATAAGGCACTAAAACGGAAAGCATCAACTTCAGATTCCTCAGCTGCGAAGAAATTGAAGACACTGCCAAGTTCTTCAACAGAACCAGATGATGCAACGCCTATCAACTTTGTGCCAGCCTATGAAATAGTGCCATTCGGTGTTGACTATGTCATCCCGAATGATGATCAAGAAGAAAAGAATCAATCTGCTGCTAACTCAGAGCAGATTGATGAAGATATTGAAGTAGAAGCAAATGCTTCAACTCCAAACGTATCATCGCCCTAGCCTCAGTTAACTACTGAAGAGGCCGGCATTGAAGAAATTGATGAGGATGTGGACATTGGCAATACAACTCCTGTCATCAATGATGAATATTGGGAAGCTGCTCACCCAAATTCCCCAATGACCATTCCTCTATCACAGATTCCTTAGTCCCCAGCCCAGACTGAAGAAATTCATGAAGGATTTGATGACATGGCCGCTCTAGCCACTGAAGAAATTCCAGCTGCATCAGCTGATGACATTGCTGCTCCAACTGCCACTGAGGAAACTGCTTCGCAAATTCTTTAGTCTGAAGAAATTCCTCCTATGCCTAAGGAGAATAAGGGCCGCTTCAATCCAAACCTTTAGCCAAAGCCAAGAATGCCATTCAAAGGATCAAAACGCCCCAAATTCCTCAAGTCCAATTTCTTCAATGAGCACATTTTCTTCACAGGACCCAATCCATATGACTTAGCAAGGGCAGGGCGCACCAGATTCTGGACTCCAACATAGATGAACTATTATGCATCAGTATTGTTTGACAAGAAGAAAGTCTTCGAGCATCACCAAATTCCTTATGCAGATATGGAGACAATCCCTTCCTTCACATCGGTGCTCACAGATCTTCACGATGCGGGAATTCTTCCTTTTTGTGTGGACATCTGTGATTGGAATAAAGAGTTAATTCTTCAATTCTATGTCACCTTGCACATCACAGGTGATGCTTCTGACATCAACTCCTGGGTCTTGGACTGGATGACCGGATCTACTCACCTCACTGCTCCAACATCCGAATTGCTTCGATCTGTCCCAGTTCCAATTCCTTCAGAAGAAGCTCGCCGCCTGTTTGATGAACCTGCTCTACTCAATCAACTGATGCAAGTGCTGATGAAACCGTTGGCTCTTGGAAAACCTCAACGGACAACCTTCCTTATGAAGGATTTGCTATATGTTCCCAGGACGGTCTATCGCATTCTCACCAACACCCTATGTCCTTAGAAGGGCCACAACTCTGAAGAAGAAGAAGAAGAAGTGGAGGGAGTCATGAAGAACATGCTATTCAACATTATTCATGGGATTCCCATCAACTTCCATGATTTCTTCATGAGGACATTGGCATATGCAGCTCTAGCTCCATTTGAACTGAAGCCTTATGCTCCCTGGATCATGAAGTTCATCAGATCAAGGTCTTCAGTTCCCTTCAAGGCGGACTTCCAGAACCACTTTGGCTTCTTGCCCCCGATTGAAGTCCTCAAGAGCACAATTGCCTCAGTTGAAGGAAAATGCAAGGTTGTCATTGATGAAGGCACTCGTCCATTGGATGGTCAATTTCGCAAAGTTGCATCTTACTCCACCAATGATGACACTGCAACCCAGGATTCTGCTGCAAAGGCCTCAGCGCAAAAGCCTCAAGAGTCTGCTCCTCATGTGATGGCTGATCGTGAACTACTCATAAGTCTTCATTAGAAGGTTGATCGTAATCACAAGTGGGTGAAGCGTCAGTTGGCTGCCATTGTTTAGAACATGACTGTGACGCAGAACTCTGTGAGGAAAAATCACTACTATGTGCATGAAATCTTCGATCTCACATGGGCCATTCTCGCACACCTCAAGACTCATGAGGAACTCAAAGACATGGAATTTCAGCAAAACTTTGACTGGTCTCATCCTCCTCAGAAGAAATTCAAGAAGGTTCAAGTTCCTCAGATGGTTACAAGTTCATATTCTTCATCGCGTGAGACGAATGAAGCTGAGGACATTGACGGCACTACAGCAGGCCCTGCATCGACAAACGACCCCGACAACGCTGGCGCTCCTTCCTCACCAACAAGATGAAATTCTTCAAGGGGCGTTAGTCCTCACTTTTTCAACCCTTTTGGTCTTCGATGACAAAGGGGGAGAAAACTTGAGTTAGTCTTCAAGCAGGTCTCTATATATGGGTTGTGTTTTTGTTTAAGTTACAACTCTCGCTCTTTTGGAGCTTTTGTTGGTTGAGTTGTAGACTTAAGTCTGATGGTTGTCTGACTCTTTTGAACTGTTTTCTACATGCGTATTTCCTCAAGCACCTTAATGCATGCATGCTGAATTTCGTCAGACACCACTTTCATCATGCATTTCAAATTCTTCATATCATATGTTAAATGCGTGTATGAATTACAAGATATAGAGGGAGTTCTCCATGTTTTTAACCTGACATGTGCATTTGCAGTCCAAAGCAAATTCCTCAAATATGCACATCTTCAGGGGGAGTTCTTCTATATCTTGCAATCAAATTCCTCAAACTCAGTACTTACACTTCATATGTTTATCCCCGTCAAAAACTTAACCTATTTGTCATCAATCACCAAAAGGGGGGAGATTGTTAGTGCATCTAGTGCCCCTTAGTGATTTTGGTGTATTGAAGACTTATAGGTTAAGGAACTAATGTGTTTATGAGTGTACATAGGCTCTATAAGTCGATGAGGAGTTTGATATATCCGGAGATTACCGACCCCTAAAAATGTGTGTCTTCAACTGAAGACTTTGGTGAAGACTTTGCTGAAGACTTTGGTATTCCCTGAAGACTTTGAAAATAAAGAAGTTGGTGTGACCTTGAAGATATGAAGGAGGACTATGAAGTGTGAAGACTTTTGTTTTCGTAGTTTCATTTACTTTCTTTGAGTCATAGGAAACACTGTACTGTTAAAGGGGGCCGAGGTAATACTAAGGAAAATTTCCAACTGATGCTCAACTCTAAAAGCCTCAACCTATCCAATCCTTCGAGTGAAGCCTTTGGAAATCTCTTGCAGTTCAGTCAAGTTTGTCAGTGATAGAGACGAAGTTCTTCTGGTCTCTGATGAAATTGATCTGACTGAGGAGTTAGGATTTCGCCAGTGCAAATTGCCTACAAGTGAGGAACATGATAAGCCTGAGGACTTTCATAGTTCGAAATTCTGATCGTTGTTGTGCTTAGAGCCACCTGTCCCCAATCATCTTATCCAAATAACGGTCATATCATTAGGGGCATTTATGTCTTATCATGTCAGGTTGCACCCTGGCTATAAATAGCCACCCTCACAACCACTAGTTGGTTGGATGCTCCGAGAGAGAACTGACACTTGTCATTTGATAGCAACCCATCCTCCGAGGACTTTGAGAGAAAATCATCAGTGGGGAAAAACCCAAATCCAAACCACCAAATCCAAAGTGATTGAGCATCATTGAAGAGATTGTTCCTGTGTGGAACCGACGCTTGTTATCTTTGAGGACTGTGTATCCTCCAGACGGTTAGGCGTCATGGTCTAGTGCATCCTACAGCCAATTGGGGATCACGGAGTGACCTTGGTCTAGAGCATCCAGCGGTCAATTATGGATCGCCGGGTGACCAGTTTGTGAGGGTTTTGGAAGTTTACCCTAAAGACTTACCACGAGTGTTGGGTGAGGACTTTGTGACCTTAGCTCAAGGAGAATACGGTAAGGATTGTGTGTCCTGGGATTGTGTGTCCTTTGGTTTAAATACCAGGCCGCTCCAAACCAGATGTACGACTGTCACAACAGTTGGAACTAGGTCATCAAACCATCGTCTTCATCGAGCTACCTGGTTCTATTTCCTCAACCCCTCTATTCCTCGTATACTTGTTGATGAAATTGATCTTTACTGTTTGGAGAATTTGACTGAAGACTTTCACAATTTCCTCACCTCAAATTCTTCAACTTGCCTTGTTCCTCACCTGCTTATCCTGTATCACACTACTTATAATCTATGCATGTTTTATTTCATCATGATGACTATGCTGTAGCTATGTTTCTCATGCACTTGAGTACTTATTCCGCTGCTAGTTATTCATCACATTTCAAATTCCTCAAGTGATGAATTTGTAAAAATCACGTATCCACCCCCCCTCTAGTCGATATAACGCACTTTCAAGGGTGTTCGGGGAAAATTTGTTCCGAGAACAATTGTTCGGATTGCCATACGCTCTCCATGGCACAGTACTTTTGTACCAAATCGGATAACTCCGAAAAGTCACGTATGTGTCGGTGGGCCAGGGCATTAAGAATCCCTTCATCATGGAAATTGCGAGTGAAGATTGCCGTTATATCTTGGTCACTAAGAACTTTTACTCTGCTCCTAGCGAGTAGGAGTTTGGCCCAAAAGTGATGGACTGATTCTCCTTGTAGTTGCTTGATATCCCGAAAGTCCGAAGACACGGGCTTTGGTGCAATACTTGGGTGGTCGTCTTGGGTGGTGGGTGGGGAAAAATCGATTCCATGTCGCAACGATTGTTTGGAACTACAGTTTCCAAATCGTGCGAAGGATTCTGTACCGGTGACGGTCTGACTTTAGAATGATTCCCTGCCTCTAGTTCACCGACAGAGTCTTGGTGATCGAGGACTTAAGTATAGACAATTTTCAATTCCGACTACCAGGCAGAATCCGCAGCCGAACACTTGATGGTAGCGACGAGGTGGGTGAACAGAGGGACATGAATCTCCCTGTCATCTGGTCTGGTCCCGAGCTGATCATAGATCGGAACCTATTCATCCGATATACGCATAGCCTCGATCCGATCGAACAACTCGTTTAAGAACGAGGCGATGGCAGGATGCGTGTCACTAATACGAGTGGTTTCATCGAGTGACGTGACGGTTCCAGAGCTATGCCGAAGCGGATCTATGTTCCGTCCAACCATGGGACCTGATGTCTTCGGCGTCAAGGCGTCCGGACTTACAGGTTTTTCTTCAAAGGTTGAGGGTTCCATTAGAACAAGTGTTCCCCGTGAATTAGCCATGAACTCTAAGGTTCCGAACTTGATACATTGATTGGGGGGAAAGCTTTCGGTCCGGCCATTTCGGCTGATCGGGTTGGCATGCGACAATATGTCATTGTCGGTGAGACTCTGATCGGGGGCGAGTGTCCCCTTGATGCAGATCTCGCTACTTGTGATGAGGTGATCCATCGGTTCCTTCGGCGCTCACAGATTAACTCTCAATGAAAGAACCAATGTCGATGTCAAAACTCGTGGATCTCGGGTAGGGGGTCCCGAACCGTGAGACTAGAATCGACGGTAACAGGAGACGAAGGGGACACAGATTTACCCAGGTTCGTGCCCTCCTATGGAGGTAATACCCTACGTCCTGCTTGATTGTATTGATGATATGGGGGTTACAGAGTTGATCTACCTCGAGATCGAATAGCTAACCCTAGATGAGTTGTTCTCCTATACCCCTAAACCCTCCGGCTTATATAGACGCCGAGGGTGCTCTGGGTTTACACATGGTCGGTTACATGTCGAAGAGATAAACATGCCTAACTACAGCTAATAACTTGGAGAATACGTCAAGGCTTCTCGAAACTTCCATCTAGCGTAGGTGGTCTTTGATCGTCCGATTCTCCCTTTGCGGCCCACACTGTCTGGCCCATAAACAACAGGTCGGCTATCCGAGGACCCCCTAATTTAGGACTCCCTCACCTGTATGAAATGACAGTGGTAACATGTAAATAACAGACATGATAACCATATAATTTAATGCAGACTTGATGCTAATATCACCAGTAACTACATATGCATACTCAACATGGTAATTCACACATAGTGCAAGTTGTACATACGCATCGAACACAAGATACCAACATAATATACCCTGTGTAAAAGGAATAAGATAATGTTAATACATCATGAGCACACAACACCACCAGCAAATTGAAGACACACACATATGAAGATAGACATAGAGCAAAAATGTGAAACTAACCAAAGAATATGAATGACCTCATAACCTGCAACATTTTGGGAAAGACCGTACCCCCCCCACACACACACAAAAAAAAAACTAGCATATCATGTCAGTTTCGGACCTATCTGCATTGGTAATTACAAGCAGTATCAAACATGGTAACCCAGTAACCTTAAACACTATACCCTGGTAAAATCGCTATGCAAATATTGGCAACTTCTTGCAAAGACAATGATAAGTTCAATCAATCAGACCTGGTAATTATCAACTAGTATGCAAGATAAATAGCATTGTGATAACAATGTGCATCAGATGAACTACATTCCTAATTTCTACAACATGCATTTTGTAGCAATAAGATACTACACGACAACCCTACCCAAACTCTAATGTTGTATCTGCAACCCAAAACACATCAAAGATGGTCTAGATATGGAGTTCATTTACACACATAAATTTTAACCACCCTAAACCACCCCGTTGACTCACATCATGCGTTCTGACCAAATCGAGATTGAGATTCAGGGCGCCTGGAACTACAATACCATTAGCACCGACAAAATAGGGATCAAAACAACGAGAGATTCCACCAACCCCTTCTCACCAACCAAATCGGGACTAAACTTCGACGGATTCCACCATTCGAGTCTCGAACTAAAACATCACCAGCGGCCGACCGAATCAGGGTTAAGCTTCGGGGGATTCCACCACTAGCGGCTGGCCGAATGAGGAAGGGATGGGGAGAAGGGAAGCAGGTGAACTCACCAGCAAAAACGCCTGCTGACCGTCGCAGAAGCAACACTCGATTCGCCGTGGAAGCAGCAGTTCCCCCGCAACGCAACTTGATTCCCACCTCGACGAGGGCGAAGCTGATGAACCGAATGGAGAGTTGGGGAAGAGGGGAAGTAGATGAGGGCGAAGTGGACTACGGTTGCTGGCGAAATCAGACACGGGATATTAAATGCGGCAAGGCAATCGGGGTAAAGTGGGGTGGCATTCATGCGTAGATTGGAGAAGAAATCGGTGTCCGGGCCACTAGTCAAGGAGACAACCCTCGAACAGCTACTGCTAGAGGGAATGGGTTGGTTGCTCTTAAACGCGAGACGTCTCGCAACGTTGGATGCACAATGAATGGGATAGAGATCGTTCAGACATGAAGTTGATTTCCGAACGTTCAAAAATTAAGAAAATCGTATATAAATTATGAGGTTTGATTTAGGGCAAAGTTAATATGGTGAGTAAATAAAAATGTTGGGAGTATCGAAGGGAGGAGGAGAAAAAGGCAACAATAGTTTCTGAGTCGAAGGACAACACCATGCTGTCCTGTGCAAATTAATGGCACACTGATATCATCAAAAGCGCATTTTTATTTAAACCACTTGTGATTTTTTTTAAATTAATATGCGGAATAAATAAAAATGTTGGGAATATCGAAGAGAGAAGGAGAAAAGGGCAACAATAGTTTCTGAGTCGGAGGATGACACCATGCTGTCCTATGCAAATTAGTGGCGCACTGATATCATCAAAAACGCACTTTATTTAACCACCTGCGATTTTGGCACTAATCAGTGCGGTCGCGCTCGCGTTTGCGGCGGAGCCAAAGCGAGGCACGACAGCGGCCGCCATGCCAGGCGGGGGTAAAAAAGAAACAAGGAAAAACCGTGAAACCCATCGCCGTCACCGTCACTCCCCGGAGCGGAAATCCCGGCGCGGTGTCTCCGCCCCTGCAGCGTCTTACGGGCAAGGTCTATTACCCCCCCCCCCCCCTCCGTCTCTTTCTTTGTTTTGACCTCCAATCCATCCAACCATCCACGGTAGCCCACCGCCGCAAGCATCTCCGCTCCCCTCCGCCGCGCTGGGCTGGCTCCACCAGCAGCGCCTTTCTATAAATCAATCCGCGGAATCCCCTCCACACCCACCTACCGTCCTCCCCTCCCCTCGCCCCCCGCACCCACTTTTCCCAAGTCCACTTCTTGCTTCCTTCCTTCCTGCGCAATCATCGCCGCCGGTCTCTTCTCTTCTCTTCTGCTTCTCTTCTGCTCCTGCTCCGGGAGGGCGACGATCGAGCGCGCGATGGACGGCGACTACGTGCCCGGCCTGCTCATGGGCTCCGCGGGGCTCGACTTCGGCGTGCCGGGCCTCGACGCCGGCTTCTTCGAGACGCTCTGCGGCGCCGGCGGCGCCGGCCTCGCCGCGATGTTCGGGGACCGGGCGGCCGGGATGCCCGGCTTCGCCAACGGCGGCGGCCAGTTCGGGGCCGCGGAGGGGGGCGACCTCGGCGCCGCGTCCCGGGAGGGCTCCTCGGTCTCCGACCCGGCCTGGGCGTACGGCGCGAATGCCAAGAAGCGGAAGGCGTCGGCCGCGGGCGCCGGCAAGGGCAAGGAGGCCGCGCCCACTTTCGCCAAGGTGGGCTCCGTTTCCATGGATTTCATCACCTTTCTTTTCTTGGTTGTTCTTGAGAGGAAATTCCGCCGCGCATTAGCCTGCTGCTCGGTTCTAGTTCTACCTGAAGGTGACGCCGGAATTTGGTTCGCAGATGGGAGAGGCGACGGGGCCGGACTCGAAAAAGTGCAAAATTGAGGACGAGACGGTGAGGCCCAAGGTGGAGGAGGAGGCGGCCACGGCCAGCGATGGGTCGGCCGGCGGGGAGAGGGGGCGGAAGCAGGCCAAGGGCAAGGGCTCCAAGTCCAAGCAGCCGGCGGCGGATGAGCCGCTCCGGGACTACGTCCATGTCCGGGCCAGGAGAGGCCAGGCGACCGACAGCCACAGCCTCGCTGAGAGGGTAATACTACTACTGAAATTTTACTCTCGGAGTCTCTTTTAGCTGTCTGAATGAAAAGTTGTCAGTACAATTTTCTGCACGATTGCACAATGGATTACACACCGTCCTCAATCGTGGGTTCATGTAACAGGTTAGAAGAGAGAAGATCACCCTCAAGATGAAGATGCTCCAGGACCTGGTGCCAGGATGTAACAAGGTATCAAAATATTCCATCCATCATCCAGAATGAGAACATTTTTATGTGCAAGTGTCAGCAGTCACCATCTCTGTAGTTTGTCTAATCTCAAGAAATGGATTCCCATTTGTAGGTGATTGGCAAAGCCCTCATGCTCGATGAGATCATAAACTATGTTCAATCCCTGCAGCAGCAAGTCGAGGTTCGGAGCAGCCCACAATCGGTCACAGTACCAAAATGGTTTGTAGCTCTTGCTGAATTTCTAATTCTATTGCTGTTTTACTCTTTTCAGTTCTTGTCCATGAAGCTATCGACCGTCAACCCGCAACTTGACTTCGACACCTTGTCTAACCTCCTGCACAAAGATGTGAGCTCGAGTTATCTCATATCTCGCGCTTTTGGCTCCAGGAAACAATCTGCCTCTAACATGCTGTTTCCTTTGTATATCCAGATGAACCAAGCACTCGGCCCTTCGGCGAGCACGGTGTTTCCATTGGAGAGCGCTGGCACGGTGTACCCATTGTGTGACCAAGCAGACCTTTTCCAGTCATTCAGCTCGGGTGCTATGGAGAACCAATGTTCCATGGGCCTGTTAGACATGGCTCTACCGCAGGCACCGCAGTACCCTTTTCAAAAACAGGTGATTGTCGCCTGAAAAAAAAATGCAACATACCTAACCAATGAGAGTCAATATGCATCTGATCCTGATACTCTTTACCTCTTCTTCCCAGCAGCAGGATTTCTGGGAGGCGAATGCCCAAAACGCGCTGCATATGGACCACGAGCAAAGCCAGGAGAATGTGGGTTCGGCACCGAATTTCAACGGTTCGTATAGTGGACGATGATCGATCATTGCTTTGCCGCACGCCTTGGTGAATTCACCTTGGACTAACAGCTCGTGTGGTTGGACTATCGCAGGTCGGTTACAGGCGGCAGATCATCCAGAGGTTGAGTTCTAGACGACCACTGCACTGATAATCACCAAGGCCCATACTTTTGTACATAAGAAAAGTATGGCGAAGTGAAGCTCCGAAGCTAACGGTCTATTGACTTCCGGACTGAGAACTGATTGTTGATCATCCGCATCCGATGCCGAATGGTACCCAAGACGACCTCCTGGATCGGTGATATGCTAGAAAGAATTCCGGCTTAACCGTCCTGCTTGATTCTTCTCGTGTCGACGAGATTATATATGGTCTCGAAAAAGCAGTAAACCATGTACTAGATATGGTGAAAATATTTAGAATCACCATCATCTCTCCTAATGTGTAAGAGCTCGGCAGATGTTGGGAGGATATTACCATCATGTACTACTACTATTTTTGCATTTTGTCGTGGAAATGGCAATTATGGACATATTTATCCTGACCATATATACTACCAATGCTTGTGCTGTTACAACTCTATGATTGAGCCGCCGCATTACAGCCAAAGTGGTACACTGCTTGCTGAATGCTCATCAATGAACAGTGATCTATCATCGGCTTCAGTTCATCAGAGAAATTCCATGTACTACTTGCAGCTGTTGGGACCTTTTAATCCTCATCACAAACTCGCATTTCACCATCAGCGCACCAGCAGCATTCCTTCTTTTTCGAGATCACATCCACATCACACTTTCACCTGCGTAGGCAGGAAATGGCACTGGTTATTACCGCTACTTGTTGCATGTCGTGGTGTACGTAGGAACGGAGGGGCGTCGCTGTCTCCCAGCTCTGGTAGGTTACCCGTCCCTTTTATCCGCTCTCCGCTGGATCTCATTTCGCCGCACAACGTCCAGCTTTCGCAAAAAAAGTAAAAATACTTCTTTCGTCCCGAATTACTTGTCACAGAAATAGATGAAAACTAATCTATACGGCGACAAGCTATTCCGGACGAACAGAGAGAAGACAAATCATTTGGAACCCGAGAACTTTAACCATTTATGGTGGTAAGCAATGTATTCACCAAGACACCATGATTATACCATGTTTTTCTTCGCACCGAACCGGAAAAACACGCGCGCTCTTTCTCTCTCGACCTCTGCATCGAGGGATGCAAATTGAGAAAAAGAAAAAGGAAACCATTTTAATTTCCCTGAGCACACCTAGTAACCCGTAAGTGCTTGCTATGAGCCTGAGGTTACGTTACACCAAAGTGTGTTATTACTAGTGCGGCGTCGGCGTCAGGCCGAGGCCTTTCTTTTGCTGTCGCCCTCCCTCCTTCCCTATACATCTCTCCACTGGAACCAACCCTCTACCACACCGATCCCCGCCGTTAGGTTCGATGTCGCGCTCGCGCTCGCTCGATCCATCGTACTTTTTCCGTTCCTAAACATAAGACCTTTTAAAAATTACACCACGGACTACATATGGATATATACAAACATACTTACAGTGTCGATTCACTCATTTTGCTTCGTGTGCAGCCTGTAGCGTTATCATCACTTACCGTAGACTGTTGCGGCATTGCCGTCTGCGAACGACAACAGGCTGGCCGGGAGACCGATGGCTGCATGCATATTGCATACACAGCTCAGGAATTGAAGTGCATGAGCCGAGTGTGCGCACTGCACCGGAGACCCGGGGCCAGGATCAGGATGGACGCCGCCCTTTCGTACAAGAATGGAATACCTGGAGGAGCCGGAGCCGGAGCACTGTGCGTATGGGCCACTGTATTCTTTTGTACATGGACCAGATGCAGATACCATACCCCCCGGCTGTCAATACACTAGCGCTGCCACTGTGCTTGAATAGGAGGCACTGCACTGCACTGCACTGCACTGAAAACTTGGCTGGCTTCAGGGCGTGGTCCGGAAAGATACGTCCGGAATACTCAATCACTAATCCTGCCCCGTCTTCTTCGGATAGAGTTTCATACTATTCTTCCTTTTTCCACATTTTAAAACGAGTGCTCAATATTGACAGGAGGTGTTTTTCTTATATCTTATAAAGTACCAGTGTGCTATCCAAAAATGTCTTTTGGAGCTCGTCCTCCATGGAGGCCGATTTTTGAAAAACACAAAAATCATGAAAATTCATATTTGTACAATTCAAAAAAAATCTGAAAAACAAATACAGATATACATGGAGGCATAACACACATGTGTGTCAATTTTTAGGACGAAATACGTTGAAATGAAGGCTGTGCAAAAAAGACAAATCTCTAAGGCTTTTTAACCCATGATACTATTCATCCTCAAAGTTCAAAAATTGGTCTTTTTTGTACAGGTCGCATTTCAAAGTATTTCATGTTGAATTTTTACAAACACATACATTTCATCCTTGTATAATTGCATAATTTTTTTCGAAATTTTTTGAAGTCAAAAAGTTTGAGATTTGAATTTTTCAAAAATAAAGGGCTTCATGAAGCTCAGTCACCAAAACGCCCTACTCTGTGCTATCTTCTTATATCATGTAATACTACTATGTAGTACTGTCACTTTCAGTAAATCATTATCTCATGATATGTTTTTTTTATAAAATTTACATGGTTCAAATTTCAAGAAACATATTATCATCGAAACTGACTGGCCAAAATACATACTCCCACCACATCAAAATATCAAAAAAAGTCTTATATTTTGATAGGGAAGGGGTATTTCTGTACTGTAACCCGCGTCGACGTCGAAAAACGACATGAATTTGGACCCCGGAGCAAGCAAGCCACTGCTCAACTGCTATGTATTAATAACTGAAACCAGCAAGCTATCCATTCACCGGCGGTATAGTGGGGTTTACTCCCATACATTGGACACGAATCACCGAGACGTCACGGCTCTCTCCGATCGCCATCGCCGGCCGAACTTGCCGATCCCAAGCAATATATATCCGCTAGCTGGCCTTGAAATTGAATGTCCGGTGGCTTGAGGGGCTACACAATCATGGCGAAATGGCACGTCCGGCCCTCCCCTTGCGCTCCTCCTCTCGTCCCACATGCTCACCCCGCTGACGGCCATTGTAAATTCATAACGCAGGTCCCTCTCCCCTCTCACCACTACTCGTTCCATGGAGGGGGATCGGGCGACGTGCCCGGCGGAGGAACACCGGTGCGCCTGTCGTCCATGTCGTTGTCGTCGTCGTCGAGCCTTCGGATCGCGCTCGGTGCCGTTGCCGGTGGTGGGCGCGGGGACGGGTGATATGGAGTGTGATGAGATCTTGCATGCATGATGTTGTTATATGGTCCATGATGGGGCTGTGGCTGCCTGAACTGATCAATGGTCACCGTGTGACTGATCTGAATGAAACCCTGGAAGTATGGAAGGAAGGAAGGAACAGATTGAATGGTTCATGGCTGGCCCTTTGCTTCGATCCGATCGATCGCTCAATCAGGGAAGGGCCTTATCTGGATTCGAACAGTTATGATGGCATCAAGAATGGATGCATGTTATGATAGGGTAGGGTTGATAGCTCAGATCGATGCTGCCCCGAAATGTGAATGATCCAGCCGCAAATGGGGAGGGAAATAAGCCGCTTTTGGAACTAACAAGGGAGTTTAAAAACATATGGTGACATGCTAGTGATTTAAAAGGAATCGGGGTGAGCGATTTCTTTTGCTTTTCTTCAGAGGAAGCAGTAGCTTTCGCCAAACAGTGGACACGGAGTCTGCCCTCAGAGATCTTATTACAAGCAAACCATGCAGGCTTAATTAGCACAGCAACGAGCTACAGAATCAAGACGTTAGGTGAGCAATATCTTTGCACCAAACGTCAGTGAGTAGAGAATTGCTCTTGCTCCCTTACCAAAATTTCTGATTTCTCTTACCAAACGTCAGAGAGGCGTGGATGAAACGGGCAACTGCATCAGGTCACCATCCGCATGCACCCATCAACGGAGGAGGCGTCGAAGAGGATAAACAGAGGGTGATGATTACGAATCCAATGATTCAGATGCGGCTTCAGCGGGCCGTCGCCGTCGCGCCGATCCCGGACAGTAACTCGACATTCCTACCAAGGACGAGAAGAAGAAGATAAATCAGTCCATGGACGCTGCCTTTTGCCCCCCCGTTATCCAGATGGGGACGATCAGGTCCACGAGTGAGCGCGCCGGCCGATCGGTGGTGGAAGCCATGCCTGCCAGGCGCCAGCCAGTGCAGCGCAAGCGATTGACTGCTCCGTGTCGAGATTCATCTTATCTTCTTGCCCATGTGAATCTGTCGAGCCGAGGTCGATTTTCTCGTGCAAATCGCTGTCGCCCCCCCGGCGATGGCGTTTACTTGGATGAACTGAATGAGTATCGTGTGATGATGGTCTGGTTCCAGACTTCCTGCCTGTGGCTCAGTTTACATCACTTGTTTCCTGGTCCCGCTTTGGGCTGTGCTGTTGATAGAATTTCAGACAAACGAGAGCTGTATGATGAAACCTGCCAGTGCACCATTGCAACCCCGAGAGGCCAACAATTGCAGACCAGTGCTACATTCAAAAATTATGTCATTGATTCAGACATTACGAAAGATACAACCAGAACTGACATGATGCTCTGGTTGCAAGGTAATTGATCTGAAACTTCTTTCGGGCAACAAGAACTACGGACGGCAGCTTCTCTGGTAAGAAGAAATAGCAACAGCAGCACGATACATTCCAGGAACAATGACATCAAATGCATCAACCAAAACGTAACGAGGCACAAAGGGAAACCAAAACACAAGTCTCTTCTTCAAATTTCAAGTGCATACTTAAATACGTTTGCATACTACTTCAACACGGGCGACCGACAAAACCAGATAGTACATTTCACCATTGCTCGCACCAAAAAGGCGGTCCATACATGAAATCTTGCAAAATGGCAGTATTTTTCTTCTCAAACAGGGATGTAATGTCTACTACAAAGGTAGCAACCAAGGCTAGTTGACTAGATAATGCTTCACTCGTCCTCCTGGCTGCGGAGCCTGGCAAGCTTGTTGGTGACCACGACATCAAGCTGCGCAGCACGCTCAACAATCGCCTTGCGCTTCTGTGTGGACACGTTGTGTGCGATCTCGGCACAGTAGGTCCTGTTTGCAGAAAGATGGTAGTAATTAGCAAAAGCTGCAAGATCAAGCACTGGACATGGAAGATGATAGCTGCAGCTCTCCTCATAAGCAACCAAGCTTGGTGAGTGATTTTGAAATGCATACCTGTTGTGCATCATAAGCAGCTCCAGCTCAGAGACATTGTGGACAACGAACTTCTTGAACTTGTTGGGCAGGTAGTGCCTGGTCTTCTTGTCTGAACCGTACCCGATGTTGGGCATCAAGGTGCATCCCTTGAACTTCCGCCTGACACGGGAGTCAATACCCTTTGGCCTACGCCAGCTTTGCTACAAACAAGAGCAGAACAGGTGAATTAGTTAACATAATAGATACAAGCAACTACAGAAAGGAAAAAAAAGGGTATATTCATTTTCAAAGCATTCAGTTTAGTACCAGAATGATGAAACTATTCATAACAAAACAGAGTCAGCATAGTGAATCCTTCGTGTCTACAATTACATAAGCATACAGACATTACGAAGAATTAACCTGACAACAAGCCTTTGTAACAAAGTAACTAGAATTAGCACCCAACAGCTAGATGGCACATGGTGCAGAAACTAGTTTCAGCTAAATGGATCGTCCAAACTGCAGGGTAACTGACTTTGTTATCTAGAAATATCGCAGTGATGTGCCCACCAGGATAAAATCCATTACCAAGACACTTGGAGCAAGCAACTGATGTAGTAACAAGCTTTCATGGTGCTAAATGCAAACAGGTTCGCATAATCTGATTTGAAAGGCTACACGCAACATACACAACGAACTCTCAAGAACAAACACACCACATCTTAAAAGGAAATTCCTAGGACCACTGCGCACCACACGAATCAGTGGTGTCCACGGAAATGATAGACCCTGAATCCACAATGCAATACTACAGTTCATCTTACAGCAAAACCATCCCCTACCGTGCTCGCTAAACACCAAGCCCCCAAGCCCCCAAGCCCAACTTTGTAGGCACGATTACGCAGACGACGCTAGCAAATTAACGGGGCATCTAAACCAGATCCGCGCGTCGAGAGCTGCCAGAGGAGGCCGGGACAGCCGCCCGAACCCCACATGAACAAAGCCAAGGGTAATCCATCTAGAAAATGGCGCGGTTCTGGAAGAGAGGCCGGGCGAGCGACGGCGAGAGCGAGAGCGAGAGCGAGGGATAGCGAGCTAGGTACCTTGAGGCCGATGTAGCGGTCGCTGTGCGCCCTCTTGAAGTGCTTCACCCTCTTCTTCACGATCGCCTTCTTCAGCATAGGCACCGCCATCTGCACAGCGCACAGAGGTAAGTTGAGGTGAGAAGATGCCGAACAGAGAACGTGTTCATCTGCGCGGAGCGGTACCTTGGGAGAACTGCGGCGGAGCGGGCGGGCGAGCGGCGGCGGCGGCGGCGGCGTAGGGGGGAGGGAGAAGCCGTTCGTGTTGGGGTGTGAGGGGGTCTTATCTCACGGCGGGCGAGGAGAAACCCTAGATTCTGGGATCGGCAAGATGGACCGCTGCGATCTCGGCCCAATGGCCTGCTTAGACTCTCGTATAAGCCCGGCTCTCAACTAGTGGCCGGCATAACTAGTGGCCTGCAGCAGGAAGCCCATGAGGCCTGCCCGTATCTCAACGAGCCTAACAGGCTGCCGCTTTGAGAAAGGCATGGAGTTCCTGCATTTCATTAAAAAAAGAATTAGTCTAGTTTATAAGAAAATCGGATCCAAAACCTAACATTCTCGGCTAATTGGAGAAAACCGAAAGAAAACCCTACAAAGGAAAATAAAACGAGAAAAAGAGGCACTAGAACTTAGGGATACAGACAAGAAAAAACATCATCAAGGGACATTGTCGGAGCCAGACACCAGGGTGTCTAGGCCCAAAGCAGTTAGACGAGGATAAGTGCAACTAAACTAGCCGCTACTTGCCAAACTTAAACCGTCCATATCGAATGACCCTTCAGTATCGACCTCAAAGAATCATGTGCTAACATTATTTTATGAAAAACATCCCGAGAGGTCCAACTTTGACTTTCCCACGATCCTCGTCAAAGAGCTCAACGCGTCGATCACTTGTGGTGAGAGCGATTTTTTATCCATGTCAGGATATGCATGCATCTTTTACTCTAGATCCTCTGCTTTGTTGACCTTCAACAGCTCTCCAAAAGCCCCCAACGCGTCGATCATTTGGATATCGGAATGTTGCACGCCTTGTATCTCTTATCCAGACGCCCGCTCCGCCGCCCTTCATTCTTCTCCCCATGGAAAGGCACCGGGGTCCCAAGTAGAGGTGGGAGAGCAAGCAAGTAACATTGTTGATAACCGTAAGGATTTTTGGTGGGTTGAGAGCGTGTCAAGTGACGTGCTTTCAACACTTATCATGTGTCGTGTGTTGGATGTTTTCTTTGGATTTTTTATTTTTTTGTATGTGTTTCCGGTTCTACATGTCTGTTTTGACTTTCCGGTTTTTGCCTGGTTTTTTCTATGTTTTCAAGCAAAACATTTGCACGTAAAACACTTTTTATTCATGCTTTTGCGAGAGGTATATTTTTTTTTCATGAAGGTACATATTTGTTTTCATGAGAGGCACAACCATGCCTCTTGAAAAGGAAAATTATGTTTTTTTTATCTCATAAGAAACACATATTTTTTTCTTACAAGAGTAGTTTTTTATGGCTTTTTCGGTATAAAAATTGTCCATTAAAAGCTATTAACATAGGATCTAATTTCAAAGATCTCGACATGAGAAATGCAATAGTGAAAATGGTTCCAAAATTGAACGCGTGTTTAAGAGATAAATCATCTTAACTAAATAGGCGGGAGTGAACTTCGGAAAGAGTATCACTTAGTTAGTGATATCACATGTTTCACGCGTACCAATTTCTATTAGAAATCGCCTACTGGCAATGACTGGTGGGTTCCCCATTTAGCATAGGTCGCTCGTTTTTTGTTTTTCTTTGTTTTTTTTCTTCACTAGTTTTCTTTATTTTTCTATACTTTGGTTTTCCTTACTTTGCCTTATTTTTTCTTTAACTTTGGTTTCCTTATTTGTTCTTTGTTCTGTCTTGTTTCTTTTTCAGTTTTTCAAAGGGTTTTGTTTCTTTGTTTTTATGGATTTTTCATTGTGCTTCAATACAATTCTACATTTTTCATACGTTTTTCGCATTTTAAATACTTTGTTTTGAACATTTCTTTGCATAGGAGTTAAAACATTTTTTTAGACACACATTGAAACATTTTTTTAAATCATATATTTAAAAAAAAACTATGCAATTTTTTTTGAACTTTTGTACAGACATTTTATCAAAATGTAACGAACACATTTTTCAAGATCATAGAAATCTTCTAAAATGTATGGTTATTTTGAGATAGACGAACAATTTTATATATTGCACAAACATTTTTAATGTGAGTTACATTTCTATTCCAACGCATGGACTTTTTAAATGTCATAAACATCTTTTTATCCATGTTTATTATTTGTATGCAATATTAACATTTTTTACAGAAAATCTAATGTATATTTTGTAATATATTTACAATATTTCGAAATAAAAACAAAAGTGAAAAAACAATAAAAAATGTGAATAAAAAACGAAACCAAAAAGCACACGTGGCATCACCATGACATCAAAATGATGTCACACGTGGATACTGGTCCGGCCAGTACCAGCTTCTGAGACAAGGCTAGCTATTGTCTCGCACCGAGCGGGGTATAGCCAATTGTTTACGTTGAAATATCAAAATCACTGGTTAAGGGGCATCTTTGCAAAGATCACTCTTACCATTTTAGGCCGCGACAAGTGATGTACTTGTCGTAACCGGAGAGTTTGTCTCTTTTTTTCACAAATTTGCTTATTCAAACTGTTTAATCTCTTGAATCATGTGTCTAAATGTCGAACTGTTTATTACGTCGAGATTTTTGAAAGTAGATCCCAGGTTAATAGGTTTTGATGGGCTTTTTTTATAAAATAAAATTTTAAAAATCATAAGAAGAAGAAACGAGCCAAAAACACATATTTTTTCCACATTGTTTCTTTTCTGAAAGGCACAATTGTTCCTCTAGCGGAAGCAAATTTGTGCCTTCACAAGAAGGAAATATGTGTCTCTCGCAGAACCAAACTTGTGCCTCCACGAGAAGGATATATGCGCTTCTTGCGAAAAAAACACATTTTTCCTTTCTGAGAGGTGCCTCTCGTGAAAATAAAAGAAAACATATTTTTCTCTTTTCAAGAGGCATAACTGTGCATGTCATGAAAGCAAATATATGACTTCACGAGAAGCAAATTTGTGCCTCCCGGAAAAGAAAGAAAACATCTTTTTTTTTCTTTATGAGAGGCATGGAAGAAATATATGCCTCCAAGAGATTGTTTTTTGAATTTTTGTTGTCAAAAACCTAGGGAAAATTGGGTAGAAAGCGGAAAGCCGAAAAAATCATCTAAACCCCTAAAATTTTTGTACAGAACAATAAAATTAAAAAATCTCGAGGGAGAGCCCAACACGCGACATGTGGCGACGGCAGGGAGCACGCCACTTCGTGCGCTATCGGCCCACCAACAATGACCCTTGTGGGGCCCTCATGAGGGGTACCCCTTGGTTAGTTGCTCCGTTGAAACGTGCATCACTTATAGCGTCCTGAGGTGGGACTCTTCGCTCACACCCTAGTCAGTCGGGCTGACCCAGCGAGCAAGCACATCGCCAGGATGGACGCCACCCTCAAGGGATCCCGACGGGCCGGCTTTTTTGTCTTTCATTTTTTTTCATATCGTCTCGTCTATCTTGGTGAGACTTTTATTTATTTTAAAATGTTCACTAATTCTATAAAGTATATGCGAATTCAAATAATATTCATGAGTTCTAGAGAAATTATCATGAATTCCAAAAATGATCGTGAATTTCAAAATATTGTTTGTGAACTAAAAATCATGGATTCAGAAAATGTTTTTGAATTAAAAAAGATTTCAGAAAAAGGTTCATCAACTCAAAAATTGTTTACAACATCGAAATATCACGAATTCAAAAATTGTTCATAAATTGAGAATTTTAAAATGTTTGCAAAATTTAAAATGTTCGTAAAGATCGTCACGAGTGAGGCTAGTTATTCATGAGCGCACATCATGATGGAATAGGTTAGTTGGTCCTTGGTGGGTGACTGTCCTTCGTGGAATTCAGGTTCTTGATTCTCATGATTTTAGATCCTCGGTGGATCGAAGACTTCATCGACTTGTAGTAGGATAACATCACTTTCAGAACCACGGAGAAAATCTTCACTAAGTTACTCATATACTACAAGTGCACATGGTTTAGTTAGGAACCATGTGTTGGGAAACATAGTAATAATTCAAAAAAAATTCTTACGTGTCATCAAGATCAATCTAGGAGATGCTAGCAATGAGAGAGAGGGAGTGCATCTTCATACCCTTGAAGATCGCTAAGCGGAAGCGGTACAAAGAACGCGATTGATGGAGTCGTACTCGCGGCGATTCAAATCGCGGAAGATCCGATCCGAGTGCCGAACGGATGGCGCCTCCACGTTCAACACACGTACAGTCTGGGGACGTCTCCTCCTTCTTGATCCAGCAAGGGGGGAGGAGAAGTTGAGCAAGAGCTCCGGCAGCACGACGATGTGGTGGCAGTGGAGCTCGTGGTTCTCCCGTAGAGCTTTGCTAAGCGCTACGGAGAAGGAGGAGGTGTAGGAAGGGGGAGGGCTGCGCCTGGGAGAAGGGTGCGGTTGCCCTCCCACCCCCACTATTTATAGGGGGAAGGGAAGAGGGGTCGCCCCCCTAGATCCATCTAGAGGGAGGGCGGCGGCCAAGGGGGGGACTTGCCCCCCAAGTTAGGTGGGAGGCGCCCCCACCCCCTAGGGTTTCCAACCCTAGGCGCCTTGGGCCCTTGGGGGCACACCAACCCACTAAGGGGCTAGTTCCCACCCAACTACATCCCATTAGGTCCTCCGGGGCAGGTGGACCCTCTCGATGAACCCCCGGAACCCCTTTAGTGGTCCCGGTACAATACCGATAAACCCCGAAACCTTTCCGATGACTGAAACTGGACTTCTCATATATAAATCTTCACCTTCGGACCATTTCGGAACTCCTCGTGACGTCCGGGATCTCATCCGAGACTCCGAACAACTTTTGGTAACCACATACAATTCCCATTACAACTCTAGTGTCACCGAACCTTAAGTGTGTAGACCCTACGGGTTCGGGAACCATGCAGTCATGACCGAGACACCTCTCTCCAGCCAATAACTAATAGCGGGATCTGGATACCCATATTGGCTCCCACATGTTCCACGATGATCTCATCGGATGAACCACGATGTCGGGGATTCAATTAATCTCGTATACAATTCCCTTTGTCCATCGGTATGTTACTTGCCCGAGATTCGATCGTCGGTATCCCTATACCTTATTCAATCTCATTACCGACAAGTCTCTTTACTTGTTCCATAACACATGATCCCATGACTAACTCCTTAGTCACATTGAGCTCATTATGATGATGTATTACCGAGTGGGCCCAGAGATACCTCTCCGTCACACGGAGTGACAAATCCCAGTCTCGATTCGTGCCAACCCAACAAACACTTTCGGAGACACCTGTAGTGCACCTTTATAGTCACCCGGTTACATTGTGACGTTTGATACACCCAAAGCATTCCTACGGTATCCGGGAGTTGCACAATCTCATGGTCTAAGGAAATGATACTTGACATTAGAAAAGCTCTAGCAGACGAACTACACGATCTTGTGCTATGCTTAGGATTGGGTCTTGTCCATTACATCATTCTCCTAATGATGTGATCCCATTATCAATGACATCCAATGTCCATGGCTAGGAAACCATGGCCATCTATTGATCAACGAGCTAGTCAACTAGAGGCTCACTAGGGACATGGTGTGGTCTATGTATTCATACATGTATTACGGTTTCCGGTTAATACATTTATAGCATGAACAATAGAAAATTATCATGAACAAGGAAATATAATAATAACCATTTTATTATTGCCTCTAGGGAACATTTCCAACAGTCTCCCATTTGCACTAGAGTCAATAATCTAGTTACATTGTGATGAATCGAACACCCATAGAGTTCTGATGCTGATCATGTTTTGCTCGTGAAAGAGGTTTAGTCAACGGATCTGCAACATTCAGATCCGTAGGTAATTTACAAATATCTATATCTCCATCCTGAATGTAACCACGAATGGAGTTGAAGCGGCGCTTGATGTGCTTGGTCTTCTTGTGAAACCTGGGCTCCTTGGCAATGGCAATAGCTCCAGTGTTGTCACAGAAGAGAGTCATCAGGCCTGACGCATTGGGAATCACTCCTAGGCCAGTGACGAACTCCTTCATCCAGACTCCTTCCTACGCTGCTTCCGAAGCAGCTATGTACTCCGCTTCACATGTAGATGCCGCCACAACACTTTGCTTGCAACTGCACCGGCTGACTGCCCCACCATTCAAAATATACACGTATTCGGTTTGTGACTTGGAGTCATCCGGATCTGTGTCAAAGCTAGCATCGACATAACCCTTTACGACGAGCTCTTCGGCACCTCCATAAACGAGAAACATATCCTTAGTCCTTTTCAGGTACTTAAGGATATTATTGACCGCTGTCCAGTGTTCCATTTCGGGATCACTTTGGTACCTCCCTACCAAACTTATGGCAAGGTTCACACCAGGTCTGGTACACAGCATGACATACATAATAGAGCCTATGGCTGAGGCATAGGGGATGACACTCATCTTTTCTCTATGTTCTGCCGAGGTCGGGCATTGAGCTGTGCTCAATCTCACACCTTGCAATACAGGCAAGAACCCCTTCTTGGACTGATCCATATTGAACTTCTTCAATATCTTATCAAGGTATGTGCTTTGTGAAATACTAATGAGGCGTCTCGATCTATCTCTATGGATCTTGATGCCTAATATGTAAGCAGCTTCTCCAAGGTCCTTCAGTGAAAAACACTTATTCAAGTAGGCCTTTATGCTTTCCAAAAGTTCTATATCATTTCCCATCAACAATATGTCATCCACATATAAAATGAGAAATGCTACAGAGCTCTCACTCACTTTCTTATAAATACAGGCTTCTCCATAAGTCTGTATAAACCCAAACACTTTGATCACCTCATCAAAGCGAATGTTCCAACTCCGAGATGCTTGCACCAGCCCATAGATGGAGCATTGGAGCTTGCATACCTTGTCAGCATTCTTTGGATCGACAAAACCTTCCGACTGCATCATATACAATTCTTCCTTAAGGAAACCGTTAAGGAATGCCATTTTGACGTCCATTTGCCAGATCTCATAATCATAAAATGCGGCAACTGCTAACATGATTCAGACGGACTTCAGCATCGCTACGGGTGAAAAGGTCTCATCATAGTCAACTCCTTGAACTTGTCGATAACCCTTAGCGACAAGCCGAGCCTTATAGACGGTCACATTACCATCTACGTCAGTATTCTTCTTAAAGATCCATTTATTTTCTATGGCTTGCCGATCATCGGGCAAGTCCACCAAAGGCCATATTTTGTTCTCATACATGGATCCTATCTCGGATTTCATGGCTTCAAGCCATTTGTTGGAACCTGGCCCCGCCATGGCTTCTTCATAGTTTGAGGGTTCACCGTTGTCTAACAACATGATTTCCAGGACAAGTTTTTTATACCACTCTGGTGCGGAACTTGTCCTCGTGGACCTACAAAGTTCAATAGTAACTTGATCAAAAGTTTCATGATCATCATCATCAACTTCCTCTCTAGTTGGTGCAGGCACCACAGAAATATTCTCCTGCGCTGTGCTACTTTCCGGTTCGACAGGGGGTACAATTACCTCATCAAGTTCTACTTTCCTCCCACTTACATCTTTCGAGAGAAACTCTTTCTCTAGAAAGGATCCATTCTTGGCAACAAAGATCTTGCCTTCGGATCTGAGGTAGAAGGTATACCCAATAGTTTCCTTAGGGTATCCTATGAAGACGCACTTTTCCGATTTGGGTTCGAGCTTTTCAGGTTGAAGTTTCTTGACATAAGTATCGCATTCCCAAACTTTCATAAACGACAACTTAGGTTTCTTCCCAAACCATAATTCATACGGTGTCATCTCAACGGATTTAGACGGTGCCCTATTTAATGTGAATGCGGAAATCTCTAATGCATATCCCCAAAATGATAGTGGTAAATTAGTAAGAGACATCATAGATCGCACCATATCTAATAGAGTGCGATTACGACGTTCGGACACACCATTACGCCGAGGTGTGCCAGGCGGCGTGAGTTGTGAAACAATTCCACATTTCCTTAAGTGCGTGACAAACTCGTGACTCAAATATTCTCCTCCACGATCAGATCGTAAGGACTTTATTTTCTTGTCACGTTGATTCTCTACCTCACTCTGAAATTCCTTGAACTTTTCAAAGGTCTCAGACTTCCGTTTCATTAAGTAGACATACCCATATCCGCTTAAGTCATCGGTGAGGGTGAGAACATAACAATAGCCACTACGAGCCTCAACGCTCATCGGTCCGCATACATTGGTATGTATTATTTCCAACAAGTTGGTTGCTTGCTCCATTGTTCCGGAGAATGGAGTCTTAGTCATCTTGCCCATGAGGCATGGTTCGCATGTGTCAAATGATTCATAATAAAGAGACTCCAAAAGTCCATCTGCATGGAGTTTCTTCATGCGTTTGACACCAATATGACCAAGACGGCAGTGCCACAAGTATGTGGGACTATCATTATCAACCTTACATCATTTGGCATTCACACTATGAATATGTGTAACATCACGTTTGAGATTCAATAAAAATAAACCATTAACCAGGGGGCATGACCATAAAACATATCTCTCATATAAATAGAACAACCATTATTCTCGGATTTAAATGAGTAGCCATCTCACATCAAACGAGATCCAAATACAATGTTCATGCTCAAAGCTGGTACTAAATAATTATTATTGAGGTTTAAAACTAATCCCGAAGGTAGATGTAGAGGTAGCATGCCGACGACGATCACATCGACCTTGGAACAATTCTGACGCGCATCGTCACCTCGTCCTTTGCGAGTCTTCGCTTATTCCGCAGCTCCTGTATTGAGTTACAAATGTGAGCAACCGCACCGGTATCAAATACCTAGGAGTTACTATGAGCGTTGGTAAGGTACACATCAATAACATGTATATCATATATACCTTTGACCTTTAACGTTGCCAGCCTTCTTATCCTCTAAGTACTTGGGGTAGTTCCGCTTCCAGTGACAGGTTCCCTTGCAATAAAAGCACTCAGTCTGAGGCTTGGGTCCATTCTTGGGCTTCTTCCCAGCAACTGATTTACCGGGCGCAGCAACTACTTTGCCGTCCTTCTTGAAGTTCTTCTTACCCTTGCCTTTCTTGAAACTAGTGGTCTTATTCACCATCAACACTTGATGTTCCTTTTTGATTTCCACCTCCGCTGATTTCAGCATCGAATATAACTCAGGAATGGACTTCTCCACCCCTTGCATATTGTAGTTCATCACAAGGCTCTTGTAGCTAGGTGGAAGCAACTGGAAGATTCTGTCAATAACCAAGTTATCCAGAAGATTAACTCCCAGCTGAAACAAGCGATTGTGCAACCCAGACATTTTGAGTATGTGCTCACTGACAGAACTATTTTCTGTTGGGGAACGTCGCATGGGAAACAAAAAATTTCCTATGCACACGCAAGATCTATCCATGGTGATGAGCATCTACAAGAGGGAGAGTGGATCTACATACCCTTGTAGATCGCTAAGCAAGAAGCGTTAAGAAACGCGGTTGGTGTAGTCGAACGTCTTCGCGATCCAAATCGCCGAGTGTCCCGCGATCTCATCATGATCCGTCCCGCGATCCTATCACGATCCGTCCCGCGAACTCATCACGATCCGTCCCGCGATCTCGTCACGATCCTTCCTGCGAACTCATCACGATCCGTCCCGCGAACTCATCACGATCCGTCTCGTGATCTTGATCACGGTCCTTCTGATCTAGCGCTGAACAAACGGCACCTCCGCGTTCAGCACATGTACAGCTTGATCACGATCTCCGCCTTCTTGATCCAGCAAGAGGGAGCGGAGAGTTAGAAGAGTTCTCCGGCAGTGTGACGGTGCTCCGGAGATGGTGGTGGAGCTATTCCGGCAAGGCTTCGCCTAAGCACTGCAGAAATCCGATCTAGAGGAGAAACTATGCACTAGAGGAACGGGCAACACGTGGCTAAAATCAGGTGCCAAAAACCCTAAAACCTCTAGTATATATAATAGGAAGAGAGGAGGAGGCTTGGCCCTCAAAGGACAAGCTCTTGGGTCGGCCGAATCAATGAGGAGAGGAGGATTCCTCCTCCAATCCTAGTAGGACTAGGATTCCTCCTTATTTTTGCCTTTTTTGCCTTTTTTTCACCTTTTTTCTCTTTGGGCTTTTCTTCCCAGCCGCATGGGCCTTTTGTGGGACTTCCACCAGCCCACAAAAGGCTGGTAATTATTCTCCCACAGCCCATGTAGCCTCTTGGGTCGAAATACCCCTCCCGATGGTCTCCCGGTACACTACCGGCACTCCCGGTACATTACCGATTAGCCCAAACCTTTTCCGGCGACCAAAATAGGACTTCCTATATATCAATCTTTACCTACGAATCATTCCGGAGCTCCTCGTGACGTCCAGGATCTCATCCGGGACTCCAAACAACCTTCGGTCACCACCATGCATAACTCTATACTACCAAAACGTCACTGAACCTTAAGTGTGCAGACCCTGTGGGTTCGAGAACTATGTAGACATGACCGAGACACCTCTACGGTCAATAACCAATAGCGGGACCTGGGTCGAAATACCTCTCCCGATGGTCCCCCGGTATAGGACTTCCTATATATGAATCTTTACCTCCGGACCATTCCGGAGCTCCTCGTGACATCCGGGATCTCATCCGGGACTCCTAACAACCTTCGGTCACCACCATACATAACTCTATACTACCGAAACGTCACCAAACCTTAAGTGTGCAGACCCTGCGGGTTCGAGAACTATGTAGACATGACCGAGACACCTCTATGGTCAATAACCAATGGCGGGACCTGGATGTCCACATTGGTTCCTACATATTCTACGAAGATCTTTATTGGTCGAACCTCTATGTCAAGGATTCAGTTAATCCCGTATGATGTTCCCTTTGTTCTTCGGTATGTTACTTGCCCGAGATTCGATCGTCGGTATCTCCATACCTAGTTCAACCTCGTTACCGGCAAGTCTCTTTACTCGTTCCGTAATACAAGATCCCGTGACTAACACTTAGTCACATTGCTTGCAAGGCTTATTGTGATGTTGTATTACCGAGTGGGCCCTAAGATACCTCTCCATCACACGGAGTAACAAATCCCAGTCTTGATCCATGCCAACTCAACAGACACCCTCGAAGATACCTGTAGAGTACCTTTATAGTCACCCAGTTACGTTGCGATGTTTGATACACACAAGGCACTCCTCCGGTGTCAGTGAGTTGCATGATCTCATGGTCATAGGAACATATACTTGACATGCAGAAAACAGTAGCAATAAACTGACACGATCATATGCTACGTTTGTAGTTTGGGTCTTGTCCATCACACCATTCTCCTAATGATGTGACCCTGTTATCAAATGACATCTCATGTCCATGGCTAGGAAACCTTAACCATCTTTGATCAACGAGCTAGTCTATTAGAGGCATACTAGGGACATGGTGTTGTCTATGTATCCACACATGCATCTAAGTCTCCGATCAATACAATTATAGCATGGATAATAAACGATTATCATGAACAAGGAAATATGATAATAACTAATTTATTATTGCCTCTAGGGCATATTTCCAACACTCTCCCACTTGCACTAGAGTCAATAATCTAGTTCACATCACCATGTGATACGTATTGTTATGAATCTAACACCTAATGAGTTCTGGGGCTCGATCATGCTTTGCATGTGAGAGAGGTCTTATAGTCAACGGGTCTGTGACATTCAGATCCGAGTGTACTTTGCAAATCTCTATGTCAAACCGTAAACACTGCTACCACACTCCACTTGGTACTATTCCAAATGGCTGCTCCACTATACGTATCCAGATTGCTACTACGAGTCATCCGGATTGGTGTTAAAGCTTGCATCAACGTAACTCTTTACGACGAACTTCTTTATCACCTCCATAATCGAGAAACATCTCCTTAGTCTTTTAGTCACTAAGGATAATCTTGACCATTGTCCAGTGATCCACTCCTGGATCACTTTTGTACCCCTTGACTGACTCATGGCAAGGCACACACCAGGTGCGGTACACAACATGGCATAATATAGAGCCTATGGCTAAGGCATAGTGGACGACGTTCATCCTTTCTCTTTCTTCTGCCGTTGTCGAGCTTTGAGTCTCACTTAACTTCACACCTTACAAATCAAGCAAGAACTCTTTCTCTGACTGATCCATTTTGAACTCCTTCAAAATCTTGTCAAGGTATGTACTCATTGAAAGTCTCATCTAGCATCTTCATCTATCTCTATAGATCTTGATGTTCAACAATTAGGTAGCTTTATCGAGGTCTTCCTTTGAAAAACTCTTTTCAAACAACCATTTATGCTTTCCAGAAAATCTACATCATTTCCGAATAGCAATATGTCATCCACATATACTTATCAGAAACTCTATAGTGATCCCACTCACTTTATTGCAAATACAAGTTTCTCATAAACTTTGTATAGATTTAAAAACTTTGATCACCTTATCAAAGTGTATATTCCAACTCCAAGATGCTTGCTTCAGTCCATAGAAGGATCACTGAAGCTTGCTCACCTTTTAGCATCCTTAGGACTGACAAAACCTTCTAGTTGTATCTCATACAACCTTTCCTTAAGGAAGGAAATGATGTTTTGGCATCCATCTGCCAGATTTCATAACTGAAAAATGCAGCAACTGCTAACATAATTCCAACAGACTTTAGCATCGCTACGAGTGAGAAAGTCTCATCGTAGTCAACTCCTTGAACTTGTCGTAAACTTCTTTGCAACAAGTCGAGCTTTACAAATGGTGACATTTACCATGAGCGTCTGTCTTCATTTTAAACATCCATTTGTACTCAACGACCTGCCTGTCCAACGAGCAAGTCTACCAAGTCTATACTTGGTTTTCATACATGGATCCTTTCTCGGATTTCATGGCCTCTAACCATTTGTCAGAATCCGGGCCCATCATCGCTTCTCCACAGCTCGTAGATTCATCGTTGTCCAACAACATAACCTCCAAGACAGGGTTGTCGTACCGCTCAGGAGCAGTACACATCCTTGTCGACCTACGAGGTTCGATAGTAACTTGATCCGAAGCTTCATGATCATCATCATTAACTTCCTATTCAACTAATGTAGGCTTCACAGAAACAAATTCCTGCGCTGCGCTACTCTCTGGTTGAACAAAGGTTCAACAACCTCATCAAGTTCTATCTTCCTCCCACTCAATTCTTTCGAGAGAAACTCTTTCTCGAGAAAGGACCCAGTTTTAGGAACAAACATTTTATGCTTGGATCTGAGGCAAAAGGTTTACCCAACTGTCTTTAGGGTATTCTATGAAGATGCATTTGTCCGCTTTGGGTTCGAGCTCATTAGGTGAAAACCTTTTTCACATAAGTGTTGCAGCCCCAAACATTAAGAAATGACAGCTTATGTTTCTATCAAACCATAATTCACACGGTGTCATCTCAACGGATTGAGATGGTGCCCTATCTAAAGTGAATGTAGTTGTCTCTAATGCATAATCCCAAAATTATAGTAGCAAAACGATAAGAGACATCATAGCAAGCACCATATCCAATAGAGCACGACTATGACGTTCAGACACAACATCACACTATGGTGTTCCACATGGCGTGAGTTGTGAAACAACTTTCACATTGTCTAAAGTTGTATGCCAAACTCGTAACTCAGATATTTACCTCCACGATCATATCGCAGACATTTTTATCTTCTTGTCATGATGATCTTAAACTTCACTCTGAATTTGCTTGAACCTTTCAAATGATTCAGACTTGTGTTTCATTAAGTAAATATACACTATACCTACTCAAATCATCAATGAAGGTAAGAAAATAACGATATCCACCGCACGCTACAAGGCTCATTGGTTTGCATACATCAACATGTATCATTTCCAATAAATTACTTACCCGCTCCATCCATCTGGTAACGGGGTCCTTAGTCATCTTGCCCAAGAGGCATGGTTCGCATGTCTCAACCGATTCAGAATAGAATGAGTCCAAAGATCCATCAACATGGAGTTTCTTCATGCGCTTTATACCAATATGACATTTAGCGCCAGTGCCACAAGTATGTGGTAATATCATTATTAACTTTGTATCTTTTGGCATCAATGTTATGAACATGTGTATTACTACGATCAAGATTTAACAAACCATTCTCACTTGGTGCATGACCATTGAAGGTATTATTCATGTAAACAGAATAACCATTATTCTTTAACTTAAATGAATAACCGTGTTGCAATAAACATGATCTAATCACGTTCATGCTCAACGCAAAACACCAAATAACATTTATTTAGGTTCGTCACTAATCCCGAAGGTAGAGAGAGCGTGCGATGTTGATCACATCAACCTTGGAAACAATTCTAACACACATCGTCACCTCACCCTTAGCTAGTGCTCCGTTTATTCCTTAGCTTTTATTTCGAGTTACTAACATTTAGCAACCAAACCGGTATCCAATACCCAGGTGCTACTAGGAGTACTAGCAAGGTACACATAAATAACACGTATATCAAATATACTTCTATCGACATTGCCAGCCTTCTTATCTACCAAGTATCTAGGGTTGTTCCGCTTCAGCGACCGCTCTCCTCATAATCGAAGCACTTAGTCTCGGGTTTGGGTTCAACTTTGGGTTGCTTCACTGGAGTAGCAACTGACTTGCTATCCATGAAGTTTTCCCTCCTTGCTCTTGCCCTTCTCGAAACTAGTGGTTTGACTAACCATCAACACTTGACGCTCCTTCTTGATTTCTACCTTCGCGGTGTCACACATCGCGAACAGCTCAGGGATCATTATTTCTATCCCTGGCATTTTATAGTTCATCACCAAGTTCTAGTAGCTTAGTGACAGTGACTTGGAGAACTATATCATCACTATCTTATATGGAAGATCAACTCCCACTTGATTCAAGCGATTGTAGCACCCAGACAGTCTGAGCACATGCTCAACGATTGAGCTATTCTCTTTCATATTACATGCAAAGAATCTTGTTGGAGATCTCATATCTCGCAACACGGGCATGAGCCTGAGATCCTAATTTCAGCTCTTAGAACATCTCATATGTTCTGTGATGTTCAAAACGTTTCGGAGCCTCAATTCTAAGTTGTAATGCATGATGCACTAAACTATCAAGTAGTTATCAGAACGTGCCTGTCAGATGTTTACAACATCTACAAACAACGCTAGAGGGGTTGGCGCACCGAGCGGTGCATTAAGGACATAAGCCTTCTATGCAGCAATGAGGACAATCCTCAGATCACGGAGCCAGTCCACAATATTGCTACCATCATCTTTCAACTCTATGTCTCTAGGAAAATATAAAAATTCAAGGGAGCTACAGCGTGAGCTAGTAATCTACAACACAGTTTGCAAAGACACTACTGACTATGTTCATGACAATGAGTTAAATTAATCATATTACTTAAGAACTCCCACTCAAATTGACATCCCTCTGGTCATTCGAGTGATACATGATCCAAAATTCACCAACTCAAGTCCGAGCATCACGTGAGTTGAGGTGGTTTCAATGGTTAACATCATCATGTTGATCATATCTGCTATATGACTCATGTTCGACCTTTCGGTCTCTTGTGTTCCGAGGCCATGTCTATACATGCTAGGCTCGTCAAGTTTAACCCGAGTGTTCTGCATGTGCAACACTGGCTTGCACCCGTTGTATGTGAACGTAGAGTCTATCACACCCGATCATCACGTGGTGTCTCAACACGACGAACTTTCGCAACGGTGCACACTCGGGGATAACACAATTCATCTTGAAATTTAAGTGAGGGATCACCTTATAATGCTACCTCGTCCTAAGAAAAACAAGGTCCATAAAAGGATTAACATCACATGCAAATCATAAGTGACATGATATGGCCATGAACTTGTGCTTTTGATCTCCATCTTGATAGCACCGGCATGATCTCCATCATCACCAACAAGACACTATGATCTCCATCATCTTGATCTCCATCAACGTGTCGCCATCGGGGTTGTCGCGCCCAACATGCTTCTACTACTATTGCTACCGTTTAGTGATAAAGTAAAGCATTACATGGCGCTTAATGATTGACACACAGGTCATACAATAATTAAAGACAACCCTATGGCTCCTGCCGGTTGCCGTACTCATCGACATGCAAGTCGTGATAATCTATACATCACATGATCATCTCATACATCACATATATCACATCATGTAATTGGCCATATCATATCACAACGTACCCTGCAAAAACAAGTTAGACGTCCTCTAATTGTTATTGCATGTTTTACGTGGCTGCTACGGGTATCTAGCAAGAACAATTCTCATCTACGCAAAAACCACAACGGTGATACACTAGTTGCTTTTCAACCTTCTCAAGGACCGCTTTTTGTCAAATCCGATCGAACTAAAGTGAGAGAAACTGACACCCGCAAGCCATCTATGCAACAAGTTGCGGTCGAGGGAACCGGTCTCTCGTAAGCGTACGACTAATGTTGGTCTAGGCCGCTTCATCTCACAATACCGCTAAACCAAAATCCGACCAAGGGAGGAAGCAATCTAAGCATCAACGCCCACAAACCTTTTGTGTTCTACTCGAGATCACATCTATACATAGACCTGTTGGGGAATGCAGCATGGGAAACAAAAAAAATTCTACGCACACGCAAACCTATCCATGGTGATGAGCATCCACGAGAGGGGGAGTTGATCTACGTACCCTTGTAGATCGCTAAGCGGGAAGCGTTAAGAAACGCGGTTGGTGTAGTCGAACTTCTTCGCGATCCAAATCGCCGAGCGTCCCGCGATCCAATCACGAACCGTCCCGTGATCTCGTCACAATCCGTCCAGCGATCTAATCACGATCGTCTCGTGGCCTTGATCACGATCCTTTCGATCTAGTACCGAACGGACGGCACCTCCGCGTCCAGCACACGTGCAGCTTGATGACGATCTCCACCGTCTTGATCCAGTAAGAGGAAGTGGAGAGGACGAAGAGTTCAACGGCAGCGTGACGACACTCCGGCGATGGTGGTGGAGCAATTCCGGCAGGGCTTCGCCTAAGCAATGCGGAAATACGATCTAGAGGAGAAACTATGCACCGGTGGAACGGGTAGCACGTGGCCAAGAAAAACTAGTGCAAAAACCCTCTATTCCACCAATATATATAGGAGGAGAGGAGAGGCTGGCCGCAAGGGCTGGTCCTCTTTGGATTTGTCCAAGGCAAGGAGGGAGAGGAGGACTGTCCTCCTCCAATCCTAGTAGGACTAGGATTGCTCCTTTTTGGCCTTTTTCCACCTTTTTTCCTTTGGGTCTCTTTCTTCCAGCCGCATGGGATTTATGTGGAGGTTCCACCAGCCTACTAAGGGCTGGTTAATAATTTCCCACAGCCCATGAAGCCTCTTGGGTCGAAATACCCCTCCCGAAGGTCTCCCGGTACACTACCGGCACTCCCGGTACACTACCGATGAGCCCGAAACTTTTCCGGCGACCAAAATGGGACTTCCTATATATGAATCTTTACCTCCGGACCATTACGGAGCTCCTCGTGACATCCGGGATCTCATCCGGGACTCCGAACAACCTTCGGTCACTGCCATATACAACTCTGTACTACCGAAACGTCACCAAACCTTAAGTGTGCAGACCCTGCGGGTTCGAGAACTATGTAGACATGACCGAGACACCTCTACGGTCAATAACCAATGGTGGGACCTGGATGTCCACATTGGTTCCTACATATTCTACGAAGATCTTTATCGGTCGAACCTCTATGTCAAGGATTCAGTTAATCCCGTATGATGTTCCCTTTGTTCTTCGGTATGTTACTCGCCCGAGATTCGATCGTCGGTATCTCCATACCTAGTTCAATCTTGTTACCGACAAGTCTCTTTACTCGTTCCATAATACAAGATCCCACAACTAAAAATTAGTCACATTGCTTGCAAGGCTCATTGTGATGTTGTATTACCGAGTGGGCCCTAAGGTACCTCTCCATCACATGGAGTAATAAATCCCAGTCTCGATCCATGCCAACTCAACAGACACCCTCGGAGACACCTATAGAGCACCTTTATAGTCACCCAGTTACGTTGCAACGTTTGATACACACAAGTTACTCCTCCGATATCTATGAGTTGCATGATCTCATGGTCATAGGAACATATGCTTGACATGCAGAAAACAGTAGCAATAAACTGACACGATCATATGCTACGTTTGTAGTTTGGGTCTTGTCCACCACATCATTCTCCCAATGATGTGACCCCATTATCAAATGACATCTCATGTCCATGGCTAGGAAACCTTAACCATCTTTTGATCAACGAGCTAGTTCACTAGAGGCATACTAGGGACATTGTGTTTGTCTATGTATCCACACATGTATCCATGTTTCCAATTAATACAATTATAGCATGGATAATAAACGATTATCATGAACAAGGAAATACAATAATAAACACTTTATTTATTGCCTCTAGGGAATATTTCCAACAGTCTCCCACTTACACTAGAGTCAATAATCTAGTTCACATCACTATGTGATTTACATTGTAATGAATTGAACACCCATGCAGCTCTGGTGTTGATCATGTTTAGCCCTTGGAAGAGGTTTAGTCAACGGGCCTGCAACATTCAGATCCATGTGCACTTTGCAAATATTTATGTCTTTCTCCAAGATGTAATCGCGGATGGAGTTGAAGCGTCGCTTTATGTGTCTGGTCCTCTTGTGAAACCTTGGTTCCTTGGCCAGAGCAATGGCACCAGTGTTGTCACAGAACAGGTTCATTGGATTCAGTGCACTGGGCACTACTCCAAGATCTGTCATGAACTACTTCATCCAGACACCTTCCTTCGCCGCCTCCGAGGCTGCGATTTTTTCCGCTTCGCACGTAGAGTCAGCTACCACGCTTTGCTTGGAACTGCACCAGCTTACTGCTCCCCCGTTAAGAATAAATACGTATCCGGTTTGCGACTTAGAGTCGTCCGGATCAGTGTCAAAGCTTGCATCGACGTAACCCTTTACGACGAGCTCTTCATCACCTCCATAAACGAGAAAAATTTCCTTAGTCCTTTTCAGGTACTCAAGGATATTCTTGACCGCTTGCCAGTGCTCCATTCCAGGATCACTTTGAAACCTTCCGCCCATACTTATGGCAAGGCTGACATCGGGTCTTGTGCACAGCATTGCATACATGATAGAGCCTATGGCTGAAGCATAGGGGATGACACTCATCTTTTCTCTATCTTCTGCAGTTACTAGGCATTGAGTCTTACTCAACTTCACACCTTGTAATACAGGCAAGAACCCCTTCTTGGACTGTTCCATTTTCAACTTCTTTGTGAAAGTGCTATTAAGCGTCTCGATCTATCCCTATAGATCTTAATGCCTAATATGAAAGTAGCTTCTCCTAGGTCCTTCATTGAAAAACTCTTGTTCAAATATTCCTTCACGCTTTCCAGCATTTCTATATTGTTTCCAATCAGCAATATGTCATCCACATATAATACTAGAAACGCTATAGAGCTCCCACTCACTTTCTTGTAAATACAAGCTTCTCCGTAAACTTGTATAAACTCAAACGCTTTGATCACCTCATCAAAGCGCTTATTCCAACTCCGAGATGCTTGCACCAATCCATAAATGGATCGCTGGAGTTTGCAAACTTTGTCAGCATTCTTTGGATCGACAAAACCTTCAGGTTGCATCATATACAACTCTTCCTCAAGGAAACCGTTGAGGAACGCTGTTTTTACATCCATTTTCCAAATTTCATAGTCGAAATAGGCAGCTATTGCTAACATGATTCTGACAGACTTAAGCATCGCTACGGGTGAGAAAGTCTCATCGTAGTCAATTCCTTGAACTTGTGAAAAACCCTTTGCCACAAGTCGAGCTTTATAGACGGTGACATTACCGTCCGCGTCTGTCTTCTTCTTAAAGATCCATTTGTTCCGAATGGCCTTTCGCCCTTCAGGTAATACTTCCAAAGTCCATACTTTGTTTTCATACATGGATCCCATCTCGGATTTCATGGCCTCTAACCATTTCTCGGAATCTAGGCCCATCACTGCTCCTCCATAGCTCGTAGGTTCATTGTTGTCCAACAACATGACCTCCAAGACAGGGTTGCCGTACCACTCAGGGGTAGTACGCGGCCTTGTCGACCTACGAGGTTCAATAGCTGCTTGATCCGAAGCTTCATGATCATCATCATTAACTTCCTCTTCTACCGTCGTAGGTTCCACAGAAACATCTTTCTGTGCCGCGCTACTTTTTGGTTGAAGTAAAGGTTCAATAACCTCATCAAGCTCTATTTTCCTCCCACTCAATTCTTTCGAAAGAAACTCTTTCTCAAGAAATGTTCCGTTTTTAGCGACAAACACTTTGCCTTCGGATCTGAGATAGAACGTATACCCGACTGTCTCTTTCGGGTATCCTATGAAGACGCATTTCTCCGCTTTGGGTTCCAGCTTTTCAGGCTGAAGCTTTTTAACATAAGCATCACATCCCCAAATTTTAAGAAACGATAAATTTGGTTTCTTGCCAAACCATAGTTCATATGGCGTCGTCTCAACGGATTTTGATGATGCCCTATTTAAAGTGAATACAGCTGTCTCTAATGCATAACCCCAAAACGATAGTGGCAAATCAGCAAGAGACATCATAGAACGCACCATATCTAATAAGGTTCGATTACAACATTCAGACACACCATTATGATGTGGTGTTCCGGGCGGTGTCAACTGTGAAACAATTCCACATTGTCTTAAGTGACTGCCAAACTCATAACTCAGATATTCACCTCCTCGATCAGATCGTAGGAACTTAATCTTCTTGTTATGATGATTCTCAACTTCACTCTGAAATTGCTTGAACTTTTCAAATGTTTCAGACTTGTGTTTCATTAAGTAAATATACCCATATCTACTTAAGTCATCAGTGAAGGTGAGAAAATAACGATACCCACCACGCGCTGTAACATTCATTGGACCGCACACATCAGTGTGTATGATTTCCAATAAGTCACTCGCCCGTTCCATTGTTCTAGAGAACGGCGTTTTAGTCATCTTGCCCATGAGGCATGGTTCACATGTGTCAAGTGATTCAAAATCAAGTGACTCCAAAAGTCCATCAGCATGGAGCTTCCTCATGCGTTTTACACCAATATGACCTAAACGGCAGTGCCACAAGAAAGTGGTACTATCATTATCAATTCTACATCTTTTGGCATCAATGTTATGAACATGTGTGTCATTACTATCAAGATTCAATATGAATAAACCCCTAACATTGGGTGCATGACCATAAAAGATATTACTCATATAAATAGAACAACTTTTATTCTCTGATTTAAATGTGTAACCGTCTCGCAATAAACAAGATCCAGATATAATGTTCATGCTTAACGTAGGCAGTAAATAACAATTATTCAGGTTCATCACTAATCCCGATGTTAATCGAAGAGAGAGCGTGCCGACGGCGATCACATCAACCTTGGAACCATTTCCCACGCGCATCGTCACTTCGTCCTTTGCCAGCCTTCGTTTATTCTGTAGTTCCTGCTTTGAGTTGCAAATGTGAGCAACCGAACCGGTATCAAATACCCAGGCACTACTACGAGAGCTAGTAAGGTACACATCAATAACATGTATATCATATATACCTTGTTTGTCGTTGGCCGCCTTCTTGTCAGCCAGGTACTTGGGGCAGTTCTGCTTCCAGTGACCAGTTCCTTTGCAATGAAAGCACTCAGTTTCTGGCTTGGGTCCATGCTTGGGCTTCTTTGCAGGAGTAGCAACTGCTTTGCCATCCTTCTTGGTTTTACCCTTCTTGCCCTTGCCCTTGACTTTGCCATTTTTCTTGAAACTAGTGGTTTTATTGACCATCAACACTTGATGTTCTTTCTGGATTTCAGACTCAGCGACTTTTGGCATCGCAAACAGCTCGGCGACGGACTTGTTCATCCCGTGCATGTTATAGTTCATTACAAAGCTTTTGTAACTAGGTGGCAGTGATTGAAGAACTCTGTCAGTGATCGCCTCTGGCGGAAGGGCAATTCCCAACTCCGCTAGACAAGTTGAATACCCAGACATTCTGAGTATATGTTCACTTGTAGACCCGTTCTCCTCCATCTTGCAAGCATAGAACTTATCGGAGGTTTCATACCTCTCGATTCGGGCGTTCTTCTGAAAGATAAACTTCAACTCCTGGAACATCTCATATGCTCCATGATGTTCAAAATGTCTTTGAAGTCCCGATTCTAAGCCAAACAATATTGCACACTGAACTATTGAGTAATCTCCAGTACGTGCCTCCCAAGCGTTCTTAACGTCTTCGGAGGTCATGTCTTCTGGTTGATCACCAAGCGGTGCATCAAGGACATATGATTTCTGGGAAGCCATGAGGATAATCCTCAGATTACGGGCCCAGTTAACAAAGTTACTTCCATCATCTTTCAGTTTAACTTTCTCTAGGAACGCATTAAAATTCAGGGGTGCTATTGCGCGAGCCATTGATCTACAACATAACTATGCAAAGTTCATTTAGACTATTGTTCAAGATAATGAGTTTAGTTAATCAAATTACTAAAGCTCCCACTCAAATTGACATCCCTCAGGTCATCTGAGTGTCACATGATCCAAATCCACCAACTCAAGTCCGATCATCACGTGAGTTGAGGTGGCTTCAATGGTGAACATCATTATGTTGATCATATCTACTATATGACTCATGTTCGACCTTTCGGTCTCTTGTGTTCTGAGGCCATGTCTGTACATGCTAGGCTCGTCAAGTTTAACCCGAGTGTTCTGCGCGTGCAAAACTGGCTTGCACCCGTTGTATGTGAAGGTAGAGTCTATCACACCCGATCATCACGTGGTGTCTCAACACGACGAACTTTCGCAACGGTGCACACTCGGGGAGAACACAATTTTATCTTGAAATTTAAGTGAGGGATCACCTTATAATGCTACCGCCATACTAAGCATAACAAGGTGCATAAAAGAATTAACATCACATGCAATTCATAAGTGACATGATATGGCCATGAACTTGTGCTTTAGATCTCCATCTTGAAAGCACCAGCATGATCTTCATCGTCACCGGCACAACACCATGATCTCCATCATCTTGATCTCCATCAACGTGTCGCCATCGAGGTTGTCACGCCCTGCATGCTTCTACTACTATTGCTACCGTTTAGCGATAAAGTAAAGCATTACATAGCGCTTAATGATTGACACGCAGGTCATACAATAATTAAAGACAACCCTATGGCTCCTACCGGTTGCCGTACTCATCAACATGCAAGTCGTGAAATTCTATACATCACATGATCATCTCATACATCACATATATCACATCATGTAATTGGCCATATCACATCACAACATACCCTGCAAAAACAAGTTAGACGTCCTCTAATTATTGTTGCATGTTTTACGTGGCTGCTATGGGTTTCTAGCAAGAACGATTCTCACCTACGCATAAACCACAACGGTGATACATAATTTGCTTTTCAACCTTCTCAAGGACCGCCTTTGTCAAATCCGATCCAACTAAAGTGAGAGAAACTGCCACCCGCAAGCCATCTAGGCAACAAGTTGCGTCGAGGGAACCGGTCTCTCGTAAGCGTACGAGTAATGTTGGTCCGGGCCGCTTCATCTCACAATACCGCTGAACCAAAATCCGACCAAGGAAGGAAGCAATCTAAGCATCAACACCCACAAACCTTTTGTGTTCTACTCGAGATCTCATCGAACCATCAACCTAGCTGTGATACCACTGTTGGGGAACGCAGCATGGGAAAAATTTTTTTCCTATGCACACGCAAACCTATCCATGGTGATGAGCATCTACGAGAGGGGGAGTTGATCTACGTACCCTTGTAGATCCCTAAGCGGGAAACGTTAAGAAACGCGGTTGGTGTAGTCGAACTTCTTCGCGATCCAAATCGCCGAGCGTCCCACGATCCAATCATGAACCGTCCCACGATCCAATCACGAACCGTCCTGTGATCTCGTCACGATCCGTCCCGCGATCCAATCACGATCGTCTCGTGGCCTTGATCACGATCCTTCCGATCTAGTACCGAACGGACGGCACCTCCGCGTTCAGCACACGTGCAGCTTGATGACCATCTCCACCGTCTTGATCCAGAAAGAGGAAGTGGAGAGGAGGAAGGGTTCACCGGTAGCGTGACGGTGCTCCGGCGATGGTGGTGGAGAAATTCCGTCAGGGCTTCGCCTAAGCACTGCGGAAATACGATCTAGAGGAGAAACTATGCACCGGTGGAACGGGTAGCACATGGCCGGGAAAAACTAGTGCAAAAACCCTCTATTCCACCAATATATATAGGAGGAGAGGAGAGGCTGGCCGCAAGGTCTGGCCCTCTTTGGATTCGGCCAAGGCAAGGAGGGAGAGGAGGACTCTCCTCCTCCAATCCTAGTAGGACTAGGATTGCTCCTTTTTGGCCTTTTTCCACCTTTTTCCTTTGGGTCTCTTTCTTCCAGCCGCATGGGCTTTATGTGGAGGTTACACCAGCCCACTAAGGGCTGGTTAATACTTTCCCACAGCCCATGAAGCCTCTTGGGTCGAAATACCCCTCCCGGAGGTCTCTCGGTACACTACCGGCACTCCTGGTACACTACCGATGAGCCCGAAACTTTTCCGGCGACCAAACTGGGACTTCCTATATATGAATCTTTACCTCCGGACCATTCCGGAGCTCCTCGTGATGTCCAGGATCTCATCCGGGACTCCGAACAACCTTCGGTCACCACCATACACAACTCTATACTACCGAAACGTCACCAAACCTTAAGTGTGCAGACCCTGCGGGTTCGAGAACTATGTAGACATGATCGAGACACCTCTATGGTCAATAACCAATGGCATTGGTTCCTACATATTCTACAAAGATCTTTATCGGTCGAACCTCTATGTCAAGGATTCAGTTAATCCCGTATGATGTTCCCTTTGTTCTTCGGTATGTTACTCACCCGAGATTCGATCGTCGGTATCTCCATACCTAGTTCAATCTCGTTACCGGCAAGTCTCTTTAATCGTTCCGTAATACAAGATCCCGCAACTAAAAATTAGTCACATTGCTTGCAAGGCTCATTGTGATGTTGTATTACCGAGTGGGCCCTGAGATACCTCTCCGTCACACGGAGTAACAAATCCCAGTCTCGATCCATGCCAACTCAACAGACACCCTCGGAGACACCTATAGAGCACCTTTATAGTCACCCAGTTATGTTGCGACGTTTGATACACACAAGGTACTCCTCTGATATCTGTGAGTTGCATGATCTCATGGTCATAGGAACATATGCTTGACATGCAGAAAACAGTAGCAATAAACTGACACGATCATATGCTACGTTTGTAGTTTGGGTCTTGTCCACCACATCATTCTCCCAATGATGTGACCCCGTTATCAAATGACATCTCATGTCCATGGCTAGGAAACCTTAACCATCTTTTGATCAACGAGCTAGTTCACTAGAGGCATACTAGGGACATTGTGTTTGTCTATGTATCCACACATGTATCCATGTTTCCAATTAATACAATTATAGCATGGATAATAAACGATTATCATGAACAAGGAAATACAATAATAAACACTTTATTTATTGCCTCTAGGGCATATTTCCAACAAGACCTAGCTCATGATGCCACTGTTGGAGAACGTCGCATGGGAAACAAAAATTTTCCTACGCACACGCAAGATCTATCCATGGTGATGAGCATCTATGAGAGGGAGAGTGGATCTACATACCCTTGTAGATCGCTAAGCGGGAAGTGTTAAGAAACGCGGTTGGTGTAGTCGAACGTCTTCGCGATCCAAATCGCCGAGCGTCCCGTGATCTCATCACGATCCGTCCCGCGATCCAATCACGATCCGTCCCACGAACTCATCACGATCCGTCCCGCGATCTCGTCACAATCTGCCTCGCGAACTCATCGCTATCCATCCCGTGAACTCATCACGATCCATCTCGCGATCTTGATCACGGTCCTTCCGATCTAGCGTCGAACGGACGGCACCTCCGCATTCAGCACACGTACAACTTGATGACGATCTCCGCCTTCTTGATCCAGCAAGAGGGAGCGGAGAGGTAGAAGAGTTCTCCGGCAGCATGATGAATCTCCAGAGATGGTGGTGGAGCTATTCCGGCAGGGCTTCGCCTAAGCACTGCAGAAATCCGATCTCGAGGAGAAACTATGCATTAGAGGAACGGGCAGCACGTGGCTAAAATCAGGTGCCAAAAACCCTAAAACCTCTAGTATATATAAGAGGAAGAGAGGAGGAGGCTTGGCACTCAAAGGACAAGCTCTTGGGTCGGCCGAATCAAGGAGGAGAGGAGGATTCCTTCTCCAATCCTAGTAGGACTAGAATTCCTCCTTATTTTTGCCTTTTTTGCCTTTTTCCACCTTTTTTCTCTTTGGGCTTTTCTTCCCAGCCGCATGGGCCTTGTGTGGGACTTCCACCAGCCCACAAAAGGCTGGTAATTATTCTCCCACAGCCCATGTAGCCTCTTGGGTGGAAATACCCCTCCCGATGGTCTCCCGGTACACTACCGGCACTCCCGGTACATTACCGATTAGCCCAAAACTTTTCCGGCGACCAAAATAGGACTTCCTATATATCAATCTTTACCTCCAGACCATTCCGGAACTCCTTGTGATGTCCGGGATTTCATCCGGGACTCCGAACAACCTTCGGTCACCACCATGCATAACTCTATACTACCGAAACATCACTGAACCTTAAGTGTGCAGACCCTGCGGGTTCGAGAACTATGTAGACATGACCGAGACACCTCTACGGTCAATAACCAATAGCGGGAACTGGATGTCCATATTGGTTCCTACATATTCTACGAAGATCTTTATCGGTCGAACCTCTATGTCAAGGATTCAGTTAATCCCGTATGATGTTCCCTTTGTTCTTCGGTATGTTACTTGCCCGAGATTCGATCGTCGGTATCTCCATACCTAGTTCAACCTCGTTACCAGCAAGTCTCTTTACTCGTTCCGTAATACAAGATCCCATGACTAACACTTAGTCACATTGCTTGCAAGGCTTGTTGTGATGTTGTATTACCGAGTGGGCCCTGAGATACCTCTCCGTCACACGGAGTAACAAATCCCAGTCTTGATCCATGCCAACTCAACAGACACCCTCGAAGATACCTGTAGAGTACCTTTATAGTCACCCAGTTACGTTGCGACGTTTGATACACACAAGGCACTCCTCCGGTGTCAGTGAGTTGCATGATCTCATGGTCATAGGAACATATACTTGACATGCAGAAAACAATAGCAATAAACTGACACGATCATATGCTACGTCTGTAGTTTGGGTCTTGTCCATCACACAATTCTCCTAATGATGTGATCCCGTTATCAAATGACATCTCATGTCCATGGCTAGGAAACCTTAACCATCTTTGATCAACAAGCTAGTCTATTAGAGGCATACTAGGGACATGGTTTTGTCTATGTATCCACACATGCATCTAAGTCTCCGATCAATACAATTATAGCATGGATAATAAACGATTATCATGAACAAGGAAATATGATAATAACTAATTTATTATTGCCTCTAGGGCATATTTCCAACATTTTCCTCCATCTTACAACTGAAGAACTTGTTGGAGACTTCATATCTCTCGACCCGGGCATGAGCTTGGAAAACCATTCTCAGCTCTTGGAACATCTCATATGCTCCGTGTTGCTCAAAACGCTTTTGGAGCCCCGGTTCTAAGATGTAAACATGCCGCACTGAACCAGGGAGTAATCATCACTACGCGACTGTCAGGCGTTCATAACGTCTTGAGTTGCTGGGAAAACGGTGCATCACCTAGCGGTGCATGAAGGACATATAATTTCTTGGAAGCTATGAGGATGATCCTCAAGTTACGGACCCAGTCCGTATAGTTGCTTCCATCATCTTTCAGCTTGGTTTTCTCTAGGAACGCGTTGAAGTTGAGGGCAACATTTGCGTGGGCCATTGGATCTACAAGATAGACTGTAAAGACAATTTTAGACTAAGTTCATGATAATTAAGTTCATCTAATCAAATTATTTAATGAACTCCCACTCGGATAGACATCCCTCTAGTCATCTAAGTGATACATGATCCACATCGACTAGGCCATGTCCAATCATCACGTGAGACAGACTAGTCATCAATGCTGAACATCTCCATGTTGATCGCATCTACTATATGACTCATGTTAGACCTTTCGGTCTCTCGTGTTTCGAGGCCATGTATGTACATGCTAGGCTCATCAAGTCAACCTAAGTGTTTTGCGTGTGTAAATCTGGCTTACACCCGTTGTATGCGAATGTTAGAATCTATCACACCCGATCATCACGTGGTGCTTTGAAACAACGATCCTTCACAACGGTGCAGACTTAGGGGGAACACATTTCTTGAAATTTTAGTGAGGGATCATCTTATTTATTCTACCGTCGTTCTAAGAAAATAAGATGTAAGAACATGATAAACATCACATGCAAATCATAAAGTGACATGATATGGCCAATATCATCTTGCGCCTTTGGTCTCCATCTTTGGGGCGGCATGATCACCATAGTCACCGGCACGACACCATGATCTCCATCATCGTGTCTTCATGAAGTTGTCTTGCCAAATATTACTTTTACTACTATGTCTAACAGTTAGCAACAAAGTAAAGTAATTACATGGCGTTTGAATTGACAAGCAGGTCATACGATAAATTAAGACAACTCCTATGGCTCCTGCCGGTTGTCATACTCATCGACATGCAAGTCATGATTCCTATTACAAGAACATGATCAATCTCATACATCACATATATTTTATCACATCCTTTTGGCCATATCACATCACATAGCATACCCTGCAAAAACAAGTTAGACGTCCTCTAATTGTTGTTGCAAGTTTTACGTGGCTGTTATGAGTTTCTAGCAAGCACGTTTCTTACCTACGCAAAAGCCACAACGGTGATATGCCCATTTCTACTTACCCTTCATAAGGACCCTCTTAATCGAATCCGATCCGACTAAAGTGGGAGAGACAGACACCCGCTAGCCACCTTATGCAACAAGTGCATGTCAGGCGGTGGAACCTGTCTCACGTAAGCATACGTGTAAAGTCGGTCCGGGCCGCTTCATCCCACAATACCGCCGAATCAATATAGGACTAGTAACGGCAAGCAAATTGACCAAATCATCGCCCACAACTACTTGTGTTCTACTCGTGCATAGAATCTACGCATAGACCTAGCTCATGATGCTATTGTTGGGGAACATAGTAATAATTCAAAAAAATTCCTACGTGTCATGAAGATCAATCTAGGAGATGCTAGAAATGAGAGAGAGGGAGTGAATCTTCATACCCTTGAAGATCACTAAGCGGAAGAGTTACAAAGAACGCGGTTGATGGAGTCGTACTCGCGGCGATTCAAATCGCGGAAGATCCGATCCAAGTGTTGAACGGACGGCGCCTCCGCGTTCAACACACGTACATCCCAGGGACGTCTCCTCCTTCTTGATCCATCAAGGGGGAGGGGAAGCTGAGAGAGAGCTCCGGTAGCACGACGTCATGGTGGCAGTGGATCTCGTGGTTCTCCAGCAGAGCTTCGCTAAGCGCTACAGAGGAGGAGGAGGTGTAGGAAGGGGGTAGGGATGCGCCAGGGGGAAGGGTGCGGCTGCCCTCCCACCCCCACTATTTATAGGGGGAAGGGAAGAGGGGGACCCCCCTAGATCCATCTAGAGGGGGGCAGGGGGGACTTGCCCCCTAAGTTAGGTGGAAGGCGCCCCCACCCCCTAGGGGTTCGAACCCTAGGCGTCTTGGGCCCTTGGGGCACCTTGGGCCCTTTTGGGGGGGCACAAACCCACTAAGGGGCTGGTTCCCACCCAACTACAGCCCATTAGGTCCTCCGGGGCAGGTGGACGCTCCCGATGGACCCCTGGAACCCCTTCGTTAGTCCCGGTACAATACGGATAAACCCCGAAACCTTTCCGGTGACTAAAATTGGACTTCCCATATATAAATCTTCACCTCCGGACCATTCCGGAACTCATCGTGACATCCGGGATCTCATATGGGACTCCAAACAACTTTGAGTAACCACATAAAATTCCCATTACAACTCTAGCGTAACCGAACCTTAAGTGTGTAGATCCTATGGGTTCGGGAACCATGCAGTCATGACCGAGACACCTCTCCGGCCAATAACCAATAGCAGGATCTGGATACCCATATTGGCTCCCACATGTTCCATGATGATCTCATCGGATGAACCACGATGTCAGGGATTCAATTAATGAAAGCACATTTGCTCCCTTGGTGGTTTTGGTAATTAATAACAACATATAAGTCATTGAACTAATGTTTCCACCAAGTATATTTAAGGAAAGTTCATTGATGGGAATGGCAAAAGGATTGTGGAATTACCCCAAGATTCAAGGAAATAGGTTGACCAAGCTTCAAGCAAGAGGACTCTACATTTTACATTTGTGAGAAATCACTTTGAGTCTATAGGAAAGCCAATACTATTAAAAGGGGGTAAAGTTTTGATGGTGAACAATATGCTCAAACGTGCACAAGTGACAGTCACCAAAACATCCACAAACTCTCCCACCAAAGTCTGTCCTAAGCCAAATATGCCAAATCGGTGCAACCAATACTCCTATCCTGGTGCCACCGAGTTCCAAACCCTAGACAGACTCAGCCAAACCCTAACACTTCGGTGCAGTCGACACTGCACTCGGTGCCACCGAGTTGGGTTGCCAACTTTCTATTACGCAAGTTCTCATTTTCTGTCTGATCGAGAATGGTGAATCGGCGTCACCGAGACTGGTAAATCTGACCATTGGTCACCTTGTCGGTGCAACCGAGAATTGTATATCGGTCCATCCGAGATTCAAATGTTACCACTTTTTGTCACTTCGGTACCACCGAGATTTACACATCGGTGTCACCGAGTCTGACTTATTGTGTGTAACAGTTGGATTTTTGGGGATGCCTATATATACCCCTTCTCCACCACCCACTCGTAACAAAAAGCACTCAGAACTATTCCATGCCTATCCTACTCAGTTTTCTAAGAGAGAACCACCTACCCTTGTGTTGAGGTCAAGATCTTCCACTCCAACCATATGGATCTTGATTTTTAGCCTCCCAAAGTTGCTTTCCACCAATCCCATCTCTTCTACCAAGCCAAATCTGTGAGAGAGTGATTGTGTGTTGAGGAGTCTATCATCTTGAAGCACAAGAGCAAGGATTTCATCGTCATTACCGAGCCTATTACCTTTTGGAGGGTGGTGCCTCCTAGATTGGTTAGATGTTGCTTGGGAGCCTCCTACTTCGTGTTGTGGAGTGAACCAAGAAGTTTGTAAGGGCAAGGAGATCGCCTACTTCGTGAAGATCTACCCATAGTGAGGCTAGTCCTTCGTGGACGGAAGCTGCATGGAATAGTCAAGGTTGCTTCTTCGTGGAACCCTCCGTGTGTAGAGCCCTCCGTGGACTCTCGCGACCGCTACCGTCCGTGGGTTGAAGACTCCATGAATGTGGACGTACGATAGCACCACCTATCGGAACCACGGGAAAAATCATCGTGTCATCACTTGTGTTTGCATTCTTAACCCTCTCTTTACTTACACGTGCAATGTCTTTATTTTCCGTTGCTATATTCTTAGACATGCATGTGTAGGGTGTTACTTGATATGCTATGAATGCTAAAACTTGCCAAGAATTAAAATTGGGAAAAAGGCAAAACTTTTATTTGGTCAAGTAGTCTAATCACCCCCTCTAGACCTACTTTCGATCCTACAAGTGGTATCAGAGCTTTGGTCTCCATTGCATTGGTTTCACAGCCTAGGAGAAGTATGGCATCTAGTGAGGGAAACTATCACCGTAGAGGTCCGTACTTTGATGGCACTAATTTTGCTAGTTGGAACCATAAACTGAAAATGCATTTGCTTGGTCATAATCCTACCGTTTGGGCTGTTGTTCGTGTTGTCTTGCAAGGTGAATTCTTTGCAGATGGAAAGGAACCGAATCGTGAAGCATCTGCGGATGAATCGAAGATGTTGCAACTCAATGCTCAAGCATGTGACATACTCTTCAACTTCCTATGTCCTGAAGAATTCAACAAAATCAGCCGTCTTGAACACGAAAAAGAGATTTGGAATACTTTGGTTGATATGCACGAAGGAACTGAGTCCGTGAGAGAATCCAAGTTAGATGTTCTTCAAGGTCAACTTGACAAGTTCAAGATGAAGGATGGTGAAGGAGTCACTGAAATGTACTATAGGCTAGCTCTCATCACCAATGAGATTGCCGGCTTAGGAAGCGAAGAAATGACTGACAAGTTCATCATCAAGAAGATACTTCGAGCTTTGGATGAGAGATATGACATCATGTGCACACTGATCCAAATGATACCCAACTATAAATATCTTAAACCAACGGAAGTGATTGGTAGAATTATTGCTCATGAGATGACACTCAAAGACAAGGAAGACCTTCATCACAAGTCTAGCGGTGCTTACAAAGCCACAAGTGATGCTCCCGCTACCTCAAGCGACAACCTTGTCACAAATGAAGAAATAAGCCTCATGGTCAAGAAATTCAACAAGTTCTACAAGAATAGAAGCAAAGATCGCAACTCTAACTCAAGATATGAAGAGAAGCGTTCGTCAAGTCGTGATCGAAACTGCTACAACTATGGGAAGCCCAGACACTACTCAAATGAGTGCTCAGCTCCCTACAAACGAAGAGAAGAGTCACCAAGAAGACGAAGCTCAAGAGATGAATCACCTCAAAGAGAGAGAAGGAGTATAGATGATCGTTATGAACGAAGACCCTCAAGAAGAAGTAGGGACTCGGAGAAGAAGGACAAGCACACCAAGAGCTACTCAATAAGGAAGCATCAAGCTCATGTTGGTGAATGGGTTTCCGCCTTCGACTCCGACAACCACTCCAAGAGAAGCTATCACTCCAACTCCGACTATAGTCAAGATGATGGTGTTGCCGGAATTGCACTAGTGACAACCAACTCCTATGACCTGAAGGAGGTGGAAGTTGCTTCATGGGTAAAGGCCCCAAGGTATCACACCCTGAATATCTTGATTTTGATAGTGATGAAGATGACTTGCTTTACGATGATGACTTGCTATGTGATAAAACTAGTGATGTTAATCATAATGAACTTGATATTTCTCATGCTAGTCAAGATAAGTTGATTGACAATGATAAGATGAAAATAGAAGAACTAACTAAAGAACTCAACACTCTTAAGTTAGCTTATGAATCTACTCTTGAAGATCATAGAGAGATAGTAAGAACTCATGAGAAGCTACACTTCGAGAAGCTCAATTTGGAGCAAGAACATGGATTTCTTAAAGCTATCAATGACGATCTCCGAAAGAAGACTTCATCCTATATTGCCAAACGACTACTCTTGTCTACATTCATGCCACAAGTCAAATCTAGGCAAACTAGCAACAATAAAAATGCTAAAGCCAATGATGTTGCTCCTAGTAGTTCTATTGATTCCACTAATGATGATTCTCTTAGCCAAGTTACACTTGAGCAAGAAAATTCTTTATTGAAAGGAATTATAGAGAAAGGTATCTACAAAAGTCTTGAAGGGTACAAACAATTTGATGAGATGTTACGCAAGCACGGAGGATACTGGAAGAATCGCGGTGTTGGCTACTTCAACGCTAATGGAGTTGAATGGGAAGAAGGTCAATATCCCAATCCCAAGTTTGTTCCTCAAAAGGAGAAGTACGAAAACACTCTTCCCAAGGGGACAAACACTCAAGATGACCTTCCACCACACGACACCAAGCTCAAGGGCAAGAACAAGCTCCAAGAGGACTTTGACTCTTATGAAGATGAATCCCAAGCTTTGGTGAAGTGGGTTCCCAAGGCTACCACAAGCTCAAATTCTACAAGTGCTACTTCAACACCAAGAATACCCATCAACTTGATGTGGATTCCCAAGAAGAAGAACTAGAGAGTTCTTGAGGGGTGACTCCGCCAATGAAATTCACTCACATTCATTACTGGCAAGATCTATTTGCAATCAACATCAACCCTATGCAATAGATCAAGGAGTCACACATTCCCTCAAAGGTAAGCAAGGGACAAGGTAATAAAAAATCAATGGGCATCATTACACATGCTTTGCACTCCATGTCCATAGATATCCTTGTATTTGTCTCTTGTGTGTTGGGACTAACCCATGTAGGTGAGAAGAGTAAGGAAACAACAAGGATGCTCCCAACTCTTGGTGATCTTCATCAACCTTGAGCATCCATCACTACCTCACCAACATGAAGTCTTCATCGACAAAACCCAAGGTTAGTTTAACCCTCTTATGGGGGGATGTCACATCAAGGGGGAGCTTTACTCTAAGACTTGAGTCAAAGCATCTCTTAGTATGTGACAAACATTAAAAGCTTTATGTAAAAGTGGTAACCCCACTTGTTCTTAAATGATGAGTATAACCTATGATCAAGTATTCTTACTTGGATCCTAAGTCAAATACTCATATATAGATGACTTCATCATCGCCCAAGTGCTTGTTAGATGCGAGAGTATATGTGCATGTTTGCCATGATTTCATTTGACATCTTATTGTGTGAGCATGTTGGTCTGCATTTATTTTCTCATTCGAGGATATCCAATTGTTGCTATTTGGCTTTTAATTTATCTTTTGCCAATTGGATATACAAGAATGCCTAGGACCACTTCTTTAGCTATCTATGCTTTCTCACCTCATACTCTATTCATGTTGCATCACAAAATTTGAACAAGTGCTTTTCGATCCCTCTATGTGTGGAGCACTCAGAGTTCCGTATCTACAATGACTGACCATTAAAATCTCCTAAGTGCATCTCGGTGGAACCAACCAAAAAATCTCGGTCTCATCGAATGCCTAGGGTTGATCTGGTTTTTCAATCTCGGTACCACTGATTCCATTTTCTCGGTTACACCGAGTGTCCCTGTCAGCTAACAATTGAGGCACTTGGTGACACCGAAAACTTAGAATCGGTGTCACCGACAGTGGTGGGTATATAACTCTGGACCCCGACGCTTTGAAATTCTATCTTCAAATGTTGGCTCCAAAATCCTAAGCTGCCGCTCCAAAGACCCCTGGTCATTGCCCTTGTCTCCCCACGCTCCTCCGCCACTGGGAATCACCGTTGCCAACGAATTCCTCTCCCTCGTTGCCACTATAGAGGATCCACACCAAACTAGGGTACGGATTTGATCTCTATTGCGCTCCTCATCCGATTCTTGCGCATTAGATCCTTGTTTATCATCATTACACCCTTTGCACATGTTTTCATCCTCTCAAAACATTGTAATCTCACGAAAGATGAGTTTTCTAGGGTTTTGCCATCCGCGCGATAGATCTCGGTGAAACCGAAACGGAAATATCGATCTCACCGATATACTTTTCTGTGTGGCTAAGAACTGACTCAATGGAACCGAGTTGCTCTTTTCGGTCTGACCGAAAAGGCTGCCAAGTTTCGGTTAGTGAGTCAATCAGTCTCGGCCCCACCAAACTTTGTGTTTCGGCTGCACTGATATCTATTTGACAGAATGCAAAAATCTTGAAAATTCATTGCTCAAATTTCAAAAACCAGCCTCATTTTGTGATGACTCATCTTCTTCTACTCTCCTATACTCTATTCACAGGGTCAGTATGTCAGGTTCAGAGGACAGTTAGAATGTGGCAGAGCAGGGAGTTGATATGAGTTCTGGAACAAGCCTAGAAGCCATTTCTTTCTCAGATCCAGGCACCCCCAGCTCTCATGGGTTGCCCAACGCTGCCACCAGAACCAGGAAGAAGCTCAACTCTGATGAAGAAGATTCAGATTTTATTCCTGAGGAGATACTTGCTAAGAAGCAAGAAAAGGCTGCCAAGAAGTCATCAACTGAAGCTACTTCCTCTCTAAGAGTTGTCAGCAAAGTTTATGCTTCTGCTGAAACTATCAAGGCACATGAGAGTGCAAGAGCCACTGTGTCAGTTGAGATCCCCAAGAAAGCTATGCCTAAAAAGGCAAGGGAGAAGAAGTCCAGGAAGAGGATTGTTCATGTAATTGGCAGGCCTACCTCTATGTTTGAAGATCCAGAGGAGGCTGCTGGTGCTGCTGCTGAGGAGGAGGAGGAAGAGCATGCTGAGATAGTCCCTCCCAAGAAGAAAGCCAAGAAGCTCATGGCTGATGCTATGCCAAAGACTGGCACCTCCAAGAGCACCAAGCCTACATCCAAGAAGGCTGCTGCATAGAAGTCCAAGAGGACTACCAGGGACATTCCTGCTTCAGAGAAGAACAAAGGGACTGCCTTCAGAGTGGAAGATGATGATGACTTGACTACTTTGATGAAGCTCAGACCACATCTTCCAGTACACGATGCCAGCCACTTAGTTGCTGAGGACATGAAGAAGAGGAAAGACTCAGGATTGAGAGCCTGTAGAGCCATAGATCCTTATGCTTAGAGGAGGAAGACTGTTGTTGACTACAGGTTTTACACCAGAGAGCAACAAGATTTCTATGAGACCGTTCTACTTGACAAGAGCCCAGCTGTTAGCGACATGAAGTATGTCGATTGGAAGTTCATTAAAGATAATGTGGACTACTTCCCAAGTGCCCAAGACAACTTCCATTGCATTGGTCTGGACAAATTCACTGGCAGAGAGCTTACTGCATGGAATGACGAGATGATCATGCAATTCTACTCCACTACTCATTTCTACGGAGATGGTAGAATTGTATGGATGACTGAAGGTGCTAGATATGAATCTACTGTTGAGGAATGGGCTGCTCTATTGGAAGTTCCAGAAGCTCAGGAAGGAGATTTGGATGTATACTCTGAACCCAAGGCAAATCACAATGCCATGAAAGACATGCATAGTCCTATCCCCGCAGACAAGGTGCAATCACACAAGCCATGATCCATCTATTATCTACAAGCAGGCCTCCGGACTATAAACACCATTCTCAGGCATACCTTGATGCCCAAGTCAGGAGATGAGAAGATGATCCGAGGCTACTCCATCAACATGTTGATCCACCTTGACAGGAACACCAGGATTAGAGTAATGGATCTGATTGTTGAGACAATCAAGAGGGTTGCTGCTGACCAAAAGCGCTCATGGTGCTATGCACCCTACATCCAATTGCTTATCAACTCTCAGTTGGAAAAGCACATTTTTGCTCTTGATCGCCCACATCTGCCCCTATAACCAGAGTTTTAAGATAACGTTGTGGTGATGAACCCAGATCATCCCACATCTGCTACAGCACAAGCAGAGGCAGAAGCTATTCGAGCCGCTAGTGCTCAAGCCCCCAGATCCAGGAATGAGCAAATGGATCTTCTGATCACAGCCATCCAGGGCATGCAAAAGGATATCAAGGGGATTTTGGAGAACCAGAACAGCCTTGTGAGGATCTTTGAGTCAAGGATCAAGGTGCTTGGTGACAAAGTGGACAAGGTTACAAAGACAGTGATAGAGCTCCAGAAGGAAGTTGACTCTATGCACATTCCCCGGGTCTCTTCTACCTGTTTTGATGACAAGGAGGAGGAGGAAGGATCACCTCTCAGGCGGGCACCCAGTTCTTCACTCAGACAAGATCTACAACAATGCCTGCTCTAGACTCGAGGCCCTCTTCATCAGCTCCTGCTACTGTCAGCACAGCTCCTGCTCCATCAGCTCCAATTCTACCAGTGACTACTCCAGCTCCATCCACGACATCTGCAGAGATCTTCGCCGACGTCGTGCTCTCGACTCCTTCATCGACAACCGGAGGAGACCATCCCAAGAACGCTTAGATAGATACCTTTGAACTTTTTGGTAACTTGTTGCCAAAGGGGGAGAAGTGTATATAGATCATTAGGCTTCGAGAGAGAGAGAGAGCATTTGGCGTTCTGCTTTTTCAAAACAACTGCTTTTGGTTGCTGTGATACTCTTTTGTTTTGCTTGTGATACACGCTTGATGATGGTTGATCATATGCTTTGATGTGTGATGCTACTATTTCCTATCATCTTAAATGCTTATGTGATGATCATTCATCTTTGGTTGATTGTGTTGTGCTATGATAATCATTCCAATTACTCTCGCACACCACCAAGTGGTATGTGACATGTAAGTAGTGACCCATGTACCTAATCGATTGTGCATTTGCATTCAAACGCAATTTCAAAAATAATGCACAAATTTCGGGGGAGCTCTTGCGTATCACATACTTCTCAAAGTGACGACTATATTCATTGATTATATCTTTGTCGAAGCTTTGATCTATATTTTGTCATCAATTACCAAAAAGGGGGAGATTGAAAGCACATTTGCTCCCTTGGTGGTTTTGGTAATTAATAACAACATATAAGTCATTGAACTAATGTTTCCACCAAGTATATTTAAGGAAAAGTTCATTGATGGGAATGGCAAAAGGATTGTGGAATTACCCCAAGATTCAAGGAAATAGGTTGGCCAAGCTTCAAGCAAGAGGACTCTACATTTTACATTTGTGAGAAATCACTTTGAGTCTATAGGAAAGCCAATACTATTAAAAGGGGGTAAAGTTTTGATGGTGAACAATATGCTCAAACGTGCACAAGTGACAGTCACAAAAACATCCACAAAGTCTCCCACCAAAGTCTGTCCTAAGCCAAACATGTCAAATTGGTGCAACCAACACTCCTATCCCGGTGCCACCAAGTTCCAAACCCTAGACAGACTCAGCCAAACCCTAACACTTCGGTGCAGCCGACACTGCACTCGGTGCCATCGAGTTGGGTTTCCAACTTTCTGTTATGCAAGTTCTCATTTTTGGTCCGACCGAGAATTGTGAATCGGCGTCACCGAGACTGGTAAGTCTGACCGTTGGTTACCTTGTCGGTGCAACCGAGAATTGTATATCGGTCCATCCGAGATTCAAAAGTTGCCACTTTTTGTCACTTCGGTGCCATCGAGATTTACACATCGGTGTCACCGAGTATGATTTATTGTGTGTAATGGTTGGATTTTTGGGGATGCCTATATATACCCTTCTTCACCACCCACTCGTAACAAAAAGCACTCAGAACTATTCCATACCTATCCTACCCAGTTTTCTGAGAGATAACCACCTACCCTTGTGTTGAGGTCAAGATCTTCCACTCCAACCATATGGATCTTGATTTCTAGCCTCCCAAAGTTGCTTTCCACCAATCCCATCTCTTCTACCAAGCCAAATCTATGAGAGAGTGATTGTGTGTTGAGGAGTCTATCATCTTGAAGCACAAGAGCAAGGAGTTCATCGTCATTACCGAGCCTATTACCTTTTGGAGGGTGGTGCCTCCTAGATTGGTTAGGTGTCGCTTGGGATCCTCCTACTTCGTGTTGTGGAGTGAACCAAGAAGTTTGTAAGGGCAAGGAGATCACCTACTTCGTGAAGATCTACCCATAGTGAGGCTAGTCCTTCGTGGATGGAAGCCGCATGGAATAGTAAAGGTTGCTTCTTTGTGGAACCCTCCGTGGGTAGAGCCCTCTGCGGACTCTCATGACCGTTACCCTCCGTGGGTTGAAGACTCCATGAACGTGGACGTACGATAGCACCACCTATCGCAACCATGGGAAAAATCATCGTTTCATCACTTGTGTTTGCATTCTTAACCCTCTCTTTACTTACATGTGCAATGTCTTTACTTTCCGCTGCTATACTCTTAGACATGCATGTGTAGGATGTTACTTGATATGCTATGAATGCTAAAACTTGCCAAGAATTAAAATTAGGAAAAAGGCAAAACTTTTATTTGGTCAAGTAGTCTAATCACCCCCTCTAGACCTACTTTCGATCCTACAATTAATCCCATATACAATTCAGATTCGATCGTCGGTATCCCTATACCTTGTTCAATCTCGTTACTAACAAGTCTCTTTACTCGTTCTGTAACACATGATCCCGTGACTAACTCCTTAGTCACATTGAGCTCATTATGATGATGTATTACCAAGTGGGCCTAGAGATACCTCTCCGTCACATGGAGTGAAAAATCCCAGTCTCGATTCGTGCCAACCCAACATACACTTTCGGAGACACCTGTAGTGCACCTTTATAGTCACCCAGTTACGTTGTGACGTTTGATACACCCAAAGCATTCCTACGGTATCTGGGAGTTGCATAATCTCATGGTCCAAGGAAATTATACTTGACATTAGACAAGCTCTAGCAGACGAACTACACGATCTTGTGCCATGCTTACGATTGGATCTTGTCCATCACATCATTCTCCTAATGATGTGATCCCATTATCGGCGACATCCAATGTTCATGGCTAGGAAACCATAAGCATCTATTAATCAACGAGCTAGTCAACTAGAGGCTCACTAGGGACATGGTGTGGTCTATGTATTCACACATGTATTACGGTTTCCGGTTAATACAATTACAGCATGAACAATAGACAATTATCATGAACAAGGAAATATAATAATAACCATTTGATTATTGCCTCTAGGGCATATTTCCAACACCATGTGCTTAGGAACCTGTTTCAAAACTGTCGGGCCGACTCTCCTTCGTTCTGGACGACATTGCTTAGGTTAGAGGAGTGTGGAAGCCGGACATAAGTGCCCTGGAAGTTAGACCAGAAGACATCCTCAAGCTCCTCCCAACTTCCAATGGAGTTTTCGGGGAGGTTGTTTAACTAGGGTCTAGCTGGCCCTTTGAGCTTTAGCGGCAGGTACTTAATGGCATGGAGTTCGTCTCCCTGGCCATATGTATGTGGAGAAGAAAATCTTCAATCCACACAGCGGGGTGTGTTGTCCCATTGCACTGTTCGATATTTACGGGTTTAAACCCTTCGGGAAACTTGTGTTGCATGACCACGTCTATGAAGCACAGCAGTGGGTGGGCGCCTCTGACTCGGGCCACATTGTGCCGGAATTCAGCTTCTGGTGCCCGGTGTCGTTCCTGTTCACGGTTTTTGTTGTCGAACCAAGGTTGGTCTCCGTCCCATCTAGCTGGGGAGTATCCTCTGGATCCGTAGATGCATCTAGTGTGGCCTGCTTTATAATTCAGGTCCTGTCGCAGGTCATGCCAATCCCTGTATCGCAGTGGATCCTTCCCCCCTCCTACGAGGTAACTCCGATATGTATTCGGGATCCTCAACCATTTTGTGTCTTCCTCGAGGGGGGGCGATCCGGCTGGTCATGCTTTGTGTATCTAGGAGGGGTGGACTCGATAGCCTCGTCCTCGAATTGGGGAAGAAAACGTCGACGCGGATAACTCCTGGTTTGGTCCGAACGCTCAACGTCGTACCCTTCTTCGGCTGCCAGGACCTCCGTCCATCTATCATTGAGGGTGTCCTGCTCAGCTTGAAGCCACCGCTGCTTGGCCTTTAGGCTCCGGGCGGTGGCTAGATGTCATCGCCTGAAACGTCTTGGTCTTACGGATCCTCAGGGATGTTGAAATCTTCGTCTTTGAGGCTATCATCCTCATGACCAGGGGAGATAGTTGGCATCCTCGGAATTATCGAGGTCCTCAAGGTCACAGGGCCTCTCGAGGTTTTCATGTGGTTGCCCTAGAGCTTCGAGGTCCTCGGGGGCCTGCCGGTGTATCATTATCTCCGGTGCCCACGATGACTCTCCTTCCTTTGTTTGCCTTGGACTGCTTGCGTTGCTTCTGGGATTTCAACGGCTCCTCAGATTTGTCACCGTTCTGCTCGGAGGTAATATCGTCATTGTTAACGGGTGTATCCACCATGTAGACATCATAAGAGGAGTTGGCAGCCCACCGCCCCGTACTGATAGGGGCCGGGGTGTCGGCCTCTTCGTACATGTCCTCCGTCCCATCGAAGGTGTAATCTAGCATGTCGGTTAAGTCTTCGACAATGGCTACCAAGTGGGTGGTGGGTGAGTGGTGAAATTCTTCATAATCCAGTCTTAGCCCAAACTGATTATGGGTCGGGCTTCGGTCGTTCGCGATCACCAATGATTGGATCCGGTTTAGCGTCTCATTTATCATCGAGAGTATGTCCGGGTCCGTCTCTTGAAGGTTTTCTGGAGTATCCTACGGAGTGTCCTCGAGGGATGGGTATCCGGCGAGGGCCAGATTGGGGTGTTCGGGCGCCATGGCTGGATCCGAACATAGATGTGGCTCCCCAGCAGAGGGGAAGCCAACTGTGGGACCCAAAGTTAAGGCTTCGGAGTTGCTAGACACTAGTAGAATGTCAATCAGTAGTCCCGGTCGGGATGTTCCTTTAATACCGGTTCCCCAACCGATACTAAAGGGTCGGGACTAAAGGTCCAGACCTTTAGTACCGGCTGGCCCACGGACCAGTACTAAAGGCCCACCACGTGGCTGCCTGCGTGGGCTGGTGGTGGAGGACCTTTAGTACCGGTTGGTGATACCAACAGGTACTAAAGGCCCACCACGTGGCTGCCTGCGTGGGCTGGTGGTGGAGGACCTTTAGTACCGGTTGGTGATACCAACCGGTACTAAGTGTTATGTTTTTTTGTTTTAGCTTTTAATTAGGTTTTAGTTTTCCATTCATTTCAAATTTATTTTACGGTGCTACATACTGTAAACATTACACAAGTTGATGCATATATATAATATAATATACAATATCTCATACACAATATATATACAAATGGAATTACACATCCATATATATATATATTCTGGGACTTATAACTTAAGGCCCAAAACCCGGCCGGGACTAGCTAGCTAGTGCTCCGGATGAAATCTCAGTTTTCTACTACTGATTTGCTGGCATTATTGAGGCGGCGGTAAGTAATAGTGCTCTCCATTTACATCAATGACATGTTGAAGAAGAAATGCCGCAAATTCCTCTTGAAGTGCTACAAAGCGTTTCTCGGGTGAGAGCTTCGACATCATCTGCCAAACCCGGAGCTGTCTTTCACGTGCTCCTCTGCGACGTATACGGCTTTCGGTCTGGATGCGAATGTTCTCGCAAAGGAAGTATCCACATAAATTTGTCTCCTGTGGCTGCTTCGCGCACTTTGCAAAAGAATAGAATTCAATAAGATAATTAATAATCAAGCATGTCATAATGGTATTGAAACTAGAATTAAAGAGATGCGCGGACCTAGTAGTACTACTTAATTACCTGCATCTTTTTCCACTTCAGCTTCGGTTTCCATTGACGACCGTGATGGTTTTTTTCTATCATCTTTTTCCAAACACTACGCGGCAAAGAAAAAGAACGAAAGAGTTATTATAACTACTTTTGATATCAGGAAATAATGAAATAAAGTGAGGTCGATAAAGATTGAAATTACCATTCTATCATAAAATACAAGTCCACGTATGATTGTTCTAGTGTATCTAGTGAGTCGTACACTTGAACAAGTCCATCAACGAGGATAATATTTAGGAGGATATAGTGGTCTCTGCGTAGAAGTTTATATAATTAAGCAGGCATGCATATAACTCATCAACTACACTTGACAGCGAGCTAGTATGCAAAAATAGAATGAGTAGTATACAAGAGAGTAAACACTCATCCCATGTTGTAAGGAAATATTATAGTAGATTTGGTATTCATTAGTGCCTCTAGAAAATTTTCCAAGAGATCTTCTGTGTCCTTGGCATAATGTTTTACCACATGACCATTAACGGTACTTGGGTCGATGAATCCAATGTCATCGATTCCCTCTTGTTTCAATTCCCACATCTTCAATCTGCATAATAGCATAGAAAATAACATATATAGTGAGGATAAGCCAATGAACGATATCTTAGCTAGAGACTTAAATTATTAAAGATATAAATCACTTACAGACAATAGTAACTGATGAGAGTTTTGTCGATAGAGTCCATGTGGTATAACTGGAAAAGTTCTGAGAATTCAAGACATATGTCACATCCATTGATGTAATGCTCTTTCCTTACTTTGATCATGACCACCGTCTCCCCTCGCTTTGCTTCACGTAGGTACCAATCATGCAACCGTCGCATCGCAGTTGGTAGTTCCTTGTACTGCTCGGGTGTGACAAGTGGTTTTCCAATGGCATATTGCATTGCGTACTCAGTTGCACCGTACCCACGGATTTCCTCGGTGCCAAGGATTTGGCCAAGAGTGAGACCTGCAGCCTCTACTACTTCGAGGTCGATTGGGTTGTCTTGCATGTCGACTGGTTGGATCGATTTCTTGCTTGGATTGGTACTCACCTTGAGCGGAGAGATCGATTGCTTGGATTGTTCTTCGAGCTGGGGAACTGTTTTCCCGCTAGTAGTACTACCTTTCGTTGATGTTGTACTTCCCGACTTCTTCCTTGGGCTGGGCCGAATTCTCTGCTCACTTGCCTTCTGAATCTGTCGCTCATAGTCTATCGACATACGCTCGACATATGCCGGGGGTCGATCAATAAAGTGTTCCATAAAGTGAACTTGGACTTCCTTGGGTATTACCTCCTTTGGCGGCACGGTCTTCTTAGCAAAAAAGGCTTTCACTTGGCGATCGCTTTCAATTTTGTTTTCCTCTGGTGTCATGTCGTAAGGCAGCTTCCTTTTGGCCAGAGGCTCGGGTTTCTTCTTTGCTTTCTTCCGAAGAGGACTGCTGCTGGCCTTCCTTTTTTGGGAGCCCTGCTGGCAGGACCGCTGCCGGGGTGGAGTCGGCTCACGCGGCGGAGATCGATATCGACTATATGGACTCGTGTCGTGCTCCGTCCCGAGGTTGGGAGGACTGCTGGCGAGGTGGGATGCCTCTCGAGGTGGGGAGGACTGCTAGGGAGGTAGGGAGGACTGCTGGGGAGGTGGGGAGGACTGCTGGTGCTGCGATGCCTCTGGCTGGGATCCCTCGCGCTGGACATAGATACTCGGAGGAGCCGGTGGCCTTAGCGCCGAGTGTGGAAAGACGATGTAGTCCTTACTCCATAGAATGAGACCACGACCGGCTTCTGCTAGTGTGGACTCCCCCTCACCTCTAGGGATGTCAAGCAATAGTTCATCATATCCTGGCTCTATTGCGTCCATCGCGACACGAGCATACCCAGTTGGAACTGGATTGCAATGCCAGAGAACATCAGGTGTATTTGGTAAAGCATAGCCCGTCGTGACCCGCACGGGTATGTTCTTCATTTTCTGGATTAGCTCACAAGATGTCTTCTCGGTGATATCATCCACGGGGGTGTGACCCAGCGGTGCCCCCGTGGAACCCACGCTGCTTTTCGGCAGTGTAGATGGGACGGGTTCCGATGCCTCCTATCGCGGAGTTGCCCTTTGCTGGGTCAGTACCCGTATCTGCAGCTGCTGCTTCTCTTACTTCTGTTCCAACTTTGAAAGTCGGTTTGCTTCCACCTTCTTTTTTCTCGAACGGCTTTTATAACTGTCATTCCATCCCGCAAACCCCTCATACCACGAAACAACGCCCATGCCTCATGCTCGTCCTTCGTGTTCGAGATTCCCGAGGGCGTGTGTAAGCTCGTCGTTCTCTCTATCGGGGTGAAACCGTCCTTCTTGGGCAGCTTTTATTGCTTCAATCAACTCATCTGATGCATGCTTCAAACTGGCCAGTGCAATAATCTTCCCTGTTGCTAGGTCCAACTTTCCCCCATGCGCAAAAAACCAATTCCTGCACCTCCGGGGCCAGTGGAAGGTTACTCGAGTGATCCCTTCAACATGCATCTTATTCTCTAATCCATCCCACTTAGGAATGGATGACTTGTATCCACGTGTCCCTAGTTTATGGTGATACTTTTTTCCTCCGCATTTATCTTATTCTTTGCTGACTTCTCCATAGCAGCTTCTGATGTCTTGTACTCGATAAATGCGTCCCAGTGATTCCTTACCTTCTCGTATATTCCTATGAATTCGGGCGCCTTCTGGCCTCTAGTGTTGTACCCGGTCCATAATCTTCTCTTCCAAGTCTGGAACGCGCCGGCCATCTTATGGAGAGCAAACTCCTTGACTTTGTCCCTTTGGCGCTTCGAGAGAGAATCTGGGAGGATGAAATGCTCCATGAGATCTTGCCAAAGGGTATCTTTAATTCTTGTATCGACATAATTCACTCCTGGTTTTGGGTAGTTTGGTTGAATCGATTCTTGCATTGTGATCGGGACTCCATCCCTAACAACCACTCCGCATTGACGCACAAATGTCTTGGCATTGGCTTCAGGGTGAGTCGGTGCGCCATCATGTTTGAAAGCATCAAGATTGAGCTTTACATTGGTTTACAATATTTTGGCACCGCCTCGTACCTTTCTACTAGATTGGCTCGATCTGGAGTGCTGATAATTAAAAGAAAAAGGTTTGTTAATATATATATACAAATCAATTAATACACATGTAATGATCACCAGAGGCTAATATGTGTATATACCTCGCCGGACATTGTTAGTTGTTCCGGATTTTGGAACATAAGTTGTTCTTCCTCGGCCTCACATCCATCACCGTAATCGTTCAGATATTGTGAGCCGTCATCATCATGTGATTCACCCAGAAGGTCCGCTGGGTTTTTGGAGGAGCGTATCATGTCGAAGATGTCCTCTTCATGAGCTCTACTGGTATTGTCCATAGCTTAATAACTAATCCATAATAATATAGATAAAAAAATTAGTATTCAAATTAGCATGCATTTAAGAAGCCAAATAACTGATAGTTAATTAATAATGCATCATCGAATACATATATAGTAGTTCTTAGAAAAGATTTCATCTCATAATCTCGGATAATTGTTAATACATCAGCTAATCCATCGATCTAGCTAATACATCATAATAATACATATATAGTAGCTAATATATCGATCTAGCTAGAACCTTAGCGCCCGGCGGATATCGGGGCGGATGGTGGACACCCAAAGAGAAGGAACCATCATAGGAACATAGCTGCAGTGAGATCCCTGAAGAATATACCAGGTATTGTCGGACCTGGCCTCCAAAGCTGCCATGTAGTGACGGATGTGCTCATTCTCCTTGCTGACATGGTACTGTACCACCTCCACGGGGGACTCAAGCCTCTGAAAACTCCGTGGCCCATGCGGCCGCCACCATAGAACCTTCGGGTCGATGACGGGCTGGCTCCTCACCAAGCTGCGCCACCCAGAAGGCAGCACCTCCTAGTACCAGCCCGACGGAGCCCAATCCCTGACAGGGCCCCTCGGCTCAAGCAAGTGACCTCCTCCGGCGACTCGACAAAGAGGATGCGGGATCGGGATCGTCGACGTCGATAAAAACACTTAATTATGAAAACTAATTAAATAAAACTTAGCAAAATTAACACTTAGCATCTAACAAATTAAATAACACTTAGCATCTAACAAAATTAACACATGCCCTAATAACCTAAGGACGACCTACCTAACTAACTAAACTAACTAAACTAACCTGATAACCTAACTAACTAACTAACTAAATAGGGGTGATGTGTTGTGGTCGGGGTTAGGGTGTCGGGGCTGTCATGTCGGGGTGTCGGGGGTGTCGTGTCGGGGTAGGATTGCTGTGTCGTGGTCGGGGGTGCTGTGTCAGGGTGTCGTGTCGAGGTCGGGGTGTCGGCGGTGTCGTGTCGGGGTCGGGGTGCTATGTCATGGTCGGGGGTGCCGTGTCGGGGTGTCGTGTCGGGGTCAATGTGTCGGGGGGTGTCGTGTCGGGGTCGGGGGGCCTAAACTAAACCTAAACTAAACCTAAAACTAAACTAATTCATTTCTCGCAATCAAAAAGACCGCTTTCACTCATTTTGAAATTGTTTTCACCCTTTGCCAAAAACTGATTCCAATTATTAAAAAAAATCTGTCAATTCCATAAACTATAATTTTCAAAAATAATTAACATCCATGAAAAATAATTAACATCCAAAAATCATCATATCAACATTTTCTCTCTCTATATATATATACATCCATCAACATTTTCTATATAAAATCATCATATCACTTTCATATTAAAATCATCTAACATCTCATACATATTTAAAACAATGAATTCTATTTCCAAAATTAAAATCATCTAACATCTCATACATATTAAAATCTCTATTTTGGCAGGGCTCGATCGTCGGGGCTCACCGGCGGGATGGATCGTTGGGGCGGGCCGGCGGCACGACGCGTTGGGGAGGGCTTGGTGACGGTGTCGATCGGGGGCGGCGGCGAGGAGCGGGCTGGCGGCTCGGGGAGGAGGGAGAGGCGAAGTCCGACGAATGCGTCGGCGAACAGAGCTCGGGGACGGTTCGGAGGCGACGGCGTCGGGCAGGGCTCGGGGATGGTGATGAGGAGCTGGCTCGGGGAGGAGGGCGAGGAGGTCCGGCGACGAGGAATTCCGGCAGCCTGGCGGCAAAAATAAGCTTCTCCTGGTGCATGGCTCAAACCGGGACGAGACCTCCACTATTTATATGTGGAGGCCCTTTAGTACCGGTGCGTGGCTCGCACCGGTACTAAAGGGGTCTTTAGTACCGGTGCGAGCCACGCACCGGTACTAAAGGTCCTCCCCAAAAACGTGCGGGACGGTGGACCGTTAGTACCGGTGCGTGGCTCACACCGGTACTAAAGGTTTTTAATTCATTATTAGTTATTATTTTCAGAAAACCCCCTAAACTTTAAAAAATCATAGAAAAGAACTATGACTCCAATGGAAATAAATAATATATGAAAAAATATCAGAAGATTCTGTTTATGGCATTTCCATGCATGCTTGAACAACTTAAACTGCTGTATAAGACAATTTGATTAAATGGCATTTGAAATGTCATATCTCGAGTTTGAAAAGCAGTACAAATGAACTCTGAAAAGGTTTTAACTTGGCATGAAATCATAATTTCACCCACATAGCAACTTCTAAAGAGTTGAGAGGGTTACGGCAAAAACTGGATGCACTTCGTGTACAAATTGGACAATCTCTTTCGAAGTATGAGGGTTTCGAACGAAAACTCATCTATTACAAAGGGATTTCATTTTTAATAACTTATTTTAACTCCATACTTTTTGTGTGTTCAATATGCACCATTCAAAGGCACATCATCAATTTTCAACCCTTTCTAACTTCATTAGATATTTTCCATGCATTTAATGATTTATTTTGAGCTAAATGACCCTGAATTTGAAAAGCAGTACAAATGAACTCTGAAAAGGTTGTAACTTGGCATGATATCATAATTTCACCCACATAGCAACTTCTAAAGAGTTGAGAGGGTTACGGCAAAACTAGATGCACTGTGTCTACAAATTGGACAATCTCTTTCGAAGTATGAGGGTTTCGAACGAAAACTCATCTATTACAAAGGGATTTCATTTTTAATAACTTATTTAGCTTCATACTTTTTGTGTGTTCAATATGCACCATTCAAAGGCACATTATCAATTTTCAACCCTTTCTGACTTCATTTGATATTTTCCATTCATTTAATGATTTATTTTGAGCTAAATGACCCTGAATTTGAAAAGCAGTACAAATGAACTCTGAAAAGGTTGTAACTTGGCATGACATCATAATTTCACCCACATAGCAACTTATAAAGAGTTGAGAGGGTTACGGCAAAAACTTCGTGTACAAACTGGATGCACTTCGTGTACAAACTGTTACAAAGATACCATGCTAGAAAATGCATGCATGTCCTTCACATAGAAAGTGATGACGGTGAAGCCAATCACATCCCAGAGTGGGATCTCGCGGTGTAAGACTTTTTCTGCGTGTTTGTCCCTTGCTTATGATTGCGTCGTAACCATGGAGAATCTTCATCATTTAACAGGATGCTTGGGTCAGTCTTCACTCTAAAGGGAGGGATTCATGAAACTTTTCATAATCTTGTGATATGTCTGTCTTGTCCTCCACTCCCGCAATGTTTCTTTTCCCTGAAAGAACTATGTGGCGCTTTGGCTCATTGTATGATGTATTCGCTTTCTTATCTTTTTTTCTCCTCAGTTTGCTAGACATGTCTTTTACATAGAAAACCTGAGCCACATCATTGGCTAGGACGAATGAGTCGTCCGTGTATCCAAGATTATTGAGATCCACTCTTGTCATTCCGTACTGCGGGTCTACCTGTACCCCGCCTCCAGTATATTTGACCCATTTGCACCGAAACAAAGGGACCTTAAGATCAGGTCCATAGTCAAGTTCCCATATCTCCTCTATGTAACCATAATACGTGTCTTGAAAGTTAGTTGCATCATAGCGGACACCACTGTTTTGGTTGGTGCTCTTTTTATCTTGGGCGATCGTGTAAAATGTATTCCCATTTATCTCGTACCCTTTGAAAGTCGTTATAGTCGAACTTGGTGTCTTGGCCAACCAGTACAGTTCATATGGAACATCATTGTCATTGATGAGCTTTTTTTGCAACCAACCGGCAAAAGTCTCCATGTGTTTACGTTCAATCCAGGGGTCAGACTGCTCCGGGTTCTTGGACCGTACAATATCCTTGTGTTCCTCCATATATGGAGTCACCAAGGTGGAATTTTGTAGAACCGTGTAGTGTGATTGAGTGAAAGAATGCCCGTCCATATTTATTGCTTATTTCTTTCCTAATGTGCCTTTTCCACCCAGTCTCCCCTCATGCCGCGATTCAGGAAGACCAATCGGCTTAATGTCAGGAACAAAGTCAACACAAAACTCAATAACCTCCTCTGTTCCATATCCCTTGGCGATGCTTCCTGCTGGCCTAGCACGGTTATGAACATATTTCTTTAAGACTCCCATGAACCTCTTGAAGGGGAACATATTGTGTAGAAATACAGGACCCAGAATGTTAATCTCTTCGACTAGGTGAACTAGAACGTGCATCATAATATTGAACAAGGATGGAGGGAACACCAACTCGAAACTGACAAGACATTGGACCAGGTCGTTCTGTAACCTTGGTAGGATTTCTGGATCATTTACCTTCTGAGAAATTGCATTGAGGAATGCGCATAGCTTCACAATGGCTAATCGAACATTTTCCGGTAGAAGCCCCCTAAGTGCAACCGAAAGTAATTGCTTCATAATCACGTGGCAGTCATGAGACTTTAGATTTTGAAATTTTTTCTCTGCCATATTTATTATTCCCTTTATATTCAACGAGAAGCTAGACGGGACCTTGATACTGAGCAGGCATTCAAAAAAGATTTCCTTCTCTTCTTTCGTAAGAGCATAGCTGGCAGGACCTTGATACTCCTTTGGAGGCATGCCGTCTTTTTCGTTAATTCTTTGCTTGTCCTCCCGTGCCTCCAGTGTATCCTTTGTCTTTCCATACACGCACAAGAAGCCTAGCAGGTTCACACAAAGATTCTTCGTCACGTGCATCACGTCGATTGCATTGCGGACCTCTAGGGCTTTCCAATATTCAAGTTCCCAAAATATAGATTTCTTCTTCCACATGGGCGCGTGTCCGTTGGCGTCATTCGGAACAGATTGTCCGCCAGGACCCTTTCCAAAGATTACCTGTAAATCCTTGACCATATCAAATATATACTCACCAGTACGGAGGCCAGGCTTCTTCCAGTTATCTGGCTCACCTTTGAAATGGTTGCCTGCCTTTCTTAAGATATGCTTGATCGGTAGAAATCGACGATGTCCCAGGTACACATTCTTCTTACATTTATCCAAATATATACTTTCAGTATCATCCAAAAAGTGTGTGCATGCATTGTATCCCTTGTTTGTATGTCCTGAAAGGTTACTAAGAGCATGCCAATCATTGATGGTTACCAACAACAACGCTCGTTGGTCAATTTCCTTCTGTGTGAGCACATCCCACACACATACACCTGGTTTTTTCCACAACTATAGAAGTTCATCAACTAGTGGCCTTAGGTAGACATCAGTGTCGTTGCCGGGTTGCTTAGGGCCTTGGATGAGCACTGGCATCATAATGAACTTCCGCTTCATGCACAACCAAGGAGGAAGGTTGTAGATACATAGAGTCACGGGCCAGGTGCTGTGACTGGAGCTCTGCTCCCCAAAAGGATTCATGCCGTCTGTACTAAGACCAAACCATAAGTTCATTACGTCAGCTGCAAAGTCCTCGAACTCCCTCTCAATTTTTCTCCACTGTGACCCATCAAAGGGTGCTCTCAACATCCCGTCTTTCTTACGTTCTTCTTTGTGCCATCGCAACAACTTGGCATGCTCTTTGTTTTCGAACAAACGTTTCAACCGTGGTATTATAGGAGCATACCACATCACCTTGGCAGGAACCCTCTTCCTGTGGCGTTCACCCTCCACATCACCAGGGTCATCGCGGGGGATCTTATAGCGCAGTGCATCGCATACCGGGCATGCATCCAAATTCTCGTAATCCTCACCGCGATAGAGGATGCAGTCATTAGGGCATGCATGTATCTTCTGCACCTCTAATCCTAGAGGGCAGACAACCTTCTTTGCTTCATACATACTTTCAGGCAATTCATTATCCTTTGGAAGCATCTTCTTTATCATTATCAGCAATTCTTGAAATCCCTTGTCAGTTACACCATTCTTCGCCTTCCATTGCAGCAATTCCAGCGTGGTACCCAGCTTTTTCTTGTCATCTTCACAATTTGGATACAATAATTTCTCGTGATCCTCTAACATGCGTTTCAACTTCAACCTCTCCTTATCATTTTCGCAGTTTCTCTTTGCATCAGCAATGACCCGACCCAAATCATTAGCGGGCTCATCTGATGCCTCTTCTTCAGCTTCCCCCATTGATGCCTCTTCTTCAGCTTCCCCCATTGTTGTATCGGCGAAAGGATAGTTTTCATCATCCTCTTCTTCTTCATTGTCTTCCATTATAACCCCTCTTTCTCCATGCTTGGTCCAACAGCTATAGCCAGACATGAAACCGGACTTCAGCAGGTGGTAGTGAAAGGTTTTTGAGGTAGAGTAATTCCTATCATTCTTACAGTCACGACATGGAAAACACATGAAACCATTCTGCTTGTTTGCCTTAGCCACACAAATAAAATCATGCAGGTCATTAAGAAACCCTGGACTTAGTCGGTCATCGTACATCCATTGTCGGCTCATGTTCACTACACAACATCGAAGTGACCAAATTAATACAACTTCATCATCACATTACAACCAAAAGTAGAGCTAGCAGTGACCAAATGTTATTACTGCAAATAATAGATACTTATAGTTCATACATACATCTCATAAAACAACATACAACTATCTAAAACATGTAAATGCAACAACAAATGCGATCATAATCGCAACTAAAGTAACAATTGAGCTAACGACATAATGATACCAAGCCTCTTTATCAATGGCATATTTTCTAATCTTTCTAAGCTTCAAGCGCATTCCAGCCATCTTGTTCTTGTGATCATCGACGATATCGGCAACATGCAACTCCAATCCCATCTTCTCATCTTCAGTTCTTTTCAATTTTTCTTTCAAATGATCAATTTCTTTTTCAGCTTGTGTTAATTTCTCGAGTAGAATTGCATAGTCGGTTGGAATTTCTGGTTCAACTACTTCCTATAGATAAAAACATCTACGTCAATTTGGTGTCATAATTAATTGTCATAGACATTAGATGATGTGTGAAATAGTTATAAAAGATAACGGCATACCACATCTGAATCATAGACAGGACGAGGGCCGATGTGGACGGATACCATAACCATGACACTATAGAATAACTAACAATAATACAAGTAAGTAAATCGTACACGCAGCTATCTAAATCCTACAAGTAATTTTTTTAAAAAGGTTTTAAGAAGAAAAAGAGGCTCACCAAGGTGGTCGGTGCCGCGACGAGACGGTGCGGACAATCGACGGTGGTTAGGACGGCCGGGGATGGGAAGGCACCAAATAAATCACACCTACACATATGCAACCTAACAAGTTAATTTGAGCTCAAATTGCATATAAATCAAATAAACTCCCACATAATGATCACTCCTCCAAAACCTAGCTAAAACCCACAAATCACATATCTTTGAGCATACCACAAGCAAATCTAGCAATGAGAGATGAAGGAGCAAAGTTTCTAACCTTTATGAACACTTGGATAGATGGGGTGCCTTTAAATCTTGACAAATCCTTGGCAAAATGGAGGATGAGCTTTGAGCAAGAAGAAGAACAGGGAAGAAAACAGAGAAATGATCGAGCCCCTTCGATCGGCTACGGACGAAGCGTATATGTAGGAACTCTTTAGTACCGGCTGGTGACACCAGCCGGTAATAAAGGTTGCCCTTTAGTACCGGTTGGTGTCACCAGCCGGTACTAAAGGTGCACGCGGGGCCCAAGTCTGACCAAAAGCATGCGACACCCCCTTTAGTACCGGCTCGTGACACGAACCGATACTAAAGATTGCTCACGAGCCGGTACTAAAGGTTGCCCTGCTCCTAGCCGTTGGAGTCGGCATGAACCGATACTAATACCGTCTTTAGTACCGGATCATAACCAGACCGGGACTAATGCTTGGGACGAAAGGTCTGTTTTCTACTAGTGAGACTCGTCGGACGAGATCAAGAGCCCGATGTGGGTCAGACCGACGGAGAATTCCAGGTTCACGGACCTTATTCCCCGATCGATGGAAGAGCTTCCGATCTGGTCTAGACGGCCAGTCGGGTCAGCTTGCAGCGTGATGCTGCCGAAGGTGACGATCTGCCTGGGGACAAAGATATCCCCGTTGGAGAGATGATCACTAATGACTAAGCGAGCCATCAACCTTTCTGGTGATCTCACAGCGGAACTCTCAATGAAAGCACCAATGTCGGTGTCAAAACCGAAAGATCTTGGGTAGGGGGTCCCGAACCGTGGACCTTAGATCGATGGGTAATAGGGAACGAAGAAGACAGTGTTTACCCAAGTTCGGGCCCTCGTGAGGAGGTAAAACCCTATGTCCTGCTTGATTGTATTGACGTGTATGGATATTATAGAGTTGATCTACCTCGAAATCGTCTAAGCTAAACCCTAGATGAGTTCACCTATCCTCTACGAATGGGGATCCTCCGTTTTATATAGACACCGGGGGTCCCTAGGCTTACACACAGCCGACCTTGTACAAGGGTTAGATATGCAGATCCTATCTTCGGAACTTGGAAACCACGCCATTCTTTAGAGCTTTCCTTCCCGGATATGGGATCATTCAAAGTTCATTCTTCAACAGATCAACACAACAAGTCGGCTCACGAGGAATGAGCCGACGGCCCGAGCACCCCTTAGCTCTGGACCCCCTCACCATCAATGATCTAATATATGCTATAATCATCATTTGTATCACATAATAACATATACATGTTGGATCAAGACATTATTTGGTATGAAAATTTACATCTTTAATGTTTATACCCTTATAATGACTTTCATGGTATGCAAGATACACATGCGAAAAATATATTTTTTACATTGTGCATAACCGAAAGAAGAACATTCCAATTTTTCTCCTGAAAAAGTGGCTCTGTAGTACATCAAACCCACAAAGCAAAAAATGGATGGCTGATGCCTGGTGACAATCGAACGAAGATTTGACGACATGGGACACACAAAATCTATAAATATTAGTTCTCACTGAGCTTGGCATCTATTCTAGTAAATGAATTAGAACCGTGCTCATGATCATGCACATTGTTATCATTCTTGTTTATATTAATATTCATATATAGATATTAACTTTATTTTGGTGTGCCACATGAACTATCTCAACTCATCTGAATTAGAAGTGCTCGTAGTACTCTAAATTTTCTTTATCAATGGATCATCCTTAAGACCTAAACCGAGCTCTCTCATGAACTAGCGATTTCGACCCTCGGATTTTGCGTTTAGATAATTTTTAGCCATCATTTTAACCTCCAGTTTACCGCGACATGCCTATCTGTCCTAATCAACCGCTATTCTCGTGACATTTTTCAAGATATGTGCTTGATAGGGCATTGCTGGGTTCTATTACTTAGCATGGGTATTGCAATACTTTTCAACAATTTGCATCATCTAAATTTAAACAAAAAAATCATGTCCATCTTTCAACACTTATTTTATGTATGAATATATGACTTTTTTTAATTATTGTATCGTAAAAATAGATGGGCACTGCAACACGCACCATCAACGATCTAATATATGCTATAATCATCATTTTATCACATAATAACATATACATGTTGTATCAAGACATTATTTGGTATGAAAATTTAAACCCTTAATGTTTATACCCTAATAATGACTTTCATGGTATGCAAGATACACCTGGGAAAAATACCTTTTTATACATTGTGCATGACCGAAACAGGCAGAACATTCCAAATTTTCTCGTGAAAAAACACCCCTCTAGTACATCAAACCCACAAAGAAAAAAAAAGGGTGGCTGATGCCTGGTGCCAATCGGACGAAGAGTTGACGACAAGGGACACGCAAAATCTACAAATATTAGTTCTCACTGAGCTTGGCATCCCTTCCAGTAGATATATTTGTGCTCGTGATCATGCACATTGTTATCATTCATATTGATATTAATATTCAGATATAGTGATTAACTTTATTTTGGTCTGGCACAAGAACTATCTCAACTCATCTGAATTAGAAGTGCTCGTAGTACTCTTAATTTTCTTTATCAATGGATCATCCTGAAGATTGGTAGCTAGCTCTGTTCTTCCTTAGCTACTTCATTCTCCTTCCCTACTCTATCTTCCTCTCTCGGATCATGTATCCTAAACACTGGTTAATCGGGATAGTCGTGAGAGATAAGTGTGTTATTTTTTTTTGGCGAAAGGCCTAAGGCCATATATTAAATATCACACGTCCTTACAAACACATCCTTACATGAAAATAAAAAAACCAAAATCTTAGGGGTGTTGAAGTCTTCTTCCTCCTGCATCCACTGGTGGCATGCCGTGAGCATAACTCGATACAGTCTCTGGGCCTCCGCCTCGGCAAAGTTAAATTTTTGAAACCCAGGAGCATGTATAACCAGCGCTCAGGAAGTCATCGATGCAAACCAGGAGACACTTGTTGCTGCGATCTGCTGAAACACTGAATACCATGAAGACCATGAAAGTTGACCGAATCCAGACGGATCCACTAGAAACCTAAACCGGCCAGATCCCGGAAGACCCACCGGAGACATAGCTCCATGACCCCTGCTAGTGGAACACACACCAACGGAATGGGGATAGGGTAGGGAGAACATTATTCCTACGTTAGGGCAGCATCGCCGCTTCGCGGCCCCAAACCTAAGTGAGGACTCCCTAAACAAAACCTGAAAAAAAACACCCATGCCGCTGTACGACAGGTTTGGATCTGACGTCGAGCTCGTTGGCATATAAAACCGTGCATCGACACCCTCTTCTGCGATGATCTAGTCGGACCAGGCCATCGATGAACATCTTCACATTGGGTTCCTCCCGCCATCGCCGGCTCACCAACGTTGTCAGGCACCGCCTGCCAAAGGCCTCCGCTCGATCACACATCCCCGCCACCAATTCACAGCAGCTCCCGAGCAACTCCACAACTGAGCCCCCTAAACCGGAGCTCCCTGCCGTCGTCGCGTCTGCTTTGCCTGAAGGCGCGCCCTAGCGGCGACGAGTGGGGTAGATGACCGGTGGTGGCTAGGGTTCGTGAGTCTCCCACCTCGTCAACTTCTCGTAAAAACAATTCGATCTTGGTTTGTAGGTCGTTGGGTGGAGAGATAGCGTGTTCCTAACAGAATGGTAAATATTCATCTGGCAGAAAAGAGAGAACACTAATGGTAATATTCAGTTCGTGTAGAATTAAATGCAAAAAAGAAGAAGCTTTGATCTCATCCAATAATCACTTTCACAAACACCAAAAATCAGAAATGACCATGAAATAGAAATGACCTCTAGAAAATACAAGCAACTCTTTCATTTCAACCCGGAGAAAAAATAAACAAAAAGGAAAAGGTTACACCGCGCTGGAGAAAAGGAAGACTATCCTACATAACGTCCCCCCGCATAACGTCCCCCCGTGGACAAATTTAATCTCACCGAGATTAATTATACAGGCACCAAGAAACCCGCGAACGCCAGAATCAAGACGAACAACGGAGCCAAGGCGTACGTGGTGGTTGCCGCTGCCGACCCGCTGGACGGCGCCGGCGCCGGTGACGGCGCGGTCCCCATCTCCAGGTTGCCAGCAGCCTCCTCGGTCGACGGGCCACCGGCCACCGGGGTCGGCGCGGCCTCAGGCGCGGTCTCCGTCTCTAGGTTGCCAGTAGCCTCCTCGGCCATCGGAGCCGGCGCGGCCTCCGTCGCCCCGGCACCGATGAGCACGAGACTTCCCTTCGCATCCAGGTTCTCCTGCGCGAACGCGTGCTTGGCCGGCACCCCATTGGCCACCGTCGAACCGACCTGCCAGATGTGGTTCACGGCTTCCATGCCTTTGGGCAGCTGCAGCGTGCCGTAGAGCCGCACCTTCCCGTCGGCGCCCTCGTCAGCAGCGAGCTCGGTGGCCTCGAACGCGATCGGCGTGGACACCGCGCTGAGCGGGCGGTACCCTGTGAGGTTGTACGTGTTCACGACGTATGCGCCGCTGCTCTTGAAGGCGACGAGCGTCTGCGCGCCCTTCATGCCCTCGCCGGTGGGGTTGATCCCCCAGGCCACCCAGCCGGCGCCACTCGTGCCGGGCGGCTTGGCCGCGAACGCCAGGGAGAGCGACGAGGCCGCCGCGTCGTAGGTCCAGTGCAGCGAGGCGCCGAGGGTCGGGAGGTCCTCGCACGTTGCGTAGCTCCTGCCGACCGGGAACTCCTCGCTCTCGCAGGCTCCACCGGCTGCCAGCATTGCCTCCGGTGACGCCACCAGCAGCAGGAGGGCCAGCTGGAGGATGGAGCGGCGCCGGTGGTGCATCGTGGTCGCGAATGCCATGTCTTCGGGCGGCGCCAGGTAAAGAGTATAGACACCAGCTATATATCTAGAGGTTTTGAGTTGATGTTTGGAGAGAAGCGCACAGTCATGGTTTATATAGGGTAGGGAGCTCGAGAACGAGCCGGCCGGCCGGGGTGGTGGCCATGGTGGGGGGTGCAATGTATCTTGGAGTAGTTGACCTGCGATGCCACGTTCTCAACGATTTCATAGCCATCAGGTGGCCTCGAGAGTACATGAACCCTTGTAATGTCATTATGTCCATAATGGTACGGAAAGTAGTAATCTTGTTTGGTGTAGTACAAGCAGTTGAGGATGTTGTGAGTGTAGGGCACGATGGAGGGAACGGAAATGGTAACCTAAGCATATGCGTCATCACAACCCAACGGAGTCAATGATTAAATAAAGGAAGCATAATCGTTCTTTTCCTCCTCTTGCCTCCTGACTGCTGTGACCTAGCCGCCGCCGGTCGATCTTCCCCGGCTTCCCGAACGAGGCCCTTGCATTTGGTTAAATTTCGTGTTTTGACCCTTTTCTTAAAAGCTGAGCGTGATCTAATTTTAGTTTGTAAAAAATTTGAGATTTGATCTTTTTCTTACCGTTAAGGTTTATGACGGTAGGGTATAACAGCCTATTGCTGAGGACCCTGACGGTAGGAGTGTACGACCTACCGTAATTCTTGTTTAAGTATCGGACACAGTGCATGTTCACATCTATTGTCGGACACCTTGACGATAGAGTTGTATAGGCTACCACCAATATATTTAGCGGTAGTGGTGCATCACGTTGTCGTGGATAAATTTCCTACTGCCAGCGACCTCGACGGTAGGCTTTTATACCCAACCACCACAGACCCCAGCGATAGGGAAATGGTCAGATCCCTGAGTTTTTACAAAATAGGGTTAGATCTCGATCAACTTTGGTAAAAGGATCAAAACACGAAATTTTGCCCCGTGTATCGCTCTAGCAACGGGAGGGGGGAGACCCATGGCGTAGGGTAAGAGATAAATTTTGCTTTATCTTTGATCGATGGTGGCAAGACGACAACGTTGTTTGTGACATGGAATAAGGTATCCCCGCCTCTTCGTTCAGGTAATGCTTCTTTGTATCGCGGGAAGCATGTCGAGGATCATGTGTCCATGGATCTACCTTTTCTTCTGCAGGTTTGTCTTGGTGGCGTTGTCATATGGAACATGCAATGTGGGTGTGTATCTTTTGATCCCTCGGTTTCAGTTTCGACCGGTGAAAGTTGGCCAACCTCGGCCTAGTCAGGAGCGTATGAGATTTGTGATCCCTGGCTATATCTGGCCGGACATGGACATTCTGCATGCCCTCTCTAAATTTTTCTACTTCTGGATGGTTATTTGCTACACAAATCACGGCCGCCGATGCCTTCCTTGTGGTGAATTGGACTTCATTAATAAACTAGGGGTTTACAATCCAGATTACATAAAGTAACAATTTCGCTTGGTGCATGTGCAACCAATCTCGTCCGACGTTTTCTGATCTACACCAAGTACTTCTCGACCGCTACTTCTACCATCTCTTAGGTTTTAACAACTTTGCTCCACTAAGAAGGAAGCCTAGAAGCAACAATGAGCTTTGCTCATGGCGCCAACGAGCTTTGCTCATGGCGCCAACGGTGAATGGAGGAAGAGGACTTCAACACCCCCAACAAATTAGATGTAATTTGCAGCTTATATAGTGTATTTACAAGGGTCGATGTTACTTAATATACAACCTTCGGTATATTTTCCCAACATACATCACCTCTCATATATAATAAGGATGACATATATTTTCCAAGAATAATAAGGTGATGTTGCATATGGAAGTGAACCGTGTTCTATCTAATTGGAACCCGTTAAACCCTAAATGCTATTGAACCAACGTTTTCTAGGAGTGTTTTTTCTAGGGAACGTCCTGTGGTACGATCAATTTTCATGTGTGAATCTCAAACCGACACAAGTGGTTATTACAGTTTGCTCCATTAACCCCTTTGAGTGAACAGTGAGAGTAAGACACTAGTGAGTGTAAGACACTAGGGACGTGTACTGATCTCCTCCAACTTCACAAAACTTCAGAAAACCAGATTCCTTGCCCAGCTTCTTGCTTCACCTCGTGATTCCCAAGCGTTCGGCGTTGTACGTAGCTTCTCCCATCGCTAAAGCCCAGTTGGGAGGTTGTTGTCCTGGTGGGGTGCCAGTTTGGGCCGTTGTTTGGGCTTGACATCGAGGGAACGAGCCCCTGTACCGATTCGGTCGAGGGAATCACCAGCGATATGTTCCGGAGATCGTACCGATTGAATTAGCTTCACTTGGCGGTGGCATTTTGATTGTAATATTGGCTAACTTCATCTTCTCGTCTCGGTGGAGCTGGGTCGACCGTGCTTCGCGTTTTTGTACTGCGGTCGATTATAGCTTCATGAAGCTAGCTTGATCGTTATTTCGTTCAGCTCATATCCACTTCATAAATTTGTGAAGTGTGGAGCTAGAGAAGATGCGAACACGCCCTAAGTGTTCGCTCCCCATGGTAATCTGAGTGAACGATCCGACCTTGTCTTTACCTTCCAATGGTAATCACATCCGGATGGTAAATTCTATATTTAGAGCATGACAATTTCCGACAATTTGCTCTGATGTAGCATGGCAATTCACTAACATTTAGGCTTTTTTCTCATATATCATGTCAATTCTCTGATGCAGCATTGCAAGACTACCAGCGGTAATCGTGGCAATTCATGGACATGTGTAACGGCTTTTTTTTCTTTAGCTGGCAATTATCTACACCGCACGATGGAAAATCTATGAAAGCATGACAATTCACTCCGCTGCAGCATGGCAAATTCATATCACTTCTTTCTGCTAGTGTGGCAATTTTTTCTTTTCACATGACAAATCTTTCTGTAATCTCATGTCAAATATGGAGCCGGCTCCTCTGACGTGCGGCATCCTGCCGTTCGGTCACTGACATGTGAACCAGATTCCCCGTGGGCCCACGTGTCAGTGACCGAACGGCAGGGTGCCACGCGGCAGGGATCCTCGTCCGTCAAATATATGTGTGATAGCATGACAATTCCTGAGCGTTCGTGGAATTGTTTTTTTAAGAAACACTCTTTGGTGGCGTTGTTCACTGAAACGAACCTTGTGTAATTAAGGAACGTGTGTTTGCTTGGGTGACCTACCTGAGAAATCATCAAACGCGTTATCGGCACCCACTACAAATCCAAATTACGTTGTTTGATCAGCCTGATCCAAGAAACTCGAGCTCATTATTGGCTACATGATGAGAACATGAGACCTAATCTCCGCCTTCATCTAAAAAAGATAAATGAATTCTCATTTCACATGGTTCATGCAAAGTGCAATTTTGTCATAGATCAACTCATGATACCAGAATTTGGGTTTAGGAGTGTCGGAATTAAGGTCAATGATGATATTAGCCAGTTCTTCCAAACTTATAAAGGTCTTAGGCAAGGAGACCCAATGTCTCTTATCCTATTTAACGTGGTTGCAGATATGTTAGCAATACTGATAGGAAGGGCTAAGGAGGAAGGCATGGTAGGGGGACTCGTACCACATCTAGTGGATGGTGGGGTGTCCATACTATAATATGCGCATGTCACTATCTTGTTTATGGAGCACGATGTAGCAAAAGCAAGAAATATGAAGCTTATTCTATGCTTGTTCGAACAACTGTCGGGCCTAAGAATTAATTTTCACAAGAGCGAATTGTTTTGTTTTGGGAAAGCCAAAGACGAGCAAGACAACTACAAACAGTTGTTCGGATGTGAATTGGGAAGCCTACCGTTTACATATCTGGGTATACCAATTCACCATCATAAGCTAACAAAAAAAGAATGGAAGAGCATAGAGGATCGTTTTGAGAAAAGGCTAAGTTGCTGGAAAGGCAAGCTTTTGTCTTACTGGGGACGGCTTATTCTGATTAATTCGGTCCTAACGAGTATGCCGATGTTCCTCTTGTCCTTCTTCGAGATACCGGTAGGGGTTCGTAAAAGACTGGACTTCTATCGATCCCGGTTCTTTTGGAACAACGATGAAGTTAAGAAGAAATATAGGTTGACTAGATGAGACATCATTTGCTGACCCAAGGACCAGGGAGGTCTGGGGATCGAGAATTTAGAGGTAAAGAACATATGTCTGCTTAGTAAGTGGCTATTCAGACTATCTGTAGAGACTGAAGGTATGTGGGTACAAATTTTGAGAAATAAGTACTTACAATCTAAAACCCTGGCCCAAGTATCTGTTAGAACCACGGATTCACCTTTCTGGAAAGGTCTGATGAAGATGAAAACAGATTTCTTCAGTAGAACCAAGTTCACTATTGGCAATGGTGGGCCAATGAGATTTTGGGAAGATACGTGGTTGGGGGAGGAGCCCCTAGCTGTACAGTATCCAGCTCTCTATACTATTACGCAACGAAAAGATGCGTTCGTTGCCTCAATATTATAGTCAGTACCTCTAAATATTCAGTTTCGACGTGCTTTGATAGGCCATAGATGGGGTAATTGGTTGCACTTAGTCAGGAGACTTATGGATGTCCAGTTATCTGACGAGCCCGATAGGCTTTAGTGGAAGCTAACCACGACCGACATCTTTTCAGTTAAATCGATGTATTTGCACCTTATTGACACAACGGTAATATCAAAATCGATTCATATTTGAAGGGTCAAGGTACCCTTAAGAATCAAAGTCTTTATGTGGTTTGTGCACAAAAAGATGGTTCTCACCAAGGATAATTTATCGAAACGTGGTTGGCAAGGGAATACAAGATGTAGCTTTTGTGATCATGAGGAAACAATCAAACACCTCTTTCTCCAGTGCCCGTTAGCAAAATATTGTGGCAAACAATTCGCATAGCCTTTAATATCACTCCCCCGAATAGCATTGATACGTTGTTTGGTACGTGGCTAAATGGGGTGGATATAGGCTTAGCTAGACATATTCGCATAGGGGTGTGTGCACTTTTATGGGCAATATGGAATTATAGAAATGACGTGGTTTTTAACAGACGACCACATACACACTTTTTGCAGGTACTACACAGGGCATCGGCGTTGATCCGTACGTGGTCGTTACTCACTCCTGCAGAAACCAGGGAGCCTTTGGTTATTGGATCTATCCGGTGGGAGATGGTAGCACGGGATATCTACAACCGGTTTGGATGGCGGTCCAGTAATAGGATAGATGGTTAGGCATCTAGGCCTATTTTTGCCGGTTGTGGCACTATTGGTTTCTTTTATTTTTGAACTTGACTTTTTAGCTCATTGAGAGCTTGTTCGGAACCGCAGACTATGTGTTTTCCCAGTTAATAAAGGGGCCGTATGCATCATCATGATGCAGAGGCCGGAGATAATCCTCCTTTTCTAAAAAAACAATTACACCCAACCTTTGCATCAACAAGATGTTCAAAAATATTAGGGATGCACACAACTAAGAAAAAAATGAGAGAAAAAGAAAATAAGACCCGTTGCGATGATGAATCACTCGCAACAACAACACTCTAACCACCCCGAAGACAACACCTGGACTACAAAAAAGATTCTTCGAAAGCAACGCCTTCAAGAAGGAAACAATGTACAAACGTTGTCCTCGCCGGATAGAAGATCTTGGGTTTTCACCTTGGAAAAAGTCCCAGAATCCAAAACAATGCCTTCAGCAAGACCATTACCAGGTACAAGCAATGAAGGCCAGACCTTGGATTCTCACCCTGAAAATCGCGACTCGGTACTATAAGATCACCACCAAGAATGCAATCCACCTGTGATGCCACCCCCGCTTTCCAAGGCTACTGCTGCAAGTTGCCAAACACCTAACACACAGGGAGAACCTGTGTCACATAGTCTTCATCGCAACCAGTACCCTCTCCGCCATTACTAACCCCTGACCGCAGCCACCATGACTTTCTCCATCTCAGTCAGTTTCATGGAAATCTATATTAAGACATGTCCCATGGCATCGACAAGAAGACGAAGCTTCGCACCACGGCCAAATGAAGCTTCTCTCGCTCAGGATAAGGATACGACAATTTGGGTTCATACATCCATCATTTCAATGAAGCACGATTAATGCCATTCCTTGAATGATTTACAAAACGAATGGGTATAGATGTAATCATGTTATGATGGTACTGTTAATGGTATTGGTAAAAACATAAACATGTTTTGTTTAATGCATGTATCGGTCACAAGCATAGAAAATTTGTCACTCTCCACATAAGCAATTTCCTTCTCATTCGTAATAGTGGGAGCAAACTCAACAAAATAACTATCATGAGATACTTGATTGACATAACCACTTTGAATATTAAAATCATGATGACAAGTTTCATGGTTACTATCACTCTTTATAGCATACATGTCATCATCATAATCATCATAGATAGTAGGCATGTCATTATCATAACAAATTTGCTCATCAAAACTTGGGGAACTAAAAATATCATCTTCATCAAACATAGCATCCCCAAACTTGTGGCTTTGCAAATCATTCATCTGGGATTTTTTTACCAATTCACATAATATATGTTGCAGTCGCGTGAGAAGATCCATGACATTGTGGAGAAAGCAGGCAGTCACCAACTGATCCTTGTGTCGGTGGGCTTCTCGCAACAAGGGAATAAGTAAAAGATCGAGGAATAGCATGCTTGTGTTTCTCCTCATCGGGGACTGGTGGTAGAGGACACCAATCTAAGGAGGACGAGATTAGGGCAGGAACTAGGCTAGAACTGGCTTCTACTCTCTACATGAGGATTGGATCGTCGGAGGAGAATATAGGTTTGTTTTTAATAAAGGTGAATTTTATTAACCCAAAATAAAGCTCCAAAGGGATACAAACATAATGAGCACACACCCGGCCTCTGCATGGCTAGGATGCACACACACACACACACACAAACACACACGCCAACCCGTGCGCCCGTGCATACACACACACACATAATCGTACCCGACAAGTAGCAAAGTCATATAAAACCAAAGCTATGCCTCTGTGGAGTAAAAGGAGAAAAAAACTTCAAAGTGATCAAAACAATGATCAACAAGTTACAACAGCAACCATATCCGCACCAATCATTTTTGACATCACAAGTTACAAAGAAAAAAGGTCTCCAATAACAACGCCCGAAGCTACTTGCCAAAGAATATAGGATGGGGAGAAAGAATTCACATTGTGGATTGTGTGAAAGTTGGGCCGAGAAAGAAAGCTCACTATGGTAACATACTAATGCAAAACGATTGAAGTGGGTATCTGCGGAATTGCTACTTGCGGTTGTTTGTATTCACTTGATGCCATATCACGAGTCAATAATGAGCACCCTTTATAAAAAAACTTTATTTTTCTGATCCATGAATAACGTTCCATCACATGGAAAACATGTTCCTATCACATGGGATCGTAATTCTGTTGCATGAGAAAATTGTTTTCATAGCGCAACATGAATGTTTCCATGTATTCGAAAAGGAAAAAAACGCGTATGAAAAAATAGCAGTTCTACCGTCTATGAAAAACACTTTCATCACGCGACCATATTTCCATCACAACAACAATGTGGCATGGGTAAATATGGATTACGAGTTATTGGGGGAGAATGATCACTTATCCTGTGAAAACGGGGAACTATTTTATTTTTATTTGCAGAAAAAAGGTAGCTATTACTCAGTAGTAACAAGTTCTGATTTATGAGATTTATTACATACAAATCCATTATAAACTCCCTTCAAATTAGATGCATTTCTTTGGTGCATGGAAAATGTGAGCTAGGGAGGTAGTTAAGGAGCACAATTAGGTGGGAACTCGCTGCTCTCATGGTTTGTCGATCACTCTGTACATTAGATCGACGGCAAAGCACTAATGTGATGAGGTCTCATGCAAACCACGTGAGAAACCAACACCAACTTAGCTCCCTGTGATGTTCGATCTATATATAAACATGTCCATCCAAGGACATTTGCTCGGGATCTCTATTACCATATCATATTTCTTTTACCTGTTCGTTTCATAGTTATATTGTGACTTTGGAGGAAACCAAGTTGATGTCCACAATGATTAAGTCCAAACAAGTGTGCATACTAGGCATCATTTCCCAAGTGCTTGATGTCAGTGAAAAGTGGGTCATACAAAGTTAGTCCATAATGTCGTTACGGCGTTGCCGTTAATGAGAAAACTAAAGTTAGTGTAACGTGTCTCCATAGGGACATGTAGTTTTTGCTCCTGAGCTCATATGCTCCCTCATGAATAGTAAAATTGAAAAAATAGTAAAAAATTCAAAAAATTCTAATTCTTTTTGTGGTAAACTTTGACAAATGCTTTGTATGCTTGCAAAAAACAAACAAAATTGATGGTCCAAAAATGCTAGTTTTGAATACATTTTGGGCTATTGATTTTGTTTTTTCTGCTGCGACTTCCACGAATGTTATTTCATGCTGAATTTTGATATGCCTGTAAAACATTTGTCAAAGTTTATCGCCAAAAAAATTCAGAAGTTTTTGAATTGTTTACTATTTTTTTTAGTGTTTACGAAGGAGCATTTGAGCTCAGAAGTAGAATAAGACTTTCGTCTCCATAGGTGCTATACTTGAGTGGTTGAGGCACGCCATAACTGACGAACAAGTTTTGACTTACGGAAGCACGTCAAGGGCAGGTCTGGTGGTACGAAGGCTGTACATAATTGATCATAGTCTTGGACATTTTATGACCAACATAATTTCTTAGGATCTGCTCATGCTCTTGATCTTTCTTCGCATATTCCGAATTATTTGTCTTATTTAATTTAGATCCTTGGCAGCTTAAAGTTCTTTGGGTTGATTATTTTCTCGAATGCCTAAGCAGTATGATACAAGCAAATAGGAATGACCTCCGCCCGTTCTTATCACTAATTGAGTTCTCTTCTACTTTTTCCTTGACCAACTAGGGATATGTTATTCTAAGAACATAATTACAACAAGAGAACACAATCTTAATTACAAAAATTAGAAACCAAACATTGGTTAACATGCATCTTTTTCCTGTTCCTTTTTTTACGAGACCTAATAGTTTCTCAAGCATATCCTCCGTAATTTAATCCTGCATCCTCTAAAAGGTTGTTTTTAGGTATTAAACTTTCCTTCATCTATCAACCCCCTCCCCCCCCCCCCCCCCCGATTAACACGCCCACCCAATTTTTTTTGCCGATTCATCAAAAAGGTTGCGCAAATAGGTCAATAAAATGCACCACATTTGAAAACAAACATGAACAATTCAAATGCACCACATCACTGTTCATGATGAGCATTTGTAAACTTTATCCAACCCAACGAACAACTAAAACATTAGCTTATTTTTTGACAAAAGGCACCAAATTAATAAGATCATTCGGGTTGGGGATGACCGAGGAAGGCGTGTTGCACCCGTAGTTTTTTTTACTAAGAACATCCCACTCTAGAGAAAATTCAAACCGAGTTAGTGGAAGGAAAGTTGGGGGTGGGGGAGCTAAATTAGGAGAACTGATTTTTTGAGGGATCTGGTAATTAAAGATGCTCTAATGGGAAGCTTTGCAATATCTCATAAGTGACAGTTCCTAACCATCATGACAATGGTACTAATGTACTAATCCACATAGGAAGGCCATACCAATAATTTACTTTCATTTTTTTCTTTATTCTGATTTGACTTTGATATCTTTTTAAAATAGTTATCATATGTTGCATGTTTGTTTTTGGCATTCAAGGTTTGCTTGCACTCTCTATTTCTTTTCTACCTGTTGTAGCCAGTCGTTTAGGTCATATTGCGATGCACGTATTTCGTTGGACTTGGCATGGATAAGGGGGTTGTGCATGAGCCCTGGCTCAACCACACCTTTCCCTTTTACAAGTTCTCGGACCAAATCATTACCACCACACAGGTTTGTGTAACCAGTTCGATTACCTCAATTCAATAAGTCACGATAAACATTTATGCCATAACTAGCACGACATGCCTCACAAATGTGTGGGGTTCATATTTAGTATGTCGAAAATGACTATGAAATAACTGTATGGGTTTATGGATATTCATATTATGCAATAGGAAAGTGCCATGCTCTTAGATTTTCTTGCCTTTTGTGACTGGTAGTTTTGTTGCTATATCTGTCGATCTACCAACTTTGGACTTACAATGAAAGTTGGGGCTATAAGATTTACATTCCGTATGTTTATCTTTTCCATGTGGATTTAAGTTATCACCCCCCCCCCCTTTATACCATTTTTACGTTGTCACTTTGTATTGTAGAGATGAGAATTCCTAGAATATGCTAGGTTATTATATTTTACCTAAGAGTAATTGATGTGTTGAGCATGTGACCATAAGAGCCAAATGCTTAATCTAAGATTTTTTTACCGTGTTGTGGTTTTTTCTTCATAGAACTTTTCTCTCATAAAATTACGACACGGTCACTTGCGAACCATAGATCAAATCTGGCATGTTCTTTAGGTTATCATGTTTGATAAGTTTGTGCGTACAACCTGCATGGTATTGTATGGAATAAAGGTTCTTAGCTTCATGATGTGCCCTTCACGCACTAGTGAAAAAAGGCCCATTTGTCCCGGTTCGCTTACGAACCGGGACAGATGGGGCTACACGTGGCTGCTCCGCCGAGCCCAGGCAGGAGGGCCTTTGGTCCCGGTTGGTAACACCAACCGGGACCAAAGAGCGTCCACGCGTCAACAGCTGAGGAGCTGTTTCTTTTGAAAATGGGGGGGGGGGGTTGAGGATTTTGGAGGGTTAATTTAGGGGTTTCATGTATTTGTTAGATAGCTAATAGAGAAAAGTGATCTCTCTTACCTCCGTGCTTGGTCACGACGCTACGTAATATATTTATAGATAGAACATATAACACAATTTAATCATCATTTTTGTCAATGAGACATCATATAACAAGTTGGTCACTAGTCATAATCACAACTCCTCCTCCTCCTCCTCATCATCATCAACTCTAACACATCGTAGCACATAATAACACATTGTACCTAGGACCTACGTACTCCTATCTCATAGAACCTACTCTACCCTCTCTTAGGTACAATATCATAAAACAAGATAGGCCCTGACTCTCCATTATGGAGAACGGAGATCATCCTGTCTCTCATTCTTGGCTTACGCACAATGTTGCTTCCAAGTAGCTCTCTACGATTGAGCATACATTTTTTCCAATCTTTGATTGTCATGACTCCATCGGTTTTAGAAATCCGATATGGACAGGAGTGATGCTTAGGCTGACCTGGCTGTGGTGGCCTAAGCTCGTAACAACAACGCGACCTCTCGGAAACATCAGATGAGGCACACAATCCTCCGGGATTTTCTGTTGAAAAATATAGTAATAACTTTGTAGTTAGCAATGTAGTTTAGTTTTAAAAGAATTTATGCAAAAGATGCACGACTGTCGTAATAGTAGAATTAAAATCTTACCATGCAATCTCCATGGATGTTACCGTAGTTCACCACGTGCACTAGTGGCACGTACTGACCATAATGTGCAGGAGTTTGATAATAGCTATTGTAATTCTCAAGATGACTAAGAAATGTGGTAAGATGACCTTTCTTCTTATAAGTTAATTCTGCTTCATCACTGTAGTAGTAGGTTCTGTCTACCATCTTCCGTACATTTTGTGAAGAATGAAAATAAACTGTCAATGCAAATAAGTTGTCAACTATTTTTAAATAAACAATATAAATTACTTAATAAATATGGTTGAGAAACTCACATAATGGTAGAACTGGAGGCGTCTGCACATCGACCCAGATGTCGATATTACCTTCAATTTCATCTTCCGGACGAATATCAAAGGTGATAAGCATATTAGGCTCAAATGCATAAGCCTTGCATAGTGCTTGCCAATTTTTGCATTCAAAATAACAATAGGTGTCTGCATGGTACAATTTTACCGCAAAAGTAAAACCATGCTCGGTCCTCAAGTAAACTATCTTTACCTTCATATTTTTTTTAGTATTAAAACCAATCTTATCCAAGACAACAATTCTTGCATGGTAGGGGATACGCTAGTAGAACAGTAAATACTTAAAATTAATTATAATTTAAAGCAAAAGAGGCAAAAGTCATGCTTAATTACGAAAAAAGACTTGTCATTCTGACTTACTGTATCCACTTCGAAGGTCTCATCCAGCACGATGCTGAAGTGCCTACCATCAACTAGGAAAGTCTTGTCACACAGGTCGCGTTCGTCTTTGCAGTATTCACACATACCGAATTCACTTTCGTCATCATACATTTTCTATGTTCATAGTTGAAACATTTAAAATCGATCGAAGGAAACTACGTGAAAACTGATCAACACACAGATCACTATTACTCAATATGCAACGGGTTGACTTTAGGTCTGTCGAGTCTTTCCTTCCTAAACTCTCATCTCACGTATATGATGGGCACTCCCTCTGATATTGCGACCGTCGATGATGGTGGCTCCTCCATTCGTCCCCAAGTGCATTACACCAAAATGTCTTGCACACGGGAACGAAGGAGAAGCGACCCCCACGACAACAGTCGGGATTCTTCCTCTCTCATATATATATATATATATATATATATATATATATGGTGGACACTCTCCCTCACTGAAAGACACACAATGAGCCGAAACAGACCTAAAATCAACCCGTTTCATATATCGAGCAATGACGTAGAAAAAATTCCTTATGTTTTACCGGAGTGACTTGCAAATCACAAATACATTTATAATGAACTCGAATATAATATCAGTAATACATCATCCCGAATAATCCAGTTCAAGAATTACGGCACTCTTTGGATCCTAATGCGTGTGTGACTTTCGGTCCGTCAAGGCTTTCCTTAAGTAACTCTTATATCTCATGGTGTGTTGGTGCGCTCTCTCTCACACTGATATGGTGGTGTGTATATGTTGGTGGGCACTCTCTCACAGTAATAGTTCTACCGCCAATGATAGACGCCCCACCTCTTCTCTTCTTGCGCAATATATTGACGAGTATATCGCAAAGAAGAGAAGAAAGATGAGGAACCCCTCACGACAACAGTCTCGATTCTGTTGGAAATATGCCGTAGAGGCAATAATAAATTAGTTATTATCATATTTCCTTGTTCATGATAATCGTTTATTATCCATGCTATAATTGTATTGAATGGAAACACATTACATGTGTGGGTAAATAGACAACACTTTGTCCCTAGTATGCCTCTAGTGAACTAGCTCATTGATCAAAGATGGTCAAGGTTTCCTAGCCATTGACATGTGATGTCATTTGATAACGGGATCACATCATTAGGAGAATGATGTGATGGACAAGACCCAAACTACAAACGTAACATATGATCTGTCAGTTTGTTGCTACTGTTTTCTGCATGTCAAAGTATGTGTTCCTATGACCATGAGATCATGCAACTCACTGACATTGGAGGAGTACCTTGTGTGTATCAAACGTCGCAACGTAACTGGGTGACTATAAAGGTGCTCTACAGGTATCTCCGAGGGTGTCTGTTGAGTTGGCATGGATCAAGACTGGGATTTGTTACTCCGTGTGACGGAGAGGTATGCCAGGCCCACTCGGTAATACAACATCACAATAAGCCTTGCAAGCAATGTGACTAAGTGTTAGTCACGGGATCTTGTATTACGGAACGAGTAAAGAGACTTGCCGGTAACGAGGTTGAACTAGGTATGGAGATACCGACGATCGAATCTTGGGCAAGTAACATACCGAAGAACAAAGGGAACATCATACGGGATTAACTGAATCCTTGACACAGAGGGTCGACCGATAAAGATCTTCATAGAATATGTAAGAACCAATGTGGACATCCAGGTCCCGCCATTGGTTATTGACCGTAGAGGTGTCTCGGTCATGTCTACATAGTTCTCGAACCCGCAGGGTCTGCACACTTAAGGTTTGGTGACGTTTCGGTAGTATAGAGTTATGTATGGTGGTGACCGAAGGTTGTTAGGAGTCCCGGATGAGATCCCGGATGTCCCGAGGAGCTCCGGAATGGTCCGGAGGTAAAGATTCATATATAGGAAGTCCTATTTTGGTCGCCAGAAAAGTTTCGGGCTCATTGGTAGTGTACCGGGAGTGCCGGTAGTGTACCGGGGGACCATCGGAAGAGGTATTTCGACCCAAGAGGCTACATTGGCTGTGGGAGGATGGAAACCAGCCCTTAGTGGGCTGGTGGAAGTCCTCTAAGAGGCCCATGTGGCTGGACTTGAGAAATAAAGAAAGAAACTGCAAAAGGTGGGAATAGACTCCAAGTAGGAAAGGAGCAATCCTAGTCCTACTAGGATTGGAAGAGGACTCCTCCAATCCTCCTTGCGCAACAGGCAAGGCAGGGCTGCCTTGTGCGCCAGCCCTCCTCCTCCCTCCCTCTTATATATACTGGATGTATTGGGTGTTTTGCACTTGATTTGACGGCCACGTGCTACCCGTTCCACCGGTGCTCCTCTAGATCGGATTTCCGCAGTGCTTAGGCGAAGCCCTGCCGGAATTGCTCCACCACCATCACCGGAGCGCCGTCACACTGCCGGTGAACTCTTCTTCCTCTCCACTTCCTCTTGCTGGATCAAGACGGTGGAGATCGTCATCAAGCTGCACGTGTGCTGAACGCGGAGGTGTCGTCTGTTCGGCGCTAGATCGGAAGGACCGTGAACAAGATCGCGAGACGGTTCGTGATGAGTTCACGGGACGGATCGTGATGAGATCGCGGGACGGACCATGATGAGATCACGGGACGGATCGTGATGAGTTCGCGGGACGGATCGTGATTGGATCGTGGGACGGATCGTGATCGCAGGACGCTCGGCGATTTGGATCACGAAGATGTTCGACTACACCAACCGCGTTTCTTAACGCTTCCCGCTTAGCGATCTACAAGGGTATGTAGATCCACTCTCCCTCTTGTAGATTTTCATCACCATGGATAGATCTTGCGTGTGCGTAGGAATTTTTTTGTTTCCCATGCAACGTTCCCCAACAGTGGCATCATGAGCTAGGTCTATGTCTAGATCAAATCTCGAGTGGAACACAAAAGGTTTGTGGGCGTTGATGCTTAGATTGCTTCCTCCCTTGGTCGGATTTTGGTTCAGCGGTATTGTGAGATGAAGCGGTCCGGACCAACATTACTCGTACGCTTACGAGAGACCGGTTCCCTCGACGCAACTTGTTGCCTAGATGGCTTGCGGGTGGCAGTTTCTCTCACTTTAGTTGGATTGGATTCGACAAAGGCGGTCCTTGAGAAGGTTGAAAAGCAACTAGTGTATCACCGTTGTGGTTTTTGCGTAGATGAGAATTGTTCTTGCTAGATACCCGTAGCATCCACGTAAAACATGCAACAACAATTAGAGGACGTCTAACTTGTTTTTGCAGGGTATGTTGTGATGTGATATGGCCAATTACATGATGTGATATATGTGATGTATGAGATGATCATGTGATGTATAGATTATCATGACTTTCATGTCGATGAGTACGACAACGGCAGGAGCCATAGGGTTGTCTTTAATTATTGTATGACCTGCGTGTCAATCATTAAGCGCTATGTAATGCTTTAGTTTATCGCTAAACGGTAGCAATAGTAGTAGAAGCATGTTGGGCGCGACAACCCCAATGGCGACACGTTGATGGAGATCAAGATGATGGAGATCATGGTGTCTTGCCGGTGACGATGGAGATCATGCCGGTGCTTTCAAGATGGAGATCAAAAGCACAAGTTCATGGCCATATCATGTCACTTATGATTTGCATGTGATGTTAATCCTTTTATGCACCTTGTTTTGCTTAGGACGACGGTAGCATTATAAGGTGATCCCTCACTTAAATTTCAAGATGAATTGTGTTCTCCCCGAGTGTGCACCGTTGCGAAAGTTCGTCGTGTTGAGACACCACGTGATGGTCGGGTGTGATAGACTCTACGTTCACATACAACGGGTGCAAGCCAGTGTTGCACATCGGAACACTCGGGTTAAACTTGACGAGCCTAGCATGTACAGACATGGCCTCGGAACACAAGAGACCGAAAGGTCGAACATGAGTCATATAGTAGATATGATCAACATAATGATGTTTACCATTGTAACCACCTCAACTCACATGATGATCGGACTTGAGTTGGTGAATTTGGATCATGTATCACTCGAATGACCGGAGGGATGTCAATTTGAGTGGGAGTTCTTAAGTAATATGATTAATTGAACTCATTATCATGAACATAGTCAGTAGTGTCTTTGCAAATTATGTTGTAGATTACTTGCTCGCGCTATAGCTCCCTTGAATTTTTATATGTTCCTAGAGAAATAGAGTTGAAAGATGATGGTAGCAATATTGCGGACTGGCTCCGTGATCGGAGGATTGTCCTCGTTGCTGCACAGAATGCTTATGTCCTTAATGCACCGCTCGGTGCGCCAACCCCTCTAGCATCGTCTGTAGATGTTGTGAACATCTGACAGGCACGTTCTGATGACTACTTGATAGTTTAGTGCGTCATGCATTACGGCTTAGAATTGAGGCTCCGAAACGTTTTGAACGTCACGGAACATATGAGATGTTCTAAGAGCTGAAATTAGGATCTCAGGCTCATGCCCATGTTGCGAGATATGAGATCTCCAACAAGATTCTTTGCCTGCAAGATGAATGAGAATAGCTCAATCGTTGAGCATGTGCTCAGATTGTCTGGGTGCTACAATCGCTTGAATCAAGTGGGAGTTCATCTTCCAGATAAGATAGTGATTGATATAGTTCTCCAAGTCACTTTCACTAAGCTACTAAAACTTGGTGATGAACTATAAAATGCCAGGGATAGAATTAATAATCCCTGAGCTGTTCGCGATGTTTGACACCGCGAAGGTAGAAATCAAGAAGGAGCATCAAGTGTTGATGGTTAGTATAACCACTAGTTTCGAGAAGGGCAAGGGCAAGGTGGGAAACTTCATGGATGGCAAGTCAGTTGCTGCTCCAGTGAAGCAACCCAAAGTTGAACCCAAACCCGAGACTAAGTGCCTCAATTATGAGGAGAGAGGTCGCTGAAGCGGAACAACCCTAGATACTTGGTAGATAAGAAGGCTGGCAACGTCGACAGAAGTATATTTGATATACGTGTTATTGATGTGTACCTTGCTTGTACTCCTAGTAGCACCTGGGTATTGGATACCGGTTCGGTTGCTAAATGTTAGTAACTCGAAATAAATGCTACGGAATAAACGGAGAACTAGCTAAGTGTGAGGTGACGATGTGTGTTGGAAATGTTTCCAAGGTTGATATGATCAACATCGCACACTCTCTCTACCTTCGAGATTAGTGACGAACCTAAATAAATGTTATTTGGCGTTTTGCGTTGAGCATGAACGTGATTAGATCATGTTCATTGCAACACGGTTATTCATTTAAGTTAGAGAATAATGGTTATTCTATTTACATGAATAATACCTTCAACGGTCATGCACCCGGTAAGAATGGTTTGTTGAAACTTGATCGTAGTAATACACATGTTCATAACATTGATGCCAAAGATATACAAAGTTAATAATAATAGTACCACATACTTGTGGCACTGCCGCTAAATGTCATATTGGTATAAAACGCATGAAGAAACTTCATGCTGATGGATCTTTGGACTCATTCGATCTCGAATCGGTTGAGACATGCGAACCATGCCTCTTGGTCAAGATGACTAAGGACCCCGTTTTCTGTTTTGATGAAGCAGGCAAGTGATTTATTGGAAATGATACATGTTGATGTATGCAATCCAATGAGTCTTGTAGCGTGCGGTGGATATCATTATTTTCTTACCTTCACTGATGATTTGAGTAGATATAGTGTATATTTACTTAATGAAACACAAGTCTGAATCGTTTGAAAGGTTCAAGCAAATTCAGAGTGAAGTTTAAGATCATCGTGACAAGAAGATAAAAATGTTTGTGATATGATCATGGAGGTGAATATCTGAGTTACGAGTTTGGCATACAACTTTAGACAATGTGAAAGTTGTTTCACAACTCACGCCACCTGGAACACCATAGTGTGATGGTGTGTCCGAACGTCATAGTCGTGCTGTATTGGATATGGTGCGTGCTATGATGTCTATTATCGTTTTGTTACTATAATTTTGGGGTTATGCATTAGAGACGACTACATTCACTTTAAATAGGGCACCATCTAAATCCGTTGAGATGACATCGTGTGAACTATGGTTTGATAGAAACCTAAAGCTGTCATTTCTTAATGCTTGGGGCTACGACGCTTGTGTGGAAAATGTTTTCACCTAATGAGCTCGAACCCAAAGCGGACAAATGCATCTTCATAGAATACCCTAAGAACAGTTGGGTGAACCTTCTATCTCAGATCCAAGCATAAAATGTTTATTGCTAAAACTGGGTCCTTTCTCGAGAAAAAAGGTTTCTCTTGAAAGAATTGAGTGGGAGGAGGATAGAACTTGATGAGGTTATTGAACCTCTGCTTCAACCAGAAAGTAGCGCAGCGTAGAAAGATGTTTCTGTGAAGCCTACGTCAGTTAAAGAGGAAGTTAATGATGATGATCATGAAGCTTCGGATCAAGTTACTATCGACCTACGAGGAAAATAGAACTTGATGAGGTTATTGAACCCTCACTTCAACCAGAAAGTGGCGCAGCACAGAAAGATGTTTCTGTGAAGCCTACATCAGTTGAAGAGGAAGTTAATGATGATGATCATGAAGCTTCGGATCAAGTTACTATCAAACTTTGTAGGTCGACAAGGACGTGTACTGCTACTGAGCGGTACGACAACCCTGTCTTGGAGGTCATGTTGTTGGACAACGATGAACCTACGAACTATGGAGAAGCGATGATGGGCCCGAAAACCAACAAATGGTTAGAGGCCATGAAATTCGAGAAAAGATCCATGTATGAAAACCAAGTATAGACTTTGGTGGACTTGCTCGTTGGACGGCAGGTCGTTAAGTGCAAATGGATCTTTAAAATGAAAACAGACGCTGATGGTAAATGTTACCATTTGTAAAGCTCGACTTGTTGCAAAGTTGTTTACGACAAGTTCAAGGAGTTGACTGCGATGAGACTTTCTCACTCGTAGCGATGCTAAAGTCTGATGGAATTATGTTAGCAGTTGCTGCATTTTTCAATTACGAAATCTGGCAGATGGATGCAAAAACATCGTTTCCTTCCTTCAGGAAAGGTTGTATGAGATACAACCAGAAGGTTTTGTCAGTCCTAAGGATGCTAAAAGGTGTGCAAGCTTCAGTGATTCTTCTATGAACTGAAGCAAGCATCTCGAAGTTGGAATATACACTTTGATGAGGTGATCAAAGTTTTTGAGTCTATACAAAGTTTACGAGAAACTTGTATTTGCAATAAAGTGAGTGGGAGCACTATAGAGTTTCTGATAAGTATATGTGGATGACATATTGCTATTCGGGAATGATGTAGAATTTCTGGAGAGCATAAACGGTTGTTTGAAAAGAGTTTTTCAAAGGAAGACCTGGATAAAGCTACCTAATTGTTGAGCATCAAGATCTATAAATATAGATCAAGATGTTTGATAAGACTTTCAATGAGTACATACCTTGACAAGATTTTGAAAGAGTTCAAAATGGATTAGTCAGAGAGAAGTGTTCTCGCCTGCTTAGTAAGGTGTGAAGTTGAGTGAGACTCAAAGCTCAACCACAGTAGAAGAAAGAGAAAGGACGAATGTCATCCCCTATGCCTTAGCCATAGGCTCTGTATAGTATGCCATGCTGTGTACCGCACCTGTGTGTGCCTTGCCATGAGTCCGTCAAGGGGTACAAGAGTGATTCAGGAGTGGATCACTCGACAACGGTCAAGATTATCCTTAGTAACTAAAAGACTAAGGAGATGTTTCTCGATTATGGAGGTGATAAAGAGTTCATCGTAAAGAGTCACGTCGATGCAAGCTTTAACACCAATCCGGATGACTCGTAGTAGCAATCTGGATATGTATAGTGGAGCAGCCATTTGGAATAGTACCAAGTGGAGTGTGGTAGCAGTGTTTACGGTTTGACATAAAAATTTGCAAAGTACACACGGATCTGAATGTCGCAGACCCGTTGACTATAAGACCTCTCTCACATGCAAAGCATGATCGATCCCTAGAACTCATTGGGTGTTAGATTCATAACAATGCAAATCACATGGTGATGTGAACTAGATTATTGACTCTAGTGCAAGTGGGAGACTGTTGGAAATATGCCCTAGAGGCAATAATAAATTAGTTATTATCATATTTCCTTGTTCATGATAATCGTTTATTATCCATGCTATAATTGTATTGAATGGAAACACATTACATGTGTGGGTAAATAGACAACACTCTGTCCCTAGTATGCCTCTAGTGAACTAGCTCGTTGATCAAAGATGGTCAAGGTTTCCTAGCCATTGACATGTGATGTCATTTGATAACGGGATCACATCATTAGGAGAAGGATGTGATGGACAAGACCCAAACTACAAACGTAGCATATGATCGTGTCAGTTTGTTGCTACTGTTTTCTGCATGTCAAAGTATGTGTTCCTATGACCATGAGATCATGCAACTCACTGACATCGGAGGAGTACCTTGTGTGTATCAAACGTCGCAACATAACTGGGTGACTATAAAGGTGCTCTATAGGTATCTCCAAGGGTGTCTGTTGAGTTGGCATGGATCAAGACTGGGATTTGTTACTCCGTGTGACCGAGAGGTATCCCAGGGCCCACTCGGTAATACAACATCAGAATAAGCCTTGCAAGCAATGTGACTAAGTGTTAGTCACGGGATCTTGTATTACGGAACGAGTAAAGAGACTTGCCGGTAACGAGGTTGAACTAGGTATGGAGATACCAACGATCGAATCTCGGGCAAGTAACATACCGAAGAACAAAGGGAACATCATACGGGATTAACTGAATCCTTGACATAAAGGTTCGACCGATAAAGATATTCGGAGAATATGTAGGAACCAATGTAGACATCCAGGTCCCACCATTGGTTATTGACCGTAGAGGTGTCTCGGTCATGTCTACATAGTTCTTGAACCCGCAGGGTCTGCACACTTAAGGTTTGGTGACGTTTCGGTAGTATAGAGTTATGTATGGTGGTGACCGAAGGTTGTTCGGAGACCCGGATGAGATCCCAGACATCACGAGGAGCTCCGGAATGGTCTGGAGGTAAAGATTCATATATAGGAAGTCCTATTTTGGTTGCCGGAAAAGTTTCGGGCTCATCGGTAGTGTGCCGGGAGTGCCGGGAGTGTACCGGGGGACCATCGGGAGAGGTATTTCGACCCAAGAGGCTACATGGGATGTGGGAGGGTGGAAACCAGCCCTTAGTGGGCTGGTGGAAGTCCTCTAAGAGGCCCATGCGGCAGGACTTGAGAAAGAAAGAAAAAAACTGCAAAAGGTGGGAATAGACTCCAAGTAGGAAAGGAGCAATCCTAGTCCTACTAGGATTGGAGGAGGACTCCTCCAATCCTCCTTGCGCAAGAGGCAAGGCAGGGCTTCCTTGTGCGCCAGCCCTCCTCCTCCCTCCATCTTATATATACTGGATGTATTGGGTGTTTTGCACTTGATTTTACGGCCACATGCTACCCGTTCCACCGGTGCTCCTCTAGATCGGATTTCCGCAATGCTTAGGCGAAGCCCTGCCGGAATTGCTCCACCACCATCACCGGAGCGCCGTCATGCTGCCGGTGAACTCTTCTCCCTCTCCACTTCCTCTTGCTGGATCAAGACGGTGGAAATCGTCATCAAGCTGCACGTGTGCTGAACGCGGAGGTGCCGTCTGTTCGGCGCTAGATCGGAAGGACCGTGAACAAGATCGCGAGATGGTTCGTGATGAGTGCACGGGACGGATCGTGATGAGATCGCAGGACGGATCGTGATGAGATCGCGGGACGAATTGTGATGAGTTCGCGGGATGGATCGTGATTGGATCGCGGGACGGATCGTGATGTGATCGCGGGACGCTCGGCGATTCGGATCGCGAAGATGTTCGACTACACCAACCGCGTTTCTTAACGCTTCCCACTTAGCGATCTACAAGGGTATGTAGATCCACTCTCCCTCTTGTAGATGCTCATCACCATGGATAGATCTTGCGTGTGCGTAGGAAATTTTTTGTTTCCCATGCAACGTTCCCCAACAGATTCCTCCATCAAGAACACACATGAAAATCACACAAGGAGCAATGACAAACCGAAAGTCACACACGCATTATACCGATAAAATATCACAAATACATTAATATTTATAATAAACTCCAATATAATATCACTAATACATCATCCCGAATAATCCAGTTAAAGCATCATCAAATATTAACTAATACATCTCGAATATTATCATATAATATCACTAATACAGATCGAATATACTAGAATCCAAAGTGGAGGACGGTGAACTCGGTTCACTAGCGGTCTCTGAGTTGCTGGCGGTGGACACCCAAAGATAAGGAGCTATCACGGGATCATAACTCAAGTGAGATCCCTGAAGGATCTGCCAGGTATTGTCGAACCGGGCATCCAGCGCCGCCATGTAGCGACGGACGTGCTCGTCCTCCTCCCTGACACAGCGACGTACCACCTCCGCGGGTGCTCGCTCCCTCCGCACTGAAAGTGGCCCGCGTGATCGCCACCACAGAAGGTCCGGGTCGACGACGATACCTGCATTCCTCACCAACCTCCGAGCCCGGAAGGTAGCACCTCCCAGTGCCAGCCCGGCGGAGCCTAGTCCCGGACATGGTGCCTATCAAGCAGGCTCTCGCGGACTACTCGACGACGAGGATGCGGGCTGGGCATCGTCGACAAATTCCTATGAGAACGTTTTCTTATCGTTTAATCACTAATTTTTCATAAAACCCAAATTTTTTCATCATTAATATACTAATCTAACATAAACATTCATCATAAACATACTAATCTAACATAAACATTCATCATAAAAAAATTATGTAATCTAACATACACATACTAATCTAACATAAACATTCATCATATAAAAAAATCAACATATATTTTTTTTAAATTTGCTAGGAGCCGGGGTGGCGGCGGCTCATAGTGGCGGCGGTGACGGGGCGACGACGGGGACGAGGCGGCGACGGGGACGGCGAGGGAGGTGACAGGGGAGGGGCGGCGATGGGAGCGGGGCGGCTACGGGGGCGGTGGGGGAGGGGCGGTGGGGGCGGCGACGCGGGCGGGGCGGCGACATGGGCGACGGGGGAGGCGGCGACGGGGGAGAGGCGGCGACGGGGGCGGCGGGGGTGGTGACGAAGGCGGGGCGGTGACAGGGGAGGGGACGGGGACGGGGCAGCGACGAGGAGGATGACGATGGCGGGGGCGGCGATGGGGAGGCGACGGGGGCGGCGGGGACAGCGATGGGAAGATGAGGAGGGCAATGAAAACCGTGAGATTTCCTAAGTGCTTCTTATATGGAAGAAGCATTGGTCCCGGTTGGTGGCACCAACCGGGACCAATGCCCACCTTTAGTCCCGGTTGGTGCCACCAACCAGGACCAAAGCCCTGTTTTCAGCAGCCCAAAGGGTGGAAAGTAGGGACCTTTGGTCCCGATTGGTGGCACAAACCACGACTAATGCAGACCTTTAGTCCCGGTTGGTGCCACCAACCGGGACCAAAGCCCTGTTTTCAGCAGCCCAAAGGATGGGAAATAGGGACCTTTGGTCCCGGTTGGTGGCACCAACCGGGACGAAAGGGGGCATTAGTCCCGGTTGGTGGCACCAACCGGGACCACTGGTCCCTTTTCGTCGGCCGGCGAGGAAGCAACAAATGTTTAGTCCCACCTCGCTAGTCGAGGAGAGACAACACCTGTTTATAAGCCCAGATGCGCTTGACCTATCAAGCTCCTCTCATAGTGAAAATAGATGCCCTTATACACGAAATTTGACCTAAATTCAAAATGCTAGTTAGGTACCTAACTAGCACCTTGAATTTAGGTTGAATTTCAGTGTAAGCGCATCTATTTTCACTTTTGCTATTTTTTCTGTTATTTCTTTGCTATTTTTCCTGCTATTTAATATTACTTTGTTTTAACATTATATTCAATTTGGTAATTTTTAGGTTTTATATAATTTTAGTTTCAAAAATACTAGAGGTTTATAATTTTAGTTATTGATTTTTTTTGAGCTAAATGACCCTGAAATTGAAAAGCTATACAAATGAACTCTGAAATGGTTGAAAGTTGGCATAATATCATCATTTCACCCACATATCATGTGCTAAAAAGTTGAGAGGGTTACGACAAAAGCTGCATGCACTTCGTGTACAAAACGGACAGTCTCTTTCGAAGTATGAAGGTTCCGAATGGAAATTCATCGGTTACAAAAGGCATTTCATTTTCTTGAACTTATTTGAACTCTAGGCTTTTTGTGTGTTTAAAATGCACCATTAAAAACCACATCATCAATTTTCAACCATTCCCGACATCATTTGTTATTTTTCATGCACTTATTGATTTTTTGAGCTAAATGACCCTGAAATTGAAAAGCACTACAAATGAACTATGAAGTTTAACTTGGCATGATATCATCATTTCACCCACATAGCATGTGCTAAAAAGTTGAGAGGGTTACAGCAAAAGCTGGATGCACTTCGTGTACAAAACAGACAGTCTCTTTCGAAGTATCAGTGTTCCGGACAGAAACTCATCGTTTACAAAAGGCATTTCATTTTTTTGAACTTCTTTGAACTCCAGGCTTTTTGTGTGTTTAAAATGCACCATTCAAAGCCACATCATCAATTTTCAACCCTTCCCGACATCATTTGGTATTTTTCATGTAGTTATTGATTTTTTTAACTAAATGACCCTGAAATTGAAAAGCACTATAAATGAACTCTGAAAAGGTTGAAAGTTGGCATGGTATCATCATTTCACCCACATAGCATGGGCTAATAAGTCGAGAGGGTTACGGCAAAAGCTGGATGCACTTCATATACAAAACAGACAATCTCTTTCGAAGTATCAGGGTTCCGGGCGGAAACTCATCGGTTACAAAAGGCATTTTATTTTCTTGAACTTATTTGAACTCCAGGCTTTTTGTGTGTTCCAAATGCACCATTCAAAGCCAGATAATCAATTTTCAATCCTTCCCGGCATCATTTGTTATTTTTCATGCAGTTATTGATTTTTTTGAGCTAAACGACCCTGAAATTGAAAAACACTACAAATGAACTCTGAAAAGGTTGAAACTTGGCATGGTATCATCATTTCACCCACATAGCATGTGCTAAAAAGTTGAGAGGGTTACGACAAAAGCTGGATGCACTTCGTGTACAAAACGGACAGTCTCTTTCGAAGTATCAGGGTTCCGGACGAAAACTCATCGGTTACAAAAGGCATTTCATTTTCATGAACTTATTTGAACTCCAGATTTTTTGTGTGTTCAAAATTATGCAGACCCTTAATATACTCGGAGGTGCGTCGGTCACCGTACATCCATTGCCGGTTCATCTGCGTGCGTTATATAATAAAGTGTATTAAAAACCATTACAACATATCATGAATAGAGAAGTGATCAAATTAATAGAAATTCATCATCACATTAAAGCCAAAGTACAATAATGACCAAAATAAATACGTACAGTTCATACATAATTGTCATTATTGAACAACATATAGCTCTCTAGAGCATATAATTAAAACATATAGCGAAACTACGTAAAAAATTTAAATGTAATCATAACCGCTACTAAGGTATCAATTGATCCAACGACATAATGATACCAAGCATTAGTATGAATGACATATTTTCAAATCTTTCTAAGCTTCAAGCGCATTGCATCAATCTTGGTCTTGTGATCGTCGACGATATCGGCAACATGAAACTCCAATCCCATCTTGTCATGTTCAGTTCTTTTCAATTTTTCTTTCAAATGTTCGATTTCTTTTTCAGCTTCTGTTAACTTCTCGAGCAGAATTGTGTAGGCGGTTAGAATTTCTGGTTCAAATACTTCCTATAGAGAAAAACATCTACGTCAAGTTGGTGGCATAATTAATTGACATAGACATTAGATATGTGAAATAGTTATATAAAAGATAATATACCACATCTGAATCATAGACTGGACGAGGGCCGACGTGGGCAGATACCATAACCATGGCACTATATAATAACAAACAATAATAAAAGTAAGAAAATCATACGAGTAAGTATATTTTCTTTTAGCAAGATGATAAGATCAAGAGGCTCACCATGCGTGGGCGATCGGCGACGGTTTCAGGACGGGGATGGGACAGGACGGACCGCCGAACCTAGACAAATCTTGACGAAAATGGAGTTTGGACAAGGAGCTTCAAGAGGAGAAAGCTTAAATTTGGCTTGGGCATTTCATCAAACACCTCATCTGCATAGGAGGTGAGATAGAGCACCACAAAGCTTTCCCCTCGCCGGCCTGAAAAACAGAGCAAAGTGGAGTGCTCTGCTCACTAGCGAGGGGGTATATATAGGCATCTCATTGGTCCCGGTTCGTGGTTGGAACCGGGACTAAAGGACCCCCTTTGGTTTCGGATCCAGCCACGAACCGAGACCAATGGTTGTGGGCCAGGAGCGAAGCACATTGATCCCGGTTCGTGTCTGAAACCGGGACCAAAGGTTCCAGACAAATCGGGACCAATGCCCCACGTGGCCCGCCCGGCCCCTTGGCCTCACGAATCGGGACTGTTGCCCCCATTGGTCCCGGTTCGTGACTGAACCGGGACTAATGTGCAGGTCCGACCCGAACCAATGCCCTATTTTCTACTAGTGACGGTCTACCACCTGGAGACGGTGCTTCTTAAAATTTGCCTTTATCTTTGTAATTTTCAGGTTTTCAGTGTGCATTTGAAGGGTTTTGACGGTGTCGAAAGTGTACTTGAGGATCATACGTCTAACTCCCTTAGATGGGCAACTCATGTGACTTTTCAAAACATAGGAGATTAATCGGGAGAGGTGTTTTGGCTCCCGGGTGCATTTGCACCCGGATGAACAATAACATAAAAAATAATACTAAATGTTTTCAAAAAAATCTGAATTTTTTTTGGATGTTTGTGTTACTGTCGCAAGTATGCTTGACAATTTTCATGCGAATCGGAGTAGTGGTGTTTCGTCGATGAAAAAACAATTTTGGATGTGACATTTTGGGGTAACAATTGATGTTCAATTTGTTATTTTCGCACAGGCCAAAAATGCTTAACCTTTTTGCCTAAAATTTTTCAGGAAGCATTTGAACGTGACAAAGAACACATAAATTTTTTGTTGAATTTTTTTTCACATGTCAAAATTCATTTTCGATGGGCAGGAGCATGTGCTCCCAGGAGCCGAATTGCACTTACCAAGATTAATCCTACTTCTAGAAGTTTGAACATCTACAATTTAGTCATCGACTTCGAGCGTCATTCATGCATGTATTGATTGATTTAGAGGCTTGTGTTGTTGATAGTAGATGATATCCTATACGTTGTTGCATAAATGTTTCCCAACAATTTTAGTGAGATTTGATTGGATGGAGTATGATGATAATATAATAACTAAAACTGAAAATACATATAATTTAATATTGTATAGTTATAAAATATCTATTAAATAAAAATAGTATAAAATAATGGAAATTCGTATGCACGTTTGCATGTAGAAATGTGCTTTGTTCCAATGCATGCTTGCATGAGGTGCACATTTTCTCTTGCATGTTGAATGCTCATCTCGCATGCTTTGCACGTTCAGAGAAATATATCAACGAAGGCCAGTTGTTTAGGTATATAAGATGACAGACGCAAAGCTCTGAACCAAACACGTCCTACATAGTTTAATTACCAAGCTAATCAGTATTACCCTTATGTTACAAGTCCAAATTATCAATCACCTGGCCAGGTTTATGATTTTTTTTTAAGAAATATAGTACATAAGAAGACGCTCACGCATTCATCCTTATGAATGTAGGCACACGAACCCTACCCAATAAGCAACTCCAAGATATTGATTTCGACAGATCTTGAGATTGGTGAAGTCGTCACAACCATCTTGTAGTTGACGAATACACCATACCACTAAAAAAACAAAGTCTGAAAGCCTAAAATAAATTCAAAAAATATGCGAGCACCCATGTTAAATCAAGAACTTGAACCCGAGTAGGCTAGTTCCACCACAAGCTAACTAACCATCTAAGCTAAACTTACCACCACAAGGGAACTAATCATCTAAGCTAGACTTAGTTCATGTTGAAGATTTTTCCCCTCATACGCAAATGTTGAGTATATCTAGAACCTCCTATATTATAGAACATATGAAAAATTATATCATTATTTATTACTCACTTCATCCCATAATATAAGAGTGTTTTTAACATCAATGTAGCGTCAAAATGCTTTTATACTATGGGACGAGAGCAGGAAGTTGTTGGATCTTGGCAGTTTGTTGATTGGCCTGGTTGTCTTTAGTTTGGTCACCAGATTCCGTTCTAGAGTTTACTAGCCGTCCGATCACTTGAAAATATAGTGAAGCCTTGGCCCATGTACAATAATATCTAGTCTTTGATGGCCCAAAAGAAATAGTGATGGGCTGAGAGTCTGAGAGTTTCTCCTTAAAAAAGAAAAGAGAGCCCGAGAGTTAGACGAATAAATGGGTCATCCAGAAACTTTATTCATCACCCCCCAAAAAAGCAACTTTATTCATCGCTCCAGCTGATGAATTGTCTGCATAGCACACATGGAACCTGAAATGGACCGGCCTAATAATTTTTTTAGTTGAGTTATGTTTTTATTTCTGGAATAAAAAAAAGGTCACAATTTTAATTGAAGATTTTGAATTGAAAATCAAGTGTTTATCATCAATATATATATATATTTACGCCTATATAGAGGTTCAAAAATTATAAAAGGATTTACCAAATTTGAAAATTTTCATGTTTTTTTAATAAAATGTTCACGAGCTGTAAAAAGTGTGTGTCATTTTTAAGGAATGTTCATGGATTTTTAAAAGAATGATCATGATTGAAAGTATGGAACAAAAAATTGGAAAAACCAAAGAAAACCGAAAAAATAGATAGAAAAAACACGTGGAGAAAACCAAATAAAAGTATAAATGGAATTTTTTTTATACATGAAGCAGTTTGCCTAGGCGATATTTTTTTCAAGGAAAGGTCCGACTTTATAAGTAAAGTCACCAGGCAACGTTCGAAGACAACCAGGAACAAAAGAAGCAAGGCCCCAACCATAAGTTTAACAGGCAACACATCCAAAGAGACATCACAACACATGACACACAGGCCAAAGAGATAACAGGCACGCACGCCCCCACCAAACGACAAACGAGGAAAGAACTCTAACAACTACTAGGCTTGATCGTCCATATTTTCCTGGGATAAGGAGACAGTCGAAGCCCGAACTTTCACAACCGGCGCGTTCGACGCATCGCGATCAACAACTCTACTCAATAATCTGTACTGCTATATAAAAAAACATATTTTAACAAGCAATCAACAGATTTATTAGGGAACACATATCCAATCATGAACTTATTCATGGTAGGCCATAAAGACCAACATAAAGCTGAGAAGCCCAACTAGAACAAGTGTTTAGTAACCCCAACAAGACCAGCCGAAAGCCCACGCAGATCAGCGAAGGAGGAGGGGTCCCATGAAACCCAAGCGAGGAGCGAATACAACACCAAGCAACCTTGGCCAGGACATACCCCAAAAAGATAGGATTCAAATCCTCCAACTGAGAACATAACGCACATTGATCAGAACCAATGTCATTACATTTCCGAATTTGATCCGCGACAGTAAGCTGCCCCTGATAGTCTGCCACATAAATATCTTAATTTTCAAAGAAATCCTAGCCTCTCATATGCACTTGAATTTAGAGGTAGAGTAACCCGAGATCAGCCTACCATACATGAACTTAACCGAATAAACCACCCGAATGGGAATGGGGCTAGGTGACAGAGTCCTCCTTCTCTAAGGGAATAGGGAAGACGGCAAGAAGCCACTGCCAGTCTCTCAACTCTTCAGGATAGAGAGAATATCGAAACACAAGATCCCAATTATTAACAAAGAGCTCATAGCAGATTATTGTGCCTAGGCGATATAGCAACAACATGTGGCAAAATTCGATGAATATGGTTCTCCATGTCGTCCGGCTGCATGACCCCATGGAAAATCATTGTGCATTGTCAAATAACGTATGTTTTAGAGTTTGTTCCAAAAAAACGAACTACAGTTTCCGTGCCTCCGGCTAGGAGCTATATTGGCGAGGAAAATAGAGACGCGTCCGGCGCAACGGAGGAAGCGGACGCGGGAGTTGGCGGCGGCGAAGATGGCGACGGCGGGGACGATGGCGGTGGGAGGTCTGCCGCGACGGAGGTGGACGCTGCAGGATCCGCTACCGCGGTAGAGAGTTCGGTCGGTTGCTTGGCAGGGGTCGTCGGGTGAACGAAGGGAAGATGATTGCGACGAGAGGGACTAGGAGATGGCGTGGGTGAGTTGTAATCTGGATGGGGACGCTCGGAAAAGGGAAAAATAGTTTCAGCGAAAGTAACATAACGAGACACATGAACGCGACTAGTAACAAGATCGAGACAACAATAACCCTTGTGCTCGTCAGAGAAACCTAGATGGACACACGACGTAGAGCGCGGGGAGAGTTTGTTAGGAGAAGTGGAGTAGGAGTTTGGGAAACAAAGACAACCGAAGACGCGAACATCGGAGTAATTGGGATGAGAGAGAAATAAGGAGAAGAATGGTGTAATTTTGGGGTTAACTTTAGATGGACGAATATTAAGTAAGTATGTGTCCGTGTGGGGGCTTCATCCCAGAACTTTGGAGGCATAGAATATTGAACAAGGAGAGTGCGAGTGATGTCATTAAGAGTACGAAGAGAACGTTCGGCTTTGCCGTTTTGAGGGGAGGTATAAGGACAAGAGAAATGCAAAAAAATCCAAATTGAAGAAAGAAATCCGATTTTGAAAGTTGTCAAATTCACGACCATTATCACATTGTACGAATCTTATAGGGAGGAAAAAGTGAACGGAGAGATAGCGTTGAAAGTTGAGGAAGATATTGTAAACGTCGGATTTATTGCGTAAAGGAAATGTCTAAACATAATGAGTGAAATCATCAAGAATCACGAGATAATACTTAAAACCACATACACTTTCTATTGGTGATGTCCAGAGATCACAATGAAGTAATTCAAAAGGAAAAGTACTAGAGGATTGAGAGGAGCTAAAGGAAAGACAAACATGTTTGCCCAATTGACATGACTGACACATAGAAGAATTGTGAGAATCTCTATGACAAGGTATTGAAAATTCACTAAGAAGGGTGGATAACACATTTTTATTGGGATGGCCGAGACGTTGGTGCCATAGATCAACAGAGGCCATCATAGATGTTGGAGGAGTAGCGACCGGAACACCGTGGAGAGAGTATAAATCATCGGAGCTATTGAAGCGAGCGATCTCGGCCTTGGTCAGGTAGTCCTTCACAGACAAACCAAAGGGGTCAGACTCGACAGAAACATAATTATCAGTGGTGAATTGGCGAACAAAAATTAGATTTTTAATAAGAGCAGGAGCTGAAAATCACAAAGAAGCAAGGGTTTAAATGGGGATGGGATTTGAGCCTGACCGACACAGGAAATAGGAGTAGAAGAACCATCACCAAGAGTAATGGAGGAAAAAGACGAGGGTGTGCAAGAGGAAAGTAAGTTACTTGATGCAGACATATGACTAGAAGCACCAGAGTCGAAAATCCAATCCGTACCCGAGGTCCCTTATGCAGCAAAGTTGTTCATGGCTTGTAGAAAAGCAGCTTGGTCCCATCTCGGAGTCGAAGTAGAGACCGGTGTAGTCATGGGAGCTTGCGGGTGTGGTGGCATCGGCAGTAGGGCCGGCATCGGCGTAAAGAGAGAGCCACCATCATTGTATTGCCGCATGTAGGGGACGACGGAGCACCACATGATGCATAAGGTGTTGGAAATATGCCCTAGAGGCAATAATAAATTAGTTATTATCATATTTCCTTGTTCATGATAATCGTTTGCTATCCATGCTATAATTGTATTGATCGGAGACTTAGATGCATGTGTGGATACATAGACAAAACCATGTCCCTAGTATGCCTCTAATAGACTAGCTCGTTGATCAAAGATGGTTAAGGTTTCCTAGCCATGGACATGAGATGTCATTTGATAAACGGGATCACATCATTAGGAGAATGGTGTGATGGACAAGACCCAAACTATAAACGTAGCATATGATCGTGTCAGTTTATTGCTACTGTTTTCTGCATGTCAAGTATATATTCCTATGACCATGAGATCATGTAACTCACGGACATCGAAGGAGTGCGTTGTGTGTATCAAACGTCGCAACGTAACTGGGTGACTATAAAGGTGCTCTACAGGTATCTCCGAGGGTGTCTGTTGAGTTGGCATGGATCAAGACTGGGATTTGTTACTCCGTGTGACGGAGAGGTATCTCAGGGCCCACTCGGTAATACAACATCACAATAAGCCTTGCAAGCAATGTGACTAAGTGTTAGTCACGGGATCTTGTATTATGGAACGAGTAAAGAGACTTGCCAGTAGCGAGGTTGAACTAGGTATGGAGATACTAACGATCGAATCTCGGGCAAGTAACATACCGAAGAACAAAGGGAACATCATACGGGATTAACTGAATCCTTGACATATAGGTTCAACCGATAAAGATCTTCGGTCATGTCTACATAGTTCTTGAACCCGCAGGGTCTGCACACTTAAGGTTCGGTGACGTTTCGGTAGTATAGAGTTATGCATGGTGGTGAACGAAGGTTGTCCGGAGTCCCAGATGAGATCCCAGACGTCACGAGGAGCTCCAAAATGGTCCAGAAGTAAAGATTGATATATAGGAAGTCCTATTTTGGTCGCCGGAAAAGTTTCGGCCTTATCGGTAGTGTACCGGGAGTGCCGGTAGTGTACCGGGAGACCATCGGGAGGGGTATTTCGACCCAAGAGGCTACATGGGCTGTGGGAGAGTAAATACCAGCCCTTTGTGGGATGGTGGAAGTCCCACACAAGGCCCATGCGGCTGGGAAGAAAAGTCCAAAGAGAAAAAGGTGGGAAAAGGCAAAAAGGCAAAAATAAGGAGGAGTCCTAGTCCTACTAGGATTGGAGGAGGAATCCTCCTCCAATCCTCCTTGGTTCGGCCGACCCAAGGGCTGGATCCTTGGGCGCCAAGCCTCCTCCTCTCTTCCTCCTATATATACTAGAGGATTTTAGGGTTTTGGCACAGAATTTTCAGCCACGTGCTGCCCGTTCCTCTAGTGCATAGTTTCTTCTCTAGATCGGATTTCTGCAGTACTTAGGCAAAGCCCTGCCGGAATAGCTCCACCACCATCTCCAGAGCGCCATCACGCTGCCGAAGAACTCTTCTACCTCTCCGCTCCCTCTTGCTGGATCAAGAAGGCGGGGATCGTCATCGAGCTGTACGTGTGCTGAACGCGGAGGTGCCGTCCGTTCGGCGCTAGATCGGAAGGACCGTGATCAAGATCGCGAGACGGATCGTGATGAGTTCACGGGATGGATCGTGATGAGTTCGCGGGATGGATCATGATAAGTTCGCGGGACGGATCGTGACGAGATCGCGGGACGGATCGTGATTGGATCGCGGGACGGATCGTGATGAGATCGCGGGACGCTCGGCGATTTGGATCGCGAAGACGTTTGACTACATCAACCGCGTTTCTTAACGCTTCCCGCTTAACAATCTACAAGGGTACGTAGATCCACTCTCCCTCTCGTAGATGCTCCTCACCATGGATAGATCTTGCGTGTGCGTAGGAAATTTTTTGTTTCCCATGCAACGTTCCCCATCATAAGGGCTGACGTTGTAGATCGGTGATGTGAAGGAGGGATCAGCATGGTATGCGGTCGTCGGCTGTCGGGCCGCGAGGACGGGCGCGCCGGTGTGAGGGCGGGCACCGGGCTTCCAGCCACCGGTATAGGCAGGCGGAGCACCATATGGCGTAGGAGCAGACTAGGGCATAGGCCATGCCTGGACGAGCCCTGTCCACGGATTAGGAGATGGGCGCCATCCGGGCGGCGGCGGTGGTGCAGTTGGTGAAGACGAGGGCGGTGGTGGTGCATTTGGTGGAGCCGGGGCGGAGCCAGGGCGGGCGCCATGCGGAACGGCGGCGGCCTAGGGTTTTTACCCCGATAGTTGGGACTTGGACGCCAGCCAAATGGTTGAGGAGGTGCTGTTGGAGGAGGCGGTGCCGGCGTTAGCACAGGCGGGCGAGGAGACGTAGTGAAGACCTGAGGACGGGACTCCTTTGTAGTGAGGGCACGGTCGGCCCACTGGAGCATCGAGTGAACCTCGGAGAAGGAGGGACGTGGACACATCATAGGGATGAAGGACGCCTGCTTTTCAAACTGCTCGCTGAGGCCAACAAGGAGGGCGTTGATGAGCTGGCGATCGTCGATCGGATCACCGAGTTCGCGGAGTTCATCCATGATCGTCTTGAGGCGCTGGCAGTAGGCGCCGACGGGTGCATCACCTTGCACCGTGTTCCGAAGCTCGGTGTGGAGACTATTGGCGCGAGCGTCGACGTTGTCCTGGAAGAGCTGGCGAAGGGCCACCCAGAGATCGGCGGCGGAGGCATCGTCACGGTGGACGAGATTGAAGATCTCTGTGAAGACGCGCATGTAGATCCATTAAATAATGGCGAGATCATCCTTGACCCATTGCGGATCATGAGGTTGAGGAAGAGAGGCGTCGGCGACGTGAGATCGGAGGTTGCATCATCCAAGATGGACGTTGAAAAGAAGACGCCAATGGTAGTAGTTGTGAGCAACGAGGTCTAGGGTTACGGGGATGTAAGGGCTAATATCGGAGATGGTGTCGGTGAAAGAGATGGAAGGGGGTATTGGTGGAGGGAGAGCTATAGTAGAGGTAGAGGCGGAGGAGGCCGCGGCCGCGGCGACCTTGGCAGCGGCAATGGCGTTGCGCCGCTCGAAGTAGCCGGGCGGCGGCGGCAACGGTGGGGTGGGCGGCGGAGCCATGCCCTAGGACCGAAAAACTAATACCATGTAAAGCGGTATTGAACAATAATTGATAATGATATTGTGCCGGTTACAAGAGGTATATATGAGGAGCTAGCCGCACCGACCTAGCCCTATTACAAACCGAGTAGGACTCTTCAATCCTATTACAAGTTGTATTCTAACAGTGTAGCCTCCAAGGAATTCATGAATAACGTCACGCTACATCAACATTTGTTTACCAAAGAAAATACATATTACAGGTAAAATTGAAATTGGTGCTTGTGTTCAAATAAATTTCACTCCCTACAAGAGACCTATAGACTTTGTATATACAAGCGAATTTTGAGAAAACCATTGACATCACACCAAAGAGACATACTTTACAAGAAAATAAAAAAAATGAGTTATCCCTTTATTAGTTGAAGCGCACAAGAAATCATGTTTAAGAATTTATTCAATCAATCAATTAACTTGGCGATTAATCTCTACTCATAGGGTCATCGAATAGTTGATATATTAATCAATTGGTTTATTAATTGATTAAATAGTTGATTAACTTGTTGATTAACCTATTAATTCCTTATTCACCAGCCAAGCGAGCAGCTACCGGTTAACGATTTTCTCAACAATGACAAGAAATAAGGGATGCCTCTAATTCTCAATTTTGTTACTTACATTGGGATGTATATGTATGACCAATATTCTCAGTTCTCTTCGTACTTTACAACTCACCCAAGAAACAGGAATACTCATCTCTCTCTCCTTTGTGTGTGCTCTCTAACTTAAGGGCATCCCAATGGCAACCTGCAAATTTTCTCATGCATCCTTCTCCGGACGCGGGGGGGGGGGGGGGCAGTTTGCGGACACGGATATGGGAGGATGCCATCCAACCGTAGCCGCATACATTCAACCTTCCTCATTTTTTTTCAAGTCCGCACGATCAAATAGTGGCATATAAAGGATACCGACGTTCAAATAGCCGCATACATCACTAGTTAAAATTTAAAAAAGTTCAAATATTACATCTCAACATTGTTGTCCCCTTTCACCACCCACTGATGCTCAATCAGATCTTCCTTCATCTTCTCGTGAGTTGGTTAATGCCGAATTTGTTGATGCTCGTGAGAATAACAGTCGATGATGGTACCTAGCAGGAACGTCAGAGGACATGGGTTGAACGGAAACGGGGGAAAAGCCGCGGGAAGCCCGATGGAGCGCCGGAGGTGATGGAGACGCATGCAGAATTCCAGCAGGGGTGTGGTGTGGTGGCCGGGATGGTGGAGCGGCGACGAAGGCAAGAGAAAAAGAAGGAAGGAGAGAATGAGGAGAATGGATTCGCGGGCCCGGAGAAGGGTTTTGGATGGGTCGGGGGTGTCAAATTCGTACGTTTCATGTGTCCGGACTCCCGTAAACCTTCCCCACTTTTGTCTCCGATTTTCGGGAAAAATCACACCCAAACCGCCCCGCGTTGGATTGGTCCCATGTTCCAAACAACACGGTCCAGACGGATGTGGGCGGTTTGCGGGTTCGCCTTGAAGATGCACTAAGGGGGACACACATTATTACCTCCTTTCCGGTTTACAAGGGTCTATAATTCGACCAACATAAAAAGAATTGTATATAGTCTAATTTACAGAACCCACCAATTCCCTATCTACATTGAATAACCAAATTTGGAATAATGCTACACTCACAGGGATCTACGGGGTGTTTACGGCTGATTAGGAATTCGTGGCTAGGACTTAATTAAGGGTGGTGGGTCATAGTGAAATTAGGAAGGGGGGGGGGGGTGGCTAGGACTTAAACAGGGATGCTGAGCTGGGATAAATTGATTGGAGGAAAAGGGGGTGAGGACCCCACACCCCCTAAAATCAGGGGGGCTGAAGATTAGTTAGCGAAGGAAGATCCCGTAAAATCCCGTATGATTTTCGTTAGGAGAGGGCACGTTGGCTACTCCGTACAGTCGTTGGAGGCAGCCCCTGTGTAGCTTTGACCTCCTTCTTTCCCAATGATGAAACAAGAGCTGCACTTTATCAGAATTGAAAAACGTATCATTTGTTTAGATCGGATCACCACAATTTGGAGTTGACTCTCACGATCGAATGAAACAGAATACGCACTTTGGTTAAAAATTAACAAATGCAAGCCCGAGATTTTGACCCAATACATCCGGCAAGTACTCTCAACAAATCAAAACACCCTCTTGACAATGCAGCAATCACTTTTATTTCAACCAAGACCAAAAATAAACATGAACATGAAATATATATCCGTGTCCAATCCAAGAGATAATAAAACTAGCTCGACCGATCCTACATCCTTCCCTCCCGCGGACAAATTGATCTCAATCACATCATACAATCGCCAAGAAGCCCGCCAATGCCAGAAGCACGATGGCCACCGGAGCCGAGGCGTGGGTGGTGGACGCCGCTCCCGTCGGCGGTGACTTCTTCCCACCGGACGGCGTGGGCAAAGACGGCGCCTCTGCCTCCATGCTACCAGCCTCGGCGGACGAATCACCGGCATCAGGAGCCGGGGCGGCCTCCGGCGCGCCGGCACCGGCGAGCACCAGCTTGCCCTTGGCATCCAGGTTCTCCTGCGCGAACGCGTGCTTGGCCGGCACCCCGCCGGCCACCGCGGATCCCACCTGCCAGATGTGGTTCACAGACTCCATGCCCTTGGGCAGCTGCAGTGTGCCGTAGAGTCGCACCTTCCCGCTGGCACCCTCGTCGGCGGCGAGCTTGGTGGCCTTGAACGCGATAGGCGTGGACGTCGGGCTGAGCGGCTTGTACCCGGTGAGATTGTACGTGTTGACGACGTATGCGCCGTTGTTCTTGAAGGCAAGGAGCGACTGCGCGCCCTTCATGCCGTCGCCGGTGGGGTTGATCCCCCACGCCACCCATCCGGCGCCGCTCACCGGCTTGGCCGCGAACGCCACGGAGAGCGACGAGGCCGCCGCGTCGTAGGTCCAGTGCAGCGCAGCGCCGAGGGCCGGGAGGTCAGCGCATGTCTCGTAGCTCCTGCCGGCCGGGAACTTCTCACTCTTGCAGGCGCCGCCCGCGGCCGCCGCCGGTGAGACAAGGACGAGCAGGGCGGCCAGCTGGAGAATGGCACGGCGGCGCCGGTGCTGCTGCGTCGCGGAGGCCATCTTCTGCGCGATCGAGGTGGTTCTTGTTCTTGGAAGCAGCTTGGGAGTGTGAGGAGGGGAAGCGCCAACGTTGGTAGTTTATATAGGCAGCGAGAAGGGTAGCAGGTGCAACGAATTTGGAAGATCGTTATGACCAACCAGGAGTTGACCCTGTGATCTCACGTTCACAACGGTTAAGAGAACTATACTATATAACTGATTTATGAGTAGGAGTACATCGAAAGTACATGGAGACGTGTAATGTGGCAAGAACACACATTGAAGTAAAAATATTCAAGTTAAGAGGCACGAAGCTAGGAAGGTACGCAAATGGTAAGCCTATACGTCACGTCCACCACACCGTTAATTGCTCGTTAATCATGCAAGTCAACTGTGTTAACTGGTCCACCGGAAAAACGTACTCCTAACAAGGTTTATGTTGGAGTCACATTTCATTGAATTTTTAGAAACAATGAGAGGAAAACCTGAAACAAGAGATTCACCCCTACATTTCACATGGTCCTACGTGAATGTTTTAGACTCTCCTACTTAAAAAACACGTAAGGTTCTACCATTCGCATGGCTGGCTAGTCATCTCAAAAAGAACGAAAAAAAGACGTGAGGTTCCGTCTTCCGCTTATTTTTCATCCAACCTTACCTAAGATCACACCTTTCTCTCTTTTTGTTTTGCCCCCCCCCCCTTCAAATCTCTGTTTTTTTCACCGATTTTCTTCGAAACTGTGTCAACTGCCCCACTTCTTATTGACTTACAAATATAATGTTGTTTTCTTTCTTAAGCCATTTAGCTCTTACCAAATAATTTATTAAATATTGTTTAAAAAAATCATATTAATATGGACAGGTAAATCTCAGGCACCTACTAGAATATTTATACATCCGTTGGAAAATATGAGAAATTTTCTAGTAAATATGAAATTGGATGAATGTTCCAGAAAACCCCCAAATTAAGGATTTTTTTACTTAATTAAGCACAATGTATGCCATTGGTTGCTAAGGATGACAACCCATCCAAATCTTTCATTTCAATACAGTTGACATGATAAAAAAAAGACATGATTCTGATCGATGCGACCCATAATAAGTCATCCATGATGTGGCAAAAGGACCAATCAGTATGTGTGCCATCACACACTGACATGGCCATGGCCTGAAACCAACCACGTCCAACCAAAGAGAGGGAACGATTTTTCAAAGTTATAAGTGGCACGAAGCTAGGAAGATACACAAATGATAAGCATATGCGTCACATCGACCACTCCATTAATCGCTCATTAATGATGCAAGTCAACCGTCTTAACTAATCCACCGAGAAACCGTACTCCTAAAAAGTCCTAACAAGGTTTATGTTGGAGTCATATTTCATTGGATTTTTCAGAAACAATGCAAGGAAAACCCGAGACAAGAGATAGATTAACTCCCTAACATTTCACATGATCCTACATGAATGTTTTAGACTCTCCTACTCAAAAAAGACATAAGGTTTTACCACTTGCATGGGTGGTTAGCCAACTCGGAAATAATGAAAAAAAAGATGTATGGTTTTGTCGTCCGTTTGTCTTTCCTCCAAGCTTACTTAAGTTCTCACCTCCCTATTTTCATTTTGATTTTTTCTTCTTCCATCTTTCTTTCTTTTATCGTTTCCTCAATACCACCTCAACTGCCCCGCACTAATATATACCAAATATAATTTTATTTTTATATAAAATTATGTTTTCTCTGTTAAGACAATAAGTGTTTATCAAATTTTCAAATAAAATCCGTTTCTACACAATGACATCAATATAGATAGGTAAATCTCTGACACATACTAGTTATTCTCCGTTGCAATACATGCGAAATTTTCTAGTATATATAAGGAACCACAACTTGAATAATGTTCTAGAAGACTACAAAGTTAAAGTCTTTTTTCCACTTAATTAAGCACAATGTATGCCTTTGGTGGTGAACGATACTAACCCACCGTTGATATTCTAGACTAGCCCGGGAAACCGTCCGGGATCGTCACAAGGTGATTTGCCATTATCGCCGTTGATATAACTATTATTATAACTATTATTGCCAATCAATATAATTGACATGATGGTTTTCTTTAAAAGAAACTTCAATCAATATGTGTGTGTGCGTGCGTGGAACTCAAAGAGAGAGAGAGAAAGAGAGAGAGAGAATAGCGGTACATCCCCGTGCTTCATTTCTTACGAATTCCTATAGAATTGATCAAACAATTTACGGTAACGGCGATTCTTCTAGAAATGATAAAATGTTATGCATCAGTTTCTCTCCCATTTTCTATGGACCATGAAAACCGTTGGAACATAGTATGCCTACACAATTTCAACCAATTAAATCCCCCTAGAAAGTTTCAACTAATAAAATCAGTGAACTTTGAATGGACTCTAGGTCAAGATTACCCTGTTTGATCACCATGCATGCTGATCAAACAGACTCCACATGCATTAATTGGTTCGGGAGCAGCGAGCATATGTAGAATCTAGACCAATTCAATCTTGGCCACATGACGAGAACGTGAGGCGCTCAATCATGCAGGCGCTACGTGCAGGTGACGGCAGAGCGGGATGGATACAGAACCCCCTCCCGTCCGCCAAGTTAGCTATAGCTAGGGTGAGCTCGTCGAACGCTTGGGGCTCCGCGATGGAGTTGACCCGTAATCCATGGGGATCGCCGGCCGATCGATGGAGCACGTCGTGCGGTGTCTGAAACCTCGCCGACATTTGCCAGTTCATGGGTTACGTCGCCATGACGGTTAGATTATGCACACAACCGGCAAGCTACGAACAGGTTCGTTATGACATCATTGGGTTAGGCTCCCAATAAGATTCAACTGTCAATCAGACTTGGAAAGAGGTTACCTGGAAGGGGCAGCATCCCACCGTCGTTGACTCGCCGCTGCTACATGGTGCGTCTACTGTTCTGCGCCTCGCTCACGGGAGGTTCAAAGAAAAATATATGTTTTTAGGGGCTTCTCAACATTTCTATTGCGCAGTATAAACATCAAAAATGCTAGGCGTACAAACAAATACAGGATTTTACATGATCTTTCCATCCAATGACCAATCACAAACTTGTCCCCCCTGATTTTCAGTGGAGGTGGGCCGCCTCCCTCACCTATTAACCAATCACAATCTGAAAAGTTAACCCACTCCGTAAAACTCTGTAAGTTATCCGTACGTGTAGGGGCATGGGGATTAAGAAGTCACAAATGACGACTCTATCAAGCAAAGCGGTATGTTTGGTAAAACTATGAGCTTTAAAATTTGAAACTCGACCTTCGAACACAACTGAAGAACTATAATTCTTTTAGCTAGATCTAAGAATAAACTCCTTACTGATGAGTAAGTAAGACCCCCGGAACCACCTTTGATATTTTCCACTATTTGCTTGCAATCACATGAAAATAACCACCTACGTCACCATCAAATCCTATGCTAGTGCCAATGCCTCCATGCAAGCAAGGACCTCCAATGATGTCGGATCCTTCACGTCAGGGCAGACAATTGCTGATGATCCAAGATAAATTCCATCACCACCTCTGCATACTTCTGCCGCTGCACCCCCATCACCGCTAGGTGCTAGACCACCATCAACATAAATTTTGACATGATCGACCCGGGTGGCTTCCAATGTTAACGGTTACAAATAGGAGGAATATGGGCAGCACGGGGCATGCCCGCAGCTTGTAGGGGCTTGATGCTGTCAAGTTTAGAAATAAAGCGTTGAACAAACATGTATGTTGACATAGGGCTCTGAAAATTTCCTTCATGAATCGCCTTTATTCTAGTCATCCAAATCGCCAACAAGGTTACCGATAATATTATAAAATTTGCGTGTGATAATGATTTCAACATCCTGAAAAGCCAATGTTTTGCATTTGACTCTGATCTCAATAATCTTCTCCACTAGCTACTTCTTCATCCCATTAAATCCCATACACACCTTGCTGATGTACACTCAACTAAGGAGTATCTCCAAGAATCAATGACGCCGCAAAATTGACACTGCTCATCTTTCAGTGGTGACGCACATCTTCCGTAGGGAGAGAGTGCCTTGCAAGGCGCCATAAGAAGATTCCACCAAGGTTGCAGTATCCCCCCCCCCTCGTCCTCCCGCGTCGCCCCCGCGAGGCGACGGGGAGGAACCCTAGCCCCCGGCCCTAGACCCCCCTCCTCCGGCCTTCCCCTCCCTCGCCGCCGCCCCGAGTCGCCGTCGGGCGATGCCCGACCGGCATGGGCGGCGGCGGGGTGTTACAGATAGGAGGAATATGGGCAGGCTGGGGCACGACCGCAGCTTGTAGGGGCTTGATGTTGTCAAGTTCAGAAATAGAGTGTTGAACAAACATGTACGTTGACATAGGGCTCTGAAAAAATTCCTTCATGAATCGCCTTTATTCTCGTCGCCCAAATCGCCAATCGCCCACGAGGTTACCGAATATGTTATAAAATTTGCATGTGATAATGATTCCAACATCCTGAAAAACCATGTTTTGCGCTTGTCTCACTGATCTCAATAATCTGCTCCACTAGTTCTTCATCCATTAAAGTCCATAGAAACATTGTTGATGCATGTACACTCAACTAAGGAGTATCTCCAAGAATCGCCACAAAATTGACACTGCTCATCTTTCGATGGTGACGCACATCTTCTGTAGGAAGAGAGTGCCTTGCAATGCACCATAAGAAGGTTCCGATTTTCGCCGGAACCTGAACACTCCATAGGGTAGTCCAACACTTCTCCTCGGCAGCTACATTAGATGATGAAGCCCTATCATCAAGGATCAATTCTTTCCTATTCCTTTCCGAGACCAACATGCGATACGCTGAGCGAACAGTCAAGCATCCCATTCTTTCGTAGTACCATGACCAGAAATCGTCCAACTGACGGGCACATAATGGTATACTTCTTATTACTAATACGTCCACACTTGCAAAAAATATTGATGTAGAAAATCACTGCGTTACGCTGCCATGTTATCAATTAATTCACTTACCATCGCAGGGGCATTGTGTGACATCCGAACTAGTGGCTCCATCGACGACTCCCGAGGGAGCCAATTATCTTTCCAATTCCGTGTGGTCGTGCAACCCCTAATTTTGCGTATAAGTCCTTGTGCTAGGACATCTCTCCACATTTTCCAACATATCCATTAAATTTTACAAACATTCCCCGTATTTATTAAAATATTAAGACATCACTAAAAGATATTTAAGTATTTTAGAAATATGTGCATGAAAAGCTAACGTTTGTTCATGCATTATTTAAAAAATGATCATAATATTTTATGATAAAATGTTCATGTAATTTAAAAAATCATTATTTTCTATAAAGTGTTCACTCCATTTTAGAGATTCATGTAACCCAAGAAAAATTTCATATGATTTTAAAAGTGTTCGTCATGTATTTAAAAATGTTCATCCTGTATTTTGTTTACATTAAATGTAACTTGTAAATTGTGTATTGAATAATTTTTTGTACATATTTTAATGTCTGTATTTTACATTAATGGTTTTTGAAATCGGTGAACACTTTAGTAAGAACTATTAACCTTGTACTCTATTAAAAAATGTTTCTTAGGCACTAAAAATTGCTCATATGTATTAAAAAAACTGTTCATTGTATGACATAAAAAATGTTCATGGTGTAATTAAAACACTCTTAACATGTATTGAAAAGCGTTCATTAAATTTTATTTGAATATTGAAATAATGGCCATCATTTATTTCTGAAACTTATCATCTACTATAAATTGCTCATCGCGCCTTTAGAATATTTATTAATCATGCATTAAAAAATGGAAAGCTTGGCTTCCACCGGCGGATCTCATGCGATCATCCGCCGACTCGTCCGTGTGACGCGCGTCCTGCTCGAGCGATTCCTTTTCCTCTCGTTCGGCCAACGTGGCCGCTGCTCACTGCTCACTATCCGCTACCATGAGTTTCCGCAGCAAGGTATTTTTTGGAAAAAAAAATAACAAGACCTCTGTTGCAGAAAAATTAAATTGCATTGAGACCTTTGTTGCAAAAAAAATTAAAAAAAGACCTGTGTTGCATGAAAAAAACTGTAACAAGACCTCCGTTGCAAAAACAATGTAACTTGCCCTGTATTGCAAAACTTTCTGCAACATGACCCATGTTGTGGAAAATTCCTGCAACGCGGTCTATGTTGCAATGATAAACTGTGACACCTGGTCGCTCAATCAGTCAAATCTGACGGCTCGCGAGGCGACGGGTCTTTTTAAATGATCTGCTGACGGATGCGTACCTACGCCCTTAAAAAATATTCATCTAGCATTAAAATAATTATCACATACTAATAATTGTTCCTGATGTACTAAATATTTTTCTCTTGTATGTATCGTAAAACATTATTTTTTCTAAGAAATAAACAGAAAAAAAATACATGGATGGGAAAAATAGAAATAATAAAGCAGAAAAACGGAGGGAAAACGGTTGAAAAAGCGGGGGGGAAATCCGACCCAAATAAAATCCCACACCCGCTGCATAAAAAACAAAGAAAACTGTCGGCTTGTCCCGCTGCTAGACCGGCCCACGTTGGGTTGATCTAATTTAACGCTTCAGACGACTAAATCCCCCTAAAACGCACGCTGAGCCGGCCTACTAAGCAGCCATCACTGTGACACGCTAGTAGTTTTCTGGCTCGAAAAAGCATGCTGCTAGCTTAAGAAAAGAAAAGTCCTTTTATTGGTTTTGAAAGGCTGTTAAAATAAAAACATGCTCATACATTTTAGAAAATATTCCCAGAATTTTAAATACCACGTATTTACAATATTAATGGTTTTTCTAAAAATGTTAGCGAATTTACAAGACATTTAGCAATCTAAAAATATATTCATGGGTGTTAAAAATATTCATGATTAGTTAGAAAAGTGTACATCAATATGAAAAATGTATTTGGATTTTAAAACCTTCACAAATTTAAAATATATTTATGAATTTGAAAATATAAAAATGGAATAAAAAAATAAAGGAACAATTGTATTTGTTTCCTTAGTTGTGTCACCGTCCACAGGAACATCCCTAGTTTTGAAAAACACGCGGTCATGCCCACATCACTTTGCTCGTCTTGTGCTTTTGGCCTTTGACCGTTTGACTATCATTTTGAAAACCTCATAACTATTTCATACTAACTCGGAAAAATGCAAATAGGATATCAAAATGTTCGGAAACACATCACCTATATGTGTATGCCATTCGCATTCATGACAAAAGTGTTTGAAAGTCCCCATCACCTATATAAGCTAAAACTGATATGGGGACTTCCCAACAATTTTCTCATGAATGCAAATGTCATACACATATAGATGATGTGTTTCTGAATATTTTGATATCTTATTTACATTTTTCTGAGTTAGTATGAAATAGTTATGAAGTTTTTAAAATGACAGTCAAACGGTCAAAGGGCAAAAGCACAAGACGAGCAAAGTGATGTGGGCATGACCGCGTGTTTTTCAAAACTAGGGGTATTCCTATCGACGGTGACACAACTAAGGGCTCAAATACAATTATCCCAGCAATAAATAATATGAGCATCATTATTATTATTATTATTAGTAGTAGTAGTAGTAACAACACTAAATAATAATAATAACCGACATAAAACACAGTAAATCAGGAAGAAAATAAGGAAAATGAGAAAGCCTTCATAAGTTTTTGAAAGCTTTTCCAAAACCAACTAGAAGTGTCATTGAATAGATAAAGGCAGTACGCTATACGGACGGGCCAGTTATCGAAACTAAGAGCATCTCCAGCCGCGTTCCCAATAGGCCCCCTCCCGAGGCGATTTTTTAGCGCCGGCGGGCGAAAATCGGCCCAGTCGCGCCCCCAGGAGTCCGTTTTTCGCCGGGTTGGGCCGAAATAACAGCCGGCGCACCCGAGCCGAACCCGACACGCTAGGGGGCGCCTGGGGGCGCTGACACAAGCGAAAAGGGGCGTGGTGCCGCTCTGTCGGTAAGAGGGGGGCCGTTTCCTGCCGTTTCTTCCCGCTTCCCCCCGGCTTCCCTCTCATTCTCTCCATTCCTCCGACCAATCTCCTCCTCCTCCCCTCCCAGCCGACCGCCATGCCGCCAAAGAAGTACGTGGTCCCCCGTGTCACGACAGCTGCGACCCACCGCCGTCGCCCAGCCGAAGCAGAGGAAGCCGAGGGCGGCGGCGTCCAAGCCCCCAGGCATGTCCAACGCCGACTGGAGGGCAGAAGTTCAATGTCGGGAGGGTGTCACCACCGACCGGCGGAACAGGGCCAATAGCAAGAAGGCCCGGGACAGCACGGCGCGGCTCGCGGCGACGACGGCGGCGGAGCAGGCGGAGCGCTCGGCCGAACAAGCCAAGGCGGCTCGCGCGGGGATGATAAATCCACCCGGCGGCCACGGCTAGTATGCGCCCTGGAGCCAGCAAAGCGTCTGATCTTCGACCGGCTTCTCGTCATCGCCACAACCCTGGGGCTACACGCCGTCGCCGGGCTACGCCGACGGTGACGCGCATGGCGGGTTCAACCCCAACATCAACTTCCCCCAGGGTCACCCGGCCCAGCGCACGCCCTCGCCCGCCTTCGCCGGCGTGCAATACCCTCTGTACACCTACTTCCCGCCGGCCTAAGCATCCTCCCCGACGCCACCTTTCCGTCGTGGCGTGCTGCCCTTCTCCCAAGCCTACAAGCCGGACACACTGACGCCGAGCGCGGGCAACGGGCGCCTCGAAGGCAACAAAGGCACCAAGAAGGGGAAACACGCCGACTCGGCAACCGCGCGGGTGCAAGAGTCCATTGAGCATTGCCTCGCCGACGCATAGGCCCGGGCCGCCGTACGTGAAGAGAAGACCGAGGCGCGGTGGTCGGGGTTGATGTCGAACAACGCTGTCAAGCTCGATCTACTCCGGACCAACGTCGTTGTGAAGAAGAGGAACACCGACCTGGCTTTCCTAATGGGCGGGGCAGACATTCTCCAGAGCAACGACGAGTAGCTCAAGGCGTGGTACTTGGCGGAGCGCGGCCTCATCCTGAACCAGCTGCCGTCGATGGCACCGCCAACTCCCACGCCCACGCCGACTCCGCCACCAAGCCCGAGCGATGATGCCTCCATGACGCCCACCCGCACAGAAGCCGCGCCGCCGCCGCCCAGCACAGAAGCAGCTCTGACTCCGCCAAGCCCGCGCATGCCGACTCCGCCGACGCAAAAGGCCGACCCCGCCGTGTGACGCGTTGCCCACGTGCCATTTCTTTTTTTGTACGTCGAACCTTTCACCCGATCGCCGAACTTTGTCGCCCGAACTGGGTCGATGATCGCCTGACTTGTGGCGTTTATTTGTGAGCGGGAATGGTCAGGTTTGAATTTGCTGTGACTTGGAGGGTGACGCCTGGGGGCGTTGCTGGGAGCTAGATCACCCCCAGGGGTCAATCTAGCGCCGGTTCGCCCCCAAGCGGCTCTTTTTCGGCGCCCTGGGAGGCCGAACGGCTGGAGATGCTCTAACGCTCGCAGGTGTATGCGTTTTCTGCGGGAACACTATTATTGATAGAGGCAAAGATGTCCCGTCTTTTGATGAGATGTGACTATCATTTTTGTGGAGTAGACTTTGATGATCCGACTACGAATGTGAGAGGACGTTGTGCCTTAACAATCACTAAACCAACTACGAGAGGTTATTGACCACGCCGGAGCACGATCAACCTGACCACGAGGATCTATTTCCTGCACGCAAACAAAGAACAAGTAAAAAACTGAAATTGCAATAGGAATATTATGAATATAAGAGAAAAACCTTTATTGATGAAAGTGGGGGTTCTGTGACGTCTTCATCTGGTCGTGGAACATAAATGAAGGATGTGAAGTTGTAGTTATGGTAAACTTTTAATCTAAACAAAACCCAAGTCTAAACGGTGCATTAAGTGTTGTATTTATAGGCGAAAAGAGAGGGGATTTCGTCCACCCTTGGCATGATGGGACTAAAACACATACTGAGTCGTTTCCCCTACAATACGAACTCTATAGCCATGCTGGAAAGTTGTATTTTGAAATTACATGGGCTTGACCCAAAAATAAGGTGGTGCGACATCTATAATAAGTTATGTACGAAATTTATAAAAAGGTATCTTGTATATTTCGTCATGTTCTTCTATGCATCAAGGAGGCCCAGAGTTGAAATATGTACTAGAAACGCCGTTATGGTTTCATTCCCACGCCTTCATCCCCATACTTTATCCTTATCCAATGCTTATCTCTTTTGTCCATGCTAAACCCTTTATTAATAATCAACACAATTGTATCCAATTTAAACAACATCATATTCTCATGAACATTATAATTGTTACCAAGAAATAAAAATACCTAGTAATTCAATTGGCATGCACGAGCTATAGTAATTGGTCCAGTATGTGTAATAGCAGGGACTGTGTAACAATGATAGTGATATCCTTATCAAGTATAAAAATCACTAGTTAAGGCCTTAAGGGATACCCCTTGCAAAGCTTATCTACAATCGACTCTCTTGTTTATAAGCGGCGCAACGTAAGTGCATCATTTTTCGTAACCAAAGAGTTTCGATGGAAAAAAATTTCCATGAAAAGGTTGAGAGGGTTGGTTTTACATGTTTTCTTTTCTAGATCCAGTTTTGAAAAATGAAGTATCTCTTGAACCGTGCCTCCTAATTACAAACTGTTTTTGTCATTTTTTATTTTTTTTAGAAAAGGAGGATGTACCTCCGGCCTCTGCATCTGAGCGATGCATGCAACCATTTTATTAATTATTCACAAAGACCTTACAAAATAATACATCAGTAGGTCTGAAGCCATCATCCTGGCAACACATGTCGCTATTCCTATCATCTTGATGAAGGGGTGCCGAATGCCCGAGCCGAATACCAAACAGACATCACACCAAAGCCTAACATCTAAGACGGATGCCCCAGCCCAGCCACATATCGGGACTGTGTCACACACCGGACCGACGCACTCTCAGAAGCCGCCGCCGCCGTCTTCCACTGATCCATCTCAAGAACAGGTACTGACGCACCGACCTTGCCAGGCCTGCCGTCGACACCACCACGGTGCCACACAGCGCCACCATCCTACACATATCCATCCACACGCGCCCATCGCCAAAACACCGTAGCGTCATGCCGCCGGGATCCGCCGCCGGCCTTGCGGTAGATGTAATACCGCTCTTCCTCTAGTCCCCTCCGGCTAGCACTTGCTCCAAAACGATGCCCCCAGGAGGGAGAACAACACCGAAGGCGCCATCATCGTTCGATCCAGGAGACCCAGGTCTAGGGTTCCCCCCGGAGCATCCCGAGCGTGATGACGCAAACTACAACGACGATGCCTCAATAAGGAAACGACATCGGAGACGCCGCCGTCGTTTGCCATGACCGGAGTCAGCGTGATTTTCATTGGCAGTTGCGCCACCAGGTCATGCGGCGCCGGCGTCGCTGGTCCCTTCAACCTGAGCAAACTCCAAAAAGGATGCCCTTAAGAGGGACTACGACGCAAAGGCACCGCCATCGCTCGATCTCAATGAGATCTAGGGTTTCCCCGGGAGTTGCCCACGGTGTCAAGGACCCAAACCAGGGTTGAATCCGACGTGATCAGAACAACCCGTCAAGATCCGCCCAGTCGCCGATGTGCCGCACCCGCCACCGCGTCGTCCGTCACCCAGTGACCATGGCCGGTAGCCAGTCATCGAACATCACGAACGCGTCCAGCCATCAGGCATGGCCAGATCTGGCCGAGGCCAGCGACCCTATCCAGCGATCCCGCACCACCGCAGCCCTCGTCGCCATCCACCAAGGAGGCGACCAGATCCAGCCATCGCCTGATCTGAAAACCTGACCGCTACCGGCATGCCCCACCAGGGAACACGCAGCCGCCACGAAGCCGTCCCGCCACCGAGCCCCACGCCCAGCCCGGCGCCCCTGCTGGCCAGCAGCAACCCGCGCTGCCGCCACCAAGCGAGGAAGGCAGAAGAGCCCTGCCGCCGCCCACACCAGCTAGGTTTCACCCGACGACGCGCCCAGGCGGTGGGGGGGGGGGAGGGAGGAGGCCGCGAAAGAGGTGCCCGTCTGGCCGTCGCGTGGGGACGACACGGACGAGCAAACGATGCTCGAAATTAGATCCCATGTTGATAGCTTTTGTTTTTTTTTCTATATTAGGAACGTACTGAGAGTGAATAAGGAACGGCATTAAGCTCACCGTCTTTGACCTGACATCAAAGCCATTCTGGCGCAACACCATATCCAATCTTCGGCTCACGGGAGCATCGCCTCCTTGCTCAGCTCCATAAACAGGGATCATCAAGCAGGATTGAACAACAAGGGATCCAGCTCAATTTCAGTGTTATAGGGAGTTATATGGGCAAAAAATAATAATTATTTTTTTGTACTCAGGCTTTCCAACAACTAGTTTATGCTCAGGGTGCTCATGTGCTCATCATGGTACTGTATTTTGTGCGTGTCCGGTGGTTAGGTCTCACGACCGCTGCCGCCCGTCCTGCTTCCTTCCTGGCTTTGTCTTCTACACTTGTATCCACCGGCCACCGCCACGGCCCGCTCCCGCTGCGCTCCGTATCAACCTCAGACCGTGTCCGCTACCAGTCGCGCCCAGTTCAAAGCACCACCTATATTTTCACCAAGCCGTTTGAGCCGATCCCTCTCCTCGCACGCCCGGGCACGGCAGTAGACCCAAAACTATCTATCTGCAATCCGAACGAATCCATGGCCATGCTCGTGCTCGCGCTGCTGCCCCTGCTCGCCGCGTCCGCGTCCGCGGCGGGCGGCTGCGCGGCCGAGGCGTCATTGTCGTCGTTGTCCAACGGAAACGCCTACGCGGCCTGCAGCGACCTGCCCCGCCTGGGCGCGACGGTGCACTGGACCTACGACCGCGCCGCGGGGTCCCTCTCCGTCGCGTTCCTCGCAGCGCCGGCCGCCCCTGGCGGGTGGGTGGCGTGGGGGCTCAACCCGTACGGCGAAGGCATGGCCGGCGCGCAGGCGATCCTCGCCGCACCTTCTTCCTCGTCGGGCGCGTGGGCCGTCCGGACGTACAACATCTCCGGCTACGCGCTCGGCGCGCCCGGGCCCATCGCGTTCCCGGCGACGGGCCTCGCCGCGGAGCTCGGCGCCGACGGGCGCGTCAGGATCTCCGGGACGCTGGGGGTGGGCCAGGGCGCGGCCGTCCTGAACCAGGTGTGGCAGGTCGGGTCCGCGGTCTCCGGGGACGGCATTCCCGCGCCGCACGCCATGGGCGGCGACAACCTGGCCGCCAAAGCGAAGCTGGACCTGGTCAGGCAGACCACCACCTCCTCCGATTCCGGCGGCAGCGGCCCCGCCAGGGAGCGCAATGTGAGCTAGCTCTCTTCGCTCATCACCTGAATCGAAATCAAACACCTCATCCTCACCTCACTGACAGAATGACTAAACCAAACCATCTTCTCGTCCATGCATGCTGTTCAGATCCATGGCGTCCTCAACGCCGTGAGCTGGGGCGTGCTGCTGCCCATGGGAGCCATCTTCGCGAGGTACCTCAAGACGTTCAGGTCGGCGGACCCCGCGTGGTTCTACCTCCACGTGACCTGCCAGGTCATCGGCTACGGCGTCGGGGTCGCCGGCTGGGCCACCGGCATCAACCTCGGCAACGAGTCCAACGGCGTCACCTACGGCCTCCACCGCAGCATCGGCATCGCCGTCTTCGCCCTCGCCACCGTACAAGTGATCATCTAACCACCAACACCTCCCAAATTTCAAATTCAACTCGTACCGAAGTCGAATTTCGTTCAAACTTGAAACGGCATCCAGGTATTCGCGCTGTTCCTGAGGCCGAGGAAGGACCACAAGTGCCGGGTGTACTGGAACGCGTACCACCACGCGGTGGGCTACGCCGTGATCGTCCTGGGCATCCTCAACATCTTCAAGGGCATGGCCATCCTGGGCGTGGAGCAGCGGTGGAGGACTGCCTACGTCGCCGCCGTCTGGGTGCTCGGCGCGGCGGCGGTGACGCTGGAGGCGGTCACGTGGAGCGTCGTCATCAGGCGGCGTGAGGCCGAGCAGCACGGCAAGACCTCCAATGGCCATATGTCGCATGGCGTGTAGACAGTAGTTCTGAGATCATATCCATGCATTTATACGTACGTACGTACTGATCGGGCATCATTTCGTGCATTCTTGGTGTGTGTGTTGGGTTTGGTGGATCATGTGCGCCTATATGTTTTTGTACCGCATGTGTGTATATGCGTACATAAATTATAGCACTGCAGTGCAGAGTTGTTGGTTCGCATGGATTATAGAATTTGAGTTGATTTTATCAGTGTGGCAACCTTTTTCTCTGCCGGCCGGGTAGGATCGACGTTGATCATCATCACGTCGCACCGGGGGTGTATAGCCTTTAGCAAAAGAGAAGCTGGGCGCGCGATCCGTTGCGTGCACGGTGGGCCATGCATGCATGGTTGGTGAAGTACAAACGAGGATAAATATGGGATCAGTTTGCCCGACACAAGTTCTTCGCTACACTGCTACAAGCGCCTCAGAAAGAAATGGCATAGCTCATGTCGTTCAATTGAATGGCTGACTAAACAAGTTTTGTCCGGCTTCGTCGAGGGAGGAGTGATGACAACGGCAAGCATTTAACTTGTTTCGGTGTTTATAATCGTCGCTAGATCGTTTACGGATCTATATGTATTTTTTGTTATTTTTAATGTCCGTTGTACTGTCATGATAAAAAAATGAGTAGATCTAAAGTTTTTCGCAAAACAATGGACCCATTGCCGCAGTAGTATATGCTTCCTGTTAAGACTTGAGATTTTCATGGGAAAATATATGAAGGGAAAAAGCATAAAGTTTACTAGCAGCAAGCACCTTTTCTCTTTTTTTTTCTGCCTTTATTTGGAAAAAAAGGTAAAGAATATTTGATTCGGTGCCGTTTTACTTTGTTTTATTTTACTCATTCCATTTTAAAGGCGATTTCGCTTTGGATAACATAAGCTAGCTGAGGCGCCCTTTTCTGACGGCGACGAGTTAACCGCCAGTAGCTTTGGATAAATAGTTCGTAGCAGGAGCAGCCAAGCATCATCCACGCTACACCACAACAACAAAAAAACTACAATATATGCACAAACGCTGACGCCGTTGAGCTTTGCACACTTCAGTGTTCAGTCAGTGTATCTGATTCCACCTACTAATTAACCTACCAAAAGTCACCAGCAACACACATTCTCCTCTTTCCCTGTCAGTTTCCAAGCTACAGTCTGACGGTACTTTGTTTCATTGTGTCATCGGCGAAGCTACCTGGGAAGCTAGTTCGACGAATGCAACGCTTTCGCAGAGTCACCGTGATGCCCGATTTGCTTCAACCTGAAACAAAGGCTGGATGTGGCCATCTTCGGGCTTTGGGTTGGTGGTGATGGGGATGGTGTAGCCGTGTAGGGACGCCGGCCGGAGGCAGCCAACCTGAAGCAACTGCAAGTCAAAAGAAGAACTGAGCTGCTTTGCAGCTGCAGAACATATGCAGCTGAAGCAAAGCATCAAACAACAAGCGAGGGATGCATGATGATATCTCAAAGCTTGGGAACAAATCAGCAGACCGATAATCGACACATTATTTGTCTGTTCTCTTCATTACCCACTTGGTACGGTTCAGCTAGAAGAGTCTTAAACAGCTTTGGAGACGCTGTCATCCACCAATAACTCGGGCAAATCGAGCAGTCGTTTGTTGGGACTGGTAGGTGCCTTGGTCAGTGAGCTACAAGTTCTCACTTGTCACCAGCTCTTGGAGAGTGAATTGAAGAAAACATTGACAATGGAGGCTAGGTTTGTGGAAACCATATTTTTACAGTTTTGTGTCAAAAATCACTAATTCCGAGGCTATTTTTTTTGTTGCAAAAAACTAGTTGGCGGTTTTGGCCCATGTGATGATGATTATGACAGGTGGGCCCTAAATTTGCTGACAGCAAAGATGGCTTTAGACAGTGGTTAGTTCTAAATTTGCAAAACAATCCCTTGTATTTTGCAGAGACACCCTTCTTCAAAATAAAAAAACGCAATCAACTCCTAGCTCACTCATCTCGTCGGTGAGGCACCCAAACGCCGGCCGCCCCCCTGTCCCCGCACGCACTCCCGATGGGACTCATCTCGTGGCATGGCTGTGGCAGAGACAGTACAAGCAAGATGCCGGTGGTGGAGACATTACGCGCCGGCCGGATAGGGAGCTCACCCGATCCAGTGGCGGAGACAATACTCACCAGCGGCATAGCCGTGGCTGGCGGAGCTCGGCACAGTTGGCAAGTAGCCCGAGCCTCCATCTTCACCCGCCGATGCGGCTCCACCTTGCCTTCTTCCGTCGCGGACGAGCTGCAGGAGGCAGCGGCGGAGACAGGGGGACCAGCAGGGGCCCTAGCCCCCTAATGTCACAGATTTAAGCCTAGCATTAATGTAAACACAGAGTTTTTTTACTGCTAAAATGGTGTATTTGATGGAATGGCCTTCTCCAACAAGACTTAAGAACACTTGGCCCTCCTCATCCGGATTCCTGGCTCCGCCACTGGTGCGAGGAGGCGACGACCAGAGCAACGGGCGGCCATGACCAGAGCAACGGGCGGAGGCGATGGCCAGATGAGTGGGAAGGAGAGGAGGTCGGAGCTGGAGCCGCGCCTTGCGGGCCTCCCAGGCGGACGAGTCCCGGGGCAGTAGAGGCCACGACGGCGGCCAGATGTAGCCGGATCCGGAGCAACAACGGCGGGTTTTGCAGGGGAGGGGAGGGGCGGCGGCTGTGACGGGCGCATCCTGGATCAGTGGATGCCACGACGGCGACGGCGGGCGTGTCCCGGAGCAGTGGAGGCCACGGCATGGCTTTTTTATCTCTTTGACCCCGGGGAGCTGGCTATTTGTTTATTAACGAAGGAGTTTTTGGCAAAAAAATACGTCTAATGACGTTAGTCTGAACCGTTACGCCACGAGTCAACAAAAACGGACTCCACATGTCATAATAATTATTAAAACGGTCAAAACCGTCAAGTAGTGTTTTTTGCAAAAAAAAAAACCCTCAGAATTAGTGGTTTTCAACAAAAAAACTATAGAAGTGTGGTTTCTGCAACCCTATCCTTTAATTCCGATGTTTTCTGTAATTCACTCGCACTTGGACTGTTGCCTGGTTGCATCACCATCATGGTTCCTGTTGAAGGTGATCAAATGAAGCCAAAACTGCTCAAGCCGATTCCTTCATAACCATGATTTAGGACATCAAAAGACACAAAAATGATCGCAAACTAGATCGCGTGTTAATGGATACTGAATGGGAATCTAAATTCCCTATGGTTTTCGTGCGTGCTTTACCTTGTGTTGAGGCTCTGTCAGACCATGCCCCCATCCTTCTCACCATTGGGTTGCCACGACCGCAAACTAGACGCAAGTTCAAATTCGAGCTTGGTTGGGTACTCCGCGATGGCTTCCACGGTATGGTCAAGGAGGTGTGGGTGAAACCTGTTGCCAGGCATACTCCAATACACAAACGGAATAATAAAATACGTGCAATACATAAATTCCTTGGTGGTTGGGCTAGGCATACTGCGGGTATCCTCAAAAAAGAAAAGTTTTGTCTCACATCCATTATCGATGATTTAGAAGCTTTGGCTGAAGTTCGACCGCTATCTGAACACGAAATTGGGATTAAGAGTCAATCAAATGCACAGATAGCTCGACTTTTGAGAGAAGAGGAGCTCAAATGGTACCAACATTCAAACTCTTAGTTTATTCTTAAAGGGGATTCGAATACTAGATACTTCCATGGTATAGCCAATGGCAGACACCAGAAGAAACGTATTCATTCTCTTATACAAGAGGAGGGTACGATTGAAGGCCATGAGCAACTCAAATCTTATATTACTAATTATTATAAAAATATGTTTGGCGCTCCAGAAGAGGGTTACTTCTCGATGGATGAGTCCAAAACAGACGGTCGATATTCCCCAGGTTTCTGTTGAGGAAAATAATCTTCTAACAGCTCCTTACTCAAAGGAGGAGGTCAAGAAGGCGGTTTTCCTAATGGAACACAACAAGGCACCGGGACCGAGCGGACTTCCAGCCGAGTTCTATTAGAACTTCTGGGAGTTTATCAAACCAGACCTTCTAGATTTGTTTGGCCACCTCCATGTTGGACAACTAGAATTGTTTCGTCTAAACTTCGGTGAGATAATTTTATTACCTAAGGTTAATGAGGCAGTTAGGATACAACAATATAGACCTATATGCCTCCTTAATGTTAGTTTTAAAATATTCACAAAAGTTGCGATGATTAGGCTAAACTGGGTGGCTGACCATGTGGTTCGTCCTTGCCAAACGACTTTCATGCAAGGTAGAAACATCCTAGATGGAGTTGTAATACTTCATGAAACAGTGCACGAACTACATCGGAAAAATTTGAATGGGGTACTCCTCAAAATTGATTTTGAGAAAGCTTATGGTAAAGTCAAGTGGTCTTTTCTTCAACAGACTCTCAGAATGAAAGGCTTCTCTGCAGAGTGGCGCGCTCTGATCCATAGTTTCGTTTCGTGAGGTAGTGTGGCCATTAAAGTCAATGATGACGTTGGTCACTACTTCCAAACGAAGAAAAGATTGAGACAAGGTGACTCAATATCGCCCATGCTATTTAACATAGTGGCTGATATGTTGGCTGTCATGATAGAGCGTGCAAAGGTTGATGGTCAAATTAACGGGGTAGTTAATCATCTTGTTGATGGTGGATTATCTATCCTTCAATATGCCGGCGATACAATTCTATTTATGGATCATGACCTAGAGAAAGCGAGGAATCTGAAATTAATTTTATCAGGCTTCGACCACCTCTCATGTATTAAGATAAACTTCCATAAAAATGAATTACTTTGTTTTGGCAAGGCACAAGATGAGGCTCACCTGTTTGCTGAATTGTTTGGCTGCGGGCTAGGCAAGTTTCCGATCAGTTATCTGGGGATACCGATAATTGGAGACTCACAAATGTTGAATGGAAACACGTCGAGGAAAGACTACAAAAAAGATTAAGCAGTTGGAAAGGTAAACTGCTATCTCTGGATGGAAGATTGGTCCCCATAAATTTAGTGCTAAGTAATATGGTACTATATATGATTTCCTTCTTTCAACTGCCTAAAGGAGTATTGCATAGATTGGATTATTTCCGATCAAGATTCTTTTGGCAAGGAGATAGTGAGAAAAAGAAATATCGACTGGCTAAATGGAGTGTGGTTTGCCATCCCAAAGATTAAGGAGGGCTAGGTATTCATGACCTTGAGGTTAAAAATACTGCTTTTCTCGGAAAATAGTTGTTTAAGTTGATGGTGTATGACAAACCCTCCTAAGGAGAAAATATGTGGGCTCAAAAGCAGTGTCCCAAGAGTACTGGAAGCCTCGGGACTCACACTTTTGGACGGGTCTAATGGCTACGAAGAAATACTTCTTCCCATATGGATCCTTCACTATAAAAGATGGCTTAAAAATTAGATTTTGGGAGAATAAATGGCTAGGAAATGCTACACTCCGAGAACAATATCCGTCTCTATACAATATTGTACGTCACAAGGATGATACTATCGCCATGGTTATGAAATCCTATCCGCCAAATGTGGCGTTCAGAAGATATTTAATTGGCACTAGATTTGAATCGTGGAACATTCAATTACAAAGACTGTCCACGGTACAATTGTCACAAGTAGCCAATGAATTTCATTTCATTGGAACCTACACGTGAGTCGTAAATTCAAGCTGTACTCTATGTATAAAGCTCTGATCCAGCCAGATGTGCCAGTTGATAATAATAAGAAGATTTGGAAGATGAAGATACCACTTAAGAATAAAAAATTTGCGTGGTACCTTCGTCGAGGTGTCATTCTTACCAAAGACAACCTTATTAAGAGAAATTGGCATGGATGTATGCTGTGTGTGTTTTGTCATCATGAAGAAACAATAAAATACTTGTTTTCCAATGCAAATTAGCTCGTTCTATATGGTCAGCCATCCAAGTAGCTTCTGGCTTCTATCCTTCACGTAGTGTTGCTAATATATTTGGCAACTGGTTACATGGAATTGATCACAGGTTTAGAATTCTTCTCAGGATGGGAGATTTGCCGTTATTTGATCGCTTTGACTGTGTAAAAATGATAATATTTTAATGATAAAAGCACTTCTCTTATGTAGGTTATCTACAAATGTACAAGTACGCTCTGTTTATGGTCGTCTCTACAACGGATGGAGAATCGAGACATGTTTACGGAGGTGTGTACACGATTGGAAAACACGAGGAGGGATACTTTTACCCGACATGGATGACAGCATGATCCTCGGATTTGCCCTCCCATGGATTAGGCGTCATACAATATTATGACTACTTGTATTTCGTCTTTTTATTTATGAGTTCAGACTTGATTTGTGGTTTTTGTTTGGCTGTGTACATCTTAGTTATGGAGAAACTGGGTGTAATACTTAAAACCTTTTAAGTAATAAAACACCTCTTATCAAAAGAAGGCAAAAAAAAACGAGCAGGCCCACTAACCGAATCGGAAGGCAGCAAGGCACGTCATGATGAAGGAGTTATGAATCATGCAATGACTAAAGATCCCATGCATATAATCCAGGAACGATCGATGTTTTTTTTTTCTGCATACAAATACGGTTACAAAATTTACAACACATATTTCTATTTTTTTTAATAATATGGCTGCATGCATCAATTGATGTAGAGGTCGAAAACTCTGTTCCTCCTTTTCAAAAAAAAAAGAAGAAAGAGGATGAACGAGCAGCAAACAACTTCAGTGAGACAACTGGAAGCCCCCAGAACTGATTAACACTAGCAGAATATATAGTTTCCTCTTGTCTACGGCAAGAAGAACCAAGACCGGAAGGAGCTCGCAGATCTTGTGGTAGTCGTTGCACAGCGGACCATCGACCAAATGCCATGCTACCCTGTGGTTCCAAGTTTGGGTTGCTACTGAAATGTACGTGGTGCAACTAGCTGTTACCTTCTGGTTCCCGTTGCCAATCTTGCAAACGTTGATGATGTACTCGCTGCACCATGGAGCGTCCCGGCACCCAGCAAGCCGAAGCCCAACCTGCATGGAATTTTCTCACAGCTGGTTTTCGATGGTTTCAGAACATGGCGACAGAGATTAGTTCGTTAGCTCTGCCCACTTCATAGTTTGCAGCTTTTACAACTTCTGCAGAGAAAGATGGTTTCGGTACGCTCCCCGGAAACCCTATCCCCTTCCGCGCCGCCGCCCGCGTGGCGACGGGGAGGGCTCGTCGGCCTCCGCCCCCAGTCCACCCTCCTCCTCCCTCCCCCTTTCCTGCCGCCGCCAGGGGGCTTAGTCGAGCAAAGCTCGCCGGAGCCGACGGCGGCGGGGTGCTCGCGTTCCCTGCCGGATGTGTCGCGGCACGGGCCGTCTTCTTCGGCTAGGGCGCAGCGCGGGCACCGGGCGCCGCGGCGCGATGGTGTAATGGCAGGCTTGGCCCTGCTTGCGCGCCCCTGCGCTTGGGCAACGCAGCTGCTAGTGGTTCGCGCGGGCGCGCCGTCGCCGCAGATCTGGTGCACGACGGCTTCTTGTGGCGAGAGTTGGGAGCAGCGCGGCTAGGCGACCTCGGGTCGTCAGGCGATGGGTGCAGGCGGCGGTGATGCTGGGCTTGGCGGTGGTCCGGCGACCCGACGACCCAGCGGTGGTCGCCGGCGGCGGGAGAGGTGGCGGCGTTGCTCTTTGGCGACGGGGCGGAGATGGTGGCGCAGGGTGGTTGGCGGCGCACCCTCGGCCCAGATCTAGGTCATGCGGGCCATATCTGGGTCCTAGCGGGCCGGCCCTCGGCGCGGCTTCGATGTCCTCGGCGTGGTGAGGAGGAAGGGCAACTTGGACGGGGGTGGTGACGCTGAAGGCGTGTCTGTTGCAACGTGATGACGGGAGCTTTAGGGGCTTTGAGGTCCCAACCGGGCCTGGTATGCTCCTGCTACTGCGTCCGGTCGGCGACCGCCGTTGGCGGTGGAGGTTGAGCCCTCCCACATGTCGACGGTGATGCTACCCCTTGTCCCGGCCCCTTTTCGTCGCCGTGTAGGCCCTACCTTGAAGTGCCGTGGTGAGACGGCGTGGAGGATTCTAGAACGTGTTGGCGCAAGGTGGAGGACGGCTTGGTGGCAGGCTTCGGAGCGCCCGAGGTGCAGGTTGGGATCGGGGGAACCCTTGTCGGCCTGGCCGACACCGTCGCAGTGGCGCCTATGGGTGCCGCCGATAACCTTCCTGGAGGGCGTTGGGGCTACCCTTGCGCCTCATTGCGTACCAGGGGAAACCCTTGACAGCAGCGTCGTCATCGTCGCGGTCCTTCTTGGAGGTGCTGGTTGGTACCGACGCTTCGGAGGCTTGGTGGGAGATCCCTGGTGGGCGCAGCGGTCGCGAGGATTCTTCGTTTTTGTCGATCCGCTGGTGTCGGCATTTGTTTCTTTTGTTTTTTTTTGTTTTTTTTTGGGCATGATTGTGTTGTTTCCGCTCTATCACCTATCGTTGGATGTATCGATAGGTTGCTTTGTAATACAAAGCGGGGAACCTTTTTTCGTGAGATGGTTTCGGTACCCAAAGTGTAACATATGTTACTCAACCATGTAAGTCATGTGATGTAAAGGAAATGAAAAGTAGTCCTCAACAGTATATATACTACCAGTTCTGCTCAAGAATGAGCGAAAGTTGCTGGCAATTGATGTGTTCTATACTGAGCCATTCACATAGCTTAATCAACACACTTCTTCCCCTATGAGTAAGTGTGCTCCATGTTGCAGTCCCGAGTGCATGGTTCAATTTCGGATACAACTTGGCATATTCTAGAGGAAGGAGAAAGACCGAGTCAGATCTCTGTTCACATAATAAGCCCGCACTACCTCAACCAACGTTAGCCCTTTTGAGACAAGAACAATGCAGAGATGAGGAGCGGACACGACCGCGGCAGCGACCGCAGCGTCCGCCATGGATCGGCGACGGGAGAGGCTACCGCAGCCAAAGCGGACCCTCTCCGAAAGGGCAGCAGGCTCTGGGCGATCGCCGGATCCGAGTCGGAGGGCTCCGACGACGATGAAGGCCGGTATTTCGCCAGAGAGAAGGAGGGGGAATACTCGCCGACTCCTTTCGACTAAGTTTGCGAGTTCCTACGAGTGGGGTACTCCGAGGAACAAATCGCGGAATGCATCGACGGTGTTGTTCCGGCGATGGATATTGCATGGCAGGGCTTGACATCGCCGACAAGGTTGAGGTATTCCGGCGGGTTGTTCACCGGAGAACGGCGCCGTCCGCGGTGAAGCCATGGAAAGTTCCTTTACCTAAGGTACGTCTACCGGCTCTCACTCTTTGGGATTTCATCAAGAATTGGAAAATTGTGCCGGTTCGCTGGAAGAAAGGCCGGTCGCCGGTGGTGAAGCCGCCGCGGGAGAAGCCGGTGGGCGATCCGAATCTCAGGATCTGGGCGGCCGAAGAGGCTCGCTTGGTTTCGTTGTTGGGCTCAATTGGGCCAGACAAGCACTCGGCTCGGCTGGTGTTACCTGGGTATATGGCCCAGGTACACACAGTTGACCCCGGGTCCGAGGAAGACTGTGCGGTTGATCGAAAGAAAAATAACGAGAGCGAGCCGCTACTAGGAAAAGAACGCGCGATCGCCTGCGACCCTGGACGTAGGGTTTGGCGGCGTTGCAATCCCGGCTTCCCTTCTCGTGAAGGACGGGCGACGAGAATTCAGCCAAAGCCGGACCTCCCACCTGCGGTAGCCATGGATGGCCGGGGCGATAGGACCAGCCTCCCAAAGTTGTAGCACACGCCCTGGATGGGGCTGGCCGAGGGAGCTTGGCTAGCGGACGTGGTGATGCCCATGGCCGCAGTGAGCGCAGCGACGGTTCAACCGACGGCCGCACAGGCTTTGAGGCTGGCTGCGGTGACGGACCAATCGGCGGTCACGGCGGCTTTGGGGCCGAACGCAGTGACGGCCTAAACGGCGAACGCGGCGGCTTCGGGGCTGGGCGCGGTGGTATGGTGGTTATCATGGAGAGCGTCCTAATTGGAATCATTGGGACGATGACAGAGGAGGAACTGGCCGCGGACGATGGTACATTGGAGGCGGTCGGGGTTTCGGTGCAAATCTTTGGCACCGGAGCTTTCACCCTCCTACTGGCGACTTTGTAGAGGGAGCTTCGGGCCCTGGTTTTCGACAGCATGGTGCCCGTCTTGCCAGAGGCAACGACAGTGGCGATCAAGACGCTATTGGTGGTGACAGTACCGGCCGCCGCAATGGTTGATGACAGAGAAAAGCAGAGTGAGAAGGGCAGCGACAAATTTCACACTCGGCGGGCTAATAAGGCGACTCGTAGGAAAGAGAAACTGTCTTGCTATAGATGTGGGTTCCTGGTCATTTTGTGATGGACTGCATGGCTGAGTTGTGTGATATTTATCAGAAACCAGAACACAGTGAGATAGCTTGCCCGTTAATCTTGGCACCTAAGCCGACACTCAACATTTATGGATCCAGCAAGAGCAGACTTACGTTCTTTGAGACTCCGCACTCTGCTTCGGCTATTGTGCCTCCTCATCTTGAGAGTTCAAGGATTGACTTGGTCAAGGTCACACATAGTACACTGACTGTGGAACAGGTGTCTCAGCATCTCAGGCTTGTTTCTGAGTCATACCACTAGACTTAGGTCAGAGTGGAAGATCGGGTATATCGAGTGGAATTCCCTAGGAGAGAGGATCTTGCTCGCCTCTTGAAGTTTGGGTTCAGCAAAGTGACCGGGAGTAAATGCATGCTAGAATTTGATGAGTGCAAAAAACGAACCAATTGGATCACCTCTGGAGAAGGTTTGGATCAGATTATCAGGCGTCCCAGAGATACTTCTTAATGACTTCCTTATTATTTGGAGTCTCAATTCTCTGCTAGGCAAAACAGAGAAGGTCGATATGCCATTCACGCGCAAACATGTGATTGCTAGGCTGTTTGTGAGTGTGCTGGACTTGGAGTACGTGCCTGATTATGTTTCCTGGTTTTATGATGGTATACATTATGATCTTGATGTGGAGGTCGAGGAGGAATCCCAACAGGTGATTAATAATAACGATGTTGACATGATGGATGATGGTGATGGGAGTGGGAACAAGGAGGCCAATGGGAACCTTGGTGAACATGCTGATGGGTCCACTCACAAGGGACAAACTCCCAAGTCTTCAAAATCAGCAGATACGCTACCTAATAACGGGACAACACCAGCTTCGACACCGATGTCATTTCTCTGCTTTGGTTTTGTTCCAGGCGGTGTTTGTGCCGAGTCGCCCATGGGGGGACCGGGTGGAGGTTGAGGATTTCGATGCACCATTGATGTCTGCGCCAGCATCGAGGGAGAGCAGTAGAGGGAGGTTTGTGGGCCTTCCGTGCAGCTCACGCCGCAGCCGCGGCCTTCTGATGGGGGGGGGGGGGTCGGCCGGTTGCAGACAGGAGGCCCGGCCACCTAACACGCCTATACCCCGCCCGTATTCTATCGGAGGGGAGGGATATGAGGGCCGAGCGCAGGAGGACCGTCTGCTATCACCTCGCTCATCTCCTACCTCTCAGGCTACGCTCTTGGGGCATTGTGATGGGGAGGTCGGCCAGTTGCGGGCAGGAGGCCAAGTGACCTGGCTAGCCTCTACCACGCCCATCTTTTTTTGGATGGGTGGGGTTCGAGGGCAGCGGGCAGAAGGCCTGTATACCTTCACCTCGCTTATCGCCTACCACTCGCGCGACGATCAAGGGGCAGCAGGTTCAAATCGGGGAGTCAGTGGCTTGGGCTGTGACTGATTCTTTGGTAGTTGCGTCATCACCGGGTCCTAGACCAGACACTATCGGGAATGAGGCAGCATGCCGAAACTCGATAGAGGTATCTGTGGAGGATGTGATCGGCTACGGAGGGATACCGGATCCTACATCCGGTGACCGGCGATTTAGTCACCGCATCCAGGGGCAGCCAGATGCTGACGACATACAACTAGGGCGTGCTATGAGGGCCGCCAAGCATCGAGATATCAAGGCAAATTCAGGTATGTCTATTAATACTAGTTGTTCCATCCTGCATTTCCCTGAAACTGAAATAGTAGAAAACCCTAGCAACCTAGGGATTTCTCTTGGTGGTAGTGGCAAACAAATAGTAAAATCAATCAATGACATTCCAGACTTAGAAGCGAAAAGAGCCATGGAGCTTATTACAAACTTAGCGGCGGTACAACCAATGAATGAGGAGGATATTAATAACCTTGGAGTCACAGCACTAGAAAGTTTATGTGAGGATCTAATACCCACAGAGGGAGTAGAGAGGGACGAGGAAGACGAGGGATTGGAGGGGTATATGGGTCTTTCTATCCCGACAGCCTATCTCATGTATCCCTTCGCCATAAGGAAGCCGAGATGATGCAAGGTAAACCTAAGAGACCTTGGAAGAGGAAGGTATATCCTGTATCAACGGTGCGGAGGAGTGTGAGAGTTAAACAAAAAAAAATTCCATGATCAACTATGAAAGGAATCTTTTGGAACAGCAGAGGTCTAACTGACTTGGCTAAAAGACGTTTCCTTAGAGAAGCATCTTTAGAGTGTAGGTTGGATTTTATGGCTTTGCAAGAGATGGGTAGAGATAATTTCACGCCACAATTTCTCAATACCATTTCAGGGAGAGTTGAGTTTGATTGGCATTGTTTACCCCCAAGGGGTAGATGTGGGGGGATCTTACTTGGAGTTAAGTGTGAAACACTAGAGGTGTTGAATGTGGTATATGAAGAGTTTGCTGTCAAATTTTGTATATGATCAAAAGTTGATGGTTTCAGGTGGGCTTTAGTGGATGTATATGGGGCGACGCAGCCTGAGCTTAAATATGATTTTCTTGCGGATTTGGTGAGAATATGTGGGGATGAAAGGCTACCCATTTTGGTTTGTGGAGACTTTAATATCATTAGAAGACAAAATGAGAAAAATAATGACAACTTTGATGGAAGATGGCCATTCATGTTCAACATGATTATAAAGAGTCTCGATTTGAAGGAAATTGACCTCACTGATAGACAATTCACGTGGGCAAACTCATTACCGGTGCCAACTTATGAGAAGTTGGATCGGGTTCTGACCAGCGTTGAATGGGAGCGGAAATTCCCGCTAGTGACTGTACACGCCTTGCAAAGGGCCATTTTAGATCACACGCCACTACTGGTCGATTCTGGGGAAGCGACTCATGTGGGAAACAAAAATGTTTTCTCTTTCGAATTAAGTTGGTTTGAGAAAGAAGAATTCATGGATCTTATTGCTACAAAATGGGCCGAGGAATCCGGTGGGGCATCTAATGTAGATAGGTGGCCAAACAAGATTAAACACGTGCACCGGTTCTTGAGAGGTTGGGCCAAGAATCAAAGTGGCATTTACAAAGTGGAAAAAGAGAGGCTTATTCAATTAATTAGTGATGGGTTTAGCAGAGCGATGAGCATCTGTAAGGAAGAGCTAGGACTATGAGATCCATGTGTATTATATACAACACTACCCCTATCTTATTGTAGTATTCTACCTGTTTTTTGACTTTTTTTCTATCAGTTAAAATTCGACCAATAGGGTGGTGACACGGTAATTAGTGGGGATCTCACCGGGTACGCATTGGGGTGGACCTAGCAAATTAGCGTGGGATATGGGGCATTCTTTTTGCATGGTCTTTCGGGTGTGTACTACATGGACGTAAGCACGCGAGGTGTTTTTTTAAAAGCAATATAGACGCAAGCGCTCACATACATGTGCATAAACTCATCCCTATGAACGCATACACACATACCCTATCCCTATGAGCATCTCCGAGAGACTGAGCTGACATATCATGTTGAGATTTACGAAGTCACCGTAGACACCTCGTTGTCGACAAGAACGTCTCCTTCCACCGAATGCGCATCGCCGGAAGTCCTAAAATAAATCCAGCAATAATGCGAGCATCAAGATTTAAACCCTGTGGGTTGGGATACCATTGTCCCTCTAACCATCCAACCACGGGTTGGTCCACGAAGGTCGTTGTTTCTACTTGACAGTTTGCATGCATCGGGATTGATGAAGGCGGTTCTATATTTTTTCCCTCTAGAATAAGAGGTTGTAGATATTTCTGGAATTGTGGATAGATGAGATCTATTTAGAGGATCTCCAACAGAGGCACACTATATTTGTTTCTTTGGGCGTCGAAATAGTGATATAGCGCACGGGCGTGTGTTGGCTTTTGCAGGCGCTGCAAATTTTAGGGAGCCGCTATAGCGCTTCAACAGGCGCGGTCAGGGGATGATCTGAAGCTAATCTTACCCTGATGCACTACTTAACCGTGGCGTACAAATTCAAGCAACAATGTATTAAATAAAGATGTGTTTTATAGCTTGTAACACGGATTATCAAACATAATATAAGTGGATTTATAAACAAAATAAAACAGTCAAATTCCTTAATATAATGCTAAAACAAATGACAAAATTACTTGAAAAGATCTTGCATTTTCAAATTCCAAAACACATCATTAGACATCAAAGGTTCAATAATCCACAATATTAAAACTATGATTAAATTTTCAAGTAGGACATAATAAAATGCCCAAATCAAAGTACTTAAATTTGCTAAGATATAAAAAATAACTTTAGTGTATTCTCTTTCTACGAGCTATGAAATACACAACCACTTGATTACTGCATGACCTTTTCCATTTCTTCTCTCTTCACATAACAAAAAGGAAAAGCATCATCACTCAAGTTGTCATCGTTGAGGCGATCGAGCGATCGAGCAACTAAATTTTGGCAAATTTCATTGCCGAAAAGCACGTCTCATATAGCAGTAGCAATAGGAAATACAATTACTTGCCTGGATCATATTGAATCTCCTCCTCCCAATTCATGTTCTCTAGAGTATCTTGTGATGTTGCATTTCTTTTGAGAAGAAACTTGTCCATATTATCTGCACTTAATAAATAAAATTGTAGATGAGATATCGGAAATTGTGAAGCCAATGACATATACCTAATTACAAATAAAACAATATCTAATGCCCCATGTTTTGTCTAAACACATATATTTAAATAATATTTAATCCAATAGCCATAATTTCATAATACAATTGCAACTTACAAAAATATTTAGGACAAACAACACACAAAAGGGTTAAATTCAAACAAGAGATGATTGTAATCTAGACAAAAAAATCAAAAACACATTGATAATTTGCTAACAGAGAGGAAGAGAAATTAGGACGCGCTGCATCATCGCAAGGGAGGCGTGGACGCGTAGTCGTTGCAACCTGCAGCGTTAGTCGATAGGCAGCCTGCCGGCCGCCGCCATTGCGTGTATGTTTGGATCCATACTGCGGGCTGCTTCAAATAGGGATCTAGATTTGTTGACTTACCAACAGCAAGTCCCCGCTGACTTTGTCGTTGGATCAAAAATCAAAAGATGAGATTTGCCAAATCGCTGTACCAAATCACTGTTCTGTTCATGCATGCGCTGTTGATCGTACTGTAGCATTCGATCTGAACCGTCATTTTTCAATCTGATGGACAAGACTGAACAAAGATAACGGTACTGTAGCTTGGCTACCTTTGTCATAGCAAGTCAGTGAATCTGAATCTTTCAAATTGTCAGGAACGGATACTACAGCGCGTACGTTCGGATCGATCGGATCTTTGTTACCAGCTGCTTGAAATCTTTAGGAACAGATTGATCTGAATCAAATCGATCGATCACTGTCGCGCACGTTCGCTGTGTGATTACTCGGGACAGAACAGGAGACGAGGAGGTGGGATTTTTTTTCGAGTGGAAGATGGATACATTGGCTTCGTGCGTTCGTTTTCTTGGGTAAGAAAATGCTTCGTGTGTGCGTGTATGTATATGTTTTTAACTTTTAAAATAGGCTTTCGTCCTGCTTTATAGATAAATCAATCATCTGAATCAACATTTAATACCAACATATCTTTACTTTTAAAGGAGGACTTGGTAGCTTCTTTTTCAGGGTTTTTTTCGTCTTTTTTTTCCGTCTTAATAACCCACAAGTACAGGGGATCGTAACAGTTTTCGAGGATATAGTATTCAATCCAAATTTATTGATTCGATACAAGGGGAGTCAAAGAATATTCTCGAGTATTAGCAGCTGAGTTGTCAATTAAACCACACCCGAAAGACTTAATATCTGCAGCAAAGTATTCAGTAGCAAAGTAATATGATAGTAACGGTAACGGTGGCAAAGTGATAGTAGTAGTTTGTAGTGTTTGTAACAGTAGCAACAGAAAAGTAACTGAGCGAAGATCAATATATGAAAAGCTCATAGGCAATGGATCAGTGATGGATAATTATGTCGGATGGCATTCATCATGCAACAGTTGTAACATAGTGTGACACAGAACTAGCAACAATTCATCAATGTAATATAGGCATGTATTCCATATATAGTCATACGTGCTTATAAAAGAGAACTTGCATGTCATCTTTTGTCCTACCCTCGCGTGGCAGCGGGGTCCTATTGGAGACTAAGGGATGTTAAGGCCTCCTTTTAATAGAGAACCGGACCAAAGCATTAGCACTTAGTGAATACATGAACTCAAACTACGGTAATCACCGGAGAATCCCAGTTATTATCACCCTGGTGGATGCGGATCATAATTCGTAATAGGTGTCTACAACTTACAAGATAGGATCAAGAACACACATATATTCATGAAAACATAATAGGTTCCGATCTGAAATCATGACACTCGGACCCTAGTGACAAGCATTAAGCGTAGCAAAGTCATAGCAACATGAATCTCAGAACATAGTGGATACTAGGGATCAAACCCTAACCAAACTAACTCGATTACATGATAATTCTCATCCAACCCATCACCGTCCAGCAAGCCTACGATGAGATTACTCACGAAGGTGGGGAGCATCATAAAATTGGTGATGAAGGATGGTTGGTGATAACGAAGGCGTCGATTTCCCCTCTCCGGAGCCCAAAACGGACTCCACATCTGGTCTCCTGAGGAAGAACAAGCGATGGCGGCGACTCCGTATCGTGAAACGCGATGAACTCTTCTCTCTGATTTTTTCCTTGACAAATCGGGTTATATGGAGCTGGAGAGGATGTTGGAGGAGCCACGAGGGCCCCACAAGCCTGCTCGGCATGGCCAGGGGGGTGGCCGCGCCTAGCAGGCTTGTGGCCTGCAGGTGGCCCCCCTCTCGCTAATTCGTGCGCCAGTATTTTTTATTAATTTCAAAAATATTCTCTATAAATTTTCAGGATGATCCGAGAACTTTTATTTCTGCACAAAAATAATACCAAGGTAATTCTGCTGAAGACAACATCAGTCTGGGTTAGTTCCATTCAAATCATGAGAATTAGAGTCCAAAACAAGGGCAAAAGAGTTTGGAAAAGTAGATACGTTGGAGACGTATCAACTCCCCCAAGCTAAAACCTTTGCTTGTCCTCAAGAAATTCAGTTGATAAATTGAAAGTGATAAAGACTTTGTTTGATCTTGCTATTGTAAATATGTCTAACTTATGTTTAGATTTTCAGCAAACATTATAAACTAACCGCATTCACAATAACATTTAGGTTGCACATTTACTCATGTCAATGGCATAACCAACTAGCGAGCAATAATAACAAGTCTCGCATGATGACAATTTTATCAAAACAATCATGATACAATATGACATAATGGTATCTCGCTAGCCCTTTTTGAGACCGCAAAACATAAATGCAGAGCACCTCTGGAGAACAAGGACTGACTAAACATTGTAATTCACGGTGAGAGAGATCCAGTCATGCTCACACTCAATATCAATTAATAGCAAGGCATACAAATGACAATGGTGCTCTCTAACTGGTGCCTTTTATAAGAGGATGATGAATCGACAATAAAGTAAATGGAAAGACCCTTCGTAGAGAGAAGCATTGATTTGCAGAGGTGCCAGAGCTCAAGCTTTTAAAATAGAGATAGATAATGATTTTTGAGTGGTATGCTTTTGTTGCTCACATAACGATCAAGAGGTTTTCAATATCTTCCATGCTAGATACATTATAGGCGGTTCCCAAACAGAATGTAAAGTTTTTACTCCCCCTCCACCAATCAGTCACACTCTACGGCGGGCCGAATTCACGGGTACCGTCCATACAAACACAGTCATGGGGGAGTTTTGTTTAATTATATTTTGCCTTTTATTTCGATCATGGGACCGGGCATCCCGATTACCAGCCACTTTCTCGTGAATGATAGTGAATCAACACATATCGTGAGAATAACGCACCTAGCATGGAAGATACTGACAGCCCCTAGTCGCCACATGAGCGATTTGGGCATACAAAACAGAAAGTTTATTTCAAGGTTTAAAGTTTAGCACATGCAAATTTACTTGGAACGGCGGGTAAATAACACATATAGGTAGATATTGTGGACTCATATGGAACAACTTTGGGTTTATTGAGATGGATGCACAAGTAGTATTCCCGCTTAGTACAAGTGAAGGCTAGCAAAAGACTGGGGAGCGACCAACTAAAGAGCGACACAGTCAACAACATGGTTTGAGATTAACCAACATTGAATGCAAGCATGAGTAGGATATAATTCACTATGAACATAAATATCGTGGAGGCTATGTTGATTTGTTTCAACTACATGTGTGAACATGTACCAAGTCAAGCCACTTGAATCATCCAGAGGAGGATACCACTCTATCATACTACATCACAACCATTTTAATGCGCATGTTGGCACTCGAACCATTATCCACTCTTAGCTAATTAAGCATGGCATGAATAACTATAATCTCTAATTGTTATTGCAAACATGTTCAACCCATAATGTACTGAAGTCGGAACGATGAGCTAATCATATTTACAAAAGCAAGATAGGTCGAGTTCATACCAGCTTTTCTCCATCTCAATCTTTTCATCAAATATCTTCATTATTGCCTTTCACTTGCATGACCGAACGATGTGAATAATAATAAGAGTGCGTGTGCATTGGACTAAGCTGGACCCTGCAAACAATAAACGAAAGGATAAGACAAGGCAATATGGGATCTTTGTAAGATAAACAATAGTGCATATGAGAGCCACTCAACACGTCATCGTGGTCTTCTCCTTATGACCCAAAGAAAAGAAAGGAAAATTATTTACACGAGAAAGCTCCCAATAAGCAAAAAGAAGAACAAGAAATCTTTTTGGGTTTTCTCTTTAATGCTACAACTAAGCAACTAGGAAATAAAGCTAGAACTAATTTTTTTGTATTTTCCTCAGAGTTTATTAAACACACAAGAAGAAAGCAAAGCAAGAATTAAACTACCATGGATAGTACAATGAAAAAGTATGAACACCGACAACTGAAATAAGTGTGTGAACATGAATGTAATGTCGGTGAGAAATACGTACTCCCCCAAGCTTAGGATTTTGGCCTAAGTTGGTCTAGGGCCACGGTTGGCCTGGATAATATCTGAGTCAAAGTTGGGGTTGTGCTGGGCTGCGGCGACTACCGCCTGTACCACTGCAGCGTGAAGGCGAGCGATTTCTGCATTTCGCTCGTACTCGTTTTCCTCCTATCTGGCTATAAAATATCTTTGCTTTTCCTGAAAGTTAAAGAAGGCAGGAGCAGGAAGGCTAACATGGACAACACGTTGCCTGTCAAAAATTAGTCGGTATTGGAGGGATTGTTCATTTCTTTCAAGAAACTGAAAGCGCACCAGAGCCACATAATCAATGAAAACAGGGGGTAACCCAATGTCATTCCCTCTTATGGGTACCCCAAGATACTTACCTACACGGGTGGCATAAATTCCACCAAAGAAATCTCTATCCTTAGCATTATGATGTAACCTCCTAGCAATAATAGCCCCCAAGTTATATCATCTATCTACCATTACCGCACTCTTAAGGATACTCAGATCAGGTGCGCAAATGTGGCCATGCTCAAGTTTACCGTTAATACATCTACCTATGAAGAGAGTGAAATAATGTATAGCCGGAAAGTGAATGCCCCCCAAGGTGGCTTGTGTAATGATTCTAGTTTATCCCACCATGATGCTAGCAAGGAAATCATTATATTCATTTTTATGAGGATCACTACGACTACCCCACTGTGGAATTTTGCATGCATCATTAAAATCTTCTAGGTCCATGGTATAGGTCTTATCATAAAGATCAAATAGAACAGAATGAGAATTACGCCTAGATGAAAACTCAAACCTCCGCATGAAAGAATCAGTGAGTTGATAATATTGCTTGCATTGATCTGAAATGAAATCCTCAAGGCTAGCATTCCTTATGTACGCATAAAACTCTTCCTTGAATCCGGCGTTGTCCATGAATTGATTCGACGGTCATTCACAAGGCAGTACTCGAGCTTCCCTGGGTAGTTCAAAATCGGGCTCACGTAGCACGAGTCTCTGGGCTTTCTTGCTCGAGGAACCACATTGGTACATTCTCCTCAACATCTTTCCTTTCTCTAAAAAATTTCTGAAATTTTTAGTGAGTGAAAATAAAGGTGAACAAAACTCAACTAAACTCATAGTAACTACTCCCTCAAGTGCCTAGAGACTATATCATGCATCAAAACTACTTGGGACCATACAAATTTGACATGCAAGCTCAAGAACAAGGTCACCATAATAGAATTTTTTTTGCAATATATAAGGCACTAGAACAAAAACTAATTCGACCATTGGAGGAGTCACATACCGATGAGCAATCCCCTAAAATAGTTTTGCAAATGGAGCTTTGAGCAAGGAGACCGAAAATGGCTGCAAGATGACCTAGAACACAAGTTTGAGCAATGCTGGGATTTTTTCTGGAGGAAGATGAAGTGAATGGGTGTTGGAATAAGTGGAGGGGGGCCATGTGGGACCCACAAGCCCCAAGGGCGCGGCTAGAGGGATGGCCGCGCCCTGCAAGCTTGTGGCCACTGGTGCAGCCCCCTGATGCATTATGAGTGCCAAAATTCTTAAATATTCCAGAAAAAATCATACTAAATTTTCAAGGGATTCTGGGAACTTTTATTTTCAGGTCATTTTTCTATTGCACGAAAACTCAGAAAACAGAAAATTAATAGCATTTTTAATTGATTTCATCTAGGTAACATAAAGTAAAAGTTAGGTCCACGAAGTTGTGTTTTCTAAATTCATCCATATCATGCTTATCAAGAGGAATCCATCAGTAAGGTTGATCAAGTCTTATTAACAAACTTCTTTCGAATATCGTGAAACCGAAGAATTTTCGAATAACACTAAGTTACCTCAATGGGGATATGCATTTCCCCAACAATAAGTATATCATATTTCTTCTTGACAGTAGGAAGAGGGAACTCAAATTCTCCAATAATAATCGTTGGAATTTTTTCAGTAGACTTGATACTATGAACTTGAGGTTGTTTCTTCGGAAAGTGTACCGTATGCTCATTACCATTAATATGAAAAGTGGCATTGCCCTTGTTGCAATCAATAACAGCCCCCGCAGTATTCAAAAAGGGTCTACCAAGGATGATCGACATACTATTGTCCTCGGGAATATCAAGAACAACAAAGTCCGTCAAGATAGTAGCATTTGCAACTACGACACGTACATCCTCACAAATACCGATAGGTAGAGCAGTTGATTTATCAGCCATTTGCAAAGAGATTTCAGTAGGTGTTAACTTATTCAAATCAAGTCTACGGTATAAAGAGAAAGGCATAACACTAACACCGGCTCCAAGATCACATAAAGGAGTTTTAACATAATTTCCTTTAATAGAGCATGGTATAGTAGGTACTCCGGGGTCACCTAGTTTCTTAGGTATTCCACCTTTAAAAGTATAATTAGCAAGCATGGTGGAAATCTCAGCTTCCGATATCTTTCTTTTATTTGTCAGAATATCTTTCATATACTTAGCATAAGGAGACATTTTCAAAATATCAGTCAAGCACATACATAAAAAGACAGATCGAAGCATTTCAGCAAAGCGCTCAAAGTCTTCATCATCCTTTTTCTAGGATGGTTTGGGAGGAAAGGGCATGGGTTTCTGAACCCATGGTTCTCTTTCTCTGCCATGTTTCCTAGCAATGAAGTCTCTTTTATCATATCTTTTATTCTTAGGTTGTGGGTTATCAAGATCATCAGCAGGTTCAATCTCCACATCATTATCATTACTAGGTTGAGCATCAGCATGAACATCATTATTAATGTTATCACTAGGCCCATGTTCATCACCAGACTGTATCTCAGCATCAGAAATAGAAATATCATTTGGATTCTCAGACGTATATATAGCAGGTTCACTAGCAGCATGCAAAGTACTATCATCATTCTTTTTCCTACTCTTTCTGGAAAGAATAGGTGCATCAGTATTAACTCTTTAAGAATCCTGTTCAATTCTCTTAGGATGGCCCTCAGGAAACAAAGGTTCTCGAGTCATTCTACCACCTCTAGTCACAACTTTAACAAAGTGATCATTGGTTTTATTATTCATCTCATTAAGCAAATCATTTTGAGCCTTAAGTACTTGTTCTACTTGAGTGGTTACCATGGAAGCATTTTTACTAATAAGCTTAAGATCATTGACAGTTCTACTCAAATAATCACCCAAGCGATAAAGCATATAAGCATTATGTTTCAATTGTCTACTAACATAGGCATTGAAATTTTCTTGCTTAACAACAAAATTATCAAACTCATCCAAGCATTGGCTAGCAGATTTATTGTAAGGAATATCACTTTCATCAAATCTACGAAGAGAATTTACCTCTACTACCTGTGTCTGGTTATCAAGACCATGTATTTCTTCAATAGGTGGTAGATTCTTAACATCTCCAGCTTTAATACCTTTTTCTTTCATAGATTTCTTTGCCTCTTGCATATCTTCAGGACCGAGGAATAGAATACCTCTTTTCTTCGGAGTTGTCTCTGGAGGTGGTTCGCGAATAGTCCAATCATTATCATTGCTCAATATGTTACTCAATAGTAATTCAGCTTGTTCAACAATTTGTTCCCTAAAAACACAACCAACACAACTATCTAGGTAATCCCTAGAAGCATCGGTTAGTCCATTATAAAAGATATCAAGTATTTCATTTTTCTTAAGAGGATGATCAGGCAAAGCATCAAGTAATTGGAGAAGCCTCCCTCAAGCTTGTGGGAGACTCTCTTCTTCAATATGCGCAGAGTTAAATATTTCCTACAAGGCAGCTTGTTTCTTATGGACAGGAAAATATTTTTCACAGAATTAATAAACAATGTCCTAGGGACTATGCAGACAACCAGGAGCAAGAGAATTAAACCATTTCTTAGCATTGCCCTTTAATGAGAAAGGAAACAACTTAAGAATATAGTAAATAGGGTGGCTATATCATTCAATCTGGTAAGGTGTGCCACAACAGTTTCAGATTCGTAACCATGGAAAGGATCAGATTCAACCAAAGTAATTAACTCAGGATCGACAGAGAATTCATTCTTATCAGTAACAAAGATAGGTGAAGTAGCAAACTTAGGATCATATTGCATTCTAGCATTCAGAGATTTTTCCTTCCATTTGCGAAGCAATTTCTTAAGATCATCTCTATCCTGACAAGCAAGAAAGTCCCTAGCTACCTCTCCTTCCATAACATAACCCTCAGGTATATCAGGCAATTCATATCTAGGAGAGCTAGGTCTAGCAGGTGAATCATAGAGTTCAGTTTCAATAATTTCATTAGATTCAGAAATATTATCAGTTTCAGCATTAGCTGTAGCAATTTGTTCATCAAGAAATTCACCCAGTGGTACAATATCATCAAGAAAAGTATTATCATAAGCATCATGCATATCAGAAGTAGCATCATCAATTACTTGTGACATATCAGAATTACTAGCAGGTGGTGGTGTCGCAAACTTACTCATAACAGAAGGTGAATCAAGTGCAGAGCTAGATGGCAGTTCCTTACCTCCCTTCGTAGTAGAGGGATAGATCTTGGTTTTTGGATCTTTCAGATTCTTCATAGTGATCAACAGAGATATATATCCCAATTGACTTAGAAAATAAACCTATGCTCCCCGGCAACGGCGCCAGAAAAAGTTCTTGATAACCCACAAGTATAGGGATCACAACAGTTTTCGAGGGTATAGTATTCAACCCAAATTTATTGATTCGACACAAGGGAAGCCAAAGAATATTCTCGAGTATTAGCAGTTGAGTTGTCAATTCAACCACACCTTAAAGACTTAATATCCGAAGCAAAGTATTCAGTAGCAAAGTAATATGATAGTAACGGTAACAGTGGCAAAGTGATAGTAGCAGTTTGTAGTGTTTGTAACAGTAGCAACAGAAAAGTAACTGAGTGAAGATCAATATATGAAAAGCTCGTAGGCAATGGATCAGTGATGGATAATTATTTCGGATGGCATTCATCATGCAACAGTTATAACATAGGGTGACACAGAACTAGCTCCAATTCATCAATGTAATGTAGGCATATATTCCATATATAGTCATACGTGCTTATGGAAAAGAACTTGCATGACATCTTTTGTCCTACCCTCCCGTGGTAGCGGGGTCCTATTGGAAACTAAGGGATATTAAGGCCTCCTTTTAATAGAGAACCGGACCAAAGCATTAGCACTTAGTGAATACATAAACTCCTCAAACTACGGCAATCACCGGAAAGAATCCCAGTTATTGTCACCCTGGGGAATGCGGATCATAACTCGTAATAGGTATCTACAACTTGCAAGATAGGATCAAGAACACACATGTATTCATGAAAACATAATAGGTTCAGATCTGAAATCATGGCACTCGGGCCCTAGTGACAAGCATTAAGCATAGCAAAGTCATAGCAACATCAATCCCAGAACATAGTGGATACTAGGGATCAAACCCTAACCAAAGTAACTCGATTACATGATAAATCTCATCCAACCCATCACCTTCCAGCAAGCCTACGATGAGATTACTCACGAACGGTGGGGAGCATCATGAAATTGGTGATGAAGGATGGTTGGTGATGATGAAGGCCTCGATTTCCCTCTCCGGAGCCCCAAAAGGACTCCACATCTGGTCTCCCAAGGAAGAACAGGCGATGGCGGCGGCTCCGTATCGTGAAACGCGATGAACTCTTCTCTTTGATTTTTTCCTCGACAAATACGGTTATATGGAGCTGGAGAGGAGGTCGGAGGAGCCACGAGGGCCCCACAAGCCTATTCGGTGCAGCCAAGGGGGGTGACCATGCCTAGCAGGCTTGTGGCCTGCAGGTGGCCCCCCTCTGGTTAATTCCTGTGCCAGTATTTTTTATTAATTACAAAAATATTCTCCGTAAATTTCTAGGATGATCCGAGAACTTTTATTTCTGCACAAAAATAACACCAAGGCAATTCTGCTCAAAATAGCGTCAGTCCGGTTTAGTTCCATTCAAATCATGCAAATTAGAGTCCAAAACAAGGGCAAAAGAGTTTGGAAAAGTACATACGTTGGAGACGTATCACATCTCAACTTCCACCACCCTCGTACTGGTTTATTTTCGTCTCACACCTCCCATCACGTCCTTCCCAGTGGAAAATCCCTCTCTCGACCATCTCATCCTAGGGTTCCCACAACACCGCCTCCGTTGCCCCATACGTCGGGTCAATAGCTCATGTGCGACATCTTTGAGATGCAATCAAATGGGTGCGATGTAGTTGAAGAAAATTGCTCTGGCGCGACATCTTTGAAGCAAATTATAGCTGCAATGTGACATGGCTCTGCTTAACCATGAAATGCAAAACTAAGGGGGTTACCGATTTGAGTTATGACACGTGGGACCCACCAGTTATCCACATCAACCTGGGACCCACCACTTACTCGCATGCGTGCGGGTCCCACAACTTATCCACATAAGCATAGTCGTGCTCATACCCCAGCGTGCCCCGACCCGAGCCAGCCATGAGCCCGAGCCAGCCCATCCCCCCATTGCTTGCCCTTCCCCTTTCGTTTCCCCACCTTCTTCTTCCTCTTCTCCGGCAACTAAGCGCGCCGCCGGCGAGTGATGTCTGGCTCGACTTTAGCCTCCCGCCAATGGACGCGGTACGGTCCAATGCCGTTGACAAGAAAGTGGCAACCGTGGGCAAGCCACAGCCGGGGCAGGTTAGATCTGTGATTTTCACCATCATATGGTCTAATTTCCCTCGACTTATTTCTTTTTTCGTTGAATTTGGGCGGTGGATTTAGGGTTCATGCGCCACCTATCCCCGTTTTCAGGTTCTGAAGAAATGTGGGTATTTCGAGTGGCTCGATGAGTACGTTGAGAGGTTGAAATTGGAGGCATCGACCCAAGAGCTCAATTTTGGGGGATGCTGATGAAGGAAGAGCTTGATCTGTTGAAGCAGGACAGGGAAAAAACAATTGGTTGCACTAATGTTATCTTATTTGGTGAACTTGTTAAATTAGGTGAATTTGTAACCTAGTTGGTTGAATTTGCTGAATTGTATCATTGTGAACTTGGTTGATTTGGTGATTTGAATGGTAGAAATTCAGTTTATGACTTTGGTTAACTGAATGACTGAATGTCAATAGTTAACTGAATGTCAATATCCACATGCATAAAAATCTAGTTAACTATTACCATTCAACATTCAGATAACTGAAATTGCATTCAGTTAGCTGTCCACACTGAAAATTCAGTTAACAAAATTGACCATTCAATGCTACTACCTCCTACTTTTGGTAAGTGGTCCAGCATGGTGCAATCTATGCACATGCAGAAACAAACAATGCAAGTAAAGAGGGCATCAAAAGAGGAACAGGACATAGCTCTAGTTCATAACATTTTAGGCATCAGTAGAACACCTAATTACAACCCAAAATACTTCTAACTTATATGCTGATTTGCTAACTTATATGTTGTGATATAACAACATACCTAATCCCCTCTAACATTGAACTCCTTCTTCAGTCCATCTTGAGCATCTTCACGCGCTCGGAGCGGCGCACTGCACCCGCCTGAGGGATGGTCCTCTTCCCCCTCTTCTTCTTCTGCTTGCTTGTCCCTTCTTTTGGCATCACCTCCTCAAGTTCTTGCTTCACGCTGATTGGCGGATCTGCAACATCCGGAAGGTTCTCCATGACAATTGGCAGTTCCATGTCACCCTCCACGGCAGCGACTGCCTGTCCCACCATCTCCACCTCTCGCACCTCTAGCTTGTCGTTAGAGAGGATGACCACCTCCTCCACCTCCTTGTCAGACGAGTCCTCATCGGAATCGTCGTCCGGCCCGAGCACGCTGGGATTGAGTCGATCTCTGTACGTTGCGTTGACTGGTGCTTGGACAACAATCAGGACCTCGGCGCCGTGCTCGGCCCTTGACGCAACGCGCTTAGGATCCGGCTGGGCCGCCGGTTGGGTGGATGAGTGGTACATCCACCAACGTGAGCACTGGCAAGGGTCGGGGGACATCTGCGCCTCTCGCATTGCCCACGGGAGGATCGTGGCGGGAGGGATGCTAATGCCGCTGATACGTCTCCAACGTATCTACTTTTCCAAACTCTTTTGCCCTTGTTTTGGACTCTAATTTGCATGATTTCAATGGAACTAACCCGGACTGACGATGTTTTCAGCAGAATTGCCTTGGTGTTATTTTTGTGCAGAAATAAAAGTTGTCCGATTGACCTGAAAATTTATGGAGATTATTTCTGGAATTAATGAAAAATATTGGCAAAAGAATCAACTTCAGGGGGCCACCACCTGGCCACAAGCCTAGTGGGCACGCCCACCCCTCTAGGGCGTGCCAGGCAGGCTTGTGGCCCCCCTGCTGCTCCTCCGACCTTGTTTCCACTCCTATATATTCCTATTCGGGGAGAAAAAAAATCGAGAAGAACAATTCATCGCGTTTCACGATACGAAGCCACCGCCATCTCTTGTTCTTCCTCGAGAGACCAGATCTGGCGTCCGTTTTGGGCTCCGGAGAGGGGAAATCGACGCCTTCATCATCACCAACCATCCTTCATCACCAATTCCATGATTCTCTCCACCGTTCATGAGTAGTATCATCGTAGGCTTGTGGGACAGTGATGGGTTGGATGAGATTAATCATGTAATTGAGTTAGTTTTCTTAGGGTTTGATCCCTAGTACCCACTATGTTCTAAGATTGATGTTGCTCTGACTTTGCTATGCCTAATGCTTGTCACTAGGGCCTGAGTGCCATGATTTCAGTGTTGGAAATATGCCTTAGAGGCAATAATAAATTGGTTATTATCATATTTCCTTGCTCATGATAATAGTTTATTATCCATGCTATAATTGTATTGATGGAAACTCAGATACATGTGTGGATACATAGACAACACCATGTCCCTAGTATGCCTCTAATAGACTAGCTCGTTGATCAAAGATGACTATGGTTTCCTAGTCACGGACATGAGATGTCATTTGATAACGGGATCACATCATTAGGAGAATGATGTGATGGACAAGACCCAAACTACAAACATAGCATATGATCGTGTCAGTTTATTGCTACTATTTTCTACATGTCAAGTATATGTTCCTATGACCATGAGATCATGCAACTCACTGACGCCGGAGGAGTACCTTGCGTGTATCAAACGTTGCAACGTAACTGGGTGACTATAAAGGTGCTTTACAGGTATCTCCGAGGGTGTCTGTTGGGTTGGCATGGATCAAGACTGGGATTTGTTACTCCATGTGATGGAGAGGTATCTCAGGGCCCACTCGGTAATACAACATCACAATAAGCCTTGCAAGCAATGTGACTAAGTGTTAGTCACGGGATCTTGTATTACGGAATGAGTAAAGAGACTTGTCGGTAACGAGATTGAACTAGGTATGGAGATACCAACGATCGAATCTCGGACAAGTAACATACCTAAGAACAAAGGGAACATCATACGTGATTAACTGAATCCTTGACACAGAGGTTCGACCAATAAAGATCTTCGTAGAATATGTAGGAACCAATATGGGCATCTAGGCCCCACTATTTGTTATTGACTGTAGAGGTGTCTCGGTCATGTATACATAGTTCTCGAACCCGCAGGGTCTGCACACTTAAGGTTCGTTGACGTTTCGGTAGTATAGAGTTATGTATGGTGGTGACCGAAGGTTGTTCGTAGTCCCGGATGAGATCCTGGATGTCACGAGAAGCTCCGGAATGGTCCGGAGGTAAAGATTGATATATAGGAAGTCCTGTTTTGGTCGCCGGAAAAGTTTCGGGCTCATCTGTAGTGTACCGGGAGTGCAGGTAATGTATCGGGGGACCATCGGGATAGGTATTTCGACCCAAGAGGCTACATGGGCTGTGGGAGGAGGTAAACCATCCCCTGGCGGGCTGGCCGAAGCCTCCTCTAAGGGCCCATGTGGCTGGAGTGGTTTGAGAAGGAAAAAATCCAAAGGTGGAGAGGTGGAAAGGAGGAATCCTACTCCTAATAGGATTGGAGTAGGACTCCTCCACCTCCAATTTCTACGAAACCTTGAGGTTTTGAGGCTGCCTCCTACCCTTCCTCCCTCCTATATATACTAGAGGATTTAGAGGAAAAAGCTAACCCTAATAGCCACGTGCTACCTCTCCTCTAGATCGCAGTTTCTCCTCTAGATCGGTTTTCAGCGGTGCTTAGGCGAAGCCCTGCTGGAATAGCTCCGCCACCATCGCCGCAAAGCCATCGCGCTGCCGGAGAACTCATCTACCTCTTCGCTCCCTCTTTCTGGATCAAGAAGGCAGAGATCGTCATCGAGATGCACGTGTGCTGAACGCGGAGGTGCCGTCCTTTCGGCGCTAGATCGGAAGGACCGCGATCAAGATCGCAAGACGAATCGTGATGAGATCGTGGGACGGATCGTGATGAGTTCACAGGCCGGATCGTGATTGGATCGTGGGACAGATCGTGATGAGATCGCGAGATGCTCGGCGATTTGGATCGCGAAGACGTTTGACTACACCAACCGCGTTTCTTAACGCTTCCCGCTTAGCGATCTACAAGGGTATGTAGATCCACTCTCCCTCTCATAGATGCTCATCACCATGGATAGATCTTGCGTGTGCGTTGGAAATTTTTTGTTTCCCATGCAACGTTCCCCAACATTCAGATCTGGACCTATTATGTTTTCATGAATATATATGGGTTCTTGATCCTACCTTGCAAGTTGTAGAAACCTATTACGAGTTATGATCTGCATCCCTGAAGGTGACAATAACTGGGATTCTTTTCGGTGATTACCGTAGTTTGAGGAGTTCATGTATTCACTAAGTGCTAATGATTTGGTCCGGTTCTCTATTAAAAGGAGGCCTTAATATCCCTTAGTTTGCAATAGGACCCCGCTGCCATGGGAGGTAGGCAAAAGATGTCATGCAAGTTCCTCTCCATAAGCACGTATGACTATATATGAAATACATGCCTACATTACATTGATGAATTGGAGCTAGTTCTATGTCACCCTATGTTATAACTATTGCATGATGAATGTCATCCGACATAATTATCCATCACTGATCCATTGCCTACGAGCTTTCCATATATTGATCTTTGCTAAGTTACTTTTCCGTTGCTATTGTTACAAACACTACAAAACTGCTACTATCACTTTTGCCACTTTTACCGTTACTTCCATACTACTTTGCTACTTAATACTTTGCTATAGATATTAAGTCTTTCAGGTGTGGTTGAATTGACAACTCAGCCGCTAATACTCGAGAATATTCTTTGGCTCCCCTTGTGTCGAATCAATAAATTTGAGTTGAATACTCTACCCTCGAAAATTGTTGCAATCCCTACTTGTGGGTCATCAAGACCTTTTTCTGGCGCCGTTGTCGGGGAGCATAGCTTTATTCTCTGAGGCACTTGGGATATATATCTGTTGATCACTATGAGGAATCTTAAAGATCCAAAAACTAAGATCTACCCCTCAACTACGAGGACAAGGAACTGCCATCTAGCTCTGCACTTGATTCACCTTCTTTTATGAGTAAATTTGCGACACCACCACCTGCTAGTAATTCTGATATGTTGCAAGTAATTGACGATGCTACTTCTGCTATGCATGATGCTTATGATGATACTTTGCTTGATGATACTGTGCCATTTGGTGAATTTCTTGATGAAAAAATTGCTAGAGCCAATGTTGAAACTGATAATATTTCTGAATCTGATGAAATTATTGAAACTAAACACTATGATACACCTGCTAGACCTAGCTCTCCTAGATATGAATTGCCTGATATACCTGAGGGTTATGTTATGGAAGGAGAGGTACCTAGGGACTTTCTCGCATGTAAGGATAGAGATGATCTTAAGATATTGCTTTGCAAGTGGAAGGGAAAATCTTTGAATGCTAGAATGAAATATGATCCTAAGTTTGCTACTTCACTTATGTTTGTTACTGATAAGGATTATGAATTCTCTGTCGATCCTAAGTTAATTACCTTGGTTGAATATGATCCTTTCCATGGTTATGAATCTGAAACTGTTGTGGCACATCTTACAAAATTGAATGATATAGCCACCCTATTTACTCATGAGGAAAAACTTCGCTATTACTATATTCTTAAGTTGTTCCCTTTCTTGTTAAAGGGTGATGCTAAGATATGGTTTAATTCTCTTGCTCCTGGTTGTGTGCGTAGTCCCCAGGACATGATTTATTACTTTTGTGAAAAGTATTTTCCTGTACATAAGAAACAAGTTGCCTTACAGGAAATATTAAACTTTGTGCAAATTGAAGAAGAGAGAGTCTCCCACAAGCTTGGGGAGGCTTCTCCAATTACTTAATGCTTTGCCTGATCATCCTCTCAAGAAAAATGAAATACTTGATATCTTTTATAATGGACTAACCGACACTTCTAGGGACCACCTAGATAGTTGTGCTGGTTGTGTTTCCAGGGAATGAACTATTGAGCAAGCTGAATTACTACTGAATAATATATTGAGCAATGATAATCATTGGACCATTCTCAAACCACCTCCCAAGCCAACTCCTAAAAAAAGAGGTATTCTATTCCTCAGTCCTGAAGATATGCAAGAGGCAAAGAAATCTATGAAAGAAAAGGGTATTAAAGCTAAAGATGTTATGAATCTACCACCTATTGAAGAAATACATGGTCTTGATAACCCGACATAGGTAGTAGAGGTAAATTCTCTCAGTAGATTTGATGAAGGAGATATTCCTTACAATAAGTCTGCTAGCCAATGCTTGGATGAATTTGATAATTTTATTGTGAAACAAGAAAATTTCAATGCCTATGTTAGTAGACAATTGAAACATAATGCTTATATGCTTGATTGCTTGGGTGACTATTTGAGTAGAACTATCAATGATCTTAAGCTTATTAGTAAACATGCTTCCATGGTAACTAGTTAAGTAGAACAAGTACTTAAGGCTCAAAATGATTTGCTTAATGAGATGAATAATAAAGCCAATGATCACTCTGTTAAAGTTGTGACTAGAGGTGGTAGAATGACTCGGGAACCTTTGTATCCCGAGGGCCATCCTATGAGAATTGAACAAGATTCTCAGAGAGTTAATACCGATGCACCTATTCTTTCCAATAAGAGTAGGAAAAAGAATGATGATAGTACTTTGCATGCTGCTAGTGAACCTTTTATAGATATGCCTAAGAATCCAAATGATATTTCTATTTCTGATGGTGAGACACAATCTGGTGATGAACATGGGCCTAGTGATAACATTAATAATGATGTTCATGCTGATGCTCAACCTAGTAATGATAATGATGTGGAGATTGAACCTGCTGATGATCTTGATAACCCACAACCTAAGAATAAAAGATATGATAAAAGAGACTTCATTGCTAGGAAACATGGCAGAGAAAGAGAACCATGGGTTCAGAAACCCATGCCCTTTCCTCCCAAACCATCCTAGAAAAAGGATGATGAGGACTTTGAGCGCTTTGCTGAAATGCTTCGACCTGTCTTTTTACGTTGTGCATGACTGATATTTTGAAAATGTCTCCTTATGCTAAGTATATGAAAGTTATTGTGACAAATAAAAGAAACATACCGGAAGCTAAGATTTCCATCATGCTTGCTAATTATACTTTTAAAGGTGGAATACCTAAGAAACTAGGTGACCCCGGAGTACCTACTATACCATGCTCTATTAAAGGAAATTATGTTAAAACTCCTTTATGTGATCTTGGAGCTGGTGTTAGTGTTATGCCTTTCTCTTTATACCGTAGACTTGATTTGAATAAGTTGACACCTACTAAAATCTCTTTGCAAATGGTTGATAAATCAACTGCTCTACCTATCGGTATTTGTGAGGATGTACCTATCGTAGTTGCAAATGCTACTATCTTGACGGACTTTATTATTCTTGATATTCCTGAGGACGATAGTATGCCGATCATCCTTGGTAGACCCTTTTTGAATACTGCAGGGGTTGTTATTGATTGCAACAAGGGCAATGTCACTTTTCATATTAATGGTAATGAGCATACGGTACACTTGCCGAAGAAACAACCTCAAGTTCATAGTATCAACTCTATTGAAAAAATTCCAACGATTATTATTGGAGACTTTGAGTTCCCTCTTCCTACTGTCAAGAATAAATATGAGATACTTATTGTTGGGGGAAATGCATATCCCCATTGAGGTAACTTAGTGTTATTCAAAAATTCTTCGGTTTCATGATATTCGAAAGAAGTTTGTTAATAAGACTTGATCAACCTTATTGATGGACTCCTTTTGATGAGCATGAGATGGATGAATTTAGAAAGCACAACTTCCTGTACCTAACTTTTACTTTCTGTTACCTAGATGAAAACAAGTAAAAATGCTATTCTTTTTCTGTTTTTTGAGTTTCCCGTGCAATAAAAAGTAACCTGAAAATAAAAGTTTTCAAATGTCCTGAAGTTGGAGTATGATTTTTCTGGAATATTTATGGATTTTTGGTCACGGGGCTGCACTAGTGGGCCACAAGCCTGCAGGGCGCGCCCACCCCCCTAGGCATGCTCTGGTGGCTTGTGGGTCCCACGTGGCCTTCCTCCACTTATTCCAGCACCCATTCACTTCATCTCCCCCCAGAAAAAAATCCCACCATTGCTCAAACCCGTGTTCTAGCTCATCTTGCTGCCATTTTCGATTTCCTTGCTCAAAGCTCCATTCGTAAAACTGTTTTAGGGGATTGCTCATCGGTATGTGACTCCTCCAATGGTCCAATTAGTTTTTGTTCTAGTGCCTTATATATTGCAATTTTTTGCTGTTGTGGTGACCTTGTTTCTGAGCTTGCATATCAAATTTGTATGGTCCCAAGTAGTTTTGATGCATGATATAGTCTCTAAGCACTTGAGGGAGTAATTGCTATGAGTTTTGTTCACCTTTATTTTAGTTCACTAAAAATTTCAAAAAAAATTCAGAGAAAGAAAAGATGTTGAGAAGACTATTAAGAGGTTCTTCAAGCCGGGGTTCTAAAGAAGATGAAAACTAAATGAAGGAGAAACCCAAATATAATCTTCCTTGCGTTGCGGAAGTCCGACCATGTGAATGGCCGTGTGACACATTCTTGAGAGCAGCCGGAATTTACGAAGATTTCTATTATTTGGCCGAGAATGCAGGCATCACCGACTTCCTCAAAGATAAGTGTCACCAGTACCTCTTGCTCACTAATAACTTTGTGCAAGATTTTCACTTTCATACTAGGGAAGACCCTCCCTACAATAGAATTTCACTTATATGATGTGCCTAAGAAAATGAACCTTTATGATTTTTTCAAAGTTTGCAAGATACCCTATGAGGGAAGCATCAGGGAATCACGTCCTTGAGACATGGAAGATTTTATTGCCGCAATCACTGTAGGGGAAGAGAGAGGCGTGTCAAAGGCAAGAGCAGCTAGTTTACATTTTCCTATGCTATGCTATTATTCACTATTTGCGGGTAGATGTTTAGTTGGTCACTGGGAGAGTGGAAGCCTTAGTGCCCCTGACCTTTCTATTTTGCGCCATGCTTTATTTGCTGATAGAACCTTTAGTCTGGTTTCTATGATGGCCCAACGGTTGAACACCAACCGTTCGAAGGGGCCCATATTCAGAGGTATCTATGCATCTCGTTTAGCTAAATATTTTGAGATACCCATTAGGCTTCACGAGAAAGATGAGAGGCTGATACCCGTGAAGTTTTTAGATTATGACCGTATGGTAGCCCATGATGTTATTAAGAAGAATGATGATAGGAGGCTGCTTTACAATTTAGTATTTAGTCAGGGTACTTGTGAGATTATTACTCTGCCTGCTTCTTCTTTGGTCGATATTCATTAAGGCAGGTACACTATTATGCCCGATGACATCTATCGATATTGGGGTTTGTCGCAACCCCCAGCACCTGAGAAGGCACCGGCCCTTGATCCATATCAGGTCCCGGTTTTTCAGTGGGAGCCACAGGATGTCTCTAATCAATGGAACCCTTAGTGTCCTCCGGAGTATCCCGGAGAAGGTTATTTCCAGCCATGGCCCTAGACCAACTTAGGCCAAAAGCCTAAGCTTGGGGGAGTACGTATTTCTCACCAACATTACATTCGTGTTCACACACTCATTTCAGTTATCGGTGTTCATACTTTTTCATTGTACTATCCATGGTAGTTTATTTCTTGTTTTGCTTTCTTTTTGTGTGTTTAATTAACTTTGAGGAAAATACAAAAAAATTAGTTCCAACTTTATTTCCTAGTTGCTTAGTTGTAGCATTAGAGAGAAAACCCAAAAAGATTTCTCGTTCTTCTTTTTGCTTGTTGGGAGCTTTCCCGTGTAAATAATTTTCCTTTCTTTACTTTGGGTCATAAGGAGAAGACCACGATGACATGTTGAGTGGCTCTCATATGCATTATTGTTTATCTTACATAGAGCCCATATTGCCTTGTCTTCTCCTTTGATTTATTGTTTGCAGATTCCAGCTTAGTCCAATGCACGTGCACTCTTATTATTATCCACATCGTTCGGTCGTGCAAGTGAAAGGCAATAATGACGATATATGATGAACTGACTGAGATGGAGAAACGTTGGTATGAACTCGACCAATCTTACTTTTGTAAATATGATTAGCTCATCGTTCGGGATTTAGCTCATTATGGGTTGAACATGTTGCAATGACAATTAGAGATTATAGTTATTCATGTCATGCTTAATTAGCTAAGAGTTGATAATGGTTTTTTTGAGTGCCAACATGCGTAGTAAAATGGTTGTGATGTAGTATGATAGAATGGTATCCTCCTCTCAATGATTCAAGTGGCTTGACTTGGCACATGTTCACGCATGTAGTTGAAACAAATCAACATAGCCTCCACGATATTTATGTTCATGGTGAATTATATCCTACTCATGCTTGCATTCAATGTTGGTTAATCTCAAAGCATGTTGATGACTGTGTCGCTCTCTAGTTGGTCGCTCCCTAGTCTTTTGCTAGCCTTCACTTGTACTAAGAGGGAATACTGCTTGTGCATCCATCTCAATAAACCCAAAGTTGTTCCCTATGAGTCTACCATATCTACCTATATGCGGTATTTACCTGCCGTTCCGAGTAAATTTGCATGTGCTAAACTTTAAACCTTCAAACAAATATTCTGTTTTGTATGCCCAAATCGCTGATGTGGCGACTGGGCTGTCAGTATCTTCCATGCTAGGTGGGTTATTCTCATGATATGTGTTGATTCACTATCATTCACGAGAAAGTGGCTGGTAATCGGGATGCCTTGTTCCAGGCTCGAAATAAAAAGCAAATTATAATTAAACAAAACTCCCCCAGGACTGTGTTTGTATGGACGGTACCTGTGGATTCGATCCGTCGTGGAGTGTGACTGATTGGTGGAGGGGGAGTAAAAACTTTACCATTCTGTTTGGAAACTACCTATAATGTATCTAGCATGGAAGATATTGAAAACCTCTTGGTCGTTATGTGAGCAATGAAAGCATACCGCTCCAAAATAATTACCTATCTCTGTTTTAAAAGCTTGAGCTCTGGCACCTTTGCAAATCAATGCTTCCCTCTGCGAAGGGCCTATCTATTTACTTATTGTTAAGTCATCATCCTCTTATAAAAAGCACCAGTCAGAGAGCACTACCGTCATTTGTATGCCTTGCTATTAATTGATATTGAGTATGAGCATGACTGGATCTCTCTCACCGTGAATTAGAATGTTTAGTCAGTCCTTGTTCTCCAGAGGTGCTCTGCATTTATGTTTTGCGGTCTCGGAAAGGGCTAGCGAGATACCATTATGTCATATTGTATCATGATTGTTTTGATAAAATTGTTGTCATCTGAGACTTATTATTAATTCGTGCTAGTCGATTATGCCATTGATATGAGTAAATGTGATACCTAAATGTTATTGTGAATGTGGTTAGTCTATAATCTTTGCTGAAAATCTGAACATAAGTTAGACATATTTACAACAACAAGATCAAACAGAGTTTGTAAAATTTTGTCTTATCACTTTCAGTTTATTGACCAAATTGCTTGAGGACAAGCAAAGGTTTAAGTTTGGGGCAGTTGATACGTCTCCAACGTATCTACTTTTCGAAACTCTTTTGCCCTTGTTTTGGACTCTAATTTGCACGATTTGAATGGAACTAACCCGGACTGACGTTGTTTTCAGCAGAATTGCCTTGGTGTTATTTTTGTGCAGAAATAAAAGTTCTCGAATTTACCTAAAAATTTACGGAGATTATTACTAGAATTAATGAAAAATATTGGCGAAATAATCAACTGCAAGGGGGCCACCACCTGCCCACAAGCCTGGTGGGCGCGCCCACCCCCCTAGGGCGCACCGGGCAGGCTTGTGGGCTCCCTGCTGCTCCTCCGACCTCGTTTCCACTCCTATATATTCCTATTCAGGGAGAAAAAAATCAAGAAGAAGAGTTCATCATGTTTCACGATACGGAGCCGCCGCCATCTCCTGTTCTTCCTCGGGAGACCAGATCTAGAGTCCGTTTTGGACTCCGGAGAGGGGAAATCGACGCCTTCGTCATCACCAACCATCCTTCATCACCAATTCCATGATGCTCTCCACCGTTCGTGAGTAATCTCACCGTAGGCTTGTTGGACGGTGATGGGTTGGATGAGATTTATCATGTAATCGAGTTAGTTTTGTGATGGTTTGATCCCTAGTACCCACTATGTTCTGAGATTGATGTTGCTATGACTTTGCTATGATTATTGCTTGTCACTAGGGCCCGAGTGCCATGATTTTAGATCTGAACCTATTATGTTTTCATGAATATATATGTGTTCTTGATCCTATCTTGCAAGTTGTAGACACATATTACGAGTTATGATCTGCATCCCCCAGGGTGACAATAACTGGGATTCTTTCCAGTGATTACCGAAAAGTTTGAGGAGTTTTTGTATTCACTAAGTGCTAATGCTTTGGTCCGGTTCTCTATTAAAAGGAGGCATTAATATCCCTTAGTTTCCAATAGGACCCCGCTGCCACGGGAGGGTAGGACAAATGATGGCATGCAAATTCTTTTCCATAAGCACGTATGACTATATATGGAATACATGCCTACATTACATTGATGAATTGGAGCTAGTTCTATGTCACCCTATGTTATAACTGTTGCATGATGAATGCCATCCGACATAATTATCCATCACTGGTCTATTGCCTATGATCTTTCCATATATTGATCTTTGCTAAGTTACTTTTCCGTTGCTATTATTACAAACACTACAAAACTGCTACTATCACTTTTGCCACTATACCGTTACTTCCATACTACTTTGCTACTGAATACTTTGCTGCAGATATTAAGTATTTCAGGTGTGGTTGAATTGACAACTCAACTGCTAATACTCGAGAATATTCTTTGGCTCCCCTTGTGTCGAATCAATAAATTTGGGTTGAATACTATACCCTCGAAAACTGTTGCGATCCCCTATACTTGTGGGTTATCAACCGCCCGGGAACACGTGGAGCTTTTCCCCCTCCGTCATCACCTTGACGAGGCTGCGGGCATGGTTCCTCATCATCTGCATGGCTGGAAAGCAACGTGCTATCTCCTTGTAGTGCACGCGTAGCTCCTGGCAGTCACTGGCGAGCTCCTTGATGGCCTTCTGCCAGCCGATGCTCGCGTCCATGGCGACGGTGGTGGATTGGCTATAGGCGAGGGTTTTTGGATAGGGGAGTGGGTAGTGCGGAGTGTTAGTGGGCAGAGCGAGCGATGGGGGGACACGTCTTAACTATAACTGGAAATGCAAGCGCCAATGAGTAGTGCAACGCACGATTGCCCCGCACCGCACGCAATGCACGGTTGCGTCTTAACTGCAATCTCCAAAGTATTCAATATGTAGGAAAGAATTTCTAATCGAAGCAAATCACTAGTTCTATCTCACTCGCATTGCACCCTCTACATCTAACTACAGGTCCTGGGTTCGAGCTCCAGGCCAAACATTTTTTTATTTGTATTATATCATATGTTCACTATCACCTCTGCCACTCTTTGCCACTGTTTATGCAACATAATAGTTAGAAAATATTCAGTTTACATCATATCAACTTAATACCACTGTTTGCCACCAAAATATGCAATGCAAGCCATTGTTTTTTCTAGCATTGCGAGTCCAGTCATTATGTTACATCATATTATATATATAGATCAACCCAAGCACGGGTGGGCCGGATTTATTTAAGCCCAAAAACGTCTGGCAGGCCTTCTCAATCCGCGCGGACTGTTGCTTCAGAACGCTGCCAAAAAAGGTGCTAAAAAGACCAGCCAATGAAAGCGCAGCCCACGGATCGCTGACGTAGCCCTACTACCTGATCCAGACCGTCCATTCACGGCAATCGAATGGTCCGGACTGGTGCGGGGTTTTGAGGGGTTTTGAGATGTTTTCAAGGGTTAGAGTTGAGCATAACTAATTCAAAAAAAAACTTTTGTCAATCATCGTTCTGTGTGACTAACTCGATAGGAAAAATAATAAAGCTGGACTATGGAGTTTTTCATGAAAAAACCTTCACAGCGATGGTTATCAAGAACGAGGTTGTAGAGTTTTCAAGAGAAGTGAGCTAGGTTTTTTTGTCCATCATGTCTAAAACAGCAAAATCAATTTGAGTTGTTAGTATATGACAAAGTAAGAACATGTGCACTGGTTTTCCATTTTTTTTGTTTTTTTTTGTTTTTTTTATGCTCATTTCAAACTCGGTCAAACCTAAGTTTGGCCAACATTTAAACAAGTTTCAAACATGAAAAATGAAAAACCATGCCTGGATCCTTCTTAGTTAGTCCAAAATGAAGCTTTTGTGAGGTTTTTGAAAGTTTCAAGTTCAACACCCTAAACCACTTGTCTTCACACATGTGTTTCGAATTAGCTCCAAAGGTAGGATAAACAACTCATTCCTAAGAAAGTTTTTTTGTCCACCATGTCTAAAATAGAAAAATCAATTTGAGTTGTTAGTATATGACAAAGTAAGAACATGTGCACTGGTTTCTCCATTTTTTGATTTTTTTGAATTTTTTATGCTCATTTCAAACTTGGTCAAACTTAGGTTTGACAACATTTGAACAAGTTTCAAACATGAAAATGAAAAACCAAGCCTGGGTTCTTCTTAGTCACTCCAGAATGAAGCTTTTGTGAGGTTTTTAAAAGTTTCAAGTTCAACACCCAAGACCACTTGTTTTCACACCTCTGTTTCAAATTAGCTCCAAAGGTAGGGTAAACAACCTATTTCTAAGCAAGTTTTTTTGTCCACCATGTCTACAACAGAAAAAACAATTTGAGTTGTTAGTATATGACAAAGTAAGATCATGTGCACTGGTTTTCCATTTTTTGGATTATTTTTGAAATTTTTATGCTAATTTAAAACTTGGTCACACCTAAGTTTGGCCAACATTTAAACAAGTTTCAAACATGAAAATGAAAAACCAAACCTGTATCCTTCTAAGTCACTCCAAAATGAAGCTTTTATGAGGTTTTTGAAAGTTTCAAGTTCAACACCCAAAACCATTTGTCTCCACACATGTGTTTCAAATTAGCTCCAAAGGTAGGGTAAACAACCTATTTTTAAGCAAGTTTTTTGTCCACCATGTCTAAAACAACAAAATCAATTTGAGTTGTTAGTATATGACAAAGTAAGAACATGTGCACTGGTTTTCCATTTTTTTGATTTTTTATGCTTATTTCACCAACATTTAAACAAGTTTCAAACATGAAAATGAAAAACCAAGCCTGGATCCTTCTCAGTCACTCCATGTATGAATTCAAACTCCATGTATGAATTTCAAATGAACCATATATGCATTTGCCTCTGTTCATCCACTTTAAACTGGTTTGTCATGAAAACAAATTGCATATTCAGAATCCTTGAATTTTCTGATCATTCTACATATATAATTTATTTCATTTGGAGTTTCGGTTTAAAAGATATTGAATTTACAAGTTTATAGCATTTTATGGATTATTTAGTGAATAGAAAAGGTTTATTCATGCTGACGTGGGGGGATGACCGGTTAATCTGACCCGTGGGCCAAGGATGTCAGTGTCACTAGTTAAATCCTACCCTCTACTTATCAGCTTAAATGTGTCGTACCCTAGCTATTTACACATCGAGATCTGCGTCACTCTCGCCGCCGGCAACCACCAAAACCATGCAATCCAGCCCCGCCGCCGCAGATCAAGCGCCATTGTGCGACGATCATGAGGCTCGGATCTTTCAGCTCGTGTGGCGGCCATTCCGCCGGTGGAAACAGCTTCGACAAGGATCAGAATGGGGCGAAGCGGACGGCGCCCGACTCGGACCCCGAACGGGCGGCGCGGGTTGCTTCCGACGCTGGTCAGAAGCGCGGCGCGCGCAAGTACACGAACTGGGGGCTCGCATAGCCGCGTGCATTCGCTCGGCGCGAGGTGGAGGAGTACGACCGCAAGATGACGGCGGCGACGTGAGGCGGCGAGGCGAGGCGATCGCCTGGTAGCTCCTCTGGTGCAGGTGGCGCGGGGAGCTCCGCCATTGCACGTGCACCGCTGCCGCCTTCGAAGAGGGAGGGGAGGAGCAGGGCTTAGCACCGTGCCCCCGGCGCCTCGGCTTTCTGTCGGGAGACTACGTCAATGACGGCGACCTCGACGGCGTCATCGCCGAGATTATGGAGCACACCAAGGATGAGCCGCAGCAGCTCGTCGCACATCGGTAGATGGAAGAGGAGCTCGACGAGTTCCGCTTCCGCCAAGCTATCGAGCAATCCCGCGCCGACAGGGGGTGGGGCACCTCCGACTCCGACTCCAATTGAGCGGTGCCGCTGCCTCGTCGGGGCCGCACCCCTGGGGCTTAGGTGAGCCCAATTTTGAAGATCTAACTAGGGGTAGGAGCTGCAGGACACCCGCGTAGATGTATGTAATCGAAGTACTTCGTGTGGTTTTTGCTCCGACGAGCCCACCATTAGAACTACGGGTACTACTCTATGTAATCGAACAAAATTATCTGCTATGTTTGCTAAAATCTATCTATGTTATTTGAATTCGATCGATTTCGGTTGAATGCTTGTAAATATGCTTGTGTGAATCGGAGCTCGCTGACATTGCAGTGCGTCGTCGCCGGAGAAGAAGAAGAGGGAGGATGCGCGCGCAGGGAAAACGGTTTAACCGTAGTCGCCGCCATCTAGGTCCCACCCCGACATGGATAAACTGTGGGTCCCGTCCGGCTCCATCTAATCCTGACAGAGATTGTATTTAAGGGGCATATCGTGTCTGGCCTATTTATACGCACAGAGATATTATAAGTCTTGCGAACGAATTTCGCTTTGCAGCCGATTCACACAGGAAAAACGGTCGCACCAGAGCTATTGACCCCATACGTCACCCTCGCGCTCCGCCGGCCATTCCCCGCCCCCACCACCGCGCTACCTCCTCCTGCGTTGGCCCCGGTAAAGGATCCGGTCGTGGCGGACCTCTTTCCCTGCGTCGGCGACCCTGCCTCCGTCGAGCACCTCAGCGGAAACCGGATTCCCGGCTACGGGACCGTGCCTTCCCCTGGCCGCCTCATCGCCCGGTGTTCACCGACCGCGCCCTGCTTCTCAGGCGAGCAGATATTAATTCTTCGTCACCGGCAAGACATCCACATGCCTCTTGGGTGATTCGCGGTGGGGGATCTAGCCGGTGGCCTCTAGGAGTGGAGCTCCACGAGCGGGCACGGCGACCCCGTGCCCTGGAGATTGCGACCCTCGACCCCTTGCTGCAGTGGTGCATCGGGCACATCTGTGACGAGGAGGAGGCGAGCCACGATTCATCCCCTTCCTCATCTCTCTCATGGTTGTGCACAGGTAAACCTGATCTATGCCCCATCTTTTAATCCAGATGAATGGGCACATCTGAACTGTGCACATCGTTTTCCTCCCAACGCAGTGGTGCACCGGCCACATGCCAGATCTTTAAGCTAACTGGCACTCGAGCAACCATTAATTGGGCCTGAAGCTTTAAGGAATTTGACAGCAGACAGTCCAAGTTCTATGTATAGTAAACGGCCAGCCTTTTCTCTAGACCAAGCTGTGCAAAACGTTTAGTTTACTAAGAAACTAATGCAGATGAAAGTTGCCACCTCATGAAAAGAATATCCTGTAAAGAAAACTTGCATTTTGTTGTAGATATTGTTGTTGGTTTTCTGATCTCCCCACTGTTGTGTGTTACATTGGCATGCTGCATACAATTGCCATAATTTGATTAAGGACGACAAGTTTTGGGAAAGAGGCTTGGTGCTGGTACTTATAATGGGTGCTTTTGGTATAACTGGTTTATACAGTAGTTTATCTGAATTTATTAGCGTTGTTCTCACCGTCATTTTTTTGCTCGTAGGCATGTGATTGCTCAATAAAGAATGGGAAAAGGTATATGCTATTAAAACTTTGTGGAGAATATCAACGTTGGAGATGGACATTGCAAGAGCCATGGTAGTAGAGGTTGACTCCACTTCTTTAGGTGATTGTTCGTCTCTCTGAATCTAGCCTATGTATTCTGCATTATATGATATACGTGATGAAAACACATGCATTGGTTGGTAGGTAAACATTTGTTATCCAACTAATGCTTTGTCCTTGTGATTTAGAGCATTCCTCGCTAAAGATAGGTGTGTTCCCATGCATTATGCTTCAAGTATGTTCCTTCATACGAGGCTCACCTCCGTTTTTCTCTCGAAAGAATGTGATTTAACTGAAAATTGTGGTCTTGGCTAAAAATTGATTCAGATTCAGAAGATGCATACAAACGATATAACCTTTTGCTTTTGGTCATGGATATCGCAGACACCGTACAGTTATCCCCTGGACGAGAAGGACACCGAGGTGCAGGAGGCTACCATGGATTTCGAGTCGCTCGACTAGTCGTCGACTAGTCGACGAGTCACTGCGGCAGGGTCGACTCAACCTAGTGTCGACTCAAAAATCGAGTCGCGACTAGTCGCAGCTCCAGGCTCGACTCTTTCCGAGTCGCTACCCCTGAGCGACTCATGTGAGTCGTGACTCGAAATCCTTGGAGGCTACGTAGAGTTGGTACAGGTGTGCCCGTGGTGCCCTTAAAGAGAATGCGGGTCTGATCCGGACTCTCTTCCCCAGGCATACCCTCTGACTCCTCTTCTTACGACCTGTCCTGGTTATGGATGTCAAGATCTTTGTTTTGCCTCAAAAGGAAATGACTGCCTTGCACGGTAGTTGGCAAGAGCGCCGATTTGTTGCAGCTCGAAATTCGTATTAACTTCCTTGTTCTCTCCCATAGGTATGTCTGTTGCGCCCAAGGTCATTCTAGATTCGCTTGGATCCAGCGACGGTGAGAGCTAGATTGACATGATAACAGAACGATGTTGCTGGTCTTATCTCTTTGATCTGTGTTCGTAGATAAGTCTTTCAACTCTCTCCTCCTGTTCTCACATGGATACATGAGCAAATTCAGTTATGGTTTATTTGATGTACTGATTTGGTTGGCTTCATACCTGCACAAAACTTCACAAAAGAGATTACCAGCATGTGTTTGTTGGATCTTTTTAATCAATCAGATGTAATGAAAGGAGAGAAAAAGGATACAAAATAGGAAGAAGCACCCAGAGGGAGCGGGCGATCATGATGGGTGGCTATGCATCGGCTGTTATGCTACCCCCCTAAGCCAATTGGGAGGAAATCGATCGATCAATCAGTCAGAGGAGAGAGAAAATACGTGGGAGAAGTATAGAACAATGCGGTCAAGAAGAAGAAAAAGGACAACTTAATATAAGGTATGTAGTTGCTGCTGCCAAGTTACGTGCTTGCTGTTGTTTGTTTGTGCTTGATGTGTTTGCAAAGGCACATGATTTTGTACTGGCACATCTAAAATTATTTTATTTGATTTAGTAAATTGGCCACACACACATATTTTCTAACAATTCTTGACCACCTCAATATTGTTGTTGATAAAATTAAAATTGTTCACTGCCGATGGTTTGCGTGCTTGCTGTTGTGTGTTTGTGCTTGATGTGTTTGCAAAGGCACGTGATTATGTACTGACACATCTAATAGTATTTTATTTTGTTTGGTAAATTGGCCACACACTCACATTTTTTCTAACAAATTTTGTCCACCTCTATATTGTTATTGATAAAATTAAAATTGTTTGCTAAAACAATGTTTGTTGCTCATAGAGATCATTTTCTAGAACAAAAAGCTTTCTTACGTTCCGCTAAAAAAATATTGCTTCACTTGCTTATAATCGTTAGGACACTAGGACTGAATTATAATCCAAAAGGGTAATTGAGAAGAATGGCAGCCATGCAGCAGCAAACACGTAGGGTGGGTGGAATGTGCAGGACGAACCTAAGAGCCTGTGGTGTTAATATTCTAGTGTCCGCAACACTCGGAGAAAGTGGCAACACTACGATGAGTAGATGGTCGCATTGCCATGGTGGTCGCCCTTAGCATGATGGTGTGCACTCCTTGGTACTGGAACTGTCTTGGAATGGCCTTGTCATGGAGATCGATGGCGCGGCATCGCGACGATGCTTGGTGAGGCTCGACTGGGGTAGAAGAACCAGTCTTATGATGAGGGCATCATCGCACATCCCCACCACACCACACAATTGTTTCCTAGGTCGTCCAACCCACATACGAACATGCCAGCTACATGGCTCAAACTAATGGGGACCTGCGAGCCCTTCTGCACCTCCTGTTCAGATTTGCTCGCCTCGGTGCTGAGGCGGCGACGCACTGGCTCGATGTCAAGATGGCGAACCAAGAGGTTGACGGGGAGAGAAGGAGGTGGGCTACACCATGGCGGGAAGATGAGGGGACGAGCGACACTGTGGATTGGAGGGGAGACGGGGGAGAGGAAGGGCGTGCTTCGCATGTTGTTGTGGGGAGGTGCCGGGGAGAGATGGTCGTGGCGATGCGTGGTGGGGATATAAGATGCAGCGATACCCGGTGGTTGGCTGGCTCTACGGGGTGAGTAGGAGGCGGCCGTGCGGTGAGTGATTTATAAGAGTGTTTTTTTCCTTCAAGAAAAGGAGAAAGGAGGAGCAGCTGCTATGTATTGACATAAATGTCATATAATTCAACGGGTCATTTTTATATAAAATACCATCCAAGTGATCTATAGGTAGCCAACAATTTATAGCTTATTAAAATCGGAATGCGTCTGACATTGTATCATGCAAATATATTTAAAGGCCACAATCCTCACATTGTAAGGATATAATCCATCAAGTAGATCTAAGTTTGAAACAGATAATTAGTTGTATTATTGGTCTTTACATGCATAACTTTTATTAGATTTTTTATCAACTTACATCATAAGTGATATGGATTTGAATTACTTTTTGATTGTTATAGGCTATCATATCTATACATGTAAAATTTGACACATATTATGTCTACAACTGACAAAACATATATTCATGGCCCGTAGGAACGCACGGGCATTCTACTAGTCATACATAGAAGCTGGGGGCAGCACAGGACAGCCCAAATAAAGCTAGAAACGAAAACAAAAAAAGAAAGACCACCAAGTGGCCGACGCAACACTACTTCACTAGGGAGCCGGCGAAGCGAGACGGCGAGCCGTCACCTGAAGGGCGTCCAACATCCGTCCAAGGTGCTCCTGATCTCGTTGCCTAGCCAATAAGTGTCAGTGTTGCAGAAAGGCGAGAAATTTGAAAAATTTGAAGAAGGAATCAGAAGAGAAGACCCTCTCGATGACCATCTTATTGCGTGTAGTCCATAAAGTCCAAGACACAACGACAAATATCAACCAGAAAAGACGCCTTTGCCGGTCAGTCTGGAAGGCCTGGACCTGCAAGAAGCTAGGAAGATTTGAGGCTTCCCATTCCGGCCCTAAGGCGTCCCGCACAAAGCTCCATAACGACCTAGCTGCCGTGTAGGAAAATAGAATGTGAGTCATGTCTTCCTTCGGGACCCCGCATAAGGTGCAAAGCCCATTGCCCGGACCATGCCGCTTGAGGACCTCGGAACCCGAGGGGAGGCGGTCTCGCAGAAGGTACCAGCTAAAAATCGTAATCTTAAGTGGTAGCGGGGCCTTTCAAAGAGGCAACGTCCACACAAGTGGCAACGTTCGACACAACGCCCTATATGCCCTATATGTTGACGCAACAGAGAAATATCCTGAGGGAGAGGGAAGACAACGCGCAAGGTCAGGAGCAAGGTCCAACCCAGATGACAAATAGTCCAGAAGGTTGGACCACTCTAACATGTCTGGTGGGTTGAGCGAGCGACGGAACTGGAAGCACCACTGCCCATCCCGGAGCGCCTTAGAGACCAAGAGAGATGGGTTCCCACAGATGGCGAACAGGTGCGAGAACCTCGTGCTGAGAGGGGAATCTTCTAGCCACCGGTTTAACCAAAACATGGTTTAGCCTTCATTCCCAACTACAAAGGATAAACCAAGGCGGACCTCGTGCTTAATATTTTGGATGGAACGCCCAAATTGGGAGCCATCCATGCAGCCACACGCTAGGATAGGCACATCCCGAAGGTACTTTTCCTAAATAAGCTGGAGCCAAAGGCCTCCATCATTGCGGATGATGCGCTAGACCCACTAGAGCATGAGGGCGACATTCATCCGACGGGCGGCAATGATATCAAGTCCACCCATATCCTTGGGAAAGCAGATGTCATCTCACTTCATCATGTGATATTTTGATGATCAGTAGACGCTTGCCAGAAGAAGCGAAACAGGTCTTTATCAAACGACCCATGTACCCCTTCTGGCAATAAATACATCCCCATCATATACATGGGAGACTCGAGAGGTTAGAGCCCATAAAGACAATTTACTAGCCTTGGAAGTAAAGCGCCCACACTACGGTTCCGTGTGAGCCGCAACCTTCCCCATAAGGGGGTCAAATGCACTCGAAAGAACCTGAGAATCTTAGAGCGGCATGCCTAGACAACTGGCAAGCGTGTATACCTGAGAGAGATGGGTTGTTGGAAGCGGGTCAAAGCTAGCTTGGTGCGACTAGTTTAATGGCCATGTAGCACTCTTCTTGGTCCACCCTGATGCACTCGGCTAAATACATGATATTTACGAATAAAAAACATATCGGACCCTCTAGCCTGTGCCATAGTGTCAGCCCATTGGGCTCCACGCTTGGGCGCGGTAAAATACAGCACGCACGCCCAACTGCCATTTGATACATATGGAACATCTCATATCAATTTGTTACAAACAATAATATGATCTTGAACATAAAAATTTACAAAATGATGAGTTGCCAAACATGGAATAGTTCAAATTCATGGCATAGTTCAAAATCATCCACCCAAAGAAAATTCATTAAGAATAAGTTCACATATAAAACATCAAGAATCATGCTCCATCTTCTCACTTCTCTTCATCCTTCTCTTTTTCCTCATCCTCAAGCACCTATGTGTTATTGAAACTTCGGACGTTGTTCTCATTATCTCCAAAGGCATGTGAGGCATCATGCGAGGTGCTGCCATGCCTTTCATGAGAGACCCAAAACTCATGTCTTTCATGGTAGCTACCAAGCCACTCATGCCTCCCATAAGAGACCCAAAACTCATGCCTTTCATGGTAGCTTCCAAGCCACCCATGTCCCTCGTAGGTTCTCCCATGCCTCCCATGCCATCTAAGCTTTCCGTAGGTGCTTCCATGCCTCCCATGCCACCCAGGCCCCCCGTAGGTGTTCCCATGCCCCCACGACGTCCAAACCATTGATACGTCTCCAACATATCTATAAATTTTGATTGTTTCATGCTGTTATATTATTATTCTTAGATGTTTTACAATAATTTTATAACAACTTTATATCATTTTTTGGTACTAACCTATTGACATATTTCCAAGTGCCAGTTGTTGTTTTTTGCTTCGCAAAATATTAATACCAAACAGAGTCTAATCGTGATTAAACTTTTTGGAGAGTTTTTTGGACCAGAAGAAAGTCGGTGAGCCGGCCCAGGGGGCCCACAAGACACTAGGGTGTGCCAGAGACCCCAGCGTGCCCTGGTGCGTTGTGGTGGCCTTGGGACCCCCTTCCACCACCTCTGAGCTCTATAAATATCCAAATATTCCAGAAACCCTAGAGAAGTCGACGAAAAATACTTCCAGCCGTCGCAAGTTCCAGAACTGTGAGATCCAATCTAACACCATCACGGAGGGGTTCATCATCCTCATTGGTGTCTCTCTGATGATGCGTGAGTAGTCCATCATAGATCTACGAGTCCGTAGGCAGTAGCTAGATGACGTTCTCTCTCTCTTTTGATTCTCAATACAATGGTCTCTTAGAGATCTATTTGATGTAATGACTTTTTACGGTGTGTTTGTTGGGATCCGATGAATTTTGAATTCATGATCAGTTTCTATCTATGAATATTATTTGAGTCTTCTTATATGCATGATTACTTATAGTCTCGTATTTCTTCTTCGAATCTTTAGTGTAGTTAGGCCAACTAGTTCGTTTTTTCTTGCCATGGAAAACGATGCTTTGTGATGGGTTAGATCTTGTGGTATCCTCTCCGAGTGACAGAAGGGGCAGCGAGGCATGCATGTATCGTTGCTATTAAGGAAAACAAGATGGGATCTATTTCTATATGAATAGATTTTTTCTACATCATGTCACCATTCTTATTGCATTACTTCGTTTTTCCATGAACTTAATACACTAGATGCATGCTGGATAGCGGTCGATGTGTGGAGTAATAGTGGTAGATGTAAAATCGTCTCGGTCTATTGGTCTTGGGCGTGATGCCTATATAATGATCATCGCCTTGGATATCGTCATGATTATTTGATTTTTTATCAATTGTCCAACAGTAATTTGTTTACCCATTATGTGCTATACTCACGAGAGAAGCCACTAGTTAAACCTACGCCCGTCGGGTCTACTTTTCCAACATATTGCTTTCCGATCTATCTTTTGTGACTTTTGTTTTCAGATTTATTATTCCAAAAACCTAAAAATACCTTGCTGCACTTTTTGTTTGCCTCTTTCATTTTGTGTTCTTGTGCAATCTATCTATCCAATCTACTACAATCTAATCTAACTTTTTACCATGGAGAGATTGACAACCTCTCTTACGTGTTGGGTTGCAAGTATTTGTTCTTTGTGTGCAGGTACCGTTTACATAGTGTTGCCTGGTTCTCCTACTCGTCGATAACCTTGATTTCATAACTGACGAAAATACTTACCGTACCTATGCTGCATCATTCCTTTCTCTTTGGAGAAATACCGACGCAGTCTCAAACCACGTCAGCCACCCATGGTAGCTCCATAGCCTCCCATGCCTTCGAAGCATCCCATTGTAGCTCCCATGCCTCCCATGCTAGCTTTCATGGATCCCATGCCCATCATTTTTTGGACCAAGAGTTGATCACAACATAGGTTGATGTACTCCTTTTGCCTATCATCTAATTTAGATGTGTCCATGAAGAAGAGGTTCTTCTCATATTCCAACATTCTAGCTGCTCCTCCATGGCCAATTTCTTCTCCTCCAATGCCACCTTTCTCTCCTCGACAGCGAACCTCCTCTCCGCGGCCGCCGACTCTTGGCCTCTTTCCACCCTCCTCTCCTCATTTGCTTACTTTCGTGCCATCACAAGATTCTCCATAGCCATCTTGATGTCATTATCTCCTCCCTTCTTCTTCTTCTTTTCTTTGCAACTCCACTTGGTCTTTTTGGTTTGGAGTAGGCATCCGAGTTTGGTGTAGGGCTCCTCTTGGCGCCATCACTTGATGACTCATCATCACCATCATCATCATCTAAGACCACCGCATCAACATTGCATTTCTTGTTCTCCTCCTCATCATCATCCGGACGTTTCTTTCATTTCTCCTCATCCTTCAACACTTCGTAGCAATGTGGCAACACGAATGCTCTCTCTTTATTAACCTTGCCTTGGTCTTCTTTTCTTCTCCTCGAAACAAGCTTTGTGCAATATTGTGCTACAAATAAAAGAACAAGTTACCACTTGAAACACAAAAGATGAAGCATGAACATGGAACATAAAAAAATGGCACTTACTCTATCTTCATCATTAGTGCCGCATGCGTTTATCTTGTCAACCGACGTCATTGTCGCCGCCCATTTTTAGCAATCTTTGACAAATATGTGTCATCATTGAAGTATTCACTACAAAGTATGATAAGAAAACTAAGTGAAGCTATATATTCATATCCACACCCGCAAAAAAATCATATCCACACATTTCTAGCAACAACAACAACAAGAAAATATCTTAGCTTGCGAGCATTTCATCGAACGCCATTTCGGCATTGGCCACCGACGCACCAAATTGCGACTCCTCGGGCGCTTCCGGTGGCGGCGGAGGCCGAGACGGTGCGAGGGGCGCTGCCGTTTCTTCCTCGCCGCCACCTTCTTCTTCATCTTTTGGGCTGGCGGCGCCATCGCCGTCCCCGCAGCCGCTGTCGCCGTGTGTGGTCCGTTGGAGATGCTCCTACATGTTGTTTCTTCCCAGGTTTACACGAAATACATCGGTTTAGTTCGATCCTCCCGGTACTGTGAAAAATCCATCATACCATCCTCTCCACCACCGCTGCTTTCTCCTCCTCCATCATACCATACTCCTCGAGGGCGACGATGCCATGCCACCATGGGGCTTGTGTAGCCCATCCATGTCCTCACAGGTGTGGTGCCGTGCCGCCGGCCGCGACCGTCGCGCTGCTGCAGCGCGTTGAGAAAATCGGCTTCGGACCTGGCGTGCGGGTGCCGTCTCTATGTGACAACCTGCCCACCTTAGAGCGTGTGCCTCGACATGCAACAACACATCTCACACGAACGCCGCCCAAGGAAACCAAACCACAACCCTCGCAGGTGACCCTGTTCAGGAGCAAGTGCCATCGACGGCGGCGCGGAAGGCTTGGACGAAGCGGGCTCGTGTTTCTGCCTCGTGTGGTTCGAGGTCGAGGCGGCGCTCCTCCCAGGCAAGCAGACGGCGTAACAGCCAGCAATGGACGAACCAGCGAGCTGCGGAGGAGGCCGACGTCGTGGTGCTGGTGCTGAAGCGGTTATCCAGCTTGATCAAGGTGAACGGCGACAGCGACGACATGGCGTGCGAGGTCGGGCAGATGGGCCACAGCCACGCGCTCACATCGACACGCGTACGTACGTGTGCATCCCGCTCAAAACGGAGAGGTCGACGAAATTTTGCCGCCTTGCTGTTAAACGAAAAATCGAAAATACTGTCTGCATCCGGCTGCCGCGCCGTGCAGCTAGCTGCGGGGAGCTGAGCGGCGTGGTATTGATGGATTGGGTCGTGGTAGGACTAGGCGGTGTTGTTTTCGTGATGGTGATGGATCCTTTGAGAGCATTTTCAACAGATCGCTTAACGTGTGACGCGTAAAAAATGAGTTTGCAGCGCGTATAAAGTTTTTTTTAACGCGCGGCGGAGCGTTGGCTTCAGTGGCCGCCTCATAATATAACGCGCGCGGTGTTTTAGTAGACAGCGCGCGTGAGCAGTCAGTGGACGAGGTGCGAGCGTTCGAGTGATTCTGCGCGTGGAAGCGGATGCACAAAATAAGCGACGCGCGATGCTGTTTTCTTTCACGTGCGGAATCGCTTATGTCGCGCACGTGGTTTTTCGCGGTCGATGGAGCAACCGGTTTTGCTGCGCACGCGCTAAATCTAGATTTTTTCATGCCCGCGTGTTTTTTATAGCCGTTGTTGAAGATGCTATGATGATTCTTGCTTCACTGTTATCCGTGTTGGTGTGGGTCGTCAGGGGATGGTCGTCGGCTCGTCGCACGCTGGATCTCTCTTCTGTTCGTGACCGGGCTGGATCCTTCTTCTGAGTTTCGAATATTTTTTCTCCTTCGTGACTAATGAAGTTGTGCTAATTAATTGTTTGGCTTCTTTGTTTAGGTGCTGCTGTCACGTCGGCGTCGAAGCGCGGACTGCGACGGCGCTTCGGCGGCAGCGCTGAAGTTCCCATGTCATGATCGAACCCTTCGCGCGAGCTCCTACCCGTCGTGCACCCCGACGCTCTCGCTGTGTTCTCCCCAACGCTAAGCCTGTCTGAGTCGTCCGTATCCTCCCTGGTGAACGCGATTTTTGTCGGGCCAGGTCGCCGCTCTCAAGCGTGCCTGCACCAGTGGCCATGTGAACACCTTCCGCTCGCTGAGCGCCCACGTGTGGGGGTGCCTGTGCGTGGCCCGCCGGCTGCCTCCGCACGCCATGACGCGCTGCACCTTCACGGCGAGAGCGTCGGCCAGGTGGACTTCACCTGTAAGGCCCTCTTCCCTTCGATCTTTCTCCGAGTGCGTTTTCTCTTTAGTTGATCTGAGGTAGGAGGCACGACACAAGCAGGGCACGACGCTAGCAGCTACGGGAGGCCGACGGCCAGTGGTGATGCTGGCGTTCAGCGAGGTCTCGGCGGCGCGCGGCGTATAGCTCGCTGCTCGCAGCTGAACTCGCGCTCTGTGGGCGTGGCAATGGCCATCCCGTGCCACGCGCCGCAGCGGCGGGAGGGAGCACGAGGGTCGTGAGCAGCGACCCGTGGATCCCCAGCTCCATGGTAACAAGCCCACATCTGCTACTCCAGCATCCATCCATGTATCTTCTTCTTCTTTCAACGAAAGAAGCATCTAGCTAAAGATTTGGGCGTGGTTCCTTCTCGTGGCGAGGAAGGGGCGCAAGCATTGGCGAGCGAATGGTGGTGGGCTGCATCCCTTACGAAGATGTGCGACGGAGGCGTCAGCGACGGCGAGCGGGAGGTGTTGGTGGTCAGCTCGCAGAAGGGGCACGGCATGGGGTTCCCCAAGGGCCGGTGGGAGCTCGTCGTCCGCCGCAAGGCCCCCGAGGAGGCCAGCGACCGGGGGGGGGGGGGGGGGGGAGGGGGTTGGGGTTGGGGGTGATATCCGATGCGTCATACCAGAAGTACGCATGAAACACTGGGCTCGCATAATAATTAATTAACTAACACTCATTAGCTTGAAAAATAATCTTACATTATGGGATAAAAGGAGTAATTGATAAGGTTGAGATGCAAATTAACTGCATGTCATGTTCAGTTGATCATGCTCAACCGTGTAATCCACAGAATACAGCTGAGGGCACTGCACATACTTTGACATGTGCACTGCAAATATGCTAGACGTACAAACAAACACAAGATTTTACAGGATCTTTTCATTCACTGACCAATCACAAACTTGCCCTCCCTGATTTTTGTGGGGGTGAGCCGCGTCCCTCACCTATTAACCCATTCCGTAAAACCCTGTAAATTACTCGTACGTGTAGCATTACTGTGTGCAGTGTACATAGGGGGTTGCATGTTAAAACCAAAACTGCCTACGTGACCTCTTAACCAGTAGGCATGGAAAGGAACAAAATATCAAAACTGCCGATACTATAACCACGTGGCCACCCCTGATGCAAAACTCACTTATTTGTTATTTTCAACTTTTTCAGTTACACCTCCCTTTAATTGATAGTGAATGATTATTTAGATCAACTCCAACGCGATGACCCAAACAGACAATGGATTTGTCTGCTTTTTGTTCGTTCGGGTCAGCAGGCCGCTCGGCGTCCGCCCTTTTTAAGATTTGGATCGGCAGTGCGCTCAACGGCCGCGACCCATTTCATGTCCGCACGTAAATTTCGAAAAAGTCACGCGGCCGTAAATCATGCCAACGGCCATGTCGTCGCCCGAACTTCATGCCGGCACCATGCGAGCGCCGGCATACAATGCCAGCTACAGAAAAACAGCACGCAGTTCAGCTGGCGCACTGGCCAGCGGCCGCCACACATGCCATCACATAAAAAAGGGGCGGGAGAGTTCGACCACGCCATCGCGGCCGTACTCATGCCAGCACACTTGCCGACATACAGAAATGATGGCACTTGCCGCCATAGATCACTCGTCGTCAAACTTGAACATGTCGGCCTGCATCTTCACAAACCACGACTTCTTCCTTGGCGACACGGTGTTGAGATCCGTCTTCATGATCTTCACCCCCGTCATCATGCTCGCGAGAGCCACTTCTTTCACCTTGGTCTTGGCGTTGGCGGCCCCGATCTCTAGCATCTTGGCTTGCTTCTCCGTCTCCATCTCAAACATCTTGGCTTGCTTCTCTGTCTCCATGTCAAGCCTCCTTCTTTGGATCTCCACGAAGGAGTTCATTTGTTCTTCATTGTATTGCCGGTGCTCCTCCTCCCTCGAGTCCTTCTTGGTCATCATGCCCTCCACGCTTGCGATCAGGGCATTTGACGCCACGTCTCGCTTGTCCTCCTTGGAGTTGGTCTTCCCCCGCGGCCATGGCTTCTCGCCGTCTTCCTCCTCCACAACCTCCCCCTCCCCCCCGACTTGAGGGCGGCATATTACGCCTTGAACTTCTCCTCGTCTTTGATGACCCTCCAACAATGGGAGATGTTGAAGCACTTGCCATCGTGTTGGACCTTGAATGCCTCCAAAGCTTGGAATGCCTACAAATGAATTGCATGCAAGCATATTAGCAAATGGATATGGAAATGGACATGCAAGCATAAATGGAATGACACAAAGAGGGCCGCTTGCTAGCATACCATGTCTTGCATGCCGATGCCGCTCACGGGGCATGCCTTAGTGCTCTCAAGAGTGGCACAAAACTTGTTGCCCTCGTGTTGGATCACCTTCCAACATTTCGAAATGGACACCCATCCATGCGTGCTTTGCATTTGGTACGGTGGAAACTTCTTGCGCTCATGGAACTCACGATGGACATGAGTCCAAAAGGTTGATGCCTTTTGTTCGGCGCCGGTCTTGGGGTCTTGCCCAATGTCCCTCCAATACTCACAAAAAAGCTTGTCCTCGACCGCTGTGTACGCCTTCGTCCTCCTGCTCTTGCGCTTCGGATCCCCCCCGGTGGCTTGGTTGGTGAGCTCGTCTTTGAACAAAGGCTCCCCTTTGATGTCCAACTCATCCTCTTCCTCGAGACCGTAGTCCTCCGGAAACTCGTGGTCGAGCGGGAAGCCGTCCAGGTCCACGCCGACTTGATCATGCATGAAGGCGACCTGATCTTGATCAAAGGTGGACGGCGTGAACGGCCCTCGACCGTCCTGTCCTTGTGTCTCGTCGGGATCGTAGCTAGCGGCCGGCGCATGACCCTCAAAGATGATGTTTTGCATGTAGTCATCGTCCCCGGAGGCCGACATTTCGTTGAACAGGTTGCGTGCGCCCGGCAGCACGTCCGCTAGCATCTGTCGCGCGTGTTTGCTCGCCCCTTCGGATGACGATCCACCAGCCACCGGTGTGTCATTGAGGTCGATGGGAGCAGGTGCGGGCGTGGAAGGCGCCACCACGCTCACTTAGGGTGATCACTCCCCGGACAGTTGGGAGGCCTGCGGGTAGACGTGGAAGCCAGGCATCGGCTGCGTTGCCGACATGCGGGGCGAGTCGGGCATCACCATCCGAGGAAACACAGATGAGCCAGTGCTAGCCGCGGCCACGACATCTTTGACGAGGCCATGCTGGTCAGGGTTTAACCCTAGTTACATTAGCGCCTCCCTCGTTGCCGCCGCGAAGCGAGCGTTGGTGGCTTCCTGCTACGCGGCGGTGGCGATGGCGGTCGCCGCAGGCTTCCTCCCTCGCGTCCGCCGCATGCCTCCGTCCCTTTCTCTTCGTCAGCTTTTTCTTCGGCTCAGGCACGGCGGCGGTCTTGCGGGGGCCGTGAGGCTTGCCTTTGTCGGAGGGGGCAGACGTGATGCCGGACGAGGCGAGGGAGACAAGGCCGGCGACTGCATCGAGGTCGACATCCATGGCGAGCGGAGGGAGCGCGCGCGTGCGGGAGGGTTTTGGGGAAAATAGAGGGAAATGGTGGAGGCTGCCACCAACCAGCGGGCCAACGAAAGGAGTAGGCGGACGCGCGCGCGTCCGTCTCGTGTCCGCATCGACACAAATCCGACTTAAAAATGGGTCGGGAATAGGTCGACAGGCGGACGAAAAACGAACAGACGTTTGTTTAGGTCGACGTGTTGGGTCTACTTTTCTATCCGCACCGATCCAAACGGATGCACGCGGCTGAAATGGGTCGATGCGATGGAGTTGCTCTTATTGTTCTATTGTTTTAACCATAGTGTATATAGTCGCGACTGTCGACTGATCGATGGGCGCGGCGACAGGGTTAAGCTAGTATACACTAGACTAGAGGGTCAATGACTTGTGGCTTGGTGACATGTAAGCATATACTACATGTATTCTATATTCCACCAGTAGGAGCAGTATTGTGCAAGCCCTGTGTACTGGCCGGACTCCTGTAGCTCACTCTCTTCATGTCGAGAAGGGAAGCATGCCATAGTGTCGCACGCACGCACACTCTGCACCGCCTTCCATCTACGGAACTCTATCTATATCACTCGCGTGCAAGTACAAGGTGGTGATGAACTGATGATACGTACGTGCTTGCGTGTATGCGCCTATGCTTGTCGGAAACCACTCGACGCATCATCTACGGCCGAATGGAATGATTGCGTCCGTGGCCGGCCGGCCGTTGTACGTCGCCGTGGGGGCGCTGAAAAAAGACGGCGGCGAGGAAGAGAGCTGCGCAGTTAGATAGATTTAATTCAGATGGGTGTCCTGCGGGTTAATTTGATGGAACGGCAAGACGGAATATACAAAATGCGTGGCAATGACCAGCTCGGACCAGCTGGCGTCACTTGACCGCGCCTGATTGGATTTGAACTAAATTTACATATTGTGCGTAGGTTTTAGGATTAAATAAATTATTTTTATAAGTTCTAGTACTAAAACATTACATATTGAATGTGTTTCGAAATCTATGATGCTTTTACCTCCTTTTCCCCAAGAGTTCCACTGCTCGAACCAGCTCAGCGCCCTCCTGATATCTTAGAGAGTGATAGGCGGAAGGTGGTGGGACCAGGTCCGGACGCGGCAGATCCACGCGGACTAGGCATGAGTATCTCTATGCAGATCTCCATTTATTGTTAACGAGAAGTCACTCTGCACTATCTCCGTCCTCCCGTCACCCCAATGTTGCTGTCACACTCCCCATCACGTAGGCGGATGGCTGGCTAGAGGAGACGCCAGCAGTTAACGACGGCGGTGAGGGTGATGGCCAAGCCAAGCAGAAGGGAGACGAAGGGATATGGCAACGTGAATGCCAGGAGAGTGAGCCATGCAAATAGATACTACTATTACTATGAAAATTGCTTTTGGAGGTCGACCTTCATGGAGTCCTCCAGATGCAAATTTCATTTTTTTTGTGAAAATTCATATTTTAATATTTCAAAATGTTCTGAAAAAACACATAAGTAGATGAAGGTATAATATATAAGTGTGTAAATTTTCAGAACTAAATATGTAGAAATGAGGGCCATGCAAAAAAAACAAAACAAATATGAGGCTTTTTGACACATGATACTATTTATCCTTCCAGACTATGGATTTGTTTTTTTATACAGGTCGTGTTTAAAAGTATTTCAGCCTGAAATTTTACAAACACATGGATCGCACCCTTGTTTAGTTGTACAATAATTTTCAGATTATTTAAAACCAAAATTCACAAATTTTGAATTTTTCAAATTTTTTGGCCTCCATAGATGCCGAGTGCCAAAACGCCATTCTCCTCCTCCTCCTCCTACTATGGTACTGTAGAAAGGATTGCAGAGTTAGTCATATGTATATTTCAATCTATGTAAATACAACTGTAGAAAGGAATTCCAGGTGGTGTATGTAGTATATTCCGATGTAACGACAATCGTGTGGTTAATAACCATTGCCAACTCATTTGGCACAACAATTTGATACGAATACTATACCATCGATGATCGGCCACAATAACATCAATGATAGAATAGAAAAAGATTATAGTTCACATGTGCCTGTATCCTTGTCTCGATCGATAGGTTGCGTGATAACGACGATCAAAACTGCTCTCTCTTCTTTTTTGGTCGCTAGCTAACTAGCTCCAATACACGTTCCTGTATTGCATTGGGCTAGCGCATCCAACACTTGGCCAGGGCTGCCTCCTCGGGTTAAAAGAAAACTTTGGAGTAACATTTTTCATATGGGAAGCGCATCCAACACTTAGCCCGAAACACTGGTACGGCCAGACGCGGATCGACGCATGAGGCATCTCTTATACGACGTACCATAGTAATATATTGCGATCAATTGAGATGCTGCTGATAATTGGCAAAATATTAATCAATACATGCGCTCGATTTTGACGGGCGCGACATGACAAAAAAGAAGCTACATCGGCTCATCTGGGAAGTGAGTATATGGTTATAATCTGCCTATGCTAGCTAGGGAAGCATGTCGGATGCTCATTGCTCTTTGAGCGCGTAGTGTACTCAAGGCCAAGTAGTTTCCAACATCATCCATGCATCCTTCAGTCTGGAAGCAAACCGGGATCTTTGGTTGGCAAAAGATCAGACGGGTCGCGTCGACCATGTGCTCCGAGGGTCCGATCGGGCAGTGCATTCTCACCAAGGTCTCGTTTTAAGTACTTATCGTGTGTGCATTCCCCACTAATTAACCGCCAAATTAACCGTTGTCAAGTGTCAAGAGTCAATTGCCATCCGCTGGACTCCTTACCCCTACTTATACTTGATCAACAAAGTAGTAAGAGAAAGAGGCAAGAGGGGGGAGGGGGTGGAGGGATTGGTAGCGTGACAGCGAACTCCGATCGAAACCATTCTCTTTTTTTCCCGCTATCTATCTATCTATCTATCTATCTATCTATCTATCTATCTATCTAGCTCCAATACACGCTCCTGTATTGAATTGGGCTAGCGCATCCAACATATGGCTAGGGCTGTCTCCTCAAGTTAAAACAGAACTTTGGAGTAACATTTTTCGGATGGGAAGCGCATCGAACACTTAGCCCGAAACACTGGTACGATCAGTGGGGGATCGACACGTGGGGCATCTCTACTACGACATACCACAATAGTATATTGCGATGTAACAGTAATCGAAATGCTGCTGATAATTGGCAAAAGATTGATTAAGACATGCGCCAGATTTTGGCGGGCGCGACACGACAAAAACCAGCTACACCGGCCCATCTGGGAAGTGAGTATATGGTTATAATGTGCCTATCCTAGCTAGGAAAGCATGTAGGATGCTCATTGAACCAGATTCTCTTTGAGCACGTGGTGTACTCCAGGCCAAGTAGTTTCTAACATCATCAATGCATCCTAGAGTATGAAAGCAAACCAGGATCCTTGGCTGGCAACAGATCAGACGGGCCGCGTCGGCCATGTGCTCCGAGGGTCCGACCGGGCAGTGCATTCTCACCAAGGTCTCATTTTAAGTACTTTTTCTCCGTGCATTCCCCACTAATTAAAACCCAAATTAACCACTGTCAAGTGTCAAGTGTCAATTGCCATCCGCCGGACTCCTGACCCCTACTTATACTTGATCAACAAAGTAGTAAGAGGAAGAGGCAAGAGGGGGATGGAGGGATTGGTAGCATGACAGGGAACGACGATCGGAACCGTTCTCTCTTCTTTTTTGGTCGCTAGCTAGCTAGCTAGCTCCAAACACGCTCCTGTATTGCATTGGGCTAGCGCATCCAACACTTGGCCAGGGTTGCCTCCTCAGGTTAAAAGAGAATTTTGGAGTAACATTTTTCAGATGGGAAGCGCATCAACACTTTGCCCGAAACACTGGTACGACCAGCCGCGGATCGACGCGTGAGGCATCTCTTCTATGACGTACCTCAATAGTATATTGCGATGTAACGTCAATTGATATGTTGCTGATAACTGGCAAAAGATTGATCAAGACATGCGCCAGATTTTGGCAGGCGCGACACGACAAAACGAAGCTAAATCAGCTCATCTGGGAAGTGAGTATATGGTTATAATCTGCCTATGCTAGCTAGGCAAGCATGTAGGATGCTCACTAAACTAGATTCTCTTTGAGCACGCGATGTACTCAAGGCCAAGTAGTTTCCAACATCATCCATGCATCCTTGAGTCTGGAAGCAAACCAGGATCCTTGGCAGGCAACAGATCAGACGGGTCGCGCCGGCCATGTGCTTCGAGGGTCCGACCGGGCAGTGCATTCTCACCAAGGTCTCATTTTAAGTACTTTTTGTCTGTGCATTCCCCACTAATTAACCACTATCAAGTGTCAAGTGTCAATTGCCATCCGTCGGACTCCTAACCCCTACTTATACTTGATCAACAAAGTAGTAAGAGAAAGAGGCAAGACGGGGATGGAGGGATTGGTACATTGACACTGAATGACGATTGAAACCGTTCTCTCTTATTTTTTTGCTAGCTAGCTAGCTAGCTCCAATACACGCTCCTGTATTGCATTGGGCTAGCGCATCCAACACTGGCTAGGGCTGCCTTCTCAGGTTAAAAGAGAACTTTGGATTAACATTTTCAGATGGGAAGAACATCCAACACTTAGTCCGAATCACTAGTACGACCATCTACAGATCGACGCGTGGGGCATCTCTTCTATGACGTACCACAGTAGTATATTGCGATGTAACAACAATCGAGATGCTGCTGATAATTGGCAAAAGATTGATCAAGATATGCGCCAGATTTTGACGGGCACAACACGACAAAAAGAAGCTACACCGGCTCATCAAGTGAGTATATGGTTATAATCTGCCTATCCTAGCTAGGCAAGCATGTAGGATGCTCATTGAACCAGATTCTCTTTGATCGCGTGGTGTACTCAAGGCCAAGTTGTTTCCAACATCATCCATGCATCTTTGAGTCTGAAAAAGCAAACCAGGATCCTTGGCTGGCAACAGATCAGACGGGTCGCGTTGGCCATGTGTTCCGAGGGTCCGTCCGGGAAGTGCATTCTCACCATGGGCTCGTTTTGAAGTACTTTTTGTCCATGCATTCCCCACTAATTAACCACCAAATTAACCACTGTCAAGTGTCAAGTGTCAAATGCCATCCGCCGGACTCCTGACCCCTACTTGTACTTGATCAATAAAGTAGTAAGAGAAAGAGGCAAGAGGGGGATGGAGGGATTTGTAGCGTGACAACGAACGACAATCGAGATCATTCTCTCATCTTTTCTGGTCGCTAGCTAGCTAGCTTGCTCCAATACACCCTCCTATATTGCATTGGGCTAGCACATCCAACACTTGGCCAGGGTTGCCTCCTCAGGTTAAAAGAGAACTTTGGAGTAACATTTTTCAGATGTGAAGCGCGTCGAACACTTAGCCCAAAACAGTTGTACGACCAGCCGCAGATCGATGCGTGGGGCATCTCTTCTACGATGTACCACCGTAGTATATTGCGATGTTACGTCAATTGAGATGCTATTGATAATTGGGAAAAGATTGATCAGGACATGCGCCAGATTTTGGCGGGCGCAACATGACAAAAAGAAGCTACACCAGCTCAATTGGGAAGTGAGTATATGGTTATAATCTACCTATGCTAGCTAGGCAAGCATGTAGGATGCTCATTGAACCAGATTCTCTTTGAGCGCGAGGTGTACTCAAGGCCATGTAGTTTCCAATATCCTCCATGCAACCTTGAGTCTGAAAGCAAACCAGGATCCTTCGTTGGCAAAAGATCAGACGGGTCGCGTCGACCATGTGCTCCGAGGGTCCAGCTGGGTAGTGAATTCTTACCAAGGTCTCGTTTTAATTACTTTTCATTTGTGCATTCCCCACTAATTAACCACCAAATTAACCACTTTCAAGTTACAAGTGTCAATTGCCATCCGCCGGACTCTTGACCTTGACTTATACTTGATCAACAAAGTAGTAAGAGAAAGAGGCACGAGAGGGGTGGCAGGATTGGTAGCATGACAGCGAACGACGATCGAAACCATTCTCTCTTCTTTTTTGGTCGCTAGCTAGCTAGCTAGCTAGCTCCAATACACGCTCCTGTATTGCACTGGGTTAGCGGATCCAAGACTTGGCCAGGGCTGCCTCCTCAGCTTAAAAAGAAACTTTGGAGTAACATTTTTCAGATTGGAAGCGCATCCAACACTTAGGCCGAAACACAGGTACAACCAGTCATGCATCGACGCGTGGGGCATCTCTTCTACGACGTACCACAGTAGTATATTGCAATGTAACTGTAATCAAGATGCTACTAATAATTCACAAAAGATTGATCAAGACACGCGCTAGATTTTGGCGGGCACGACACGACAAAAAGAAGTTACACCGGCTCATCAGGGAAGTGAGTATATGGTTATAATTTGCATATGCTAGCTAGGCAAGCATGTAGGGTTCTCATTGAATTAGATTATCTTTGATCGCGTGGTGTACTCAAGACCAAGTACTTTCCAACATCATCCATGCATCATTGATTCTGAAAGAAAACCAGGATCCTTTGCTGGCAAACGATCAGACGGGTCACATTGGGCATGTGCTCCGAGGGTCCAACTGGGTAGTGCATTCTCATCAAGGTCTTGTTTTAAGTACTTTTTGTCCATGCAATCCCCACTAATTAACCCCCAAATTAACAAGTGTCAAGTGTCAAGTGTCAATTGCCATCCGCCGGACTCCTGACCCCTACTTATATTTGATCAACAAAGTAGTTGGAGAAAGAGGCAAGACTGGGATGAAGGGATTGGTAGCATGACAGCGAACGACGATTGAACCGTTCTCTCTTATTTTTTGGTCACTAGCTAGCTAGCAAGCTCCAATACACGCTCATGTATTGCATTGGGCTAGCGCATCCAACACTCGCCAGGGCTGCCTCCTCAAGTTAACACAGAACTTTGGAGTAACATTTTTCAGATGGGAAGCATATCCAACACTTATCCCAAAACACTGGTACGACCAGCCGCGGATCGACGCGTGGGGCATCTCTTCTACGACGTACCACAATATTATATTGTGATGTAACGACAATCGAGATGTTGTTGATAATTGGCAAAAGATTGATCAAGATATGCGCCAGATTTTGGCAGCCGTGACACGACAAAAAGAAGCTACACCGGCTCATCTAGGAAGTGAGTATATGGTTATAATCTGCCCATCCTAGCTAGGCAAGCATGTAGGATGCACATTGAACCAGATTCTCTTTGATCGCGTCGTGTACTCAAGGACAAGTAGTTTTCAGCATCATCCATGCATCCTTGAGTCTGAAAGCAAACCAGGATCCTTGGCTGGCAACAGATCAGATGGGTCGCGTCGGCCATGTGCTCCGAGGGTCCGGCCGGGCAGTGCATTCTCACCAAGATCTAGTTTTTAAGTACTTTTTGTCCATGTATTCCCCACTAATTAACCACCAAATTAACCACTGTCGAGTGTCAAGTGTCAATTGCCATCCGCCGGACTCCTGACCCATACTTATACTTGATCAACAAAGTTGTAAGAGAAAGAGGCAAGAGGGAGATGAAGGGATTGGTAGCATGACAATGAACAACGATCGGAACCGTTCTCTCTTCTTTTTTGGTCGCTAGCTAGCTAGCTAGCTCAAATACACGCTCCTGTATTGCATTGGTCTAGCGGATCCAACACTTGGCCAGGGCTGCCTCCTCATGTTAAAACAGAACTTTGGAGTTACATTTTTTGGATGAGAAGCGCATCGAACGCTTAGCCCGAAACACCGGTACGACCAGCCGCGGATCGACGCGTGGGGCATCTCTTCTATGATATATCATAGTAGTATATTGCGATGTAACGTCAATAGAGATGCTGCTGATAAATGGCAAAAAATTGATCAAGACATGTGCCAGATTTTGGCGGGTGTGACACGAGAAAAATAAGCTACATCCACTCATCTGGGAAATGAGTATATGGTTATAATCCGCCTATGCTATCTCGGCAAGCATGTAGGATGCTCATTGAACCATATTCTCTTTGAGCGCATGGTGTACTCAAGGCCAAGTAGTTTCCAACATCATCCATGCATGCTTGAGTCTGAAAGCAATTCAGTATCCTTGGCTGGCAACAGATGAGGCTGGTCGCGTTGGCCATGAGCTCCAAGGGTCCGACCGGACAATGCATTCTCACCAAGGTCTCGTTTTTAAGTACCTTTTGTTCGTGCATTCACCACTATTTACCAGAAAATTAACCAATGTCAAGTGTTAATTGCCTTTCGTCGGACTCCTGACCCGTACTTATACTTTATCAACAAAGTAGTAAGAGAAAGAGGCAAGAGGGGGATGTAGGGATTGGTAGCGTGATAGCAAATGATGATCGGAACCGTTCTCTCTACTTTTTTGGTCGCTAGCTAGCTCCAATACACACTCCTATTGCATTGGGCTAGCGCATCCAACATTTGGCCAGGGCTGCCTCCTCAGGTTAAAAGAGAACTTTGGAGTAACATTTTTCAGATGGGAAGCGCATCCAACACTTAGCCCGAAAGACAGGTACGACCGACCGTGGATTGAAGCGTGCGACATCTCCGCTACCACGTACCATAGTAGTATATTGCGGTGTAACGGCAATCGAGATGGTGTTGATAATTGGCAAAAGATTGATCAAGACATGCCTTAGATTTTTGCGGGCGCGACATGAGAAAAAGAAGCTACATCGTCTCCTCTGGGAAGTGGGTATATGATTATAATCTGCCTATGCTAGCTAGGCAAGCATGTAGGATGCTCATTGAACCAGATTCTCTTTGAGCGTGTGGTGTACTCAAGGCCAAGTAGTTTCCAACATCAGCCCTGCATCCTTGAGTCTGTAAGCAAACCAGGATCCTAGGCTGGCAACAGATCAGGCGGGTCGTATCGGCCATGTGCTCCAAGGGTCCGGTCGGGCAGTGCATTCTCACCAAGGTCTTGTTTTTAAGTACTTTTTGTCCATGCATTCCCCACTAATTACCCCCAAATTAACCAGTGTCAAGTGTTAATTGCCTTCCACCGGACTCTTGACCTGTACTTATACTTGATCAACAAAGTAGTAAGAGAAAGAGACAAGAGCGGGACGAAGGGATTGGTAGCGTTATAACGAACGACGATCGAAACCGTTCTCTCTTCTTTTTTGGTCGCTAGCTAGCTAGCTAGCTAGCTAGCTCCAATACACACTCCTATATTGCATTGGGAGAGCGCATCCAACACTTGGCCAGGGCTGCCTCCTCATGTTAAAAGAGAACTTTGGAGTAACATGTTTCAGATGAGAAGCGCATCCAACAATTAGCCTGAAACACTAGTATGACCAGCCGCGGATTGACGCCTGGGGCATCTCTTCTATGATATACCACAGTAGTATATTGCGATGTAACGTCAATTGAGATGCTGCTGATAAATGGCAAAATATTGATCAAGACATGTGCTAGATTTTGGCGGGCGCGACATGACAAAAAGAAGCTACACCGGCTCATATGGGAAGTGAGTATATGGTTATAATCTGCCTATCCTAGCTAGGTAAGCATGTAGGATGCTCATTGAACAAGATTCTCTTTGATCGCGTGGTGTACTCAAGGCCAAGTAGTTTCCAACATCATCCATGCATCCTTGAGTCTGAAAGCAAACCAGGATCCTTGGCTGGCAACTGATCAGACGGGTCGCTTCGGCCATGTGCTCTGAGGGTCCGACCTAGCACTGCATTCTCACGAAGGTCTCGTTTTGAAGTACTTTTTGTCTGTGCATTACCAACTAATTAACCCCCAAATTAACCACTGTCAAGTTTCAAGTGTCAATTGCCATCCGCCGGACTCCTGATAACCCACAAGTATAGGGGATCGCAACAGTTTTTGAGGGTAGAGTATTCAACCCAAATTTATAGATTCGACACAAGGGGAGCCAAGAATATTTGAAGGTATTAGTAGCTGAGTTGTTAATTCAACCACACCTAGAGATTAATTATCTACAGTAGGCGATCAGTGGCAAAGTAATATGATAGTTTTGATAGTAGTAACAATAGTAACAGTAACGACAACAGTGATAGTAGTAATTTTGTAGCAAGTGTAACAACGATGATAGCAGTAGTAACTTAGCAGAAACAATATAAGATAAATTCGTAGGCATTGCATCGGTGACTTGTTGGATGATATTCATCATGAGACAGTTATAACCTAGGACGATACGACACTAGCTCCAGTTCATCGATATAATGTAGGCATGTATTCCGTAAATAGTCATACATGCTTTATTAAAAGAACTGGGATGAAATCTTTCGTCCTACCCTCCCATGGCAGCGGGGTCGATACTGGAAACTAATGGATATTAAGGCCTCCTTTTAATAGAGAACCGGAACAAAGCATTAACACATAGTGAATACATGAACTCCTCAAACTACGGTAATCAGCGGAAGAAGTCCCGGTTATTGTCACTCCGGGGTTATCGGATCAGAACATGTAGTAGGTGACTATAACTTGCAAGATAGGATCTAAAACATGGATATAATGATGATGACATAAACGGTTCAGATCTGAGTTCGTGGCACCCGGGCCCAAAGTGACAAGCATTAAGCATGGCAAGGTCATAGGAACATCAATCTAAGAACATAGTGGATACTAGGGATCAAGCCCTAATAAAACTAACTCGATTACATGATGAATCTCATCCAACTCCTCACCGACCAGCGAGCCTACGTAGGAATTACTCACTGCCGATGGGGAGCATCATGGAATTGGCGATGGAGAAGGGTTGGTGATGACGAAGGATGAAGATCCCCCTCTCCGGAGCCCCAAACGGACTCTAGATCTGGCCTCCCGATGAAGAAGAGGAGGTGGCGGTGGATCTATCTCGTGGATTACGATAATTATTTCTCCCTGATTTTTTCCTGGAATAATGTGATTTTATAGCATCGGGATCAGGGTCTACGGGGCCACCAGGTGGGTACAACCCACCTGGGCACGCCAGGAGAGGGGGCGTGCCCTGGTGGGTTGTGCCCACCCAGGTGCCCCTCTCTGGCAGGTCTTGGCTCCAGAAATTCTTATTATTGATATAAAAAATCCTTGCAAAGTTTCGTTCCATTCCGAGAACTTTTATTTCTGCACAAAACAACACCATGGTAGTTCTGCTGAAAACAACGTCAGTCTGGGGTTAGTTTCATTCAAATCATGCAAATTAGAGTCCAAAACAAGAGGAAAAGCGTTAGGAAAAGTAGATACGTTGGAGACGTATCAACTCCCCCAAGCTTAAACCTTTGCTTGTACTCAAGCAATTCAGTTGATAAACTGAAAGTGAAAAAGAAAAAGTTTTACGATCTCTTTTGCTCTTGTTTGCATAAATAAGCTTAAACAACACCCAGGTTTTCAGCCAACATTATAACTAACCATGTCGGCAATAACTCTTAAAGGTTATAATGACTCATATCAATGACATAATCAGCTAGCGAGAAATAATAAGATATCTCAAACAACAACACATTGTGAAAACAACCATGATATAATATGACAATAGTGGTATCTCGCTAGCCCTTTCTAAGACCGCAAAACATAAATGCAGAACACCTCCAAAGTTCAAGCAACGACTAAACATTGTAATTCATGGTAGAAAAGATCCAGTCATGATGTGCCCAACATTAGCTACACACAATGCATAAATCATGACAACTGTGCTCTTCTCAGTTTCTGGTGCTTGTTTTAGAAGGTGATGACACAACGTAAAAGTAAATAGATAGTCCCTTCGCAAAGGGAAGCAGTGATTTGCAGAGGTGCGAGAGCTCAATTTTTAAAATAGAGATAAATGATATTTTGAGGCATGCACCCTTCTCTTTTAATTCACGACCATCAGTTATCAACATCTTCCATGCTAAGCACACTAGAGGAGGTTCCCAAGCGATAAAAGTAAAGGGTTTTGACTCCATTGGGAGTTTTTGTTTGATTATTCGAGTGATTAACTCTTTTTGTATTTTGTAGTTTGGGACTAGGCATCCCTATTACCGCCCTTTTCTCGTGCGATGGCGAGTGAATAAACACTCGACCTGAGAATAATCCGCTTAGCATGGAAGATACCGACCATCTCCTGTCATTCCATGAACGATCGAAGCACACAAAACAGATAATTTTTAGAAGTTTTTAGAGGTGGCACATGCAAATTTACTTAATATGGTAGGGTAATACATATATAGGTAGGTATGGTGGACTCATCTGGAATAACTTTTGGGTTCAAGGTTTTTGATGTACAAGAAGAATTCCCGCTTAGTACAGGTGAAGGCTAGCAATTAGATTGAGAAGCGACCAGCTAGAGAGCAACAACTGTCATAACCATGCATTATGCATAAGTAACATTGGACACCAACATGAGTAGGATATGAACACCATGAACTTAAATATCATACAGGCTATGTTGGTTTTGATTCAACTACATGCATGAACATGTGCCAAGTCAAGCCACTCGAACATTCAGAGGAGGATACTATATCATCATACTACATCACAATCATTTTAACGCTATGTTGATATCTAAGATAAAACATTATCAACTCCCATCTACTTATGCATGGCATGAGAAACTATAATCTCTAATTGTCATTGCAAACATGTTTAATCATAATGGGCTGAATCATGGATACTAGGTTAAACATATTTACACAAACAGAACAAGTCGAGTTCATACCCGTTTCTCTTTGCCACGACCGGTTCATCGAATGTTGTCATTATTGCCTTTCACTTGCATGACCGAACGATATGAAAATAATAATAGTGCAAGAGTGCCATGGACTAAGATGGAATCTGCAAACATTTTATTCAACACGAGAAGACAATGTAAAATGTGCTCTTTATTAGTTCAACAATTATTCATATGAGAGCCACTCAACAATTTCATCGTGATCTTCTCCTAGGTAAGACTCGAATAAAAAGAAAAGAAATTCACAAAAACACACTAAAATATTTGTGGAGTTTTTGGTTTTCTTGAACAAGGAAAATAAAAAGCAAAAACGAGAAAAGCTATTTACACGGGAAAGCTCCCAACAAGCAAAAGAAGAACGAGGAAATATTTTTGGGTTTTCTATTTAATATTACTACTAAGCATACATAGAAAGTAAATTGACTACAACTAATTTTTTTTGGTTTTTCTAAAGTTTTTCAAACACACAAGAAGAAAGCAAGAAAATAAATCTAAGCATGGATGATACAATGAAAAAGTGTGGACACCGACAAATAGAATAAGTGGACATGAATGTAAAGTCGGTGAGAAACACATACTCCCCCAAGCTTAGGCTTTTGGCCTAACTTGGTAGTCGATTAGTAGCCTGGATAGTAGTTGGTGTGGTAGCTCACGAAGGCTCGATGCCTCGGCCTGCCATGCTGCCTCCATTGCTGCGTTGTGAGCTTGGGCCTTGCTCTCAAGAACAAAATATCTTCCTTTGCTGTGATAGTCAAAAAGAGCAGGCGCAGGCAAATATGTGTGCACAACAGAGTTTAGGTTAAACAATAGATTATAAGTGAAGTTATCAACCTTTCCCTTGAGAATTTCATGATCTTTTAAGGTGCCAAAATCTAAATACTGCGTGGGTAGGATAGGATCAAAGGGCAAAGGTGAAACACCCAGCCCTCATGCTAAACGCGTGGCGTATATTCCACCATAGAAATAGCCACTGTTAGCGTTATGCTGAAGTCTACGTGCAACAATCGCTCCAAGGTTATAATTCCTTTCACCGGTGAGAGTAGTGCGAATGAGGCTCACGTCTGGAGCACAGAGTGTACTACAGTCTTGCTTGCCTACTATACATTTCCCGTTAAATAATGCAAAGTACTGAATTGCGGGAAAATGAATGCTCTTTATTCTACCTTGTGTCACTCCCCTCGTCTCACTGTAGCAAAGACTAGTTAAGAATAATTGGTACTCAGCCCTTGGCGGTTCATCAAGCGAACCCCAGAATGGGAGTTTGCAGTGATAAGAAAAATTCTCTAATGAGATGGTATATGGATTATCATAAAGCATAAACGACACCCTAGACTCACGGGGATGGAATTTAAATCCTTTGACAAACGATTTAGTGAGAATGTGGCTTTGTTCGCACTTATCTGAGATGTAGGGACCGAGACCGGCATTGTGAACATATTGCTCAAATTCCTCCTTAATGCCCACATGCATCATATACTCATCGCAAGGCCATAAGCATGTTTTGGTGGCGGCATCTCGTGTGGAACTTTCACTTGGTTAAACATAAGAACGGCGAGCAGAACTGTCACTAGAAGATGCCCTCGAGGATCGTCTCCTCAAAGAACTCCTTCCAAATAGGTTCATCATGTCCGCGTACAATTTTAGGGATGCATAGATGCCATAACAAGCATTCAACCTACTTAGAACTCTAAGAATTTAACATGCAAGCACATATACAACAGCACCAAGAGTAGCTAATTATTCAAAATATAAACCACTAAAACAAAAACTAATTGGACAAACGGAGGAGTCACATACCAAGCAACAATCCCCCGAAACAGTTTCGGAAATGGAGCTTCGAGCAAAGAGACCGAAATCTGCGGGTTTGAGATCAAGAACATGGGAGAGAGAGAGAGAGCAATGGAGATTTTTTCCGGAGGTAAGTGATGATGTTAGATGAAGAGATAAGTGAGGGGGGCCCACGTGAGGATCATAACCCACCATGGTGTGCCTGGGGGTCCTGGCGCGCCTAGGTGGGTTGTGCCCACCTGGTGCACCTCCCTGTGATATTATTTGCACCAGAAATTTAGAAATATTCATAAAAAATCGTGTAAAATTTTCAGCGCATTATGAGAACTTTTATTTTTGGGTCATTTTTTATTGTACGGGAAATTCAGAGAACACACAACACATGACATTCTATTTTATTCAACTAATAAAAACAGCAAACAAATGGTAGGTATAGAAGGTAGTGCTTACTAAATTCATCAACTTCATACTGCTCAAAAATGATTCATTAATAAGGTTGATCAGGTCTTATTAAACCACTTTTGATTAGCATGAAAACCGAAGAACTTTCGTAAATCACTAAGTTACCTCAATGGGGATATGCATTTCCCCAACAATAAGCATTTCATATTTCTTTTTGATAGTAGGTAGAGGTATTTGAAAACTTCCAATAGTGATTGTCAGAGATTTTTCAATAACATTAATGCCATTCACTTGGAATTGTTTCTTCGGAAAGTGCACCGTATGCTCATTACCATTGATATGAAAAGTGACCTTGCTTTTATTGCAATCAATAACAGCCCCTGCAGTATTCAAGAAGGGTTTACCAAGAAGAATCGACATGTTGTCGTCCTCAGACATCTCAAGTATAACAAAGTCAGTCAAAATAGTAACATTAGCAACAACAACGGGCATATCCTCACAGATACCGATAGGTATGGCAGTTGATTTGTCAGCCATTTGCAAATATATTTCAGTAGGTGTGAGTTTATTCAAATCAAGTCTTTTATATAAGGAGAAAGGCATGACACTAACATCGGCTCCTAAATCACACAAAGCAATTTTAACATAATTCTTTTTGATAGAGCAAGGTATAGTTGGTATTCCCGGATCTCCAAGTTTTTTAGGTACTCCATCTTTGAAAGTGTAATTAGCAAGCATAGTGGAGATTTCAGCTTCCGGTATTTTTCTCTTATTTGTGATGATGTATTTCATATACTTTGCATAAGGAGGCATTTTCAAGATGTCAGTCAAGCGAGTACGCAGAAAGACTAGTCTCAGCATTTCAGCAAAACGTTCAAATTCTTCATCATCTTTCTTTTTAGTTGACTTGGGTGGAAAATGCAGAGATTTTTGAACCCACGGTTCTCTTTCTTTACTGTGTTTTCTAGCCACAAGTCTCTTTTGTCATATCTTTTATTCTTAGGTTGTGGGTTATCAAGATCAACAGGTGGTTCTATCTCAACATCATTATCTGGTTCTTTATCATTTGTTTGAGTATCTTCATGAACCTCATCATTATCCTTTTCATTATCACTAGGTGAGTGTTCATTACCAGATAGAGTTTCAGCATCTGAGATAGAAGTTTCATTATCATTATCAGGTGGTTTCTCTATTTCTGGTTCACTAGAAGTATGCAAAGTCCTATCATTTTTTCCTTTTTCTTTTTAGAAGGACTTGGTGCACTAGTGTTAGCTCTTTGTGATTCTTGTTCAATTCTTTTTGGGTGTCCCTCAGGATAAAGTGGTTCCTGATCATTTTACCTCCTCTAGTTGCAACTCTAATAGCAAAGTCATGCATATTATGATTCATTTCATCAAGCAATTCTCTTTGAGATTTAGCAACTTGTTCTAACTGAGTTTGAACCATAGAAGCATGTTTTCCAACACCTCTAACATCATTTGATATTCTAAATAACAAGTCACTCAGGCGAGAAATCATATCACAATTATATTTCAATTGTTTCATAACATTTGCATTGAAGTGATCTTGTTTTCTAATATAGTTTTCAAGCTCATAAAGGCATTGACTAGGATGCATATTGTGAGGATTATCATTATTATTGAACTTCATTATAGAATTTACCTCTACCAACTTAGGCAGTGGTGGTGTATTAAGCCCATGTATTTCTTCAAAAGGAGGTAAATTTTTAACATCCTCAACTTTGATGCCTTTTTCCATCATAGATTTCTTTGCCTCTTGCATATCTTTGGGACTGAGATATAATATACCCCTCTTCTTCGGAGTGGGTTTAGGTAGTGGTTCAGATGAAGTCCAATCATCATAATTTTTCAATATGTTATTCAATAATTCTTTAGTTGTCCAATAGTTCGTTCCCTGAAAACACAACCAGCACAACTATCTAGGAAATCCCTAGAAGCATCGGTTAGTCCATTATAGAAGATATCAAGTATTTCATTTTTCTTAAGAGGATGATCAGGCAAAGCATTAAGTAACTTGCAAAGCCTCCCCCAAGCTTGTGGGAGACTCTCTTCTTTAATTTGGCAAAAGTTAAATATTTCCTGTAAGGCAGCTTGTTTCTTATGAGCAGGAAAATATTTTTGAGAGAAGTAATAAATCATATCCTGGGGACTACGCACCCAACCAGGAGCAAGAGTATTATACCAAGCTTTAGCATCACCCTTTAATGAGGAAAGAAATAATTTGAGAATAAAGTAATAGCGAGTTTTCTCATCATGAGTAAAAAGGGTGGCTATATCATTCAACTTAGTAAGATGTGGCACAACAGTTTCAGTTTCATAACCAGGGAAAGGATCAGATTCAACCAAAGTAATTAACTCTGGGTCGACAGAGAATTCATAATCCTTATCATCAATAAAGATAGGTGAAGTAGCAAACTTAGGATCACACTTCATTCTAGCATTCAGAGATTTTTCTTTATACTTGCGTAATAATTTCTCTAGATCATCTCTATCATTGCAAGAAAGAATATCTCTAGTTGTTACTTCACTCATAACATAACCTTCCTGTATCTTAGGCAATTCATATCTAGGAAGGCTAGTTCTAGCAGGTGTTTCAGGAGATTCAGTTTCAAGCTCATCATCAGATTCAACATCATGTTGTATAACTCTAGCAATTTGTTTATCAAGAAATTCACCAAGTGGCACAGAATCATTATCAAGCAAGGTACTAGCATCATCATAAGCATTATCCATATCAGAAGTAGCATCATCAATAACTTGCGACATATCAGAATTAATAGCATGTGGTGGTGTTGCAAGTTTACTCATAACAGAAGGTGAATCTAAAGCAGAACTGGATGGCAGTTCCTTACCTCCCCTCGTCCTTGAGGGAAATATCTTAATCTTAGGATCCTTCACATTCTTCATAGTGATAATATGATAATAATCCCAAGTGACTCAAAAAATATAGCTATGCTCCCCGTCAACAGCGCCAGAAAAAGGTCTTGATAACCCACAAGTATAGGGGATCACAACAATTTTTGAAGGTAGAGTATTGAACCCAAATTTGTAGATTCGACACAAGGGGAGCCAAAGAATATTTGAAGGTATTAGCAGCTGAGTTGTCAATTCAACCACACCTAGAGATTAATTATCTGTAGCAAGTTATTAGTGGCAAAGCAATATGCTAGTTTTGATAGTAGTGACAGCAGTAACAATAATGGTAACAGTGATAGGAGTAATTTTGTAGCAAGTGTAACAACGATGATAGCAGTCGTAACTTAGCAGAAACAATATAAGATAAATTCGTAGGCATTGGATCGGTGACTTGTTGGATGATATTCATCATGAGACACTTATAACCTAGGGCGATACGACAGTAGCTCCAGTTCATTGATATAATGTAGGCATGTATTCTGTAAATAGTCATACGTGCTTTATTAAAAGAACTTGCATGACATCTTTTGTCCTACCCTCCCGTGGCAGCGGGGTCCATACTGGAAACTAAGGGATATTAAGGCCTCCTTTTGATAGAGAACCGGAACAAAGCATTAACACATAGTGAAAACATGAACTCCTCAAACTACCGTAATCACCGGAAGAAGTCTCGGTTATTGTCACTCCAGGGTTACCGGATCATAACATGTAGTAGGTGACTATAACTTGCAAGATCGGATCTAAAACATGGATATAATGATGATAACGTAAACGGTTCAGATCTGAGTTCATGGCACCCGGGCCCAAAGTGACAAGCATTAAGCATGGCAAAGTCATAGCAACATCAATCTAAGAACATAGTGGATACTAGGGATCAAGCCCTAACAAAACTAACTCAATTACATGATGAATCTCATCCAACTCCTCACCGACCAGCAAGCCTACGAAGGAATTACTCACTGCCAGTGGCAAGCATCATGGAATTGGCGATGGAGAAGGGTTGGTGATGACGAAGGACGAAGATCCCCCTCTCCGGAGCCCCAAACGAACTCCAGATCTGGCCTCCCGATGAAGAACAGGAGTCTCGTGGATTGCAATAATTCTTTCTCCCTGATTTTTTCATGGAATAATGTGATTTTATAGCGTCAGGATCAGGGTCTACGGGGCCACCAGGTGGGTACAACCCACCTGGGCTCGCCAGGAGAGGGGGGCGCGCCCTGGTGGGTTGTGCCCACCCAGGTGCCCCTCTTTGGTAGGTCTTGGCTCCAAAAATTCTTATTATTGATATAAAAAATCCTCGCAAAGTTTCGTTCCATTCTGAGAACTTTTATTTCTACACAAAAACAACACCATGGTAGTTCTGTTGAAAACAGCGTCAGTCCGGGGTTAGTTTCATTTACATCATGCAAATTAGAGTGCAAAACAAGAGGAAAAGTGTTAGGAAAAGTAGATACGTTGAAGACGTATCAACTCCTGATCCCTACTTATACTTGATCAACAAAGTAGTAAGAGAAAGAGGCAAGAGGGGGATGGAGGGATTGGTAACATGACATCGAACGACGATCGAAATCGTTCTTTCTTCTTTGTTGGTCGCTAGCTAGCCAGCTAGCTCCAATACATGCTCCTATATTGCATTGGGCTAGCGCATCCAAGACTTGGCCAGAGCTGCCTCCTCAGGTTAAAAGAGAACTTTGGAGTAACATTTTTCAGATGGGAAGTGCATCCAACACTTAGCCCGAAACACTAGTACGACCAGCCGCGGATCGACACGTGGTGCATCTCTTCTAAGACTTACCCCAGTAGTATATTGAGATGTAACATCAATTGAGAAGGTACTGATAATTGGCAAAAGATTGATCAAGACATGCACAAGATTTTGGCGGGCATGACACGACAAAAATAAGCTACATCGGCTCATCTGGGAAGTGAGTACATGGTTATAAAATGCCTATGCTAGCTAGACAAGCATGTATGATGCTCATTGAACCAAATTCTCTTTGAGCGCGTGGTGTACTCAAGGCCAAGCAGTTTCCAACATCATCCATGCATCCTTGAGTCTGAAAGCAAACCAGGATCTTTGGGTGGCAACAAATTAGATGGGTCATGTCGGCCATGTGTTTCGAGGGTTCGGCCGGGCAGTGCATTCTCACCAAGGTCTCATTTTTAAGTACTTTTTGTCCATGCATTCCCCACTAACTAATCCCCAAATTAACCACTGCCAATTGTCAAGTGTCAATTGCCATCCGCTGGACTCCTGACCCCTACTTATAGTTGATCAAACAAGTAGTAAGAGAAAGAAGCGAGAGGGGGATGCATGGTTTGGTAGCATGACAGCAAACGACGATCGGAACCGTTTGCTACTTCTTGAGCATGCGTTGGTTTCCCGTGAAGAGGAACAATTGGATGTAGCAAAGTAGATAAGTATTTCCCTTAGTTTTGTGAACCAAGGTATCAATCCAGTAGGAGATACAAGCGAGTCACCAATAGATGTACCTACAAAAAGAATCAAACTCTTGCACCCAACTCTATAAAGGGGTTGTCTATCCTTTCACGGTTACTTGCAAGGATGAGATCTAATAGAGATTGATATAATAGGATGCTTGAACGGAAAGTAAAACTAAAAGTAAAAATAATGCAGCAAGTATTTTTGGTTTTAGATCTAAAAGTATAATATGGAAAATAGACCCGGGGGCCATAGGTTTCACTTGATGGTTCCTCTCATGATGGCAAGTATTATGGTGGGTGAACAAATTACTGTCGAGCAATTGATAGAAAAGCGAATGAAGATATCCAAGGCAATGATTATGCATATATGCATCACGTCCGTGACAAGTAGACTGAAACGATTTTGCATCTACTACTATTACTCCACACATCGATCGACTCCTGCCTACATCTAGAGTATTAAGTTCATGAAGAATAGAGTAACACATTAAGAAAGAAGACATGATGTAGAGGGATAAACTCAAGCAATATGATGAAACCCCCATCTTTTTACCCTTGATGGAAACAATACAATACGTGCCTCGCTACCCCTACTATGTCACTGGGTGAGGTCACCGCAAGATTGAGCACTTCTCCTATTGCAAGAATTACCAATCTAGTTGGCCAAACCAAACCAATAATTTGAAGAGACTTGCAATGATATGAAATCATGCATATAATAATTCAGGAAAGACTCAAATAATATTCATGGATAATCTGAACATAAACCCACAATTCATCGGATCTCGACAAACACACCGCAAAAGAGTATTGCAGCGGATAGATCTCCATGTAGATCATGAAGAACATGGTATTGAGAATAAGAGAGAGAGAAGAAGCGATCTAGCTACTAGCTATGGACCCGTAGGTCAGTGGTGAACTACTCACGCATCATCGGAGGGACAATGGAGTTGATGAAGATGCCCTCCGTGATCGAATCCCCCTCCGGTAGATTACTCAAAAAGTCTCCAAGATTGGATCTCTCGGGAACGGTGGCTTATGGCGGCGAAAAAGTGTTTTCGTGGCTCGTTCTGATAATGATGGATTATTTGGGTATTTATAGGCCGAAGATTAGGATCATAGGAGGTGCCAGGGGCCCACAAGCCTGCCCGGCGCGGGTGCCCCCCTGGCCGCGGCAAGCGGGCTTGTGGCCCCATGGCAGCTCCTCTGCCTTGGTTCTCAAGCCTCATGGCTTCCATATTTTCCAGAAAAAACTTTCCGGAGGTTTTATTCTGTTTGGACTCCGTTTAATATTCCATATCTGCGAAACTCAAAACAAGAAAAAACAGAAACTGGCACTAGGCTCTAGATTAATAGGTTAGTCCAAAAAATAATATAAAATAGCATATTAATGCATATAAAACATCCAAAACAGATAATATAATAGCATGGAATAATCAAAAATTATAGATACGTTGGATACGTATCACCGTTCTCTCTTCGTTTTTGGTCGCTAGCTAGCTAGCTAGCTGCAATACACACTCCTGTATTGCATTGGGCTAGTGCATCGAACAATTTGTCAGGGTTGACTCCTCAGGTTAAAATAGAAGTTTGGAGTAAATCTTTTCAGATGGGAAGCGCATTGAACACTTAGTCCGAAACACTATTACGACCAGCCGTAGATAGACACGTGTGGCATCTCTTCTATGAAGTACCACAATAGTATATTGCGATGTAACGACAATCGAGATGTTGCTGATAATTGGAAAAAGATTTATCAATATATTGGCCCGATTTTGGCGGGCGCGACACGACAAAATGAAGCTACATCGACTCATCTGGGAGGTGAGTAGATGGTTATAATCTGCCGATCTAGCTAGGCAAGCATGTAGGATGCTCACTGAACCAGATTCTCTTTGATCACGTGGTGTACTCAAGGCCAAGTAGTTTCCAACATAATCCATGCATGCTTGAGTCTGAAAGCAAACCAGGATCCTTCGCTGGCAAACGATCAAACGGGTCATGTCGGCCATGTGCTCTGAGTGTCTGACCGGGTAGTGCATTCTCACCAAGGTCTCATTTTAAGTACCTTTTGTCCGTGCATTCCCCACTAATTAACCCCCAAATTAACCACTATCAAGTGTCAAGTGTCAATTGCCATCTGCCGGACTCCTGACCCCTACTTATACTTGATCAACAAAGTAGTAAGAGAAAGAGGCAAGACGGGGATGGAGGGGTTGGTAGCGTGATAGCGAACAACGATTGAAACCGTTCTCTCTTCTTTTCTGGTTTCTAGCTAGCTTGCTAGCTCCAATACACGCTCGTGTATTGCATTGAGATAGCACATCCAACACTGGCCAAGGCTGCCTCCTCAGGGTAAAAGAGAACTTTGGAGTAATATTTTTCAGATGGGAAGCACATCTAACACTTAGCCCGAAACACTGGTACGACCAGCTGCTGATCGACGCGTGGGGCATCTCTTCTACGATGTACCATAGTAGTATATTGCGATATAACAGCAATCGGGATGCTTCTGATAATTGGCAAAAGATTGATCAAGATATGCGCCAGATTTTGGTGGGCACGACACAACAAAAAGAAGCTACACCGACTCATCAAGTGACTATATGGTTATAATCTGCCTATCCTAGCTAGGCAAGCATGTAGGATGCTCATTGAAACAGATTCTCTTTGATCGTGTGGTGTACTCAAGGCCAAGTAGTTTGCAACATCATCCATGCATCTTTGAGTCTGAAAAAGCAAACCAGGATCCTTGGCTGGCAACAGATCAGATGCGTTGCGTCGGTCATGTGCTCCGAGGGTCCGGCCGCATATTGTATTCTCACCAAGATTTCGTTTTAAGTACTTTTTTCCATGCATTCCCCACTAAATAACCCCTAAATTAACCACTATCAAGTGTCAAGTGTCAATTGCTATTCGCCGGACTCCTGACCCCTACTTATACTTGATCAACAAAGTAGTAAGAGAAAGAGGCAAGAGGGGGATGGAGGGATTGGTAGCGTGTCAGAGAAACACGATCGAAACCGTTCTCTCTTCTTTTTTGGTCGCTAGCTAGCACTAGTAAAAAACAAACCTGTTGTCCATAGCATTAGTCCCGGTCTGGTTTTGAACCATCACTAATGTGACCATTATTCCCGGTTCGGGACACGTATCATTAGTCCCGGTTCATTCCAGACCTCTAGTCCCGGTTCGTAATATGAACCGGGACTAAAGGGGTGGTGGCATGCTGGTGTCTACCTGGGGCCCCACGGTAACCTTTAGTCCCGGTTCGTGGCACGAACTGGTACTATAGGCTCACCTTTAGTCCCGGTTTGTGTCACGAACCGGGACTAAAGATTCCCTATATGAACCCTTCAGCCAGCCCGAGCACACTCCTCCCTGTTTCCCCCCTTCTTCCTCTCCTTTATTCTTCCCCTTGCTCGAGCTCACCTTCATTTTTGCCAAAAAAGTTCAAGATTTGGGGGCACCCCATCCATCCAAGTGTTCACAAAGGTTAGCAACTTTGTCCTTTCATCTCTCATTGCTAGATTAGCTCTTGCAATGCTCTATAAGTATAGTGATTTGTGGGTTTTAATTTGGGTGTATTTATATGTGTTAGTTTATTTGATTTATATGCAATTTGAGCTCAAATTAACTTCTTACTTTGCATGTGTAGGTGTAGTTTATTTAGTGCCTTCCCATCCCCGTCCTAACGAGTGTCGATCGCCCGCGCCGTCTCGTCGCCGGTACCACCTTGGTGAGCCTCTTGTTCTTATTCTTTTTATAAAAAAAATCATGTTTGTAAGATTTAGATAGTTACTTGTATAGTCTTCTTACCTATATGGTTGTTTGTTATACATAGTGGCATGGTTTTGATATCCGTCCCCGTCGTCCCTCGTCCGGTTTATGATTCAGATGTGGTATATATCTCTTTTATAACTATTTGTTGCATTTCATGTTTATGAAAATTATGCCCATCAAGTTGACATAGATATTTTTATCTAGGAGGCATGTGAATCAGAAATTGAAACCAACATAGATATTCTTGTCAAGAAGTTAAATTTAGTTGAAAAAGAAAACGATTATTTAAGGAAAAAATGAAAAGAGTTGAAGAAGAGAAGATGAAAGTGGAGTTGTATGTTGCTGATGTCGTCGATGATCACAAGATCAAGATGGATGCAATGCGCTTGAAGATTAGAAAATTTAAAAATATGCCATTGATAGTGAGGCTTGGTATCACTATGCTGTTGGATCAATTGTTACCTTAGTTTCGATCTTGATAGCTTGAGAGTTTGTATGTTGTTTTATGAGAACAAGTGTGTATGAACTTGTATTAATTTGGTCTTTTCGGTGTTGTGTAATGAAGATGAGCGGGCAATGGATGTACGATGAATGATGATCTCCCCAGTTTATTAATGGCATGCATACTTTTCTGGTCGCAGCTGAGGCAAACAAGCGGGTGTATGGTTTTATGTAGTGTCCATGTGCTAGCTGTAAGAATGATCGAAATTACTCTAACTCAAGAACCATTCACGTCCACCTGTTTGAGTCCGGTTTCATGTCCCTCTATAACTGTTGGAAAAAGCATGGAGAAAGAGGGGTCCTAATGGAAGAGAATGAAGAAGAAGAGGATGATGACAACTATCCTAGCCATGGGTTCCATGAATATGATGGTACAACAATGGGGGAAGCTAAGCCGGCAATGCAGGAAGGAGCTGAAGAAGAGGCATCAGATGAGCCCACTGATGATCTTGGTCGGGCCATTGCCGATGCAAAGAGAAACTGCACAAGTGAATAGGAGAAGCTGAAGTTGCAGCGCATGTTAGAGGATCATAAGAAATTGTTGTACCCAAATTGTGAAGATGACAAGAAAAAGCTGGGTACCACACTGGAATTGCTGCAATGGATGGCAAAGAATGGTGTATCTGACAAGGCATTTGAAAAGTTGCTGATAATGTTAAAGAAGAAGCTACCAAAGGACAAAGAATTGCCCGATATTATGTACGAAGCAAAGAAGGTTGTCTGCCCTCCAGGATTAGAGGTGCAGAAGATACATCATGCCCTAATGACTGCATCCTCTACCGCGGTGAGTATGAGTATTTGAATGCATGCCCGGTATGCTGTCCATTGCACTATAAGATCGGCCACGATGACCCTCGTGATGTTGAGGGCGAGTGCCCCAAGAAGAAGATTCCTGCCAAGGTGATGTGGTATGCTCCTATAATACCACGGTTGAAACGTTTTTTCCAAAACAAAGAGCATGCCAAGTTGATGCGATGGCACAACAAAGACCGTAAGAATGATGAGAAGTTGAGAGTACCCGCTAACGAATCATAGTGGAGAAAAATTGAGATAAAGTGGAAGGACTTTGAAAAGGACGCAAGGAACGCATGGTTTGGTTTGAGTGCAAATGGTATTAATCCTTTCGGGGAGCAGAAAAACAATCATAGCACTTGGCCTATGACTCTATGTATCTATAACCTTCCTCCTTGGTTGTGCATGAAGCGGAAGTTCATTATGAGGCCAGTGCTCATCCAAGGCCCCAAGCAACCCGACAGCGACATTGATGTGTACCTCAGGCCATTAGTTGAAGAACTTTTATAGCTGTGGATTGGAAAAGGTGTACGTGCGTGGGATGAGAAGGAACAGGAGGAATTTGACCTACATGCATTGCTGTTTGTAACCATCAATGATTGGCCTGCTCTCAGTAACCTTTCAGGACAGACAAACTAGGGATACCACACATGCACGCACTGTTTAGATGATACCAACAATATATACTTGGATAAATGTAAGAAAAATGTGTACCTGGGGCATCGTCGATTTCTTTAGAGCATGCATCCCGTAAGAAAGAAAGGCAAGCATTTCAAAGGTGAGGCAGATCACCGAAATAAGCCTCACCACTGTACTGGTGATGATATACTTGATATGGTCAAGGATTTAAAAGTAATATTTGGAAAGGGTCCTGGCGGAAAATCTGTTCCGAATGACGTTGAAAAACGCGCACCCATGTGGAAGAAAAAATCTATATTTTGGGAGCTACCCTATTGGAAAGACCTAGAGGTCCGCTCTGCAATTGACATGATGCACGTGACGAAGAATCTTTGCACGAACCTGCTAGGCTTCTTGGGCATGTATGGGAAGACAACAGATACACCGGAGGAACGGGAGGACCAACAATGTATGCACGGAGAAGACGACATGGATCAAAAGCAGTTTCAGGGTCATGCCAGCTACACTCTTACTAAAGAAGAGAAGGAATTCTTTTTCGAATGCCTGCTCAGTATGAAGGTCCCATCTGGCTTCTCGTCGAATATAAAGGGAATAATAAATATGGAAGAGAAAAATTTCCAGAACCTTAAGTATCATGACTGCCACGTGATTATGATGCAACTGCTTCCGTTTGCATTGAGGGTGCATCTATAGGAAAACATTCGATTAGCCATTGTGAAGCTATGTGCATTCCTCAATGCAATCTCTCAGAAGGTAATCGATCCAGAAATCCTACCAAGGTTAGAGAATGATTTGGTGCAATTTCTTGTCAATTTCGAGTTGGTGTTCCCACCATCCATCTTATTTATCATGACGCACGTCCTAGTTCACCTAGTCGAGGAGATTGCCATTTTGGGTCTTTAAGAAATATGTTCATAATCATGCTAGGCCAAAGGAAGCTTCTCCAAGGGTCATGAAACAGAGGAGGTCATTGAGTTTCGTGTTGAGTTTATTCCTGACATTAAGCCGATAGGTGTTCCTGAATCGCGGCATGAGGGCAGACTTGGTGGAAAAGGCACGCTAGGAAAGAATTCAGTAATATGCCAGGACAAGCATTCTTTGGCCCAAGCACACTACACAGTTCTACAAAGTTCTGCCTTGGTGGCTCCGTATATCGAGCAACACAAGAATATTCTATGCTCCAAACACCCGGAGTAGTCTAACGACTGGATTACACATGATCAAACGATGACTTTCGTCGGTTGGTTGCAAACACGTCTCATGCATGACGACACGATTGAAGATGACCTGTACTTGCTGTCCAAGTTACCATCTTCGAATATATTGACTTTCAAAGGGTACGATATAAATGGGAATACATTTTACACGATTGCCCAGGATAAAAAGAGCGCCAACCAAAACAGTGGTGTCCGCTTTGATGCAGCAAACACCAATAGGCCAACAGACACATATTATGGTTACATAATAGAGATATGGGAACTTGACTATGGACTTGCTTTGAAGGTCCCTTTGTTTCGGTGCAAATGGGTCAATCTAACAGGAGGCAGGGTAAAGGAAGACCCGTAGTAAGGAATGAAAACAATGGATCTCAACAATCTTGGGTACACAGACGAACCATTCATCCTAGCCAATGATGTGGCGCATGTTTTGTATGTGAAGAACATGTCTACCAAGCCAAGAAAAAGAAAAGATAAGGAAGCGAATACATCATACGATGAGCCAAAATGCCACATAGTTCTTTCAGGGAAAAGAAACATCATGGGAGTGGAGGACAAGACATACATGCCAGAATATTATGGATAGTTTCATGAAATTGCTCCCTTCATAGTGAATGTTGACCCGGGCATCAAGTTAAACGATGAGGATTTTCCATGGTTATGATGCAAAGGGACACACGCGAAGAATTTTTTTATACCCAAAGATCCGACTCTGGGATGTGACCGGCTTCTCTAGTTAGTTTCCAGACTTATATATCTGGGAAGTCCCACTTCGGACAAATGGGAGGGAATCTTTGTAATAGTAGTGTACTTATGTGTTTTGGCATTTGAAACGCGAAGAAATATTATGTCCAAAGCCACATCATCAATTTTCAACCCTTTCCGACTTCATTTGCTATTTTTCATGCATTTACTGATTTTTTTGAGCTAAATGACCCTGAAATTGAAAAGCACTACAAATGAACTCTGAAAAGGTTGAAAGTTGGCATGGTATCATAATTTCACCCACATAGAATGTGCTAAAGTGTTGAGAGGGTTACGGCAAAAACTGGATGCACTTCGTGTACAAAATGGACAATCTCTTTCGAAGTATCAGGATTTTAGACGAAAACTCGTCTGTTACAAATGCTTTTCATTTTTTTAAACTTATTTCAACTCCGGACTTTTTGTGCATTCAGCATGCACCATTCGAAGCCACGTCATCAATTTCAAACCCTTTCTGACTTCATTTGCTATTTTTCATTCATTTACTCATTTTTTGAGCTAAATGACCCTGAAATTGAAAAGTACTGCAAATGAACTCTGAAAAGGTTGAAAGTTGGCACGGTATCATCATTTCGCCCACATAGCATGTGCTAAAAAGTTGAGAGGGTTAGGCAAAAACTAGATGCACTTCATGTACAAAATGGACAATCTCTTTCGAAGTATAAGGGTTACAAACGAAATCTTGTCTGTTACAAAGGCATTTCATTTTTTTAAAATTATTTCAAGTGCCGAATTTTTGTGTGTCCAGTATGCACCATTCAAAGCCACGCCATAATGTTTCAACCCTTTCTGACTTCATTTGCTATTTTTCATGCATTTACTGATTTTTTGAGCTAAATGACCCTGAAATTGAAAAGTAGTAGAAATGAACTCTGAAAAGGTTGAAAGTTGGCATGGTATCATCATTTCACCCACATAGCATGTGCTAAAAGATTCACTCATTAACTCTAAGTAAAGCAAAAAAAACTTAGAAATAAAAGAAAATAAATAAAACAAATTTTAAAAAACTAAAAAGTAAAAAACCGCCTATTGGGCCCGCACGACAGGCCCACAAGGCCCAGTAGGACCAACAGGGCAGCATAGGTTCAATAGGCCCACATAGGCCTGCTTAGAGAGGAGCTCGAGGGAGCAGCCGCAGCAGGGCTGATAAACCAGTGCGGCTGCCCTTCGCTGGGCGAGGTGGGACTAAACTTTCTGCACCGCGGCTATGGAAGCACGAGACCTTTAGTCGCAGTTGTGGCTGCAACCGCGACTAAAGGTCTCATGCTTCCCGCCGCTTCGCCTGGCGAAAAATAACCTTTAGTCACGATTGGTGGCCCCAACCGTGACTAAAGGCTACCTTGAGTTGTGGTTGGAGTCACCAACCGCGACTAAAGGTCGTTCTATATAAGCGCAAAAATTCAGATCGATTCTCCATTCTCTCTCGACGACGCCAAACGCGCGAGGACGCCACTAGGCTGCTGCGCAATGTCGTCACCTCCCTCGACGCCGGTGATCGTCGCTACCGCTCCCGCCGCCGGCCGCCCATGCCTCCTCCCAGACGCCGGTCGTGCGTGGCTCCTCCCCAACGCCGCCCCTCTCCTCGCGACCTCGTGCGCCATCGCCGTCGCTGACGACACGCCTTGCCTCGCCGGCCATCGCCCCGCTGTGAGTCCCTGCCGCCATGGCCGCCCCTTCCATCGAGCCCACACACACACATGCATGAATACACACACACATTTTTATTTTCTGTTTTCTAGTTTCTTTATACTTTTAGTTATATAAATGTTAGATATATAAATGTCAGATGAATGTTTTTTAGTTTTTATACTTTTAGTTATAGCTAGATAAATGTTAGATATAAAAAATATATAAATGTTTTTTTAGTTTTTTTATACTTTTAGTTATAGATAGATAAATTTTAGATATAAAAAAGATATAGAAATGTTAGATGAATGTTAGATTTCCAATTATTATATGTATGTATACAATAGATTCTCTTAGTCCTTTAAGGTATTTATCAGGAATTAATGCCCCCATTATGGATGTGCACCAGTTGATCCAATTTTTGTGTGGTCTCATGCATCTACCCTTCCATATGGCACATTTTATCTATCTAGTGTCAAAGGATTCAAGAAAACCATGGCTTCATCATTAGCCGGAAGTAATAGGCGCATGATTGTATGAAGCTTTTCAAAGTTGTTTTGGAATGGAGTTCCTGATAGAATAATTAGCTTTTTTGGTACGAAGTTCAGCAAAAAGGCCTTCCAAATAGCTATATTTGGAAGGCTCTTGCTAAACTTCGTACCAAAAAACTAATTATCCTATCCGGAACTCCGTTCCAAAAAAGTTTGGACAGCTTCGTACCATCATGCGTCTGTTACTTCCGGCTAATGATGAAGCCATGGTTTTCTTCCTTGGACACTAGCTAGACAACATGACATATAGAAGGGTAGATGATACCAGGAAAAATATGGACCATTTTCTGCACATCCACAATGGCACCATTTTCTTAAATCCCTTAAAGGTTAAGAGAATCCGTTATGATTCTGATGGTTCCTCGTATATAAGAAATCACAATCAAGCATTTAAAAATGTTAAATTTCAATAGAATTTCTTCCCGGAGTCAACGATGCCCGACCCACATCCTCGTCGTTGACTCGTTCGAGACGACGTCTTGCTTTAGAGGGGCAACGTTCAGGACTGGGCTCTGCCGGGCATGCACTGGGAGGTGCTACCTTCAGGGGCGCGTGGCTTGGTGAGGAATCTGCCCCGGGTTCCGTCATCGACCCGGAGCTTCTTTGGTGGCGTTCGCGTGGGCTACTTTTGGTGCGAAGGCAGCCGGCCGCGTCAGAGGTGGTACGTCGCCGTGTTAGGGAGGAGGACAAGCACGTCCGTCACTACATGGATGCGTTGGACGTCAGGTTCTCCAATACCTGGCAGGTTCTTGATACGTCTCCATCGTATCTATAATTTTTTATTGTTCCATGCCAATATTCTACTACTTTCATATACTTTTGGCAACTTTTTATACTATTTTTTGGGACTAACATATTGATCGAGTGCCTAGTGCCAGTTCTTGTTTGTTGCATGTATTTTGTTTTGCAAAAAATCCATATCAAACAGAGTACAAACACGATAAAAACTTACGGAGATTTTTTTGGAATATATGTGATTTTTGGGAAAGAGAAGCAACGCGAGACGATGCCCGAGGAGGTGACAAGCCTGCTAGGCACGACCCACCCCCTGGCAGCGCTTGACATGCTTTTGGACACCCCTTAGGTTAGTTGGAGCTGTCCTTTGGAAGCAAGAAAGCTAATTTTTGGATAAATATCGCCTAAAAATTTCATCCCAATCGGAGTTACAGATCTACGTATATTTAAGAAACGGTGAAAGGCCAGAATCTGGGAACGCAACAACAGAAGGAAACAGAGAGAGATCCAATCTTGGAGGGGCTCTCGCCCCTCCGCCGCCATGGAGGCCATGGACCAGAGGGGGAACCCTTCTCCCATCTAGGGGAAGGTCAAGGAAGAAGAAGAGGGGGGCGGCTCTCTCACCTCTCTCCCGGTGGTACCGGAACGCCGCCGAGGCCATAATCGTGACGACAATCTAGTCCAACAACTCCGTCATCTTCACCAACACCTCCATCACCTCCAGTCGTGGTTTTGTCACGGCAGATGTCCAAAGACTTAGGTTCGAGGCCATCGCTAAGGTGATGGACTCAAAGGGTTTGGTTAGGATGAGGGACACGAGTTTACCCAGGTTCGGCCCCTCAATAAGAGGTAAAAGCCTACGTCCTGCTTGTGTTGTATTGATTGTAGTATCGATTACAAGGGAGCAGATTCGCTTGACCTAGTTCTCGATTGATTGGTTTTTTTCTAAGCCGCCCCGGGGTCTCGCCTTTATATAGGAGGTCGTGGCCCTGGGTTACACGAGTCCTACACCGACTCTTACAACGTAGACAATCCCGTCTCTAAGTCGCCTTGCCATCTTGGGCAAACCGTCTCCGGGCAGCTTAACCGCCCGGGTGTTCATACCATCTTCTGTTTGGGCCTTTGTCTTGGCCCATCTTACTAAGCCACCATACAGCCAGGCCTACGTCTTTCGGCTTGCCTCACTGGTCTTGATTATGAGCCGCCAGGTATGACCCGGCCCCACCTGGGCGGGTCTTACCACGGGGTTATATCCCCAACATTAGGCCCCAGGTTGATTTGAGCCTGCTCATGTCAATCTTCAAACTCACTTGGCGTCGAGTCTCACACTCCATCACCTGAAAGGAAAATACATAACCCTCCATGAAGTCATATCGAATATGCCAAAAAGATTCCATGACGTCCACAACGGATTTTTCATTAAAACTGTCGGCCCAAAAATCGAGGCATCGGTCTCGGTCAGTCAGTTTCTGCCGCCTTGATTCCCACGCCCGTTTAGCCTTCCAACCTCTTAAATAGGACCGTGAGGGGTCCTTCTCATTTCCTCTGCCGCCTGCACTTCTTATTCCTCTCAACGCCATTGCGGTTAGCGGTTTACAGCGGGGGCGCACCAACGCACCCGCTGGGTGTAGCCTCCGAGCGACTCGACGAGTTGGGCAGAGGGTCTTTGCCGTTGCTGAAGTAGACGGTGGTGTCGATGATGCTGGGCGGGGCAGCGGAGTCCACCGGCTATCAAGCTTGAGGCGCTGCCGAAGGTGGACGCAGGGTCCACTGGCTGTTGGGCACGGAGCCCTGCCGAGGGTGGACATGAGGCCCGCCGGCGGTCGAGCGCGAGGCGCTGCCGGGCGCGAACGGAGGATCCGCTGGCATGTGGTGTTGGAAATATGCCCTAGAGGCAATAATAAATTAGTTATTATCATATTTCCTTGTTCATGATAATCGTTTATTATCCATGCTATAATTGTATTGATCGGAGACTTAAGTGCATGTGTGGATACATAGACAAAACCATGTCCCTAGTATGCCTCTAATGGACTAACTCGTTGATCAAAGGATGGTTAAGGTTTCCTAGCCATGGACATGAGATGTCATTTGATAACGGGATCACATCATTAGGAGAATGATGTGATGGATAAGACCCAAACTACAAACATATCATATGATCGTGTCAGTTTATTGCTACTGTTTTCTGCATGTCAAGTATATGTTCCTATGACCATGAGATCATGCAACTCACGGATATCGGAGGAGTGCCGTGTGTATCAAACGTCGCAACGTAACTGGGTGACTATAAAGGTGCTCTACAGGTATCTCCAATGGTGTCTGTTGAGTTGGCATGGATCGAGACTGGGATTTGTTACTCCGTGTGACGGAGAGGTATCTCAGGGCCCACTCGGTAATACAACATCACAACAAGCCTTGCAAGCAATGTGGCTAAGTGTTAGTCACGGGATCTTGTATTACGGAACGAGTAAAGAGACTTGCCAGTAACGAGGTTGAACTAGGTATGGAGATACCGACGATCGAATCTCGGGCAAGTAACATACCGAAGAACAAAGGGAACGTTATACGGGATTAACTGAATCCTTGACACAGAGGTTCGACCGATAAAGATCTTTGTAGAATATGTAGGAACCAATGTGGATGTCCAGGTCCCGCCATTGGTTATTGACCGTAGAGGTGTCTCGGTCATGTCTACATAGTTCTCGAACCCGCAGGGTCTGCACACTTAAGGTTTGGTGACGTTTTGGTAGTGTAGAGTTGTGTATGGTGGTGACCGAAGGTTGTTCGGAGTCCCGGATGATATCCCGGACGTCACGAGGAGCTCCGGAATGGTCCGGAGGTAAAGATTCATATATAGGAAGTCCCAGTTTGGTCGCCGGAAAAGTTTCGGGCTCATCGGTAGTGTACCAGGAGTGCCGGTAGTGTACCGGGGGACCTCCGGGAGGGGTATTTCGACCCCAAGAGGTCCATGGGCTGTGGGAGAATAATAACCAGCCCTAAGTGGGCTGGAAAAACAGCCACACCAAGGCCCATGGCGCAGGAGGCAAAAGTCCTAAAGGAAAAGGTGGAAAAAGGGCTAAAAAGGAAGAGTCCTACTCCTACTAGGAGTGGAGGAGGAGTAGGACTCCTCCCCCTCTAGTTTGGCCGACTCCTATTGGAGTTTTTCCTTGCGCCAGCCCTCCTCTCTCTCCCTCCTTTATATACTGGTGGATTGGGTGCTGTTTGGACACAGTTTACCGCCACGTGCTACCCGTTTCACCGGTGCTCCTCTAGATCGGTTTTCTGCAGCGCTTAGGCGAAGCCCTGCCGGAATTTCTCCACCACCATCACCGGAGCGCCGTCACGCTGCCGGTGAACTCTCTCTCCTCTCCACCTCCTCTTTCTGGATCAAGATGGTGGAGATCATCATCAAGCTGCACGTGTGCTGAACGCGGAGGTGTCGTCCGTTCGGCGCTAGATCGGAAGGACCATGATCGAGATCGCGAGACGGTTCGTGATGTGATCACGGAACGGATCATGATGAGTTCGCGGGACAGATCGTGATCAAGATCGTGAGACGGATCGTGATGAGTTCGCGAGACAGATCATGATGTTCGTGGGACGGATCGTGATTGGATCACATGACGGATCGTGATGAGATCGCGGGACGCTCGGCGATTTGGATTGCGAAGATGTTCGACTACACCAACCGTGTTTCTTAACGCTTCCCGCTTAGCGATCTACAAGGGTACGTAGATCCACTCTCGCTCTCGTAGATGCTCATCACCATGGATAGGTTTGCGTGTGCGTAGGAAATTTTCTGTTTCCCATGCGACGTTCCCCAACAGTGGTATCAGAGCTAGGTTGATGGTTCGATGAGATCTCGAGTAGAACACAAAAGGTTTGTGGGCGTTGATGTTTAGATTGCTTCCTCCCTTGGTCGGATTTTGGTTCAGCGGGATTGTGAGATGAAGTGGCCCGGACCAACATTACTCGTACGCTTACGAGAGACCGGTTCACTCGACGCAACTTGTTGCCTAGATGGCTTGCGGGTGACAGTTTCTGTCACTTTAGTTGGATCGGATTCGACAAAGGCGGTCCTTGAGAAGGTTTAAAAGCAACTAGTGTATCACCGTTGTGGTTTTTGCGTAGGTGAGAATTGTTCTTGCTAGATACCCGTAGCAGCCACGTAAAACATGCAACAACAATTAGAGGACGTCTAACTTGTTTTTGCAGGGTATGTTGTGATATGATATGGCCAATTACATGATGTGATATATGTGATGTATGAGATGATCATGTGATGTATAGATTATCACGACTTGCATGTCGATGAGTACGACAACCGGCAGGAGCCATAGGGTTGTCTTTAATTATTGTATGACCTGCGTGTCAATCATTCAGCGCTATGTAATGCTTTACTTTATCGCTAAATGGTAGCAATAGTAGTAGAACATGCAGGGTGTGACAACCCCGATGGCGACACGTTGATGGAGATCAAGATGATGGAGATCATGGTGTCATGCCGGTGACGATGGAGATCATGCCGGTGCTTTCAAGATGGAGATCAAAAGCACAAGTTCATGGCCATATCATGTCACTTATGATTTGCATGTGATGTTAATCCTTTTATGCACCTTGTTTGCTTAGGATGACAGTAGCATTATAAGGTGATCCCTCACTTAATTTCAAGAGAAATTGTGTTCTCCCCGAGTGTGCACCGTTGCGAAAGTTTGTCGTGTTGAGACACCACGTGATGATCGGGTGTGATAGACTCTACGTTCACATACAACGTGTGCAAGACAGATTTGCACACGCGGAAACACTCGGGTTAAACTTGACGAGCCTAGCATGTACAGACATGGACTCGGAACACAAGAGACTGAAAGGTCGAACATGAGTCATATAGTAGATATGATCAACATGATGATGTTCACCATTGAAGCCACCTCAACTCACGTGATGATCGGACTTGAGTTGGTGGATATTGGATCATGTGTCACTCAGATGATCTGAGGGATGTCAATTTGAGTGGGAGTTCTTAAGTAATATGATTAATTGAACTCATTATCATGAACATATTCAATAGTGTCTTTGCAAATTATGTCGTAGATTACTAGCTCACGCTGTAGCTCCCTTGTAATTTTATGTTCCTAGAGAAATAGAGTTGAAAGATGATGGTAGCAATATTGCGGACTGGGTCCGTGATCTGAGGATTGTCCTCATTGTTGCACAGGAAGGCTTATGTCCTTGATGCACCACTCGGTGCGCCACCCCCTCTAGCGTCGTCTGTAGATGTTGTGAACATCTGACAGGCACGTTCCGATGACTACTTGATAGTTTAGTGCGTCATGCATTACATCTTAGAATTGAGGCTCCAAAACGTTTTGAACGTCACGGAACGTATGAGATGTTCTAAGAGCTGAGATTGTGATCTCAGGCTCATGCCCGTGTTGCGAGATATGAGATCTCCAACAAGATTCTTTGCTTGCAAGATGAAGGAGAATAGCTCAATCGTTGAGCATATACTCAGATTGTCTGAGTACTACAATCACTTGAATCGAGTGGGAGTTGATCTTCCACATAAGATAGTGATTGATGTAGTTCTCCAAGTCACTGTCACTGAGCTACTAGAACTTGGTGATGAACTATAAAATGCCAGGGAAAGAAGTGTTGATCCCTGAGCTGTTCGCGATGTTTGACACCGCGAAGGTAGAAATCAAGAAGGAGTGTCAAGTGTTGATGGTTAATCAAACCACTAGTTTCGAGAAGGGCAAGAGCAAGGAGGGAAACTTCATGGATAGCAAGTTAGTTGCTGCTCCAGTGAAGCAACCCAAAGTTGAACTCAAACCCGAGACTAAGTGCTTCTGTTATGAGGTGAGCGGTCGCTGAAGCGGAACAACCCTAGATACTTGGTAGATAAGAAGGCTGGCAACATTGATAGAAGTATATTTGATATATGAGTTATTAATGTGTACCTTGCTAGTATTCTTAGTAGCACCTAGGTATTGGATACCGGTTCGGTTGCTAAATGTTAGTAACTCGAAATAAAAGCTACGGAATAAATGGAGAACTAGCTAAGGGTGAGGTGACGATATGTGTTGGAAGTGCTTCCAAGGTTGATTGATCAACATCGCACGCTCTCTCTACCTTCAGGATTAGTGACGAACCTAAATAAATGTTATTTGGTGTTTTGCGTTGAGCATGAACATGATTAGATCATGTTTATTGCAATACGGTTATTCATTTAAGTTAGAGAATAATGGTTATTCTGTTTACATGAATAATACCTTCAATGGTCATGCACCCAGTGAGAATGGTTTGTTGAAATCTTGATCGTAGGAGTACACATGTTCATAACATTGATGTCAAAAGATACAAAGTTAATAATGATAGTACCACATACTTGTGGCACTACCGCTAAATGTCATATTGGTATAAAGCGCATGAAGAAACTCCATGCTGATGGATATTTGGACTCATTCGATTTCGAATCGGTTGAGACATGCGAACCATGCCTCTTGGGCAAGATGACTAAAGGACCCCGTTGGATGGAGCGGGCAAGTGATTCATTGGAAATGATACATGTTGATGTATGCAATCTAGTGAGTCTTGTAGCGTGCAGTGGATATCGTTATTTTCTTACCTTCACTGATGATTTGAGTAGATATAGTGTATATTTACTTAATGAAACACAAGTCTGAATCGTTTGAAAGGTTCAAGCAGATTCAGAGTGAAGTTTAAAGATCATCGTGACAAGAAGATAAAAATGACCGTGATATGATCGTGGAGGTGAATATCTGAGTTACGAGTTTGGCATACAACTTAAGACAATGTGAAATTTGTTTCACAACTAACGCCACCTGGAACACCATAGTGTGATGGTGTGTCCGAACATCATAGTCATGCTCTATTGATATAGTGCATACTGTGATGTCTCTTGTCGTTTTACTACTATAATTTTTGGGGTTATGCATTAGAGACAACTACATTCACTTTAAATAGGGCATCCTCTAAATCCGTTGAGATAACACCGTGTGAATTATGGTTTGATAGAAACCTAAGCTGTCATTTCTTAATATTTGGGGCTGCGACACTTGTGTGGAAAATGTTTTCACCTAATGAGGTCGAACCCAAGGCGGACAAATGCATCTTCATAGAATACCCTAAGAGCAGTTGGGTGAACCTTCTATCTCAGATCCTAGTGCAAAGTGTTTGTTGCTTAAACGGATCCTTTCTCGAGGAAATGTTTCTCTCGAAAGAATTGAGTGGGAGGAAGATAGAACTTGATGAGGTTGTTGAACCTTTGTTCAACCAGATTGTAGCACAGCGCACGAAGTTGTTTCTGTGAAGCCTACGTTAGTTGAAAAGGAATTTAATGATGATGATCATGAAGCTTCAGGATCAAGTTACTATCAAACATCGTAGGTCGACACGGATGTGTACTGCTCCTAAGTGGTACGGCAACCCTGTCTTGGAGGTCATGTTGTTGGACAACGATGAACCTATGAGCTATGGAGAAGCGATGATGGGCCCGGATTCCGACAAATGGTTAGAGGCCATGAAATCCGAGATAGGATGCATGTATGAAAACCAAGTATAGACTTTGGTAGACTTGCTCGTTAGACGGTAGGTCGTTGAGTACAAATGGACCTTTAGAATGAAGACACACACTGATGGTGAATGTCACCATTTGTAAAGCTCGACTTGTTGCAAAGTTGTTTGTGACAAGTTCAAGGAGTTGAATGCGATGAGGCTTTCCCACTCGTAGCGATGCTAAAAGTCTGTTGGAATTATGTTAGCAGTTGCTGCATTTTCAATTATGAAATCTGGCAGATGGATGTCAAAACATCGTTTCCTTAACGGTTTACATGAGGGAAGGTTGTATGTGATACAACCAGAAGGTTTTGTCAGTCCTAAGGATGCTAAAAGGTGTGCAAGCTTCAGTGATCCTTCTATGGACTAAAGCAAGTATCTCGGAATCGGAATATACGCTTTGATGAGGTGATCAAAGTTTTGAGGTTTATACAAAGTTTATGAGAAACTTGTATTTACAGTAAAGTGAGTGGGAGCACTATAGAGTTTCTAATAAGTATATGTGGTTGACATATTGTTGATCGGAAATAATGTAGAATTTCTGGAAGGCATAATAGGTTGTTTGAAAAGTGTTTTTCAAAGGAAGACCTGGATAAAGCTACCTAATTGTTGAGCATCAAAAATCTATAGAGATAGATCAAGATGCTTGATGAGACTTTCAATGAGTGCATACCTTGACAAGATTTTGAAAGAGTTCAAAATGGATCAGCCAGAGAAATAGTTCTCGTTTGATTTGTATGGTGTGAAGTTGAGTGAGACTCAAAGCTCGACAACGGCAGAAGAAAGAGAAAGGACGAACGTCGTCCCCTATGCCTTAGCCATAGGCTCTATATTATGCCATGCTGTGTACCGCACGTGTGTGTGCCTTGCCATGAGTCTGTCAAGGGGTACAAGAGTGGTCCAGGAGTGGATCACTGGACAGCAGTCGGAATTATCCTTAGTAACCAGAGGACTAAGGAAATGTTTCTTGATTATGGAGGTGATAAAGAGTTCGTCGTAAAGAGTTACGTCGATGCAAGCTTTAACACCTATCCGGATGACTAGTAGTAGCAATCTGGATACGTATAGTGGAGCAGCCATTTGGAAATAGTACCAAGTGGAGTGTGGTAGCAGTGTTTACGGTTTGACATAGAGATTTGCAAAGTACACACGGATCTGAATATCGCAGACCCATTGACTATAAGACCTCTCTCACATAAAGAAGCATGATCGAGCCCCAGAACTCATTGGGTGTTAGATTCATAACAATGCGAATCACATGGTGATGTGAACTAGATTATTGACTCTAGTGCAAGTGGGAGACTGTTGAAAATATGCCCTAGAGGCAATAATAAATTAGTTATTATCATATTTCCTTGTTCATGATAATCGTTTATTATCCATGCTATAATTGTATTGATCGGAGACTTAAATGCATGTGTGGATACATAGACAAAACCATGTCCCTAGTATGCCTCTAATGGACTAGCTCGTTGATAAAAGGATGGTTAAGGTTTCCTAGCCATGGACATGAGATGTCATTTGATAACGGGATCACATCATTAGGAGAATGATGTGATGGATAAGACCCAAACTACAAACATAGCATATGACCGTGTGAGTTTATTGCTACTGTTTTCTGCATGTCAAGTATATGTTCCTATGACCATGAGATCATGCAACTCACGGATATCGGAGGAGTGCCTTGTCTGTATCAAATGTCGCAACGTAACTGGGTGACTATAAAGGTGCTCTACAGGTATCTCCGATGGTGTCTGTTGAGTCGGCATGGATCGAGACTGGGATTTGTTACTCCGTGTGACGGAGAGGTATCTCAGGGCCCACTCGGTAATACAACATCACAACAAGCCTTGCAAGCAATGTGGCTAAGTGTTAGTCACGGGATCTTGTATTACGGAATGAGTAAAGAGACTTGCCAGTAACGAGGTTGAACTAGGTATGGAGATACCGATGATCGAATCTCGGGAAAGTAACATACCGAAGAACAAAGGGAACGTTATACGGGATTAACTGAATCCTTGACATAGAGGTTCGACCGATAAAGATCTTTGTAGAATATGTAGGAACCAATGTGGACGTCCAGGTCCCGCCATTGGTTATTGACCGTAGAGGTGTCTCGGTCATGTCTACATAGTTCTCGAACCCGCAGGGTCTGCACACTTAAGGTTTGGTGACGTTTTGGTAGTGTAGAGTTGTGTATGGTGGTGACCGAAGGTTGTTCGTAGTCCCGGATGAGATCCCGGACGTCACGAGGAGCTCCGGAATGGTCCGGAGGTAAAGATTCATATATAGGAAGTCCCAGTTTGGTCGCCGGAAAAGTTTCGGGCTCATCGGTAGTGTACCGGGGGACCTCCGGGAGGGGTATTTCGACCCCAAGAGGTCCATGGGCTGTGGGAGAATAATAACCAGCCCTAAGTGGTCTGGAAAAACAGCCACACCAAGGCCCATGGCGCAGGAGGCAAAAGTCCTAAAGGAAAAGGTGGAAAAAAGGCTAAAAAGGAAGAGTCCTACTCCTACTAGGAGTGGAGGAGGAGTAGGACTCCTCCCCCTCTAGTTTGGCCGACTCCTATTGGAGTTTTTCCTTGTGCCAGCCCTCCTCTCTCTCCCTCCTTTATATACTAGTGGATTGGGTGCTGTTTGGACACAGTTTACCGCCACGTGCTACCCATTTCACCGGTGCTCCTCTAGATCGGTTTTCTGCAGCGCTTAGGCGAAGCCCTGCCGGAATTGCTCCACCACCATCACCGGAGCGCCTTCACGCTGCCGGTGAACTCTCTCTCCTCTCCACCTCCTCTTGCTGGATCAAGATGGTGGAGATCATCATCAAGCTGCACGTGTGCTGAACGCGGAGGTGTCGTCCGTTCGGTGCTAGATCGGAAGGACCGTGATCGAGATCGCGAGACGGTTCGTGATGTGATCACGGAACGGATCGTGATGAGTTCGCGGGACAGATCATGATCAAGATCGTGAGAAGGATCGTGATGAGTTCGCGGGACGGATCATGATGTGTTCGCGGGACGGATCGTGATTAGATCACATGACGGATCATGATGAGATCGCGGGACGCTCGGCGATTTGGATCACGAAGATGTTCGACTACACCAACCGCATTTCTTAATGCTTCCCGCTTAGCGATCTACAAAGGTACGTAGATCCACTCTCCCTCTCGTAGATGCTCATCACCATGGATAGGTTTGCGTGTGCGTAGGAAAAAATTTGTTTCCCATGCGACGTTCCCCAGCATGTGGGCGTGGAGCCCTGCCGAAGGCGGACGCGAGGTCCGCCAACTTTCGAGCGCGAGGAGTTGCCGGGCGTGGAAGGAGGGTCTACCGACAGTCGAGCGCGAAGCGCTGCCGGGCACAGACGGAGGGTCTACCGACAGTCGAGCGTGAAGCGCCGTCGGGCGCGGACGGAGGGTCTGCCGACTTGTGGGTGTGGAGCCCTGCCGAAGGCGGATGCGGGGTCCGCCGGCTGTCGAGCGTGAAGCGCCGCCAGGCGCGGACGGAGGGTTCGCTGGCTTGTGGCCATGGAGCCCCGCCGAAGGCGGACGCGGGGTCCGCCGGCTGTCGAGCGAAGCACCACCGAGCGTGGACAGAGGGTCCGCCGGCTTGTGGGCGTGAAGCGCTGCCGAAGGCGGACACAGGGTCCGCTGGCTGTCGAGCGCGAGGCATTGCCGGGCACGGACGGAGGGTCCACCGCCTTGTGGGCGTGGAGCCCTGCCGAAGGCGGACGCGGGGTCCGCCGGCTGTCGAACGCGAGGCGTCACCGGGCACGGACGGAGGGTTTGCCGGCTTGTGGGCGTGGAGCCCTGCCGAAGGCGGACGCGAAGTCCACCGGCTGTCGAGCGCGAGGCGCCACCGGGCGCGGACGGAGGGTCCGCCGGCTTGTGGGCGCGGAGCGTTGGCGAAGGCGGACGCGGGGTCCGCCGGCTGTCGAGGGCAAGGCGCCGCCGGGCACGGACCGAGGGTCTGCCAGCTTGTGGGCGTGGAGCCCTGCTGAAGGCGGATGCGGGGTCCGCCGGTTGTCGAGCGCGAGGCGTCGCCGGGCAGAGACGGAGGGTCTGCCGGCTTGTGGGCGTGGAGCCCTGCCGAAGGCGGACGCGGGGTCCGCCAACTCTCGAGCGCGAGGCGTTGCTGGGCGTCGACGGAGGGTCTACCGACAGTCGAGGGCGAATCGCCGCCGGGCGCGGACGGAGGGTCTACCAACAGTCGAGCGCGAAGTGCCGCCGGGCGCGGACGGAGGGTCTGTCGACTTGTGGGCGTGGAGCCCTGCCGAAGGCGGATGCGGGGTCCGCCGGTTGTCGAGCGTGAAGCGCCGCCGGGCGGGGACGGAGGTTCCGCTGGCTTGTGTCCATGGAGCCCCGCCGAAGGCGGACGCGGGGTCCGCCGGGTGTCGAGCAAAGCACCGCCGGGCATGGACAGATGGTCCGCCGGCTGGTGGGCGTGAAGCGCTTCCGAAGGCGGACACAGGGTCCGCTGGCTCTCGAGCACGAGGCACTGCCGGGCACGGACGGAGGGTCCACCACCTTGTGGCCGTGGAGCACTGCCGAAGGCGGACGCGGGGTCCGCCGGCTGTCGAACGCGAGGCGTCGCCGGGCGCGGACGGAGGGTCTGCCGGCTTGTGGGCGTGGAGCCCTGCCGAAGGCGGACGCGAAGTCCACCGGCTGTCGAGCGGGAGGCGCCGCCGGGCGCGGACGGAGGGTCCGCCGGCTTGTGGGCGCGGAGCGTTGCCGAAGGCGGATGTGGGGTCCGCCGGTTGTCGAGCGCGAGGCATCACCGGGCACAGACAGAGGGTCCGCCGGCTTGTGGGCGTGGAGCCATGCCGAAGGCAGACGCGGGATCCACCGGCTGTCGAGCGCGAGGCACCGCCGGGCACGGACGGAGGGTCCGCCGGTTTGTGGGTGTGGAGCACTGCTGAAGGTGGACGAGGGGTCTGCCGATTGTCGAGCGCGAGGCGCCGCAGGGCGTGAACGGAGGGTCTGCCGGCTTGTCGGTGTGGAGTGCTGCCGAAGCCGGACACGGGATCCGCCGGCTATCGAGCGCGAGGCGCCGCCGGGTGCGGACGGAGGGTCCGCCGGCTTGTGGGCATGGAGCCCTACCAAAGGCGGACGTGGGGTCCGCTGGCTATCAAGCGCGAGACGCCGCCGGGCACGGACGGAGGGTCCGCCGGCTTGTGGGCGTGGAGCCCTGCCGAAGGCGGACGCTGAGTCCGCCGACTAGCGGTTTCCAGCGGGGGCGTGCGAACGCACCCGCTGGGTGTAGCCTCCGAGCCACCGGGCGACTCGACGAGTCGGGCAAAGGGTGTTTGTCGAGGATGCCGGCCGCGGACGCGGAGTCCGCCGACTATCGAGCTTGAGGAGCTGCCGAAAGCGGGCGTGGGGTCCACTGGTTGTTGGGCGTGGAGCCCTGCCGAGGGTGGATGTGAGGCCTACAGGCGGTCGAGCACAAGGCGCTACCGAGCGCGGAAGGAGGATCCGCCGGCTTGTGGGCATGAAGCCCTTATGAAGGCAGACGCGAGGTCCGCCGACTGTCGAGCGCGAGACGTTGCCGGACGCGGACGGAGGGTCCGCTGGCTATCGAGCGCGAAGCGCCGCCGGGCGCGGACGGAGGGTCTTCCGGCATGTGGGGGTGGAGCCCTGCTGAAGGTGGACAGAGGGTCCTTCGACTGTCGGGCGCGAAGCGCCTCCGGGCGCGGACAGAGGGTCCGCCGGCTAGTGGGCGTGGAGCCCTGCCGAAGCCGGACGCATGCTCCGCCGGCTGTCAAACGCGGGGCAGCGCCGGGCGCGGACGGAGCTCCGCCATCCTGTGGGCGTGGAGCCCTGTCGAAGGTGGTCGCGGGGTCCGCCGGCTGTCGAGCGCGAGGCACCGTCGGGCGCGGACGGAGGGTCCGCCAGCTTGTGGGCGTGGAGCCCTGCCGAAGGCGGACGCGGGGTTCGCCGGCTGTCGAGCGTGAGGCGTCGCCGAGCACGGACGGAGGGTCCACCGGCTTGTGGGCGTGAAACCCTGCCGAAGTTGGACGCGGGATCCGCCGGCTGTCGAGCGCGAGGAGCCACCTGGCGCGGACGGACGGTCCGCCGGCATGTGGGCATGAAGCCCTGCCGACGGCGGACGTGGGGTCCGCCGGCTTTTGGGCGTGGAGCCCTGCCGAACGCGGATGCGGGCTCCGCCGGTTGTCGAGCGCGAGGCGTCGCCGGGCGCGGACAGAGGGTCCGCCGGCTTGTGGGCATGAAGCCCTGTCGAAGGCGGATGCGGGGTCCGCTGGCTGTCGAGTGCGAGGCGCCGCCAAGGCGCGGACGGAGGGTCTGCCGACTTGTGTGCGTGGACCCTTGCCGAAGGCTGATGCGGGGTCAGCTGGCTGTCGAGTGCGAGGCGCCGCCAGGTGCGGACCAAGGGTCTGCCGGCTTGTGGGCATGGATCCCTACCGAAGGCGGACGCGGGGTCCGCCGGCTGTCTAGCGCGAGGCGTCGCCGGGCACGGACGAAGGATCCGCCGCCTTGTGGGCGTCGAGCCCTGGCGAAGGCGAACGCGGGATCCGCCAGCTGTCGACCGTGAGGCGCCGCCGGGCACGGACGGAGGGTCTGCCGGCTTGTGGGCATGGAACCCTGCCGAAAGCGGACGCAGGGTCCGCCGACTTGTGGGCATGGAGCCCTGCCGAAGGCGGATGCGGGGTCCGCCGATTGTCAAGCGCGAGGCGTCACGGGGCGCGGACGGAAAGTCCGCCGGCATGTGGGTGTGAAGCCCTGCCGAAGACGGACACGGGGTTCGCCGGCTGTCGAGCGCGAGGCGTCGCCGGGTACGGATGGAGGGTCCTCCGGCTTGTGGGCGTGGAGCGCTGCCGAAGGCTGAAGCGGGGTCCGCCGGCTGTCGAGCGCGAGGCGTCGCCGGGCGCAGACGGAGGGTCCGCCAGCTCGTGGGCGTGAAGCCCTGCCGAAGAAGGACGCGGGGTCCGCTGGCTATCGAGCGCGAGGCTCCACCGGGCACGGACAAAGGGTCCGTCGGCTTGTGGGCGTGGAGCGCTGCCGAAGGCGGACGTGGGGTCCGCCGGCTGTCGAGTGCGAGGCGCCGCCGAGCACGGACGGAGGGTCCGCCGGCTTGTGGGCATGAAGCCCTGCCGAAGGTGTACGCGGGATCCGCCGTGTATTGAGCGCGAGGCGCCGCCGGGCATGGACGGCGGGTCCGCCAGCTTATGGGCGTGGAGCGCTGCCGAAGGCTGATGCGGGGTCCACCGGCTGTCGAGTGCGAGGCGCCGCCTGGCGCGGATGGAGTATCTGCCGGCATGTGGGTGTGGAGCCCTGCCAAAGGCGGATGTGGGGTCCACCGGATATCAAGCGCGAGACGTCGTCGGGCACGGACGGAGGGTCCGCCGGCTTGTGGGCGTGGAGCCCTGCCGAAGGCGGACGCGGGATCCGTCGGCTGTCGACCACGAGGCGCCGCCGAGCACGGACGGAGGTTCCGCCGGCTTGTGGGCGTCAAGCCCTGCTGAAGGTGGACACGGGATCCGCCGGCTGTCGAGCGCGAGGCGCCGCCGAGCACGGACGGAGGGTCCGCCGGCTTGTGGGCGTGAAGCCCTGCCGAAGGTGAACGCGGGATCCGCCGGCTGTCGAGCGCGAGGAGCCGGCAGGCGCGGAAAGACGGTCCGCCGGCTTGTGGGCGTGAAGCCCTGCTGAAGGCGGACGCGGGGTCCGCCGTTTTTTGGGAGTGGAGCCCTCCAGAAGGCGGATGCGGGCTCTGCCGGTTGTCGAGCGCGAGGCGTCGCCGGGCACCGACGGAGGGTCCGTCGGCTTGTGGGCATGAAGCCCTGTCGAAGGCGGACGCGGGGTCCGCTGGCTGTCGAGCACGAGGTGCCGCCGGGCTCGGACGGAGGGTCTGCCGGCTTGCGGGCGTGAAGCCCTACCGAAGGTGGACGCGGGATCCGCCGACGGTTGAGTGCCAGGCGCCGCCGAGCACGGACGGAGGGTCCTCCGGCTTGTAGGCGTGAAGCCCTGCCGAAGGTGGACACGGGATCCGCCGTCTGTTGAGCGCGAGGCGCCGCCGGGTATAGACGGAGGGTCCGCCGGCTTGTGGGCGTGGAGCGCTGCCGAAGGCTGACGCGGAGTCCGCCGGCAGTAGACTGCGAGGCGCCGCCAGGCGTGGATGGAGGACCTGTCGGCATATGGGCGTGGAGCCCTGCCGAAGGCAGATGCGGGGTCCGCCGGCTGTCGAGCGCGAGGCATCGCCGGGCATGGACATAGGGTCCGCCAGCTTGTGGGCGTGGAACCCTGCCGAAGGCGGACGCGGGATCTGCCGGCTCTCGAGCGCGAGGCTCCGCCGAGCACGAAGGAGGGTCCGCCGACTGGTGGGCGTGAAGCCCTGCCGAAGGTGGACGCGGGATCCGCCGGCTGTCGAGCGCGAGGCGCCGCCGGGCGCGGACAGAGGGTCCGACGACTTGTGGGCGTGAAGCCCTGTTGAAGGCCGGACGCGGGGTCCGTTGGCTTGTGGGCGTGGAGCCCTGCCGTAGGCGGAAGTGGGCTCCGCCGGCTGTCGAGCGTGAGGCGTCGCCGGGCGTGGACGGAGGGTCCGCCGGCTTGTGGGTGTGAAGCCCTGCCGAAGGCGGACGCAGGGTCCGCTGGCTATCGAGGGCACGGACGGAGGGTCCGCCGGATTGTGGGCGTGGAGCGCTGCCGAAGGCTGACGCGGGGTCCGCCGGCTGTCAAGTGCGAGGCGCCGTCGAGCACGGACGGAGGGTCCGCCGGCTTGTGGGCTTGAAGCCCTGCCGAAGGTGGACGCGGGATCCGCCGTCTATTCAGCGCGAGGAGCCGCCGGGCGTGGACGGAGGGTCCGCCAGCCTGTGGGCATGGAGCGCTGCCTAATGCTGACGCGGGGTCCGCCGGCAATCGAGTGCGAGGCGCCGCCAGGCGCGGACGGAAGACCTGTCGGCATGTGGGCGTGGAGCCCTGCCGAAGGCGGATGCGGGGTCCGCCGGCTGTCGCGCGCGAGGCGTCGCCGGGCATGGACGGAGGGTCCGCCAGCTTGTGGGCGTGGAGCCCTGCCGAAGGCGGACGCGGGATCCGCCGGCTGTCGAGCGCGAGGCGCCGCCGAGCACGGACGGAGGGTCCGCCGGCTTGTGGGCGTGAAGCCCTGCCGAAGGTGGACGCGGGATCCGCCGGTTGTCGATCGCGAGGCGCCGTCGGGCGCAGACGGAGGGTCCGCCGACTTGTGGGCGTGAAGCCCTGCTGAAAGCGGACGCGGGGTCCGCTGGCTTGTGGGCGTGGAGCCCTGCCGAAGGCGGAAGTGGGCTCCGCCGGCTGTCGAGCGTGAGGCGTCGCCGGGCGCGGACGGAGGGTTCGCCGGCTTGTGGGAGTGAAGCCCTGCCGAAGGCGGACGCGGGGTCCGCTGGCTATCGAGCGCGAGGCGCCACGGGGCACGGACGGAGGGTCCGTCGGCTTGTGGGCGTGGAGCGCTGCGGAAGGCTGACGCGGGATCCGCCGGCAGTCGAGTGCGAGGCGCCGCCGAGCACGGACGGAGGGTCCGCCAGCTTGTGGGCATGGATCCCTGCGGAAGGTGTACGCGGGATCCGTCGTCTATTGAACGCGAGGCGCCGCCGGGCATGGACGGAGGGTCCGTCGGCTTGTGGGTGTGAAGCCTTGCCGAAGGCGGACGCGGTATCCGCCGGCTGTCCACGCGAGGCGCCGCCAGGCGTGGATGGACGGTCCGCCGGCTTGTGGGCGTGAAGCCTTGTCGAAGGTGGACGCGGGGTCCGCCGGCTTTTGGGCGTGGAGCCCTGCCGAAGGCAGATGCGGGCTCCGCCAGTTGTCGAGCACGAGGCATCGCCGGGTGCGGACGGAGGGTCCGTCGGCTTGTGGGCGTGAAGCCCTGTCGAAGGCAGACGCGGGGTCCGCTGGCTGTCGAGCACGAGGCGCCACCGGGCACGGACGGAGGGTCTGCCGGCTTGTGGGCGTGAAGCCCTACCGAAGGTGGACGCGGGATCCGCCGGCTGTCGAGTGCGAGGCGCCGCCGGGCACGGACGGAGGGTCCACCGGCTTGTGGGCGTGGAGCCCTGCCGAAGGCGGACGTGGGGTCCGCCGGATTGTGGGCGTGGAGCCCTGCCAAAGGTGGATGCGGGGTCCGCCGGCTGTCAAGCGCGAGGCGTCACGGGGCATGGACGGAGGGTCCGCCGGCTTGTGGGTGTGAAGCCCTGCTGAAGGCGGAAGCGGGGTCTGCCGGCTGTCAAGCCAGAGGCTTCACGGGGCGCGGACTGAAGGTCTGCCGACTTTTGGGTGTGAATCCCTGCCGAAGGTGGACACGGGGTCCGCCGGCTGTCGAGCGCGAGGCGTCGCCGGGCATGGATAGAGGGTCCGCCGGCTTGTGGGCGAGCGCTGCCGAAGGGTGACACGGGGTCTGCCGACTATCGAGTGCGAGGCGCCACCGAGCACGGACGGAGGGTCCGCCGGCTTGTGGGCGTGGAGCCCTGCCGAAGGCGGACGCGGGATCCGCCAGCTGTCGACCGTGAGGTGCCGCCGGGCACGGACGGAGGGTCTGCCGGCTTGTGGGCGTGGAGCCCTGCCGAAGGTGGACGTGGGGTCCGCTGGCTTGTGGGCGCGGAGCCCTGCCGAAGGCGGATGCGGGGTCCGCCGACTGTCAAGCATGAGGCGTCATGGGGTGCGAACAAAAGGTCCGCCGGCATGTGGGTGTGAAGCCCTGCCGAAGATGGACACGGGGTTCGCCGGCTGTCGAGCGCGAGGCGTCGCCGGGTACGGATGGAGGGTCCGCCAGCTTGTGGGCATGGAGCGCTGTCGAAGGCTGAAACGGGGTCAGCTGATTGTCGAGTGCGAGGCGCCGCCGAGCACGGACGGAGGGTCCTCCGGCTTGTAGGCGTGAAGCCCTGCCGAAGGTGGACACGGGATCCGCCGTCTGTTGAGCGTGAGACGCCGCCGGGCATGGACGGAGGTTCCGCCGGCTTGTGGGTGTGGAGCGCTGCCGAAGGCTGACACGGGGTCCGCCGGCAGTCGAGTGCGAGGCGCCGCTAGGCGCTGACGAAGGATCTGTCGGCATATGGGCGTGGACCCCTACCGAAGGCGGATGCGGGGTCCGCCGGCTGTCGAGTGCGAGGCATCGTCGGGCACGGACGGAGGATCCGCCAGCTTGTGGGCGTGGAGCACTGCCGAAGGCGGACGCAGGATCCGCCGGCTGTCGAGCGCGAGGCGGCGCCGAGCACGGACGGAGGGTCCGCCGGCTTTCGGGCGTAAAGTCCTGCCGAAGGTGGACGCGGGATCCACCGGCTTGTGGGCGTGGAGCCCTGCCGTAGGCGGATGCGGGGTCCGCCGACTGTCACGCGCGAGGTGTCACGGGGCGCAGACGGAAGGTCCACCGGCATGTGGGTGTGAAACCCTGCCGAAGGCTGACACGGGGTCCGCCGGCTGTCGAGCGCGAGGCGTCGCCGGGCACGGATGGAGGGTCCGCCGGCTTGTGGGCGTGGAGCGCTGCCGAAGGCTGACACGGGGTCCGCCGACTGTCGAGTGCGAGGCGTCGCCCGGCACGGACGAAGGATCCGCCGTGTTGTGGGCATGGAGCCCTGCCGAAGGAGGACGCGGGATCCGCCAGCAGTCGACCGCGAGGCGCTGCCGGGAACGGACGGAGGGTCTTCCGGCTTGTTGGCGTGAAGCCCTGCCTAAGGTGGACGCGGATCCGCCGGCTGTCGAGTGCGAGGCGCCGCCAGGCGCGGATGGAGGGTCTACCGGCTTGTGGGCATGGATCCCTGCCGAAGGCGGACGCGGGGTCCGCCGGCTGTCGAGTGCGAGGCGTCGCCGGGCACGGACGGAGGATCCGCCGTCTTGTGGGCGTGGAGCCCTGCCGAAGGCGGACGCGGGATCCGTCGGCTGTCGAGCGCGAGGCGCCGCCGAGCACGGACGGAGGGACCGCCGGCTTGTGGGCGTGAAGCCCTGCCGAAGGCGGCCGCGGGATCCGCCACCAGTCGATCGCGAGGCGCCGCCGGGCACGGACGGAGGGTCCACCGGCTTGTGGGCGTGAAGCCCTGCCGAAGGTGGACGCGGGGTCCGCCGGCTTTTGGGCGTGGAGCCCTGCCGAAGGCAGATGCGGGCTCCGCCGGTTTTCGAGCGCGAGGCCTCGCCGGACGCGGACAGAGGGTCCCTCGTCTTGTGGGCATAAAGCCACGCCGAAGGCGGACGCGGGGTCCGCTGGCTGTCGAGCACGAGGCGCCGCCGGGCACGGACGGAGGGTCTACCGGCTTGTGAGCGTGAAGCCCTACCGAAGGTGGACGCGGGCTCCGCCGGCTGTCTAGTGCGAGGCGCCGCCGGGCACGGACGGAGGGTCCGCCGGCTTGTGGGCGTGGAGCCCTGCCGAAGGCGGACGCGGGGTCCGCCGGCTTGTGGGCGTGGAGCCCTGCCAAAGGCGGATGCGGGGTCCGCCGGCTGTGAAGCGCGAGGCATCACGGGGCGCGGACGGAGGGTCCGCCGGCTTGTGGGTGGGAAGCCCTGCCGAAGGCGGAAGCGGGGTCTGCCGGCGGTCAAGCCAGAGGCGTCACGGGGCGCGGACGGAAGCTCTGCCGTCTTGTGGGTGTGAAGCCCTGCCGACGACGGACACGGGGTCCGCCGGCTGTCGAGCGCGAGGCGTCGCCGGGCACGGATGGAGGTCCGCTGGCTTGTGGGCGTGGAGCGCTGCCGAAGGGTGACACGGGGTCCACCGACTATTGAGTGCGAGGCGCCGCCGAGCACGAACGGAGGGTCCGCCGGCTTGTGGGCGTGGAGCCCTGCCGAAGGCGGACGCGGGATCCGCCAGCTGTCGACCGTGAGCCGCCGCCGGGCACAGACGGAGGGTCTGCCGGCTTGTGGGCGTGGAGCCCTGCCGAAGGCGGACGTGGGGTCCGCCGGCTTGTGGGCATGGAGCCCTGCCGAAGGCTGATGCGGGGTCCGCCGACTGTCAAGCGCGAGGCGTCACGGGGCGCGGACGGAAGGTCCGCCGGCATGTGGGTGTGAAGCCCTGCCGAAGATGGACACGGGGTTCGCCGGCTATCGAGCGCGAGGCGTCGCCGGGTACGGATGGAGGGTCCGCCGGCTTGTGGTCATGGAGCGCTACCGAAGGCTGACACGGGGTCCGCCGACTTTCGAGTGCGAGGCGCCACCGAGCACAGACGGAGGATCCTCCGGCTTGTAGGCGTGAAGCCCTGCCGAAGGTGGACACGGGATCCGCCGTCTGTTGAGCGCGAGGCGCCGCCGGGCATGGACGGAGGGTCCGCCGGCTTGTGGGTATGGAGCACTGCCGAAGGCTGACATGGGGACCGCCGGCAGTCGAGTGCGAGGCGCCGCCAGGCGCTGACGGAGGATCTGTCGGCATATGGGCGTGGAGCCCTGCCGAAGGCGGATGCGGGGTCCGCCGGCGGTCGAGTGCGAGGCATCGTCGGGCACGGACGGAGGATCCGCCAGCTTGTGGGCGTGGAGCCCTGCCGAAGGCGGACGCGGGATCCGCCGGCTGTCGAGCGCGAGGCGGCGCCGAGCACGGACGGAGGGTCCGTCGGCTTGTGGGCGTGAAGCCCTGCCGAAGGTGGACGCGGGATCCGCCGGCTGTCGAGCGCGTGGCGCCGCCGGGCGCGGACAGAGGGTGCGACGACATGTGGGCGTGAAGCCCTGCTGAATGCCGGACGCGGGGTCCGCTGGCTTGTGGGCGTGGACCCCTGCCGAAGGCGGAAGTGAGCTCCGCCGGCTGTCGAGCGCGAGGCGTCGTCGGGCGCGGACGGAGGGTCCGCCGGCTTGTGTGTGTGAAGCCCTGCCGAAGGCGGACGCGGGGTCCGCTGCCTATCGATTGCGAGGCGCCACCGGGCACGGACGGAGGGTCCGCCGGCTTGTGGGCATGGAGCGCTGCCGAAGGCTGAAACAGGGTCAGCCGACTGTCGAGTGCGAGGCGCCGGCGAGCACGGACGGAGGGTCCGTCGGCTTGTGGGCTTTTAGCCCTGCCGAAGGTGGACGCAGGATCCGCCGTTATTGAGCGCGAGGCGCCGTCGGGCGTGGACGGAGGGTCCACCGGCTTATGGGCATGGAGCGCTGCCGAAGGCTGACGCGGGGACCGCCAGCTGTCGAGTGCGAGGCGCCGCCAGGCGCGGACAAAGGATCTGCCGGCATGGGGGCGTGGAGCCCTGCCGAAGGCGGACGCGAGGTCCGCTTGCTGTCGAGCGCGAGGCGGCGCCAGGAACGGACGGAGGGTCCGCCGGCTTGTGGGCGTGGAGCGCTGCTGAAGGCTGACACGGGGTCCGCCGGCTGTCGAGTGCGAGGCGCCGCCAGGCGCAGACGGAGGTTCTTCCGGCTTCTGGGCGTGGATCCCTGCCGAAGGCGAACGAGGGGTCCGCCGGCTGACGAGCGCGAGGCGCCGCCGAGCACGGATGGAGGGTCCGCCGACTTGTGGGCGTGAAGCCCTACCGAAGGTGGACGCTGGATCCGCCGGCTACCGAGCGCGACGCGCCGCCGGGCGCAGACGGAGGATCCGCCGGCTTGTTAGCGTGAAGCCCTGCCGAAGGCGGACGCAGGGTCCGCCGGCTTGTGGGTGTGGAGCCCAGCCGAAGGAGGATGCGGGCTCCGCCGGCTGTTGAGCGCGAGGCGTCGCCGGGCGTGGACGGAGGGTCCGCCGGCTTGTGGGCATGAAGCCCTGCCGAAGGCGGACGCGGAGTCCGCTGGCTGTCGAGCGTGAGGCGTCGCCGGGCACGGACGGAGGGTCCGTTGGTTGTGGGCGTGGAGCACTCCGAAGGCTGACGCGAGGTTCGCCGGCTGTCGAGTGCGAGGCGATGCCAGGCGCGGACGGAGGGTCTGCCGGCTTGTGGGCGTGGAGCCCTGCCAAAGGCGGACGAGGGATCCGCGGGCTGTCGAGCGTGAGGCGCCGCCGAGCACGGACGGAGGTTTCGCCGGCTTGCGGGCGTGAAGCCCTGCCGAAGGTGGATGCGGGATCCGCCGGCTGTCGAGCGTGAGGCGCCGCCGGGCACGGACGGAGGGTCTGTCGGCTTGTGGGCGTGAAGCCTTGTCCAAGGCGGACGCGGGGTCCGTTGGCTTGTGGGCGTGGAGCCCTGCCGAAGGCGGATGCGGGCTCCGCCGGCTGTCGAGCGTGAGGCATCGCCAGGCGCGGACGGCGGGTTCGTCGGCTTGTGGGCGTGAAGCCCTGCCGAAGGCGGACGCGGGGTCCGCTGGGTGTCGCGCGCGAGGCGCTGTCGGGCACAGACGGAGGTTCCACCGGCTTGTGGGCGTGGAGCGCTGTCGAAGGCTGACGCGGGGTCCGCCGGCTGTCGAGGGCGAGGCGCCGCCAGGCGTGGACGGAGGGTCTCCCGGCTTGTGGGCGTGGATCCCTGCCGAAGGCGGACGAGGGGTCCGCCGGCTGTCGAGCGTGAGGCATCGCCGGGCACGGACGGAGGGTCCGCCGGCGTGTGGGCGTGGAGCCCTGCCGAAGGCGGACGTGGGATCCACCAGCTGTCGAGCGCGAGGTGCTGCCGGGCTCGGACGGAGGGTCAGCCGGCTTGTGGGCGTGAAGCTCTTCCGAAGGTGGACGCGGGATCCGCCGGCTGTCGAGTGCGATGCGCCGCCGGGCGCGAACAGAGGGTCCGACGACTTGTGGGCGCGAAGCCCTTTTGAAGGCGGACGCGGGGTCTACCGGCTGTCGAGCGCGAGGCTTCGCCGGGCACGGACGGAGGGTCAGCCGGCGTGTGGGCGTGAAGCTCTGCCGAAGGTGGACGCGGGATCCGCCGGCTGTCGAGTGCGAGGCGCCGCCGGGCACGGAAGGAGGGTCCACCGGCTTGTGGGCGTGGAGCCCTGCCGAAGGCGGACGCGGGGCCGCCGGCTTCTGGGCGTGGAGCCCTGCCGAAGGCGGATGCAGGGTCTGCCGGCTGTCAAGCGCGAGGCGTCACGGGGCACGGACGGAAGGTCTGCCGGCTTGTGGGTGTGAAGCCCTACCGAAGGTGGACACGGGGTCCGTCGGCTGTCGAGCGCGAGGCGTCGCCGGGCACGGATGGAGGGTCTGCCGGCTTGTGGGCGTGGAGCGCTGCCGAAGGCTGACACGGGGTCCGCCGACTGTCGAGTGCGAGGCGCCACCGAGCACGGACGGAGGGTCCGCCGGCTTGTAGGCGTGAAGCCCTGCCGAAGGTGGACGCGGGATCCGCCGTCCGTTGAGCGCGAGGCGCCACCGGGCATGGACGGAGGGTCCGCCGGCTTGTGGGCGTGGAGCGCAGCGGAAGGCTGACGCGGGGTCCGCCGGCAATCGAGGCGAGGCGCCGCCAGGCGCGGACGGAGGATCTGTCGGCATGTGGGCGTGGAGCCCTGCCGAAGGCGGATGCGGGGTCCGCCGGCTGTCGAGCGCGAGGCGTCGCCGGGCACGGACGGAGGGTCCGCCAGCTTGTGGGTGTGGAGCCCTGCCGAAGGCGGACGCGGGATCCGCGGGATGTCGAGCGCGAGGCGCCGCCGAGCACGGACGGAGGGTCCGCCGGCTTGTGGGCGTGAAGCCCTGCCGAAGGTGGACGTGGGATCCGCCGGCTGTCGATCGCGAGGCGCCGTCGGGTGCGGACGGAGGGTCCGCCGACTTGTGGGCGTGAAGCCCTGCTGAAGGCGGACGCGGGGTCCGCTGGCTTGTGGGCGTGGAGCCCTGCCGAAGGCGGATGTTGGCTCCGCCGGCTGTCGACCGCGAGGCGTCACCGGGCGCGGACGGAGGGTCCGCCAGCTTGTGGGCGTGAAGCCCTGCCGAAGGCGGACGCGGGGTCCACTGGCTATCGAGCGCGAGGCGCCACCGGGTACGGACGGAGGGTCCGCCGGCTTGTGGGCGTGGAACGCTGCCGAAGGCTGACGCGAGGTCCGCCAGCTGTCGAAGGAGGACGCGGGGTCCGTTGGCTTGTGGGCGTGGAGCCCTGCCAAAGGTAGATGCGGGGTCCGCCGGCTATCAAGCACGAGGCGTCACGGGGCGCGGACGGAGGGTCCGCCGGCTTGTCGGTGTGAAGCCCTGCCGAAGGCGGATGCGGGGTCTGCCGCCTGTCAAGCGCGAGGCGTCATGGGGCGCGGACGGAAGGTCTGCCGGCTTGTGGGTGTGAAGCCCTGCCGAAGGCAGACACGGGGTCCGCCGGCTGTCGAGCGCGAGGCGTCGCCGGTCACGGATGGAGGGTCCGCCGGCTTGTGGGCGTGGAGCGCTGCCGAAGGCTGACACGGGGTTCGCCGACTGTCGAGTGCGACGCGCCGCCGAGCACGGATGGACGGTCCGCCGGCTTGTAGGCGTGAAGCCCTGTCGAAGGCTGACCCGGGGTCCGCTGGCTGTCGAGTGCGCGGCTCCGCCAGGCGAGGACGGAGGATCTACCGGCATGTGGGCGTCGAGCCCTGCCGAAGGCGGATGCGGGGTCTGCCGGCTGTCGAGCGCGAGGCGTCGCCGGGCATGGACGGAGGGTCCGGCGGCTTGTGGGCGTGGAGCCCTGCCAAAGGCGGACGCGGGATCCGCCAGCTGTCAAGCGCGAGGCACCGCCGAGCACGGACGGAGGGCCCGCTGGCTTGTGTGCGTGAAGCCCTGCCGAAGGTGGACGCGGGATCCGCTCGCTGTCGAGCGCGAGGCGCCGCCGAGCATGGACGGAGGGTCCGCCGGCTTGTGGGCGTGAAACCCTGCGGAAGTTGGACACGAGATACGCCGGCTGTCGAGCGCGAGGAGCCGCCGGGCGCGGACGGACGGTCCGCCGGCTTGTGGGCGTGAAGCCCTGCCGAAGGCGGACACGGGGTCCGCCGGCTTTTGGGCGTGGAGCCCTGCCGAAGGCTGTGCGGGCTCTGCCGGTTGTCAAGCGCGAGGCATCGCCGGGCGCGGACGGAGGGTCCGCCGGCTTGTGGGCATGAAGCCCTGTCGAAGGCGGACGCGGGGTCCGGTGGCTGTCGAGCGCGAGGCGCCGCCGGGCATGGACGGAGGGTCTGCCGGCTTGTGGGCGTGGAGCGCTGCCGAAGGCTAACGGGGGTCCGCCGGCTATCGAGTGCAAGGCGCCGCCAAGGCGCGGACGGGGGGTCAGCCGGCTTGTGGGCGTGAAGCGCTGCCGAAGGCTGACGCGGGGTCCGCCGGCTATCGAGTGCGAGGCGCCGCTGGGCACGGAAGGAGGGTCCACCGGCTTCTGGGCGTGGAGCCTTGCCGAAGGCGGACGCGGGGTCCGTCGGCTTGTCGGCATGGAGCCCTGCCGAAGGCGGATGCGGGGTCTGCCGGCTGTCAAGCGCGAGGCGTCACGGGGCGTTGACGGAAGGTCTGCCGGCTTGTGGGTGTGAAGCCCTACCGAAGGCGGACACAGGATCCGTCGGCTGTCGAGCGCGAGGCGTCACCGAGCACGGATGGAGGGTCTGTCGGATTGTGGGTGTGGAGCGCTGCCGAAGGCTGACACGGGGTCCGCCGACTGTCGAGTGCGACGCGCCGCCGAGCACGGATGGAGGGTCCGCCGGCTTGTAGGCGTGAAGCCCTGCCGAAGGCTGACCCGGGGTCCGCTGGCTGTCGAGTGCGCGGCTCCGCCAGGCGAGGACGGAGGATCTACCAGCATGTGGGCGTCGAGCCCTGCCGAAGGCGGATGCGGGGTCTGCCGGCTGTCGAGCGCGAGACGTCGCCGGGCACGGACGGAGGGTCCGCCGGCTTGTGGGCGTGGAGCCCTGCCAAAGGCCGACGCGGGATCCGCCGGCTGTCAAGCGCGAGGCACCGCCGAGCACGGACGGAGGGCCCGCTGGCTTGTGTGCGTGAAGCCCTGCCGAAGGTGGACGCGGGATCCGCTGGCTGTCGAGCGCGAGGCGCCGCTGAGCATGGACGGAGGGTCCGCCGGCTTGTGGGCGTGAAACCCTGCGGAAGTTGGACGCGAGATACGCCGGCTGTCGAGCGTGAGAAGCCGCCGGGCGCGGACGGACGGTCCGCCGGCTTGTGGGCATGAAGCCCTGCCGAAGGCGGACACGGGGTCCGCCGGCTTTTGGGCGTGGAGCCCTGCCGAAGGCTGTGCGGGCTCTGCCGGTTGTCAAGCGCGAGGCGTCGCCGGGCGCGGACGGAGGGTCCGCTGGCTTGTGGGCATGAAGCACTGTCAAAGGCGGACGCGGGGTCCGATGGCTGTCGAGCGCGAGGCGCCGTCGGGCATGGACGGAGGGTGTGCCGGCTTGTGGGCATGAAGCCCTGTCGAAGGCGGACGCGGGGTCCGGTGGCTGTCGAGCGCGAGGCGCCGCCGGGCATGGACGGAGGGTCTGCCGGCTTGTGGGCGTGGAGCACTGCCGAAGGCTAACGGGGGTCCGCCGGCTATCGAGTGCAATGCGCCGCCAAGGCGCGGACGGGGGGTCAGCCGGCTTGTGGGCGTGAAGCGCTGCCGAAGGCTGACGCGGGGTCCGCCGGCTATCGAGTGCGAGGCGCCGCCGGGCACGGAAGGAGGGTCCACCGGCTTCTGGGCGTGGAGCCTTGCCGAAGGCGGACGCGGGGTCCGCCGGCTTGTCGGCGTGGAGCCCTGCCGAAGGCGGATGCGGGGTCTACCGGCTGTCAAGCGCGAGGCGTCACGGGGCGTTGACGGAAGGTCTGCCGGCTTGTGGGTGTGAAGCCCTACCGAAGGCGGACACAGGATCCGTCGGCTGTCGAGCGCGAGGCGTCACCGAGCACGGATGGAGGGTCTGTCGGATTGTGGGTGTGGAGCGCTGCCGAAGGCTGACTCGGGGTCCGCCGACTGTCGAGTGCGACGCGCCGCCGAGCACGGATGGAGGGTCCGCCGGCTTGTAGGCGTGAAGCCCTGCCGAAGGCTGACCCGGGGTCCGCTGGCTGTCGAGTGCGCGGCTCCGCCAGGCGAGGACGGAGGATCTACCAGCATGTGGGCGTCGAGCCCTGCCGAAGGCGGATGCGGGGTCTGCCGGCTGTCGAGCGCGAGACGTCGCCGGGCACGGACGGAGGGTCCGCCGGCTTGTGGGCGTGGAGCCCTGCCAAAGGCGGACGCGGGATCCGCCGGCTATCAAGCGCGAGGCACCGCCGAGCACGGACGGAGGGCCCGCGGGCTTGTGTGCGTGAAGCCCTGCCGAAGGTGGACGCGGGATCCGCTGGCTGTCGAGCGCGAGGCGCCGCTGAGCATGGACGGAGGGTCCGCCGGCTTGTGGGCGTGAAACCCTGCGGAAGTTGGACGCGAGATACGCCGGCTGTCGAGCGCGAGAAGCCGCCGGGCGCGGACGGACGGTCCGCCGGCTTGTGGGCGTGAAGCCCTGCCGAAGGCGGACACGGGGTCCGCCGGCTTTTGGGCGTGGAGCCCTGCCGAAGGCTGTGCGGGCTCTGCCGGTTGTCAAGCGCGAGGCGTCGCCGGGCGCGGACGGAGGGTCCGCTGGCTTGTGGGCATGAAGCACTGTCGAAGGCGGACGCGGGGTCCGATGGCTGTCGAGCGCGAGGCGCCGTCGGGCATGGACGGAGGGTGTGCCGGCTTGTGGGCGTGGAGCGCTGCCGAAGGCTAACGGGGGTCCACCGGCTATCGAGTGCAAGGCGCCGCCAAGGCGCGGACGGGGGGTCTGCCGGCTTGTGGGCGTGGAGCGCTGGCGAAGGCTGACGCGGGGTCCGCCGGCTATCGAGTGCGAGGCGCCGCCGGGCACGGAAGGAGGGTCCACCGGCTTCTGGGCGTGGAGCCTTGCCGAAGGCGGACGCGGGGTCCGCTGGCTTGTGGGCGTGGAGCCCTGCCGAAGCCGGATGCGGGGTCTGCCGGCTGTCAAGCGCGAGGCGTCACGGGGCGTTGACGGAAGGTCTGCCGGCTTGTGGGTGTGAAGCCCTACCGAAGGCGGACACGGGATCCGTCGGCTGTCGAGCGCGAGGCGTCGCCGAGCACGGATGGAGGGTCTGTCGGATTGTGGGCGTGGAGCGCTGCTGAAGGCTGACACGGGGTCCACCGACTGTCGAGTGCGAGACGCCACCGAGCACGGACGGAGGGTCCGCCGGCTTGTAGGCGTGAAGCCCTGCCGAAGGTGGATGTGGGATCCGTCGTCTGTTGAGTGCGAGGCGCCACCGGGCATGGACGGAGGGTCCGCCGGCTTGTGGGCGTGGAGCGCTGCCGAAGGCTGACGCGGGGTCCGCCGGCAATCGAGTGTGAGGCGCCGCCAGGCGCGGACGGAGGATCTGTCGGCATGTGGGCGTGGAGCCCTGCCGAATGCGGATGCGGGGTCCGCCGGCTGTCGAGCGCGAGGCGTCGCCGAGCACGGACGGAGGGTCCGCCAGCTTGTGGGCGTGGAGCCCTGCCGAAGGCGGACGCGGGCAACGCCGACAATCGAGCGCGAGGCGTCGCCGGGCACGGACGGAGGGTCCGCCAGCTTATGGGCGTGGAGCCCTGCCGAAGGCGGATGCGGGATCCGCCGGCTGTCGAGCGCGAGGTGCCGTCGAGCATGGACGGAGGGTCCGCCGGCTTGTGGGCGTGTAGCCCTGCCGAAGGTGGACGCGGGAAACGTCGGCTGTCGAGCGCGAGGCGCCGCCGAGCACTGACGGAGGGTCCACCGGCTTGTGGGCGTGGAGCCCTGCCGAAGGCGGACGCGGGATCCGTCAGCTTGTGGGCGTGGAGCCCTGCCAAAGGCGGATGTGGGGTCCGCCAGTTATCAAGCGCGAGGCGTCACGGGGCGCGGACGGAGGGTCCGCCGGCTTGTGGGTGTGAAGCCCTGCCGAAGGCGGATGCGGGGTCGGCCGGCTGTCAAGCGCGAGGCGTCACGGGGCGCGGAGGGCAGGTCTGCCGGCTTGTGCGTGTGAAGCCCTGCCGAAGGCGGACACGGGGTCCGCCGGCTGTCGAGCGCGAGGCGTCGCCGGGCACGGATGGAGGGTCTGCCGGTTTGTGGGCATGGAGCACTGCCGAAGCCTGACACGGGGTCTGCCGACTGTCGAGTGCGAGGCGCCGGCGAGCACGGATGGAGGGTCCGCCGGCTTGTAGGCGTGAAGCCCTGCCGAAGGCTGACCCAGGGTCCGTTGGCTGTCGAGTGCGCGGCGCCGCCAGGCGAGGACGGAGGATCTACCGGCATGTGGGCGTCGAGCCCTGCCGAAGGCGGATGCGGGGTCTGCCGTCTGTCGAGCGCGAGGCGTCGCCGGGCGCGGATGGAGGGTCCGCCGGCTTGTGGGCGTGGAGCCCTGCCGAAAGCGGACGCGGGATCCGCCGGCTGTCAAGCGGGAGGCACCGTCGAGCACGGACGGAGGGTCCGCCGGCTTGTGTGCGTGAAGCCCTGCCGAAGGTGGACGCGGGATCCGCTGGCTGTCGAGCGCGAGGCGCCGCCGAGCACGGACGGAGGGTCCGCCGGCTTGTTGGCGTGAAACCCTGCCGAAGTTGGACGCGAGATACGCCGGCTGTCGAGCACGAGGAGCCGCCGGGCGCGGACGGACGGTCCGCCGGCTTGTGAGCGTGAAGCCCTGCCGAAGGAGGACGCGGGGTCCGCCGGCTTTTGGGCGTGGAGCCCTACCGAAGGCGGATGCGGGCTCCGCCGGTTGTCGAGCGCGAGCTGTTGCCGGGCACGGACGAAGGGTCCGCCGGCTTGTGGGCATGAAGCCCTGTCGAAGGCGGACACGGGGTCCGCTGGCTGTCGAGCGCGAAGCGCCGCCGTGCATGGAAGGAGGGTCTGCCGGCTTGTGGGCGTGGAGCCCTGCCGAAGGCTGACGGGGGTCCGCCGGTTGTCGAGTGCAAGGCGCCGCCAAGGCGCGGACGGGGGGTCTGCCGGCTTGTGGGCGTGGAGCGCTGCCGAAGGCTGACGCGGGGTCCGCCGGCTGTTGAGTGCGAGGCGTCGCCGGGCACGGAAGGAGGGTCCACCGGCTGTCAAGCGCGATGCGTCATGGGGCGCGGACGGAAGGTCTGCAGGCTTGTGGGTGTGAAGCCCTACCGAAGGCGGACACGGGGTCCGTCGGCTGTTGAGTGCGAGGCATCGCCGGGCACGGATGGAGGGTCTGCCGGCTTGTGGGCGTGTAGCGTTGTCGAAGGCTGACACGGGGTCCGCCGACTGTCGAGTGCGAGGCGCCACCGAGCACGGACGGAGGGTCCGCCGGCTTGTAGGCGTGAAGTCCTGCCGAAGGTGGATGCGGGATCCGCCGTCTGTTGAGCGCGAGGCGCCACCGGGCATGGACGGAGGGTCCGCCGGCTTGTGGGCGTGGAGCGCTGCCGAAGGCTGACGCGGGGTTCGCCGGCAATCGAGTGCGAGGCGCCGCCAGCCGCGGACGGAGGATCTGTTGGCATGTGGGCGTGGAGCGTTGCCGAAGGCTGACGCGGGGTCAGCCGGCTGTCGAGCGCGAGGCGTCGCCGGGCGCGGACGGAGGGTCCGCCAGCTTGTTGGCATGAAGCCCTGCCGAAGGAGAACGCGAGGTCCGCTGGCTATCGAGCGCGAGGCGCCACCGGGCACGAACAAAGGGTCCGTCGGCTTGTGGGCGTGGAGCGCTGCCGATGGCTGACGCGGGGTCCGCCGGGTGTCGAGTGCGAGGCGCCGCCGAGCACGGATGGAGGGTCCGCCGGCTTGTGGGCATGAAGCCCTGCCGAAGGTGTACACGGGATCCGCCGTCTCTTGAGCGCGAAGCGCCGCCGGGCATGGACGGAGGGTCCGCGAGCTTATGGGCGTGGAGCGCTGCCGAAGGCTGACGCGGGGTCCGCCGGCTGTATAGTCCGAGGCGCCGCCAGGCGTGGATGGAGGATCTGCCGGCATGTGGGCGTGGAGCCCTACCAAAGGCGGATGCGGGGTCCACCGGATATCAAATGCGAGGCGTCGTCGGGCACGGCCGGAGGGTCCGCCGGCTTGTGGGCGTGGAGCCCTGCCGAAGGTGGACGCGGGATCCGCCGGCTGTCGAGCGCGAGGCGCCGCCGAGCACGGACGGAGGGTCCGCCGGCTTGTGGGCGTGAAGCCCTGCCGAAGGTGGACGCGGGATCCGCCGGCTGTCGACCGCGAGGAGACGCCAGGCGCGGACGGACCGTCCGCCTTCTTGTGGGCGTGAAGCCCTGTCGAAGGTGGACGCGGGGTCCGCCGGCTTTTGGGCGTGGAGCCCTTCCGAAGGCGGATGCGGGCTCCGCCAGTTGACGAGCGCGAGGCGTCGCCGGGTGCGGAGGGAGTGTCCGTCGGCTTGTGGGCATGAAGCCCTGTCGAAGGCGGACGCGGGGTCCGCTGGCTGTCGAGGGCGAGGCGCCACCGGGCACGGACGGAGGGTCTGCCGGCTTGTGGGCGTGAAGCCCTACCGAAGGTGGACGCGGGATCTGCCGGCTATCGAGGGCGAGGCGCCGCCGGGCACGGACGGAGGGTCCGCCTGCTTGTGGGCGTGGAGCCCTGCCGAAGGCGGACGCGGGGTTCGTCGGCTTGTGGGCGTGGAGCCCTGCCAAAGGCGGATCCGGGGTCCGCTGGCTATCAAGCGCGAGGTGTCACGGGGCGCGGACGGAGGGTCCGCCGGCTTGTGGGTGTGAAGCCCTGCCGAAGGCGGATGCAGGGTCTGCCGGCTATCAAGCGCGAGGCGTCACGGGGCGCGGACGGAAGGTCTGCCGGCTTCTGCGTGTGAAGCCCTGCCGAAGGCGGACACGGGGTCCGCCGGCTGTCGAGCGCGAGGCGTCGCCGGGCACGGATGGAGGGTCCGTCGGCTTGTGGGCATGGAGCGCTGCCGAAGGCTGACATGGGGTCCGTCGACTGTCGAGTGCAAGGCGCCGCCGAGAATGGATGGAGGGTCCGCCGGCTTGTAGGCGTGAAGCCCTACTGAAGGCTGACCCGGGGTCCGCTGGCTGTCGAGTGCGTGACCCGCCAGGCGAGGACGGAGGATCTACCGGCATGTGGGCGTCCAGCCCTGCCGAAGGCGGATGCGGGGTCTGCCGGCTGTCGAGCGCGAGGCGTCGCCGGGCACGGACGGAGGGTCCGCCGGCTTGTGGGCGTGGAGCCCTGCCGAAGGCGGACGCGGGATCCGTCGGCTGTCAAGCGCGAGGCACCGCCGAGCACGGATGGAGGGTCCGCCGGCTTGTGTGCGTGAAGCCCTGCCGAAGGTGGACGCGGGATCCGCTGGCTGTCGAGTGCGAGGCGCCGAGGGTCCGCCGGCTTGTGGGCGTGAAACCCTGCCGAAGTTGGACGCGAGATACGCCGGCTGTCGAGCGCGAGGATCCGCCGGGCGCGGACGGACGGTCCGCCGACTTGTGGGCGTGAAGCCCTGCCGAAGGCGGACGCGGGGTCCGCCGGCTTTTGGGCGTGGAGCCTTGCCGAAGGTGGATGCGGGCTCCGCCGGTTGTCGAGCGCGAGGCGTCGCCGGGCGCGGACGGAGGGTCCGCCGGCTTGTGGGCATGAAGCCCTGTCGAAGACGGACGCGGGGTCCGCTAGCTGTCGAGCGCGATGTGCCGCCGGGCATGGACGGAGGGTCTGCCGGCTTGTGGGCGTGGAGCGCTGCCGAAGGCTGACGGGTGTCCGCCGGCTGTCGAGTGCAAGGCGCCGCCAAGGCGCGGACGGGGGGTCTTCCGGCTTGTGGGCATGGAGCGCTGCCGAAGGCTGACGCGGGGTCCGCCGGCTGTCGAGTGCGAGGCGTCGCCGGGCACGGAAGGAGGGTCCACCGGTTGTCAAGCGCGAGGCGTCATGGGGCGCGGACGGAAGGTCTGCCGGCTTGTGGGTGTGCAACCCTACCGAAGGCGGACACGGGGTCCGTCGGCTGTCGAGCGCGAGGCGTTGCCGGACACGGATGGAGGGTCTGCCGGCTTGTGGGCGTGGAGCGCTGCCGAAGGCTGACACGGGGTCTGCCGACTGTCGAGTGCGAGGCGCCACCGAGCACGGACGAAGGGTCCGCCGGCTTGTACGCATGAAGCCCTGCCGAAGGTGGACGCGGGATCCGCCGTCTATTGAGCGCGAGGCGCCACCGGGCATGAACGGAGGGTCCGCCGGCTTGTGGGCGTGGAGCGCTGCCGAAGGCTGACGCGGGGTCCGCCGGCAATCGAGTGCGAGGCGCCTCCAGGCGCGGACGGAGGATCTGTCGGCATGTGGGCGTGGAGCCCTACCGAAGGCGGATGCGGGGTCCACCGGCTGTCGAGCGCGAGGCATCGCCGGGCACGGACGGAGGGTACGCCAGCTTGTGGGCGTGGAGCCCTGCCGAAGGCGGACGCGGGAAACACCGGCTGTCGAGCGCGAGGCGTCGGCGGGCACGGACGGAGGGTCCGCCGGCTTGTGGGCGTGAAGCCCTGCCGAAGGTGGACGCGGGATCCGCCAGCTTTCGATCGCGAGGCGCCGTTGGGCGCGGACGGAGGGTCCGCCGACTTGTGGGCGTGAAGCCCTTCGGAAGCCGGACACGGAGTCCGCTGACTTGTGGGCGTGGAGCCCTGCTGAAGGCGGATGTTGGCTCCACCGGCTGTCGAGCGCGAGGCGTCGCCGGGCGCGGACGGAGGGTCCGCCAGCTTGTGGGTGTGAAGCCCTGCCGAAGGCGGACGCGGGGTCCGCTGGCTATCGAGCGCGAGGCGCCACCGGGCACGGACGGAGGGTCCGCCAGCTTGTGGGCGTGGAGCGCTGGCGAAGGCTGACGCGGGGTCCACCGGCTTTCGAGCGCGAGGCGTCGCCGGGCGCGGACGGAGGGTCCGCCAGCTTGTGGGCATGAAGCCCTGCCGAAGGAGAACGCGGGGTCCGCTGGCTATCGAGCGCGAGGCGCCACCGGGCACGGACAAAGGGTCCGTCGGCTTGTGGGCGTGGAGCGCTGCCGAAGGCTGACGCGGGGTCCGCCGGCTGTCGAGTGCGAGGCGCCGTCGGGCACGGACGGAGTGTCCGCCGGCTTGTGGGCGTGGAGCCCTGCCGAAGGCGGACGCGGGATCCGCCGGCTGTTGAGCGCGAGGCGCCGCCGAGCACGGACGGAGGGTCCGCCGGCTCGTGGGCGTGAAGCCCTGCCGAAGGTGGACGCGGGATCCGCCGGCTGTCGAGCGCGAGGATACGCCAGGCGCGGACGGACGGTCCGCCGGCTTGTGGGCTTGAAGCCCTGTCGAAGGTGGACGCGGGGTCCGCCGACTTTTGGGCGTGGAGCCCTGCCGAAGGCGGATGCGGGCTCCGCCAGTTGTCGAGCGCGAGGCGTCGCCGGGTACGGACGGAGGGTCCGTCGGCTTGTGGGCGTGAAGCCCTGTCGAAGGTGGACGCGGGGTCCGCCGGCTGTCAAGTGCGAGGCGCCACCGGGCACGGACGGAGGGTCTGCCGGCTTGTGGGCGTGAAGCCCTACCGAAGGTGGACGCGGGATCCGCCGGCTATCGAGTGTGAGGCGCCGCCGGGCACGGACGGAGGGTCCGCCGGCTTGTGGGCGCGGAGCCCTGCCGAAGGCGGACGCGGGGTCCGCCGGCTTGTGGGCGTGGACCCCTGCCAAAGGCGGATGCGGGGTACGCCGGCTGTCAAGCGCGAGGCGTCACGGGGTGCGGACGGAGGGTCCGCCGGCTTGTGGGTGTGAAGCCCTGCCGAAGGTGGATGCAGGGTCTGCCGGCTGTCAAGCGCGAGGTGTCACGGGGCGCGGACGGAAGGTCTGCCGGCTTGTGGGTGTGAAGCCCTGCCGAAGGAGGACACAGGGTCCGCCGGCTGGCGAGCGCGAGGCGTCGCCGGGCACGGATGGAGGGTCCGCCGGCTTGTGGGCGTGGAGCGCTGCCGAAGGCTGACACGGGGTCCGCCGACTGTCGAGTGCGAGGCGCCGCCGAGCACGGATGGAGGGTCCGCCGGCTTGTAGGCGTGAAGCCCTGCCGAAGGCTGATGCGGGGTCCGCTGGCTGTCGAGTGCGCGGCGCCGCCAAGCGAGGGCGGAGGATCTACCGGCATGTGGGCGTCTTGTGGGCATGGAGCCCTGCCGAAGGTGGACGCGGGATCCGCCGGCTGTCCAGTGCGAGGCGCCGCCGGGCGCGGACGGAGGGTCTGCCGGCTTGTGGGCGTGAAGCCCTACCGAAGGTGGACGCGGGATCTGCCGGCTATCGAGGGCGAGGCGCCGCCGGGCACGGACGGAGGGTCCGCCTGCTTGTGGGCGTGGAGCCCTGCCGAAGGCGGACGCGGGGTTCGTCGGCTTGTGGGCGTGGAGCCCTGCCAAAGGCGGATCCGGGGTCCGCTGGCTATCAAGCGCGAGGTGTCACGGGGCGCGGACGGAGGGTCCGCCGGCTTGTGGGTGTGAAGCCCTGCCGAAGGCGGATGCAGGGTCTGCCGGCTATCAAGCGCGAGGCGTCACGGGGCGCGGACGGAAGGTCTGCCGGCTTCTGCGTGTGAAGCCCTGCCGAAGGCGGACACGGGGTCCGCCGGCTGTCGAGCGCGAGGCGTCGCCGGGCACGGATGGAGGGTCCGTCGGCTTGTGGGCATGGAGCGCTGCCGAAGGCTGACATGGGGTCCGTCGACTGTCGAGTGCAAGGCGCCGCCGAGAATGGATGGAGGGTCCGCCGGCTTGTAGGCGTGAAGCCCTACTGAAGGCTGACCCGGGGTCCGCTGGCTGTCGAGTGCGTGACCCGCCAGGCGAGGACGGAGGATCTACCGGCATGTGGGCGTCCAGCCCTGCCGAAGGCGGATGCGGGGTCTGCCGGCTGTCGAGCGCGAGGCGTCGCCGGGCACGGACGGAGGGTCCGCCGGCTTGTGGGCGTGGAGCCCTGCCGAAGGCGGACGCGGGATCCGTCGGCTGTCAAGCGCGAGGCACCGCCGAGCACGGATGGAGGGTCCGCCGGCTTGTGTGCGTGAAGCCCTGCCGAAGGTGGACGCGGGATCCGCTGGCTGTCGAGTGCGAGGCGCCGAGGGTCCGCCGGCTTGTGGGCGTGAAACCCTGCCGAAGTTGGACGCGAGATACGCCGGCTGTCGAGCGCGAGGATCCGCCGGGCGCGGACGGACGGTCCGCCGACTTGTGGGCGTGAAGCCCTGCCGAAGGCGGACGCGGGGTCCGCCGGCTTTTGGGCGTGGAGCCTTGCCGAAGGTGGATGCGGGCTCCGCCGGTTGTCGAGCGCGAGGCGTCGCCGGGCGCGGACGGAGGGTCCGCCGGCTTGTGGGCATGAAGCCCTGTCGAAGACGGACGCGGGGTCCGCTAGCTGTCGAGCGCGATGTGCCGCCGGGCATGGACGGAGGGTCTGCCGGCTTGTGGGCGTGGAGCGCTGCCGAAGGCTGACGGGTGTCCGCCGGCTGTCGAGTGCAAGGCGCCGCCAAGGCGCGGACGGGGGGTCTTCCGGCTTGTGGGCATGGAGCGCTGCCGAAGGCTGACGCGGGGTCCGCCGGCTGTCGAGTGCGAGGCGTCGCCGGGCACGGAAGGAGGGTCCACCGGTTGTCAAGCGCGAGGCGTCATGGGGCGCGGACGGAAGGTCTGCCGGCTTGTGGGTGTGCAACCCTACCGAAGGCGGACACGGGGTCCGTCGGCTGTCGAGCGCAAGGCGTTGCCGGACACGGATGGAGGGTCTGCCGGCTTGTGGGCGTGGAGCGCTGCCGAAGGCTGACACGGGGTCTGCCGACTGTCGAGTGCGAGGCGCCACCGAGCACGGACGAAGGGTCCGCCGGCTTGTACGCATGAAGCCCTGCCGAAGGTGGACGCGGGATCCGCCGTCTATTGAGCGCGAGGCGCCACCGGGCATGAACGGAGGGTCCGCCGGCTTGTGGGCGTGGAGCGCTGCCGAAGGCTGACGCGGGGTCCGCCGGCAATCGAGTGCGAGGCGCCTCCAGGCGCGGACGGAGGATCTGTCGGCATGTGGGCGTGGAGCCCTACCGAAGGCGGATGCGGGGTCCACCGGCTGTCGAGCGCGAGGCATCGCCGGGCACGGACGGAGGGTACGCCAGCTTGTGGGCGTGGAGCCCTGCCGAAGGCGGACGCGGGAAACACCGGCTGTCGAGCGCGAGGCGTCGGCGGGCACGGACGGAGGGTCCGCCGGCTTGTGGGCGTGAAGCCCTGCCGAAGGTGGACGCGGGATCCGCCAGCTTTCGATCGCGAGGCGCCGTTGGGCGCGGACGGAGGGTCCGCCGACTTGTGGGCGTGAAGCCCTTCGGAAGCCGGACACGGAGTCCGCTGACTTGTGGGCGTGGAGCCCTGCTGAAGGCGGATGTTGGCTCCACCGGCTGTCGAGCGCGAGGCGTCGCCGGGCGCGGACGGAGGGTCCGCCAGCTTGTGGGTGTGAAGCCCTGCCGAAGGCGGACGCGGGGTCCGCTGGCTATCGAGCGCGAGGCGCCACCGGGCACGGACGGAGGGTCCGCCAGCTTGTGGGCGTGGAGCGCTGGCGAAGGCTGACGCGGGGTCCACCGGCTTTCGAGCGCGAGGCGTCGCCGGGCGCGGACGGAGGGTCCGCCAGCTTGTGGGCATGAAGCCCTGCCGAAGGAGAACGCGGGGTCCGCTGGCTATCGAGCGCGAGGCGCCACCGGGCACGGACAAAGGGTCCGTCGGCTTGTGGGCGTGGAGCGCTGCCGAAGGCTGACGCGGGGTCCGCCGGCTGTCGAGTGCGAGGCGCCGTCGGGCACGGACGGAGTGTCCGCCGGCTTGTGGGCGTGGAGCCCTGCCGAAGGCGGACGCGGGATCCGCCGGCTGTTGAGCGCGAGGCGCCGCCGAGCACGGACGGAGGGTCCGCCGGCTCGTGGGCGTGAAGCCCTGCCGAAGGTGGACGCGGGATCCGCCGGCTGTCGAGCGCGAGGATACGCCAGGCGCGGACGGACGGTCCGCCGGCTTGTGGGCTTGAAGCCCTGTCGAAGGTGGACGCGGGGTCCGCCGACTTTTGGGCGTGGAGCCCTGCCGAAGGCGGATGCGGGCTCCGCCAGTTGTCGAGCGCGAGGCGTCGCCGGGTACGGACGGAGGGTCCGTCGGCTTGTGGGCGTGAAGCCCTGTCGAAGGTGGACGCGGGGTCCGCCGGCTGTCAAGTGCGAGGCGCCACCGGGCACGGACGGAGGGTCTGCCGGCTTGTGGGCGTGAAGCCCTACCGAAGGTGGACGCGGGATCCGCCGGCTATCGAGTGTGAGGCGCCGCCGGGCACGGACGGAGGGTCCGCCGGCTTGTGGGCGCGGAGCCCTGCCGAAGGCGGACGCGGGGTCCGCCGGCTTGTGGGCGTGGACCCCTGCCAAAGGCGGATGCGGGGTACGCCGGCTGTCAAGCGCGAGGCGTCACGGGGTGCGGACGGAGGGTCCGCCGGCTTGTGGGTGTGAAGCCCTGCCGAAGGTGGATGCAGGGTCTGCCGGCTGTCAAGCGCGAGGTGTCACGGGGCGCGGACGGAAGGTCTGCCGGCTTGTGGGTGTGAAGCCCTGCCGAAGGAGGACACAGGGTCCGCCGGCTGGCGAGCGCGAGGCGTCGCCGGGCACGGATGGAGGGTCCGCCGGCTTGTGGGCGTGGAGCGCTGCCGAAGGCTGACACGGGGTCCACCGACTGTCGAGTGCGAGGCGCCGCCGAGCACGGATGGAGGGTCCGCCGGCTTGTAGGCGTGAAGCCCTGCCGAAGGCTGATGCGGGGTCCGCTGGCTGTCGAGTGCGCGGCGCCGCCAAGCGAGGGCGGAGGATCTACCGGCATGTGGGCGTCTTGTGGGCATGGAGCCCTGCCGAAGGTGGACGCGGGATCCGCCGGCTGTCCAGTGCGAGGCGCCGCCGGGCGCGGACGGAGGGTCCGCCGGCTTGTGGGCATGAAGCCCTGCCGAAGGAGGACGCGGGGTCCGCCGGCTTGTCAGCGTGGAACCCTACCGAAGGCGGATGCGGGGTCTGCCGGCTATCGAGGGCGAGGCCCCGCCGGGCACGGATGGAGGGTCCGCCGGCTTGTGGTCGTGGAGCGCTGCCGAAGGCTGACGCGTGGTTCGCCAGCTGTCGACTGCGAGCGCCGCCGAGCACAGACGGAGGATCCGCCGGCTGTCACCCGCGAGGCGCCACAGAGTACAGATGGATGGTCCGCCGGCTCGTGGGCGTGAAGCCCTCCTTAAGGAGGACGTGGGATCCGCCGGCTGTCGAGCGCGAAACGCCGCCGGGTACGGACGGAGGGTCAGCCGGCTTGTGGGCATGAAGCCCTGCCGAAGGTGGACATGGGATCCGCCGGCTATCGAGTGCGAGGCGCCGCCGGGCACGGACGGAGGGTCCGCCGGCTTGTGGGCATGAAGCCCTGCCGAAGGCGGACCCTGGGTCCGTCGGCTTGTGGGCATGGAGCCTTGCCGAAGGCGGATGCGGGGTCCGCCGGCTGTCGAGCGCGAGGCGTCATTGGGCGTGTACGGAGGGTCCGACGGCTTGTGGGCATGAAGCCCTGTCGAAGGCGGACGCAGGGTCCGCTGGCTCTCGAGCACGAGGGGCCGCCGGGCACGGACGGAGGGTCTGCCGGCTTGTGGGCATGAAGCACTCCCGAAGGCTGACGCGGGGTCCGCCGGCTGTCGAGTGCGAGGCGCCGCAAGGCGCGGATGGAGGGTCTGCCGGCTTGTGGGCATGGAGCCCTACCGAAGGCTGACGCGGAGTCCGTTCGCTGTCGAGTGCGAGGCGCCGCCAGGCGCGGACGGAGGGTCTGCCGGCTTGTGGGCCTGGATCCCTGCCGAAGGCGGACGCGGGGTACGCCGGCTGTCAAGCGCCAGGCGTCGCCGGGCACGGACATAGGTCCGCCGGATTGTGGGCGTGGAGCATTGCCGAAGGCGGACGCGGGATCCGCTAGCTGTCGAGTGCGAGGTGCCGCTGGGCACGGACGGAGGGTTTGCCGGCTTGTGGGCGTGATGCCTTGCCGAAGGTGGACGCGGGATCTGCCGGCTGTCCAGTGCGAGGCGCCACCGCGCGCGGACGGAGGGTCCGCCAGCTTGTGGGCATGAAGCCGTGCCGAAGGCGGACGCGGGGTCTACGGGCTTGTGGGCGTGGAGCACTGCCGAAGCCTGACGCCAGGTCCGCCGGCTATCAAGTGCGAGGCGCCGCAAGGCGCGGACGGAGGGCCTGCCGGCTTGTGGGCATGGAGCCCTGCCGAAAGCTGACGCGGAGTCCGCTGGCTGTCGAGTGCGAGGCGCCGCCATGCGCGGACGGAGGGTCTGCCGGCTTGGGGGCCTGGATCCATGCCGAAGGCGGACGAGGGGTCCGCCGTCTTTCGAGCGCCAGGCGTCGCCGGGCACGGACGGAGGGTCCGACGGCTTGTGGGCGTGGAGCCCTACCAAATTCGGACGCGAGATCCGCCAGCTATCGAGCGCGAGGTGCCGCCGGGCACGGACGGAGGGTCTGCCGGCTTGTGGGCGTGATGCCCTGCCGAAGGTGGACGCGGGATCTGCCGGCTGTCCAGTGCGAGGCGCCACCGGGCGCGGACGGAGGGTCCGCCAGCTTGTGGGCATGAAGCCGTGCCGAAGGCGGACGCGGGGTCTACGGGCTTGTGGGCGTGGAGCACTGCCGAAGGCTGACGCCAGGTCCGCCGGCTATCGAGTGCGAGGAGCCGCAAGGCGCGGACGGAGGGCCTGCCGGCTTGTGGGCATGGAGCCCTGCCGAAAGCTGACGCAGAGTCCGCTGGCTGTCGAGTGCGAGGCGCCGCCATGCGCGGACGGAGGGTCTGCCGGCTTATGGGCCTGGATCCCTGCCGAAGGCGGACGAGGGGTCCGCCGTCTTTCAAGCGCCAGGCGTCGCCGGGCACGGACGGAGGGTCCGACGGCTTGTGGGCGTGGAGCCCTACCAAATTCGGACGCGGGATCCGCCAGCTATCGAGCGCGAGGTGCCGCCGGGCACGGACGGAGGGTCCGCCGGCTTGTGGGCGTGAAGCACTGCCGAAGATGGACGCGGGATCCGCGGGCTGTCGAGCAGGAGGAGCCGTCCGGCGCAGACGGACGGTCCGCCGGCTTGTGGGCGTGAAGCCCTGCCGAAGGCGGACGCGGGGTCCGCCGGCTTTTGGGCGTGGAGCCCTGCTGAAGGCGGATGCGGGCTCCGCCGGTTGTCGAGCGCGGGGCGTCGCCGGGCGCGGACGGAGGGTCCACCGGCTTGTGGGCATGAAGCCCTGTCGAAGGCGGACGCGGGGTCCGCTAGCTGTCGAGCGCGATGCGCCGCTGGGCATGGACGGAGGGTCTGCCGGCTTGTGGGCGTGGAGCGCTGCCGAAGGCTGACGGGTGTCCGCCGGCTGTCGAGTGCAAGGCGCCGCCAAGGCGCGGACGGGGGGTCTTCCGGCTTGTGGGCATGGAGCGCTGCCGAAGGCTGACGCGGGGTCCGCCGGCTGTCGAGTGCGAGGCGTCGCCGGGCACGGAAGGAGGGTCCACCGGTTGTCAAGCGCGAGGCGTCATGGGGCGCGGACGGAACGTCTGTCGGCTTGTGGGTGTGCAACCCTACCAAAAGCGGACACGGGGTCCGTCGGCTGTCGAGTGCGAGGCGTCGCCAGGCACGGATGGAGGGTCTGCCGGCTTGTGGGCGTGGAGCGCTACCGAAGGCTGACACGGGGTCTGCCGACTGTCGAGTGCGAGGCGCCACCAAGCACGGACGGAGGGTCCGCCGGCTTGTACGCGTGAAGCCCTGCCGAAGGTGGACGCGGGATCCGCCGTCTATTGAGCGCGAGGCGCCACCGGGCATGGACGGAGGGTCCGCCGGCTTGTGGGCGTGGAGCCCTGCCGAAGGCGGACGCGGGAAACACCGGCTGTCGAGCGCGAGGCGTCAGCGGGCACGGACGGAGGGTCCGCCGGCTTGTGGGCGTGAAGCCCTGCCGAAGGTGGACGCGGGATCCGCCGGCTTTCGATCGCGAGGCGCCGTCGGGCGCGGACGGAGGGTCCGCCTACTTGTGGGCGTGAAGCCCTTCGGAAGCCGGACGCGGAGTCCGCTGGCTTGTGGGCGTGGAGCCCTGCTGAAGGCGGATGTTGGCTACGCCGGCTGTCGAGCGCGAGGCGTCGCCGGGCGCGGACGGAGGGTCTGCCAGCTTGTGGGCGTGAAGCCCTGCCGAAGGCGGATGCGGGGTCCGCTGGCTATCGAGCGCGAGGTGCCACCGGGCACGGACGGAGGGTCCGCCAGCTTGTGGGCGTGGAGCGCTGGCGAAGGCTGACGCGGGGTCCACCGGCTGTCGAGCGTGAGGCGTCGCCGCGCGCGGACGGAGGGTCCGCCAGCTTGTGGGCATGAAGCCCTGCCGAAGGAGAACGCGGGGTCCGCTGGCTATCGAGCGCGAGGCGCCACCGGGCACGGACAAAGGGTCCGTCGGCTTGTGGGCGTGGAGCGCTGCCGAAGGCTGACGCGGGGTCCGCCGGCTGTCGAGTGTGAGGCGCCGCCGAGCACGGACGGAGGGTCCGCCGGCTTGTGGGCATGCAGCCCTGCCGAAGGTGTACGCGGGATCCGCCGTCTATTGAGCGCGAGGCGCCGCCGGGCATGGACGGAGGGTCCGCCAGCTTATGGGCGTGGAGCGCTGCCGAAGGCTGACGCGTGGTCCGCCGGCTGTATAGTCCGAGGCGCCGCCAGGCGCGGATGGAGGATATGCCGGCATGTGGGCGTGGAGCCCTGCCAAAGGCGGATGCGGGGTCCACCGGATATCAAGCGCGATGCGTCGTCGGGCACGGACGGAGTGTCCGCCGGCTTGTGGGCGTGGAGCCCTGCCGAAGGCGGACGCGGGATCCGTCGGCTGTCGAGCGCGAGGCGCCGCCGAGCACGGACGGAGGGTCCGCCGGCTTGTGGGCGTGAAGCCCTGCCGAAGGTGGACGCGGGATCCGCCGGCTGTCGAGCGCGAGGATATGCCAGGCGCGGACGGACGGTCCGCCGGCTTGTGGGCTTGAAGCCTTGTCGAAGGTGGACGCGGGGTCCGCCGACTTTTGGGCGTGGAGCCCTGCCGAAGGCGGATGCGGGCTCCGCCAGTTGTCGAGCGCGAGGCGTCGCCGGGTACGGACGGAGGGTCCGTCGGCTTGTCGGCGTGAAGCCCTGTCGAAGGTGGACGCGGGGTCCGCCGGCTGTCAAGGGTGAGGCGCCACCGGGCACGGACGGAGGGTCTGCCGGCTTGTGGGTGTGAAGCCCTACCGAAGGTGGACGCGGGATCCGCCGGCTATCGAGTGTGAGGCGCCGCCGGGCACGGACGGAGGGTCCGCCGGCTTGTGGGCGTGGAGCCCTGCCGAAGGCGGACGCGGGGTCCGCCGGCTTGTGGGCGTGGACCCCTGCCAAAGGCGGATGCGGGGTACGCCGGCTGTCAAGCGCGAGGCGTCACGGGGCGCGGACGGAGGGTCCGCCGGCTTGTGGGTGTGAAGCCCTGCCGAAGGTGGATGCAGGGTCTGCCGGCTGTCAAGCGCGAGGTGTCACGGGGCGCGGATGGAAGGTCTGCCGGCTTGTGGGTGCGAAGCCCTGCCGAAGGAGGACACGGGGTCCGCCGGCTATCGAGCGCGAGGCGTCGCCGGGCACGGATGGAGGGTCCGCCGGCTTGTGGGCGTGGAGCGCTGCCGAAGGCTGACACGGGGTCCGCCGACTGTCGAGTGCGAGGCGCCGCCGAGCACGAATGGAGGGTCCGCCGGCTTGTAGGCGTGAAGCCCTGCCGAAGGCTGACGCGGGGTCCGCTGGCTGTCGAGTGCGCGGCGCCGCCAGGCGAGGGCGGAGGATCTACCGGCATGTGGGCGTCTTGTGGGCATGGAGCCCTGCCGAAGGTGGACGCGGGATCCGCCGGCTGTCCAGTGCGAGGCGCCGCCGGGCGCGGACGGAGGGTCCGCCGGCTTGTGGGCATGAAGCCCTACCGAAGGAGGACGCGGGGTCCGCCGGCTTGTCAGCGTGGAACCCTACCGAAGGCGGATGCGGGGTCTGCCGGCTATCGAGCGCGAGGCCCCACCGGGCACGGATGGAGGGTCCGCCGGCTTGTGGTCGTGGAGCGCTGCCGAAGGCTGACGCGTGGTTCGCCAGCTGTCGACCGCGAGCGCCGCCGAGCACATACGGAGGATTCGCCGGCTGTCACCCGCGAGGCGCCACAGAGTACAGATGGATGGTCCGCCGGCTCGTGGGCGTGAAGCCCTCCTTAAGGAGGACGTGGGATCCGCCGGCTGTCGAGCGGGAGACGCCGCCGGGTACGGACGAAGGGTCACCCGGCTTGTGGGCATGAAGCCCTGCCGAAGGTGGACATGGGATCCGCCGGCTATCGAGTGTGAGGCGCCGCCGGGCACGGACGGAGGGTCCGCCGGCTTGTGGGCATGAAGCCCTGCCGAAGGCGGACGCTGGGTCCGTCGGCTTGTGGGCGTGGAGCCTTGCCGAAGGCGGATGCGGGGTCCGCCGGCTATCGAGCGCGAGGCGTCATCTGGCGCGTACGGAGGGTCCGACGGCTTGTGGGCATGAAGCCCTGTTGAAGGCGGACGCGGGGTCCGCTGGCTCTCGAGCGCGAGGGGCCGCCGGGCACGGACGGAGGGTCTGCCGGCTTGTGGGCATGAAGCACTGGCGAAGGCTGACGCGGGGTCCGCCGGCTGTCGAGTGCGAGGCGCCGCAAGGCGCGGATGGAGGGTCTGCCGGCTTGTGGGCATGGAGCCCTACCGAAGGCTGACGCGGAGTCCGTTCGCTGTCGAGTGCGAGGCGCCGCCAGGCGCGGACGGAGGGTCTGCCGGCTTGTGGGCCTGGATCCCTGCCGAAGGCGGACGCGGGGTACGCCGGCTGTCAAGCGCCAGGCGTCGCCGGGCACAGACGTAGGTCCGCCGGATTGTGGGCGTGGAGCCTTGCCGAAGGCGGACGCGGGATCCGCTAGCTGTCGAGTGCGAGGTGCCGTCGGGCACGGACGGAGGGTCTGCCGGCTTGTGGGCGTGATGCCCTGCCGAAGGTGGACGCGGGATCTGCCGGCTGTCCAGTGCGAGGCGCCACCGGGCGCGGACGGAGGGTCCGCCAGCCTGTGGGCATGAAGCCGTGCCGAAGGCGGACGCGGGGTCTACGGGCTTGTGGGCGTGGAGCACTGCCGAAGGCTGACGCCAGGTCCGCCGGCTATCGAGTGCGAGGCGCCGCAAGGCGCGGACGGAGGGCCTGCCGGCTTGTGGGCATGGAGCCCTGCCGAAAGCTGACGCGGAGTCCGCTAGCTATCGAGTGCGAGGCGCCGCCATGCGCGGACAGAGGGTCTGCCGGCTTGTGGGCCTGGATCCCTGCCGAAGGCGGACGAGGGGTCCGCCGTCTTTCGAGCGCCAGGCGTCGCCGGGCACGGACGGAGGGTCCGACGGCTTGTGGGCGTGGAGCCCTACCAAATTCGGACGCGGGATCCGCCAGCTATCGAGCGCGAGGTGCCGCCGGGCACGGACGGAGGGTCCGCCGGCTTGTGGGCGTGAAGCACTGCCGAAGATGGACGCGGGATCCGCCGGCTGTCGAGGGGGAGGAGCCGTCGGGCGCAGACGGACGGTCCGCCGGCTTGTGGGCGTGAAGCCCTGCCGAAGGTGGACGCGGGGTCCGCTGGCTTTTGGGCGTGGAGCCCTGCCGAAGGAGGAGGCGGGCTCCGCCGGTTGTCGAGCGCGAGGCGTCGCCGGGCGCGGACGGAGGGTCCGCCGGCTTGTGGGCGTGAAGCCCTGTTGCAGGTGGACGCGGGGGTCCGCTGGCTGTCGAGCGCGAGGTGCCGTCGGGCACGGACGGAGGGTCTGCCGGCTTATGGGCGTGGAGCACTGCCGAAGGCTGAGGCGGGTCCGCCTGCTGTCGAGTGCGAGGCGCCGCAAGGCGCGGACGGAGGGTCTGCCGGCTTTTGGGCATGGAGCCCTGCCGAAGGCTGACGCGGAGTCCGCTGGCTGTCGAGTGCGAGGCGCCGCCAGGTGCGGACAGAGGGTCTGCCGGCTTGTGGGCATGGATCCCTGCCGAAGGCGGACGCGGGGTCCGCCGGCTGTCTAGCGCCAAGCATCGCCGGGCACGGACGGAGGGTCCGCCGGCTTGTGGGCGTGAAGCCCTGTCGAAGGTGGACGCGGGGGTCCGCTGGCTGTCGAGCGCGAGGTGCCGCCGGGCACGGACGGAAGGTCTGCCGGCTTATGGGCGTGGAGCACTGCCGAAGGCTGAGGTTGGTCCGCCGGCTGTCGAGTGCGAGGCGCCGCAAGGCGCGGACGGAGGGTCTGCCGGCTTTTGGGCATGGAGCCCTGCCGAAGGCTGACGCGGAGTCCGCTGGCTGTCGAGTGCGAGGCGCCGCCAGGTGCGGACAGAGGGTCTGCCGGCTTGTGGGCATGGATCCCTGCCGAAGGCGGACGCGGGGTCCGCCGGCTGTCTAGCGCCAAGCATCGCCGGGCACGGACGGAGGGTCCGCCGGCTTGTGGGCGTGGATCCTTGCTGAAGGCGGACGCGGTATCCGCCAGTTGTCGAGCGCGAGGTGCCGCCGGGCACGGACGGAGGGTCCGCCGGCTTGTGGGCGTGAAGCCCTGCCGAAGGTGGACGCGGGATCCGCCGGCTGACCAGTGCGAGGCGCCGTCGGGCGCGGATGGAGGGTCTGCCGCCTTGTGGGCATGAAGCCCTGCCGAAGGTGGACGCGAGGTCGGCCAGCTTGTCAGCGTGGGGCCCTGCCGAAGGCGGATGCGGGGTCTACCGGCTATCGAGCGCGAGGCGTCTCCGGGCGTGGACGGAGGGTCCGCCGGCTTGTGGGCGTGAAGCCCTGCCGAAGGTGGACGTGGGGTCCGCTGGCTGTCGAGCGCGAGGCGCCGCCGGGCACGGATGGAGGGTCTGCCGGGCACGGATGGCGGGTCCGCCGACTTGTGGTCGTGGAGCGCTGCCGAAGGATGACGCAGGGTCCGCTGGCTGTCGAGTGTGAGGCGCCGCCAGGCGCGGACGGAGGGTCTGCCTGCTTGTGGGCGTGGAGCCCTGCCGAAGGCTGACGCGGGGTCCGCCGGCTGTCGAGTGCGAGGCACCGCAAGGCGCGGATGGAGGGTCTGCCGGCTTGTGGGCATGGAGCCCTACCGAAGGCTGACGCGGAGTCCGCTGGCTGTCGAGTGCGAGGCGCCGCCAGGCGCGGACGGAGGGTCTGCCGGCTTGTGGGCCTGGATCCCTGCCGAAGGCCGACGCGGTGTACGCCGGCTGTCGAGCGCCAGGCGTCGCCGGGCACGGACGTAGGTCCGCCGGATTGTGGGCGTGGAGCCTTGCCGAAGGCGGACGCGGTATCCGCTAGCTGTCGAGTGCGAGGTGCCGCCGGGCATGGACGGAGGGTCTGCCGGCTTGTGGGCGTGATGCCCTGTCGAAGGTGGACGCGGGATCTGCCGGCTGTCCAGTGCGAGACGCCGCCGGGCGCGGACGAAGGGTCCGCCAGCTTGTGGGCATGAAGCCGTGCCGAAGGCGGACGCGGGGTCTACGGGTTTGTGGGCGTCGAGCACTGCCGAAGGCTGACGCCAGGTCCGCCGGGTATCGAGTGCGAGACGCCGAAAGGCGCGGACGGAGGGCCTGCCGGCTTGTGGGCATGGAGCCCTGCCGAAAGCTGACGCGGCGTCCGCTGGCTGTCGAGTGCGAGGCGCCGCCATGCGCGGACGGAGGGTCTGCCGGCTTGTGGGCCTGGATCCCTGCCGAAGGCGGACGAGGGGTCCGCCGTCTTTCGAGCGCCAGGCATCGCCGGGCACGGACGGAGGGTCCGACGGCTTGTGGGCGTGGAGCCCTACCAAATTCGGACGCGGGATCCGCCAGCTATCGAGCGCGAGGTGCCGCCGGGCACGGACGGAGGGTCCGCCGGCTTGTGGGCGTGAAGCACTGCCGAAGATGGACGCGGGATCCGCCGGCTGTCGAGCGGGAGGAGCCGTCGGGCGCAGACGGACGGTCCGCCGGCTTGTGGGCGTGAAGCCCTGCCGAAGGTGGACGCGGGGTCCGCTGGCTTTTGGGCGTGGAGCCCTGCCGAAGGCGGAGGCGGGCTCCGCCGGTTGTCGAGCGCGAGGCGTCGCCGGGCACGGACGGAGGGTCCGCCGGCTTGTGGGCGTGAAGCCCTGTCGAAGGTGGACGCGGGGGTCCGCTGGCTGTCGAGCGCGAGGTGCCGCCGGGCACGGACGGAGGGTCTGCCGGCTTATGGGCGTGGAGCACTGCCGAAGGCTGAGGCGGGTCCGCCGGCTGTCGAGTGCGAGGCGCCGCAAGGCGCGGACGGAGGGTCTGCCGGCTTTTGGGCATGGAGCCCTGCCGAAGGCTGACGCGGAGTCCGCTGACTGTCGAGTGCGAGGCACCGCCAGGCGCGGACAGAGGGTCTGCCGGCTTGTGGGTATGGATCCCTGCCGAAGGCGGACGCGGGGTCCGCCGGCTGTCTAGCGCCAGGCGTCGCCGGGCACGGACGGAGGGTCCGCCGGCTTGTGGGCGTGGATCCTTGCTGAAGGCGGACGCGGGATCCGCCAGCTGTCGAGCGCGAGGTGCCGCCGGGCACGGACGGAGGGTCCGCCGGCTTGTGGGCGTGAAGCCCTGCCGAAGGTGGACGCGGGATCCTTCGGCTGTCCAGTGCGAGGCGCCCCCGGGCGCGAACGGAGGGTCCGCCGCCTTGTGGGCATGAAGCCCTGCTGAAGCTGGACGCGAGGTCCACCAGCTTGTCAGCGTGGAGCCCTGCCGAAGGCGGATGCGGGGTCCGCCGGCTATCGAGCGCGAGGCGTCTCCGGGCATGGACGGAGGGTCCGCCGGCTTGTGGGCGTGAAGCCCTGCCGAAGGTGGACGTGGGGTCCGCTGGCTGTCGAGCGCGAGGCGCCGCCGGGCACGGATGGAGGGTCTGCCGGGCACGGATGGCGGGTCCGCCGGCTTGTGGTCGTGGAGCGCTGCCGAAGGATGACGCGGGGTCCGCTGGCTGTCGAGTGTGCGGCGCCGCCAGGCGCGGACGGAGGGTCTGCCTGCTTGTGGGCGTGGAGCCCTGCCGAAGGCGGACGCAGGGTCCGCCGGCTGTCGAGCGCGAGGCGTCGCCGGGCGCGGATGGAGGGTCCGTTGGCTTGTGGGCGTGAACGGAGGGTCTGCCGGCTTGTGGGCATGGAGCCCTACCGAAGGTGCATGCGAGGTCCGCCTGCTGTTGAGTGCGAGGCGTCGCCGGGCGCGGATGGAGGGTCCGTTGGCTTGTGGGCGTGAAGCCCTGCCGAAGGCTGACGCGGGATCCGCCGGCTGTCGAGGGCGAGGCGCCGCCGAGCAGTAACGGAGGGTCCGCCGGCTTGTGGGCGTGAAGCCCTGCCGAAGGTGGACGCGGGATCTGCCGTCTGTTGAGCGCGAGGCGCCGCCGGGCATGGACGGAGGGTCCACCGGCTTGTGGGCATGGAGCGCTACCGAAGGCTCACGCGGGGTCCGTCGGCGGTCGATTGTGAGGCGCCTCCAGGCGTGGACGGAGGATCTGCCGGCAATTGGGCGTGGAGCCCTGCCGATGGCGGATGCGGGGTCCGCCGGCTGTCGAGCGCGAGGCGTCGCCGGGCACGGACGGAGGGTCCACCGGCTTGTCGGCTTGGAGCCCTGCCAAAGGCGAACGCGGGATCCGCCGGCTATCGAGCGCGAGGCACTGCCGAGCACGGACGGAGGGTCCGCCGGCTCGTGGGCGTGAAGCCCTTCTGAAGGCGGACGTGGAATCCGCCGGCTGTCGAGCGCGAAGCGCCGCCGGGTACGGACGGAGGGTCTACCGTCTTGTGGGCGTGAATCCCTGCCAAAGGTGGACATGGGATCCACCGTCTGTCGAGTGCGAGGCGCCGCCGGGCACGGACGAAGGGTCCGCCGGCTTGTGGGCGTGAAGCCCTGCCGAAGGCGGACGCGGGGTCCGTCGGCTTGTGGGCGTGGAGCCTTGCCGAAGGCGGACGCGGGGTCCGCTGGCTATCGAGCGCGAGGGGCCGCCGGACACGGACGGAGGGTCTGCCAGCTTGTGGGCATGGAGCACTGCCGAAGGCTGACGCGGGGTCCGCTGGCTGTCGAGAGCGAGGCGCCGCAAGGCGCGGACGGAGGGTCTGCCGCTTGTGGGCATGGAGCCCTACCGAAGGCTGACGCGGAGTCCGCTGGCTGTCGAGTGCGAGGCACCGCCAGGCGCGGATGGAGGGTCTGCTGGCTTGTGGGCCTGGATCCCTGCCGAAGGCGGACGCGGGGTCCGACGGCTGTCGAGCGCCAGGCGTCGTTGGGCACGGACGGAAGGTCCGCCGGCTTCTGGGCGTGGAGCCCTGCCGAAGGTGGACGCGGGATCCGCCGGATGTCCAGTGCGAGGCGCCGCCAGGCACAGACGGAGGGCCCGCCGGCTTGTGGGCATGAAGCCCTGCCGAAGGCGGACGCGGGGTCTACGGGCTTGTGGGCATGGAGCACTGCCGAAGGCTGACACGGGGTCCGCCGGCTATCGAGTGCGAGGCGCCGCAAGGCGCGGACGGAGTGTCTGCCGGCTTGTGGGCATGGAGCCCTGCCGAAGGCTGACGCGGAGTCCGAGGGCTATCGAGTGCGAGGCGCCGCCAGGCGAGGACGGAGGGTCTGCCGGCTTGTGGGCCTGGATCCCTGCCGAAGGCGGACGCGGGGTCCGCCGTCTTTCGAGCGCCAGGCGTCGCCGGGCACGGATGGAGGGTCCGCCGGCTTGTCGGCATGAAGCCCTACCGAAGGTGGACGTGGGGTCCGCTGGCTGTCGAGCGCGAGGCGCCGCCGGGCACGGATGGAGGGTCTGCCGGGCACGGATGGCGGGTCCACCGGCTTATGGTCGTGGAGCGCTGCCGAAGGATGATGCGGGGTCCGCTGGCTGTCGAGTGTGAGGCGCCGCCAGGCGCAGATGGAGGGTCTGCCTGCTTGTGGGCGTGGAGCGCTGCCGAAGGCGGACGCAGGGTCCGCCGGCTGTCGAGCGCGAGGCGCCGCCGGGCGTGGACGGAGGGTCCGCCGGCTTGTGGGCATGGAGCCCTACCGAACGTGCATGCGAGGTCCGCCTGCTGTCGAGTGCGAGGCATTGCCGGGCGCGGATGGAGGGTCCGTCAGCTTGTGGGCGTGAAGCCCTGCCGAAGGCTGACGCGGGATCCGCCGGCTGTCGAGGGCGAGGCGCCGCCGAGCACTGACGGAGGGTCCGTCGGCTTGTGGGCGTGAAGCCCTGCCGAAGGTGGACGCGGGATCCGCCGTCTGTTGAGCGCGAGGCGCCGCCGGGCATGGACGGAGGGTCCACCGGCTTGTGGGCGTGGAGCGCTACCGAAGGCTCACGCGGGGTCCGTCGGCGGTCGATTGCGAGGCGCCGCCAGGCGTGGACGGAGGATCTGCCGGCATGTGGGCGTGGAGCCCTGCCGATGGCGCATGCGGGGTCCGCCGGCTGTCGAGCGCGAGGCGTCGCCGGGCACGGACGGAGGGACCACCGGCCTGTCGGCTTGGAGCCCTCCCAAAGGCGGACGCGGGATCCGCCGGCTATCGAGCGCGAGGCACTGCCGAGCACGGACGGAGGGTCCGCCGGCTCGTGGGCGTGAAGCCCTTCTGAAGGCGGACGTGGAATCCGCCGGCTGTCGAGCGCGAAGCGCCACCGGGTACGGACGGTGGGTCTACCGGCTTGTGGGCGTGGAGCCCTGCCAAAGGCGGATGCGGGATCCGCCAGCTGTCGAGCGCGAGGTGCCGCTGTGCACGGACGGAGGGTTCGCCGGCTTGTAGGCGTGAAGCCCTGCCGAAGGTGGACGGAGGGTCCGCCGGCTTGTGGGCATGAAGCCCTGTCGAAGGAGGACGCGGGGGTCCACTGGCTGTCGAGCGCGAGGTGCCGTCGGGCACGGACGGAGGTTCTGCCGGCCTGTGGGCATGGATCACTGCCGAAGGCTAACGCGGGGTCCGCCGGCTGTCGAGTGCGATGTGCCGCAAGGCGCGGACGGAGGGTCTGCCGCTTGTGGGCATGGAGCCCTACCGAAGGCTGACGCGGAGTCCGCTGGCTGTCGAGTGCGAGGCGCCGCCAGGCGCGGACGGAGGGTCTGCAGGCTTGTGGGCCTGGATCCCTGCCGAAGGCGGATGTGGGGTCCGCCGGCTGTCGAGCGCCAGGCGTCGTTGGGCACGGACGGAGGGTCCGCCGGCTTGTGGGCGTGGAGCCCTGCCGAAGGCGGACGCGGGATCCGCCAGCTGTCGAGCGCGAGGTGCCGCCGGGCACGGACGGAGGTTCTGCCGGCTTGTGGGCGTGAAGCCCTGCCGAAGGTGGACGCGGGATCCGCCGGCTGTCTAGTGCGAGGCGCCGCCAGGCACGGACGGAGGGCCCGCCGGCTTGTGGGCATGAAGCCCTGCCGAAGGCGGACGCGGGGTCTGCGGGCTTGTGGGCATGGAGCACTGCCGAAGGCTGACACGGGGTCCGCCGGCTATCGAGTGCGAGGCGCCGCAAGGCGCGGACGGAGTGTCTGCCGGCTTGTGGGTATGGAGCCCTGCCGAAGGCTGACGCGGAGTCCGCGGGCTCTCGAGTGCGAGGCGCCGCCAGGCGAGGACGGAGGGTCTGCCGGCTTGTGGGCCTGGATCCCTGCCGAAGGCCGACGTGAGGTCCGCCATCTTTCGAGCGCCAGGCGTCGCCGGGCACGGACGGAGGGTCCGACGGCTTGTGGGCGTGGAGCCCTGCCGAAGGCGGACGCTGGGTCCGCTTGCTGTCGAGCGCGAGGCGCCGCCGGGCCCGGACAGAGGGTCCGCCGGCTTGTAGGCATGGAGCGCTGCCGAAGGCTGACGCGGGGTCCGCCGGCTGTCGAGCACGAGGCACCACGAGGCGCGGACGGAGGGTCTTCCGGCTTGTGGGCGTGGATCCCTGCTGAAGGCGGACGAGGGGTCTGCCGGCTATCGAGCGCGAAGTGCCGCCGGGTACGGACGGAGGGTCCACCGGCTTGTGGGCATGAATCCCTGCCGAAGGTGGACATGGGATCCGCCGGCTGTCGAGTGCGAGGCGCCGCCGAGCACGGACGGAGGGTCCGCCCGCTTGTGGGCGTGAAGCCCTGCCGAAGGCGGACGCGGGGTCCACCGGCTAGTGGGCGTGGAGCCTTGCGAAGGCGGATGCGGGGTCAGCCGGCTGTCGAGCGCGAGGCGTTGTTGGGTGCGTACGGAGGGTCCGTCGGCTTGTGGGGATGGATCCCTGCTGAAGGCGGACGCGGGGTCTGCCGGCTGTCTAGCGCCAGGCGTCGCCGGGCACGGACGGAGGGTCCGCCGGCTTGTGGGCGTGGATCCCTGCCGAAGGCGGACGCGGGATCCGCCAGCTGTCGAGCGCGAGGTGCCGCCGGGCACAGACGGAGGGGCCGCCGGCTTGTTGGCGTGAAGCCCTGCCGAAGGTGGACGCGGGATCCGCCGGCTGTCCAGTGCGAGGCGCCGCCGGGCGCGGACGGACGGTCCGCCGCCTTGTGGGCATGAAGCCCTGCCGAAGGTGGACGCGAGGTCCGCCATCTTGTCAGCGTGGAGCCCTGCCGAAGGCGGATGCGGGGTTCGCCGGTTATCGAGCGCGAGGTGTCGCCGGGCGTGGACGGAGGGTCCGCCGGCTTGTGGGTGTGAAGCCCTGCCGTAGGTGGACGTGGGGTCCGCTGGCTGTCGAGCGCGAGGCGCCGCCGGGCACGGATGGAGGGTCCGCCGGGCACGGATGGCGGGTCCGCCGGCTTGTGGTCGTGGAGCGCTGCCGAAGGATGACGCGGGGTCCGCCGGCTGTCGAGTGAGAGGCGCCGCCAGGCGCGGACTGAGGGTCTACCTGCTTGTTGGCGTGGAGCCCTGCCGAAGGCGGACGCAGGGTCCGCCGGCTGTCGAGCGCGAGGCGTCGCCGGACACGGACGGAGGGTCCGCCGGCTTGTGGGCGTGGAGCCCTGCCGAAGGCGGATGCAGGATCCGCCGGCTGACGAGCGCGAGGCGCTGCCGAGCACGGATGGAGGGTCCGCTGGCTTGTGGGCGTGAAGCCCTGCCGAAGGTGGACACGGGATCCGCCGGTTGTCGAGCGCGAGGCGTCGCCGGGCGCGGACGGAGGGTCCGCCGGCTTGTGGGCATGAAGCCCTGCCGAAGGCGGACGCGGGGTCCGCTATCTGTTGAGCGTGAGGCGCCGCCGGTCGTAGACGGAGGGTCCGCCGGCTTGTGGTCGTGGAGCGCTGCCGAAGGATGACGCGGGGTCCGCTGGCTGTCGAGTGTGAGGCGCCGCCAGGCGCGGACTGAGGGTCTGCCTTCTTGTGGGCGTGGAGCCCTGCCGAAGGCGGACGCAGGGTCCGCCGGCTGTCGAGCGCGAGGCGTCGCCGGGCACGGACGGAGGGTCCGCCGGCTTGTGGGCGTGGAGCCCTGCCGAAGGCGGATGCAGGATCCGCCGGCCGACGAGCGCGAGGCGCCGCCGAGCACGGATGGAGGGTCCGCTGGCTTGTGGGCGTGAAGCCCTGCCGAAGGTGGACGCGGGATCCGCCGGTTGTCGAGCGCGAGGCGTCGCCGGGCGCGGACGGAGGGTCTGCCGGCTTGTGGGCATGAAGCCCTGCCGAAGGCGGACGCGGGGTCCGCTATCTGTTAAGCGTGAGGCGCCGCCGGTCGTAGACGGAGGGTCCGTCGACTTGTGGTCGTGGTGCGCTGCCGAAGGATGACGCGGGGTCCGCCGGCTGTCGAGTGTGAGGCGCCGCCAGGCGCGGACTGAGGGTCTGCCTGCTTGTGGGCGTGGAGCCCTGCCGAAGGCGGACGCAGGGTCCGCCGGCTGTCGAGCGCGAGGCGTCGCCGGGCACGGACGGAGGGTTCGCCGGCTTGTGGGCGTGGAGCCCTGTCGAAGGCGGATGCAGGATCCGCCGGCCGACGAGCGCGAGGCGCCGCCGAGCACGGATGGAGGGTCCGCTGGCTTGTGGGCGTGAAGCCCTGCCAAAGGTGGACGCGGGATCCGCCGGTTGTCGAGCGCGAGGCGTTGCCGGGCGCGGACGGAGGGTCCGCCGGCTTGTGGGCATGAAGCCCTGCCGAAGGCGGACGCGGGGTCTGCTATCTGTTGAGCGTGAGGCGCCGCCGGTCGTATACGGAGGGTCCGCCGGCTTGTGGGCGTGGAGCGTTGCTGAAGGCTGACGCGGGGTCCACCGGTTGTCGAGTGCGAGGCGCCAACAGGCGCGGACGGAGGATCTGCTGGCTTGTGGGCGTGGACCGCAGCCGAAGGCTTACGCGGGGTCAGCCAGCTGTCGAGGGCGAGGCGCCGCCGAGCATTGACGGAGGGTCCGCCGGCTTGTGGGCGTGAAGCCCTACCGAAGGTGGACGCGGGATCCGCCGTCTGTAGAGTGCGAGGCGCCGCCGGGCATGGACAGAGGGTCGACCGGCTTGTGGGCGTGGAGCGCTACCGAAGGCAAACGTGGGGTCCGTCGGCGGTCGATTGCGAGGCATGTGGGCGTGGAGCCCTGCCGATGGCGGATGCGGGGTCCGCCGGCTGTCGAGCGCGAGGCGTCGTCGGGCATGGACGGAGGGTCCACCGGCTTGTGGGCTTGGAGCCCTGCGAAAGGCGGACGCGCGATCCGCTGGCTGTCGAGCGCGAGGCACTGTCGAGCACGGACGGAGGGTCCACCGGCTCGTGGGCGTGAAGCCCTTCTGAAGGCGGACGTGGGATTCGCCGGCTGTCGAGCGCGAAGCGCCGCCGGGTACGGACGGAGGGTCCACCAGCTTGTGGGCGTGAAGCCCTGCCGAAGGTGGACATGGGATCCGTCGGCTGTCGAGTGCGCGGCGCCGCCGGGCACGGACGGAGGGTCTGCCGGCTTGTGGGCGTGAAGCCCTGCCGAAGGCGGACGCGGGGTCCGTTGGCTTGTGGGCGTGGAGCCTTGCCGAAGGCGGACGCGAGATCCGCTGGCTGTCGAGCGCGAGGGGCCGCCGGGCACGGACGAAGGGTCTGCCGGCTTGTGGGCATGGAGCACTGCCGAAGGCTGACGCGGGGTCCGCCGGCTGTCGAGCGCCAGGCGTCGTTGGGCACGGACGGAGGGTCCGCCGGCTTGTGGGCATGGAGCCCTGCCGAAGGCGGACGCGGGATCCGCCAGCTGTCGAGCGCGAGGTGCCGCCGGGCACGGACGGAGGGTCTGCCGGCTTGTGGGCGTGCAGCCCTGCCGAAGGTGGACGCGGGATCCGCCGGCTGTCCAGTGCGAGGCGCCGCCAGGCACGGACGGAGGGCCCGCCGGCTTGTGGGCATGAAGCCCTGCCGAAGGCGGACGCGGGGTCTGCGGGCTTGTGGGCATGGAGCACTGCCGAAGGCTGACACGGGGTCCGCCGGCTATCGAGTGCGAGGCGCCACAAGGCGCGGACGGAGTGTCTGCCGGCTTGTGGGCATGGAGCCCTGCCGAAGGCTGACGCGGAGTCCGCGGGCTATCGAGTCGGAGGCGCCGCCAGGCGAGGACGGAGGGTCTGCCGGCTTGTGGGCCTGGATCCCTGCCGAAGGCGGACACGGGGTCCGCCGTCTTTCGAGCGCCAGGCGTCGCCGGGCACGGACGGAGGGTCCGACGGCTTGTGGGCGTGGAGCCCTGCCGAAGGCGGACGCTGGGTCCGCTTGCTGTCGAGCGCGAGGCGCCGCCGGGCGCGGACAGAGGGTCCGCCGGCTTGTAGGCATGGAGCGCTGCCGAAGGCTGACGCGGGGTCCGCCGGCTGTCGAGCACGAGGCGCCACGAGGCGCGGATGGAGGGTCTGCCGGCTTGTGGGCGTGGATCCCTGCTGAAGGCGGACGAGGGGTCCGCCGGCTATCGAGCGCGAAGTGCCACCGGGTACGGACGGAGGGTCCACCGGCTTGTGGGCATGAATCCCTGCCGAAGGTTGACATGGGATCCGCCGGCTGTCGAGTGCGAGGCGCCGCCGAGCACGGACGGAGGGTCCGCCGGCTTGTGGGCGTGAAGCCCTGCCGAAGGCGGACGCGGGGTCCACCGGCTTGTGGGCGTGGAGCCTTGCGAAGGCGGATGCGGGGTCCGCCGGCTATCGAGCGCGAGGCGTTGTTGGGTGCGTACGGAGGGTCCGTCGGCTTGTGGGCATGGATCCCTGCCAAAGGCGGACGCGGGGTCTGCCGGCAGTCTAGCGCCAGGCGTCGCCGGGCATGGACGGAGGGTCCGCCGGCTTGTGGGCGTGGATCCCTGCCGAAGGCGGACGCGGGATCCGCCAGCTGTCGAGCGCGAGGTGCCGCCGGGCACGGACGGAGGGTCCGCCGGCTTGTTGGCGTGAAGCCCTGCCGAAGGTGGACGCGGGATCCGCCGGCTGTCCAGTGCGAGGCGCCGCCGGGCGCGGACGGACGGTCCGCCGCCTTGTGGGCATGAAGCCCTGCCGAAGGTGGACGCGAGGTCCGCCATCTTGTCAGCGTGGAGCCCTGCCGAAGGCGGATGCGGGGTCCGCCGGTTATCGAGCGCGAGGCGTCACTGGGCGTGGACGGAGGGTCCGCCGGCTTGTGGGCATGGAGCCCTGCCAAAGGCTAACGTGGAGTCCGCTGGCTATCGAGTGCGAGGCGCCGCTAGGCGAGGACGGAGGGTCTGCCGGCTTGTGGGCCTGGATCCCTGCCGAAGGCGGACGCGGGGTCCGCCGTCTTACGAGTGCCAGGCGTCGCCGGGCATGGACGGAGGGTCCGATGGCTTGTGGGCGTGGAGCCCTGCCAAAGGCGGACGCGGGATCCGCTAGCTGTCGAGCGCGAGGTGCCGCCGTGCACGGACGGTGGGTCCGCCGGATTGTAGGCGTGAAGCCCTGCCGAAGGTGGACGGAGGGTCCGCCGGCTTGTGGGCATGAAGCCCTGTCGAAGGAGGACGCAGGGGTCCGCTCGCTGTCGAGCGCGAGGTGCCGCCGGGCACGGACGGAGGGTCTGCCGGCTTGTGGGCATGGAGCACTGCCGAAGGCTGACGCGGGGTTCGCCGGCTGTCGAGAGCGATGCGCCGCAAGGCGCGGACGGAGGGTCTGCCGCTTGTGGGCATGGAGCCCTACCGAAGGCTGACGCGGAGTCCGCTGGCTGTCGAGTGCGAGGCGCCGCCAGGCGCGGACGGAGGGTCTGCTGGCTTGTGGGCCTGGATCCCTGCCGAAGGCGGACACGGGGTCCGCCGGCTGTCGAGCACCAGGCGTCGTTGGTCACGGACGGAGGGTCCGCCGGCTTGTGGGCGTGGAGCCCTGCCGAAGGCGGACGCGGGATCCGCCAGCTGTCGAGCGCGAGGTGCCGCCGGGCACGGACGGAGGGTCTACCGGCTTGTGGGCGTGAAGCCCTGCCGAAGGTGGACGCGGGATCCGCCGGCTGTCCAGTGCGAGGCGCCGCCAGGCACGGACGGAGGGCCCGCCGGCTTGTGGGCATGAAGCCCTGCCGAAGGCGGACGCGGGGTCTGCGGGCTTGTGGGCATGGAGCACTGCCGAAGGCTGACACGGGGTCCGCCGGCTATCGAGTGCGAGGCGCCGCAAGGCGCGGATGGAGTGTCTGCCGGCTTGTGGGCATGGAGCCCTGCCGAAGGCTGACGCGGAGTCCGCGGGCTATCGAGTGCGAGGCGCCGCCAGGCGAGGACGGAGGGTCTGCCGGCTTGTGGGCCTGGATCCCTGCCGAAGGCGGACACGGGGTCCGCCGTCTTTCGAGCGCCAGGCGTCGCCGGGCACGGACGGAGGGTCCGACGGCTTGTGGGCGTGGAGCCCTGCCGAAGGCGGACGCTGGGTCCGCTTGCTGTCGAGCGCGAGGCGCCGCCGGGCCTGGACAGAGGGTCCGCCGGCTTGTAGGCATGGAGCGCTGCCGAAGGCTGACGCGGGGTCCGCCGGCTGTTGAGCACGAGGCGCCACGAGGTGCGGATGGAGGGTCTGCCGGCTTGTGGGTGTGGATCCCTGCTGAAGGCGGACGAGGGGTCCGCCGGCTATCGAGCGCGAAGTGCCGCCGGGTACGGACGAAGGGTCCACCGGCTTGTGGGCATGAATCCCTGCCGAAGGTGGACATGGGATCCGCCGGCTGTCGAGTGCGAGGCGCCGCCGAGCACGGACGGAGGGTACGCCGGCTTGTGGGCGTGAAGCCCTGCCGAAGGCGGACGCGGGGTCCACCGGCTTGTGGGCGTGGAGCCTTGCGAAGGCGGATGCGGGGTCCGCCGGCTATCGAGCGCGAGGCGTTGTTGGGTGCGTACGGAGGGTCCGTCGGCTTGTGGGCATGGATCCCTGCCGAAGGCAGACGCGGGGTCTGCCGGCTGTCTAGCGCCAGGCGTCGCCGGGCACGGACGAAGGGTCCGCCGGCTTGTGGGCGTGGATCCCTGCCGAAGGCGGACGCGGGATCCGCCAGCTGTCGAGCGCGAGGTGCCGCCGGGCACGGACGGAGGGTCCGCCGGCTTGTTGGCGTGAAGCCCTGCCGAAGGTGGACGCGGGATCCGCCGGCTGTCCAGTGCGAGGCGCCGCCGGGCGCGGACGGACGGTCCACCGCCTTGTGGGCATGAAGCCCTGCCGAAGGTGGACGCGAGGTCCGCCATCTTGTCAGCGTGGAGCCCTGCCGAAGGCGGATGCGGGGTCTGCCGGTTATCGAGCGCGAGGCGTCACTGGGCGTGGACGGAGGGTCCGCCGGCTTGTGGGCGTGAAGCCCTGCCGAAGGTGGACGTGGGGTCCGCTGGCTGTCGAGCGCGAGGCGCCGCCGGGCACGGACAGAGGGTCGACCGGCTTGTGGGCTTGGAGCCCTGCCGAAGGCGGACGCGGGATCCGCCGGCTGTCGAGCGCGAGGCGCTGCCGAGCACGGACGGAGGGTCCGCCGGATTGTGGGCGTGAAGCCCCGCCGAATGCAGACGCGGGGTCCGCTGGCTTGTGGGCATGCTGCCCTACCGAAGGCGGAAGTGGGCTACGCCGGTTGTCGAGCGCGAGGCGTCGCCAGGTGCGGATGGAGGGTCCGTCGTCTTGTGGGCGTGAAGCCCTGCCGAAGGCGGACGCTGGGTCCGCTTGCTGTCGAGCGCGAGGCGCTTCCAGGCACGGACAGAGGGTCCGCCGGCTTGTAGGCATGGTGCGCTGCCGAAGGCTGACGTAGGGTCCGCCGGCTGTCGAGCACGAGGCCCCACCAGGCGCGGACGGAGGGTCTGCCGGCTTGTGGGTGTGGATCCCCGCTGAAGGCGGACGAGGGGTCCGCCGGTATCGAGCGTGAGGCGTCGCCGGGCACGGACGGAGGGTCCGCCGGCTTGTGTGTGTGGAGCCCTGCCGAAGGCGGACGTGGGATCCGCCGGTTGTCGAACGCGTAGTGCCGCCGGGTACGGACGGAGGGTCCACCGGCTTGTGGGCGTGAAGCCCTGCCGAAGGTGGACATGGGATCCGCCGGCTGTCGAGTGCGAGGCGCCGCCGAGCACGGACGGAGGGTCCGCCGGCTTGTGGGCATGAAGCCCTGCCAAAGGCGGACGCGGGGTCCACCGGCTTGTGGGCGTGGAGCCTTGCCGAAGGCGGATGCGGGGTCCGCCGGCTGTCGAGCGCGAGGCGTCGTCGGGCGCGTACGGAGGGTCCGCCGGCTTGTGGGCGTGAAGCCCTGTCGAATGGTGACGCGGGGTCCGCTGGCTGTCGAGCGCGAGGGGCCGCCCGGCACGAACGGAGGGTCTGCCGGCTTGTGGGCGTGGAGCACTGCCGAAGGGTGACGCGGGGTCCGCCGGCTGTCGAGTGCGAGGCGCCGCAAGACGCGGACGGAGGGTCTGCCGGCTTGTGGGCATGGAGCCCTGCCGAAGGCTGACGCGGAGTCCGCTGGGTGTCGAGTGCGAGTCGCCGCCAGGCGCGGACGGAGGGTCTGCCGGCTTGTGGGCCTGGATCCCTGCCGAAGGCGCACGCGGGGTCCGCCGGCTGTCGAGCGCCAGGCGTCGCCGGGCACGGACGGAGGGTCCGCCGGCTTGTGGGCGTGGAGCCCTGCCGAAGGCGGACGCGGGATCCGCCAGCTGTCGAGCGCGAGGTACCGCCGGGCATGGACGGAGGGTCCGCCGGCTTGTGGGCGTGAAGCCCTGCCGAAGGTGGACGCGGGATCCGCTGGCTGTCCAGTGCGAGGCGTCGCCGGGCGCGGACGGAGGTTCTGCCGGCTTGTGGGCATGAAGCCATCCCGAAGGTGGACGCGGGGTCTGCTGGCTTGTGGGCGTGGAGCACTGCCGAAAGCTGATGCGCGGTCCGCCGGCTATCGAGTGCGAGGCGTCGCAAGGCGCGGACGGAGGGTCTTCCGGCTTATGGTCATGGAGCCCTGCCGAAGGCTGACGCGGAGTGCGCTGGCTGTCGAGTGCAAGGCGCCGCCAGGCGCGGACGGAGGGTCTGCCGGCTTGTGGGCCTGGATCTCTGGCGAAGGCGGACGCGGGGTCCGCCGGCTGTCGAGCGCCAGGCGTCACCGGGCACGGACGGAGGGTCCGCCGGCTTATGGAGCCCTGCCGAAGGCGGACGCGGGATCTGCCAGCTGGCGAGCAGGAGCCGGCGGACCCTCTGTCCGTGCCCGGCGGCGCCTCCCGGTCGACTGTCGGCGAACCCTCCGTCGGCACTCGTGGTCGACAGCTGGCGAACCACGCGTCAGCCTTCGGCAGCGCTCCACGACCACAAGCCGGCGGACCCTCCCTCCGTGCCCGGCGGCGCCTCTCGCTCGAGAGCCGGCGGACCCCGCATCCGCCTTCGGCAGGGCTTCACGCCCACAAGCTGGCGGACCCTCCGTCCGTGCCCGGCGGCACCTCGCGCTCGACAGCTGGCGGATCCCGCGTCTGCCTTCGGCAGGGCTTCATGCCCACAAGCCGGCGGACCCTCCGTCCGCGCCCGGCGGCGCCTCGCCCTGGACAGCCGGCGGATCCCGCATCCACCTTCGGCAGGGCTTCACGCCCAAAAGCCGGCGGGCCCTCCGTCCGTGCCCGACGGCACCTCGCGCTCGACAGCTGGCGGATCCCGCGTCCGCCTTCGGCAGGGCTCGACGCCCACAAGCCCTGCCTAAGGCGGATGCGGGGTCCGCCGGCTTGTGGGCATGGAGCCTTGCCAAAGGCGGAGGCGGGGTCCACCGGCTGTCGAGCGCGAAGCGTCATCGGGCGCGTACGGAGGGTCCGATAGCTTGTGGGCGTGAAGCCCTGTCGAAGGCGGACGGAGGGTCCGCCGGCTGTCGAGTGCGAGGCGCCGCAAGGCGCGGACGGAGGATTTGCCGGCTTGTGGGCATGGAGCCCTACGGAAGGCTGACGCGGAGTCCGCTGGCTGTCGAGTGCGAGGCGCCTCCAGGCGCGGACGGAGGGTCTGCCGGCTTGTGGGCCTGGATCCCTGCCGAAGGCGGACGCGGGGTCTGCCGGCTGTCGAGCGCCAGGCGTCGCCGGGCACGGACGAAGGGTCCGCCGGCTTGTGGGCGTGGAGCCCTGCCGAAGGCGGACGCGGGATCAGCCAGCTGTCGAGCGCGAGGGACCGCCAGGCACGGACGGAGGGTCCGCCGGCTTGTGGGCGTGAAGCCTTGCCGAAGGTGGACGCGGGATCCGCCGGCTGTCCAGTGCGAGGCGACGCCGGGCAATGACGGAGGGTCCGCCGGCTTGTGGGCATGAAGCCCTGCCGAAGGCGAACGCGGGGTCTGCGGGCTTGTGGGCGTGGAGCACTGCCGAAGGATAACGCGGGGTCCGCCGGCTATCGAGTGCGAGGCGCCGCAAGGTGCTGACGGAGGGTCTGCCGGCTTATGGGCATGGAGCCCTGCCGAAGGTTGACGCGGAGTCCGCTAGCTGTCGAGTGCGAGGCACCGCCAGGCACGGATGGAGGGTCTGCCGGCTTGTGGGCCTGGATCCCTGCCGAAGGCGGACGCGGGGTCCGCCGTTTGTCGAGCGCCAGGCGTCGCCGGGCACGGACGGAGGGTCCGATGGCTTGTGGGCGGGGAGCCCTGACGAAGGCGGACGCGGGATCCGCCAGCTGTCGAGCGCGAGGTGCCGCCGGGCACGGACGGAGGGTCCGTCGGCTTGTGGGCGTGAAGCCCTGCCGAAGGTGGACGCGGGATCCGCCGGCTGTCCAGTGCGAGGCGCCGCCGGGCGCGGACGGAAGGTTCGCCGGCTTGTGGGCATGAAGCCCTGTCGAAGGTGGACGCGGGGACCTCCGGCTTGTCAGCGTGGAACCCTGCCGAAGGCGGATGCGGGGTCCGCCGGCTATCGAGCACGAGGCGCCGCCGGGCAGGGATGGAGGGTCCGCCGGCTTGTGGTCGTGCAGCGCTGCTGAAGGCTGACGTGTGGTCCGCCAGCTGTCGACCGCGAGCGCCGCCGAGCACGGACCGAGGGTCCGCCGGCTATCGACCGCAAGGCGCCGCCGAGCACTGACGGAGGGTCCGCCGGCTCGTGGGCGTGAAGCCCTTCGGAAGGTGCACGCGGGATCCGCCGGCTGTCGAGCGCGAGGCGCCGCCGAGCACGGAAGAAGGTCTGCCGGCTTGTGGGCGTGAGGCCCTGCCGAAGGTTGAGACGGGATCCGCCGGCTGTCGGGCGCGAGGAGCCGCCGGGCGCAGACGGACGGTCCGCCGGCTTGTGGGCGTGAATCCCTGCCGAAGGTGGACGCGGGATCCGCCGGCTGTCCAGTGCGAGGCCCCGCCGGGCACGGATGGAGGGTCCGCCGGCTTGTGGGCATGAAGCCCCGCCGATGGCGGACGCGGGGTCTGCGGGCTTGTGGGCGTGGAGCACTGCCGAAGGCTAACACGGGGTCCGCCGGCTATCGAGTGCGAGGCGCCGCAAGGCGCAGACGAAGGGTCTGCCGGCTCGTGGGCATGGAGCCCTGCCGAAGGCTGACGCGGAGTCCGCTGGCTGTCGAGTGCGAGGCACCGCGAGGCGCGGACGGAGGGTCTGCCGGCTTGTGGGCCTGGATCCCTGCCGAAGGCGGACGCGGGGTCCGCCATCTGTCGAGCGCCAGGCATCGTCGGGCACGGATGGAGGGTCCGACGGCTTGTGGGCGTGGAGCCCTGCCAAAGGCGGACGTGGGATCCGCCAGCTGTCGAGCGCGAGGTGCCGCCGGGCACGGACGGAGGGTCCGCCGGCTTGTGGGCGTGAAGCCCAGCCGAAGGTGGACGCGGGATCCGCCGGCTGTTCAGTGCGAGGCGCCACCGGGCGCGGACGGAGGGTCCGCTGGCTTGTGGGCATGAAGCCCTGCCGAAGGCGGACGCGGGGTCCTCCGGCTTGTCAGCGTGGAACCCTAACGAAGGCGGATGCGGGGTCCGCCGGCTGTCGACCGCAATGCGCCGCCGAGCACAGACGGAGGGTCCGCCGGCTCGTGGGCGTGAAGCCCTTCTCAAGGTGGACGTGGGATCCGCCGGCTGTCGAGCGCGAGGCACCGCCGAGCACGGAAGAGGGTCCGCCGGCTTGTGGGCGTGAGGCCCTGCCGAAGGTGGACACGGGATCCGCCGGCTGTCGAGGACGAGGAGCCGCCGGGCGCAGACGGACGGTCTGCCGGCTTGTGGGCGTGAAGCCCTGCCGAAGGTGGACGCGGGGTCCGCCGGCTTTTGGTCGTGGAGCCCTGCCGAAGGCGGAGGCGGGCTCCGCCGGTTGTCGAGTGCGAGGCTTCACCGGGCGCGGACGGAGGGTCCGCCAGCTTGTGGGCGTGAAGCCATGTGGAAGGCAAACGCGGGGTCCGCTAGCTGTCGAGCGCGAGGTGCCGCCGGGCACGGACGAAGGGTTTGCCGGCTTGTTGGCGTGGAGCACTGTCGAAGGCTGACGCAGGTCCGCCGACTGTCGAGTGCGAGGTGCCGCAAGGCGCGAACGGAGGGTCTGCCGGCTTGTGGGCATGGAGCCCTGCCGAAGGCTGACGCGGAGTCCGCTGGCTGTCGAGTGCGAGGCGCCGCCAGGCCCGGACGAAGGGTCTACCGGCTTGTGGGCATGGATCCCTGCCGAAGGAGGACACCGGGTCCACCGACTGTCTAGCGCCAGGCGTCGCCGGGCACGGACGGAGGGTCCGCCGGCTTGTAGGCGTGGATCTCTGCCGAAGGCGGACGCGGGATCCGCCAGCTGTCGAGCGCGAGGTGCCGCCGGGCACGGACGGAGGGTCCACCGGCTTGTGGCGTGAAGCCCTGTCGAAGGTGGACGCGGGATCCGCTGGCTGTCCAGTGCGAGGCGCCGCCGGGCGCGGACGGAGGGTCCGCCGCCTTGTGGGCATGAAGCCCTACCGAAGGCGGACGCGAGGTCCGCCGGCTTGTCAGCGTGGAGCCCTGCCGAAGGCGGATGCGGGGACCGCCGGCTATCGAGGGCGAGGCGTCGCCGGGCACGGACGGAGGGTCCGCCGGCTTGTGGGCGTGAAGCCCTGCCGAACGTGGACGTGGGGTCCGCTAGCTGTTGAGCGCGAGGCGCCGCCGGGCACGGATGGAGGGTCCGCTGGGCACGGATGGAGGGTCCGCCGGCTTGTGGTCATGGAGCGCTGCCGAAGGCTGACGCGGGGTCCGTCGGCTGTCGAGTCCGAGACGGCGCCAGGCGCGGACGGAGGGTCTGCCGGCTTGTGGGCCTGGAGCCCTGCGGAAGGCGGACGCAGGGTCCGCCGGCTGTCGAGCGCGAGGCACCGCCGGGTGTGGACGGAGAGTCCGCTGGCTTGTGGACGTGGAGCCCTACCGAAGGTGCATGCGAGGTCCGCTTGCTGTCGAGCGCGAGGCATCGCCGGGCGCAGATGGAGGGTCTGCCGGCTTGTGGGCGTGAAGCCCTGCCGAAGGCAGACGCGGGGTCCGCCATCTGTTGAGCGTGAGGCGCCACCGGGCGTAGACGGAGGGTCCGCCGGCTTGTGGGCATGGAGTGTTGCCGAAGGCGGACGCGGGATCCGCCGGCTGTCGAGTGCGAGGCGCCGCCAAGCGCGGTCGGACGATCTGCTGGCTTGTGGGCGTGGAGCGCAGCCGAAGGCTGACGCGGGGTCCGCCAGCTGTCGAGGGCGAGACGCCGCCGATCACTGACAGAGGGTCCGCCGGCTTGTGGGCGTGAAGCCCTGCCGAAGGTGGACGCGGGATCCGCCGTCTGTTGAGCGTGAGGCGCCGCCGGGCATGGACGGAGTGTCCACCGGCTTGTGGGAGTGGAGCGCTACCGAAGGCTGACGCGGGGTTACTCGACGGTCGAGTGCGAGGCGCCGCCAGTCGCGGACGGAGGATCTGCCGGTATGTGGGCGTGGAGCCCTGCCGAAGGCGGATGCGGGGTCCGCCGGCTGTCGAGCGCGAGGCGTCGCTGGGCACGGACGGAGGGTCCACCGGCTTGTGGGCTTGGAGCACTGCCGAAGGCGGCCGCGGGATCCGCCGGCTGTCGAGCGCGAGGCGGTGCCAAGCACGGACGGAGGGTCCGCCGGCTTGTGGGCATGGAGTGTTGCTGAAGGCGGACGCGGGATCCGCCGGCTGTCGAGTGCGAGGCGCCGCCAAGCGCGGTCGGACGATCTGCTGGCTTGTGGGCGTGGAGCGCAGCCGAAGGCTGACGCGGGGTCCGCCAGCTGTCGAGGGCGAGACGCCGCCGATCACTGACAATGGGTCCGCCGGCTTGTGGGCGTGAAGCCCTGCCGAAGGTGGACGCGGGATCCGCCGTCTGTTGAGCGTGAGGCGCCGCCGGGCATGGACGGAGTGTCCACCGGCTTGTGGGAGTGGAGCGCTACCGAAGGCTGACGCGGGGTTACTCGACGGTCGAGTGCGAGGCGCCGCCAGTCGCGGACGGAGGATCTGCCGGTATGTGGGCGTGGAGCCCTGCCGAAGGCGGATGCGGGGTCCGCCGGCTGTCGAGCGCGAGGCGTCGCTGGGCACGGACGGAGGGTCCACCGGCTTGTGGGCTTGGAGCACTGCCGAAGGCGGCCGCGGGATCCGCCGGCTGTCGAGCGCGAGGCGGTGCCAAGCACGGACGGAGGGTCCGCCGGCTTGTGGTCGTGAAGCACTGCCGATGGCAGACGCGGGGTCCACTGGCCTATGGGCGTGGAGCCCTATCGAATGCGGAAGCGGGCTTCGCCGGCTGTCGAGCGCGAGGCGTCGCCAGGTGCGGACGGAGGGTCCGCCGGCTTGTAGGCGTGGAGTGCTGCCGAAGGCTGACGCGGGGTCCGCCGGCTGTCGAGCACGAGGCGCTGCCGGGCACGGACGGAGGGTCCTCCGGCTTGTGGGCGTGAAGCCCTGCCGAAGGTTGACGCGGGATCCGCTGGCTGTCCAGTGCGTGGCGGCGCCGGGCGCGGACGGAGGTTCCGCCAACTTGTGGGCATGAAGCCCTGCCGAAGGCGGACGCGGGGTCTGCCGGCTTGTGGGCGTGGAGCACTGCCGAAGGCGGACGCGGGGTCCGCCGGCTATCGAGTGCGAGGCGTCCCAAGGCGCGGACGGAGGGTTTGCCGGCTTGTGGGCATGGAGCCCTGCCGAAGGCTGACGCGGAGTCCGCTGGCTGTCGAGTGCGAGGCGCCGCCAGGCGCGGACGGAGGGTCTGCCGGCTTGTGGGCCTGGATCTCTGCCGAAGGCGGACACGGGGCCCGCCGGCTGTCGAGCGCCAGGCATCACCGGGCACGGACGGAGGGTCCGCTGGCTTGTGGAGCCCTGCCGAAGGCGGACGCGGGATCCGCCAGCTGTCGAGCAGGAGCCGGCGGACCCTCTGTCCGTGCCCGGCGGCACCTCGCGGTCGACCGCCGGCGGACCCTCCGTCGGCGCTCGCGGTCGACAGCTGGCGAACCACACGTCAGCCTTCGGCAGCGCTCCACGACCACAAGCCGGCGGACCCTCCATCCGTGCCCGGCGGCGCCTCGCGCTCGATAGCCGGCGGACCCTGCATCCGCCTTCGGCAGGGCTTCTCGCCCACAAGCCGGCGGACCCTCCGTCCGTGCCCGGCGGCACCTCGCGCTCGACAGCTGGCGGATCCCGCGTCCGCCTTCGGCAGGGCTTCATGCCCACAAGCCGGCGGACCCTCCGTCCGCGCCCGGCGGCGCCTCGCACTGGACAGCCGGCGGATCCCGCGTCCACCTTCGGCAGGGCTTCACGCCCACAAGCCGACGGACCCTCCGTCCGTGCCCGGCAGCACCTCGCGCTCGACAGCTGGCGGATCCCGCGTCCGCCTTCGACAGGGCTCGACCCCCACAAGCCCTGCCGAAGGCGGATGCGGGGTCCGCCGGCTTGTGGGCGTGGAGCCTTGCCGAAGGCGGAGGCGGGGTCTACCGGCTGTCGAGCGCGAAGCCTCATCGGGCGCATACGGAGGGTCCGACGGCTTGTGGGCGTGAAGCCCTATCGAAGGTAGACGGAGGGTCCGCCGGCTGTCGAGTGCGAGGCGCCGCAAGGCGCGGACGGAGGGTCTGCCGGCTTGTGGGCCTGGATCCTTGCCGAAGGCGGACGCGGGGTCCGCCGGCTGTCGAGTGCCAGGCGTCGCCGGGCACGGACGGAGGGTCCGCCGGCTTGTGGGCGTGGAGTCTTGCCGAAGGCGGACGCGGGATCCACCAGCTGTCGAGCACGAGGGACCGCTGGGCACGAACGGAGGGTCCGCCGGCTTTTGGGCGTGAAGCCCTGCCGAAGGTTGACGCGGGATCCGCCGGCTGTCCAGTGCGAGGCGCCGCCGGGCACGGACGGAGGGTCCGCCGGCTTGTGGGCATGAAGCCCTGCCGAAGGCGGATGCGGGGTCTGCGGGCTTGTGGGCGTGGAGCACTGCCGAAGGCTGACGCGGGGTCCGCCGGCTATCAAGTGCGAGGCGCCGCAAGGCGCTGACGGAGGGTCCGACGGCTTGTGGGCATGGAGCCCTGCCGAAGGCTGACGCGGAGTCCGCTGGCTGTCGAGTGCGAGGCACCGCCAGGCGCGGACGGAGGGTCTGCCGGCTTGTTGGCATGAAGCACTGCAGAAGGCGGACGCGGGATCCGCCGGCTGTCGAGCGCGAGGCGGTGCCAAGCATGGACGGAGGGTCCGCCGGCTTGTGGGCGTGAAGCACTGCCGAAGGCAGACGCGGGGTCCGCTGGCCTATGGGCGTGGAGCCTTTCCGATGGCGGAAGCGGGCTCCGCCGGCTGTCGAGCGCGAGGCGTCGCCAGGTGCGGACGGAGGGTCCGCCGGCTTGTAGGCATGGAGCGCTGCCGAAGGCTGACGCGGGGTCCGCCGGCTGTCGAGCACGAGGCGCCGCCAGGCGTGGACGGAGGGTCTGCCGGCTTGTGGGCGTGGATCCCTACTGAAGGCGGACGAGGGGTCCGGCGGCTATCGAGCGTGAGGCGTCGCCGGACACGAACGGAGGGTCTGCCCGCTTGTGTGTGTGGAGCCCTACCGAAGGCGGACGTGCGATCCGCCGGCTGTCGAGCGCGAGGCGCCGCCGGGTACGGACGGAGGGTCCACCGGCTTGTGGGCGTGAAGCCCTGCCGGAGGTGGACATGGGATCCGCCGGCTGTCGAGCACGAGGTCCCGCCGGGTACGGACGGAGGGTCCACCGGCTTGTGGGCGTGAAGCCCAGCCGAAGGTGGACATGGGATCCACCGTCTGTCGAGCGCGAGGTCCCGCTGGGTACGGACGGAGGGTCCACCGGCTTGTGGGCGTGAAGCCCTGCCGAAGGTGGACATGGGATCCACCGTCTGTTGAGCACGAGGCTCCGCCGGGCATGGACGGAGGGTCCACCGGCTTGTGGGCGTGGAGCGTTGCCGAAGGCTGACGCAGGGTTCGCCGGCTGTCGAGTGCGAGGCACTGCCGAGCACGGACGGAGGGTCTGCCGGCTTGTGGGCGTGAAGCCCTGCCGAAGGTGGACGCGGGATCCGCCGTCTGTTGAGCGCGAGGCGCCGCCGGGCATGGACGGAGGATCCGCCGGCTTATGGGCATGGAGCGCTGCCGAAAGGTGATGCGGGGTCCGCCGGCTATCGAGTGCGAGGCGCCGCCAAGCGCGGACGGAGGATCTGCCGTCATGTGGGCGTGGAGCCCTGCCGAAGGCGGATGCTGGGTCTGCCGGATATCGAGCGCGAGGCATCGGCAGGCACGAACGGAGGGTCCGCCGGCTTGTGGGCTTGGAGCGTTGCCGAAGGCTGACGTGGGGTCCGCCGGCTATCGGGTGCGAAGCGCCGCCGAGCACGGACGGAGCGTCTGCCGACTAGTGGGCGTGAAGCCCTGCCGAAGGCGGACGTGGGATCCGCCACCTCTCGAGCGCGAGGCGCCGCCGGGCGCGGACGGAGGGTCCACCGGCTTGTGGGCGTGAAGCCCTGCGAAAGGTAGACGTGGGGTCTGCCGGCTTGTGGGCGTGGCGCCCTGCCAAAGGCGGATGCGGGGTCCGCCGGCTGTCGAGCGCGAGGCATCGCCGACCGCGGACGGAGGGTCCTCCGGCTCGTGGGCGTGAAGCCCTGCCGAAGGTGGACGCGGGGTCCGTTGGCTGTCGAGTGCGAGGCGCCGCCGGGCGTGGATAGAGGGTCCGCCGGCTTGTGGGCGTGGAGCGCTGCCGAAGGCTGACGCGGGGTTCGCCGGCTGTCGAGTGCGAGGCGCCGTCAGGCGCGGATGGAGGGTCTACGGGCTTGTCTGCGTCGAGTGCTGACGAAGACGGACGCGGGATCCGCCGGCTCTCGAACATGAGGCGCCCCCGCGCGTGAACGGACGCTCCGCCGGCTTGTGGGCATGGAGCGCTGCCAAAGGCGGACGCGGGGTCCACCGGCTATCGAGCGCGAGACGCCGCCGCGCGCGGACAGAGGGTTCGTCGGCTTGTGGGTGTGGAGCACTGCCGAAGGCGGACGCGGAGTCCGCCGGCTAGCGGTTTCCAGCGTGGGCGCGCCATCCCACCCGCTGGGTGTTGCCTCCGAATCTCCGAGCAACTCGACGAGTCGGGCGGAGGGTCTTTGCCGTTGCTGAAGTAGACGGTGGCGTCAAGGATGCCGGGCGTGGACGCGGAGTCCGCCAACTATCGAGCTTGAGACGCTCCCAAAGGCGGACGCGGGGTCCACCGGTTGTTGGGCGTGGAGCCCTGCCGAGGGTGGACGCGGGGTCCGCTGGCACGGACGGAGGATCCACTGGCTTATGGGCATGGAGCCCTGCCGAAGGCGGATGCGGGCTCCACCGACTGCCGAGCGCGAGGCGTTGCCTGGTGCGGACGGAGGGTCTGCTGGCTGTCGAGCGCGAAGTGCAGCCGGGCACGGACGGAGGTTCTTCCGGCTTGTGGGTATGGAGCCCTGCTGAAGGTGGACGCGGGGTCCGCCGGCTGTCGATAGCGAAGCGCCGCTGGGCACTGATGGAGGGTCTACCGGCTTGTGAGCCTAGAGCCCTGCCGAAGCGGACGCGGGGTCCGCCGGCTGTCGAGCACGAGGCGTCGCCAGGCGCAAACAGAGGGTCTGCCGGCTTGTGGGCATGGCGCTGCTGAAGGCGGACGCGGGGTCCACTGGATATTTGGCGTGGAGTCCTACCGAGGGTGTACGCGAGGCCCGCCGGCGGTCGAGCACAAGACTCTACCGGGCGCGGACGGAGGATCCGCCAGCTTGTGGGCATGGAGCCCTGCCAAAGGCGGACGCGGGATCCGCCGACTGTCGAGCGCGAGGCGTTGCCGCGCGCAGACGGAGGGTCCGCCAGCTGTCGGGCGCGAAGCGCCGACGGGCACAAACGGAGGGTCTGTCGGCATTTGGGTGTGGAGCCCTGCCGAAGGCGGACGGAGGGTCCACCTGCTGTCGAGTGCGAGGCGTCGCCGGGCGCGGATGGAGGGTCCGCCGGCTTGTGGGCGTGGAGCCCTGCCGAAGGCGGACGCGGGGTCCACCGGTTGTCAAGCGCGAGGAGCCACCGAGCACGGACGGAGGGTCCGCCGGGTTGTGGGCGTGGAGCGCTGCCGAAGGCGGACGCGGGGTCCATCGGCTGTCGAGTGTGAGGCGCCGTCGGGCGCGGACGGAAGGTCTGCCGGCTTGTGGGTGTGGAGCCCTGTCGAAGACGGACGCGGGGTCCGCCAGCTGTCGAGCGCGAAGCGCCGCCGGGCGCGGACGGAGGGTCCGCTGGCATGTGAGCGTGGAGCGTTGCCGAAGGCAGACGCGGGGTCCACTGGTTGTTTGGCGTGGAGCCCTGTCGAGGGTGGACGCGAGGCCCGCCGGCGGTCGAGGACAAGGCGCTGTCGGGCGCGGACGGAGGATCCGCCGGCTTGTGAGCATGGATCCCTAACAAAGGCGGACACGGGATCCGCCGACTGTCGAGCACGAGGCGTTGCCGTGCGCGGACGGAGGGTCCGCCGGCTGTCGAGCACGAAGCGCCGCCGGGCACGGATGTTGGGTCCGCCGGCTGTCGAGCGCGAAGCGCCTCCGGGCGCGGACGGAGGGTCCGCCGGCTTGTGGCCGTGGAGCCCTGCCGAAGGCGGACGCGGGGTCCGCCGGCTGTCAAGGGCGAGGCACCGCCGGGCGCAGACGGAGGGTCCCCCATCTTGTGGGCGTGGAGCCCTACCGAAGGCGGACGCGGGGTCCACCGGCTGTCGAGGGCGAGGCACCGCCGGGCGCGGACGGAGGGTCCGCCGGCTTCTGGGCATGGAGCCCTGCCGAAGGCGGACGCGGGGTCTGCCGGCTGTCGAGCGCGAAGCGCCGCCGGGCGCGGACGGAGGGTCCGCTGGCTTGTGAGCGTGGAGCGCTGCCGAAGGCAGACGCGGGGTCCACTGGCTGTTGGGCGTGGAGCCCTGTCGAGGGTGGACGCGAGGCCCGCCGGCGGTCGAGGACAAGGCGCTGTCGGGCGCGGACGGAGGATCTGCCGGCTTGTGAGCATGGAGCCCTAACAAAGGCGGACACGGGATCCGCCGACTGTCGAGCGCGAGGCGTTGCCGTGCACGGACGGAGGGTCCGCCGGCTGTCGAGCGCGAAGCGCCGCCGGGCACGGACGGAGGGTCCGCCGGCTGTCGAGCGCGAAGCGCCTCCGGGCGCGGACAGAGGGTCCGCCGGCTTGTGGGCGTGGAGCCCTGCCAAAGGCGGACGCGGGGTCCGCAGGCTGTCAAGGGCGAGGCACCGCCGGGCGCAGACGGAGGGTCCCCCGTCTTGTGGGCGTGGAGCCCTGTCGAAGGCGGACGCGGGGTCTGCCGGCTGTCGAGCGCGAGGCACCGCCGGGCGCGGACGGAGGGTCCGCCGGCTTTTGGGCATGGAGCCTGCCGAAGGCGGACGTGGGGTCCGCCGGCTGTCGAGCGCGTGGCGTCGCCGGGCGCGGACGGAGGGTCCGTCGGCTTGTGTGCATCAAGCCCTACCGAAGGCGGACGCGGGGTTCGCCATCTGTCGAGCGCGAGGCACCGCCGGGCGCGGGCGGAGGTTCCGCCGGCTTGTGGGCGTGGAGCGCTGCCGAAGGCTGACGCCGGGTCCGTCGGCTGTCGAGTGCGAGGCGCCGCCAGGCACGGACGGAGGGTCTACCGGCTTGTGGGCGTGGTGCCCTGCCGAAGGCGGACGCGGGGTCCGCCGGCTATCGAGCTCGAGGCGTCGCCGGGCACGGACGGAGGGTCCACCGGCTTGTGGGCGTGGAGCCCTGCCGAAGGCGGATGCGGGATCCGCCGGCTATTGAGCGCAAGGCACCGCCGGGTGCGGACGGAGGGTCCGCCGGCTTGTGGGCGTGAAGCCCTGCCGAAGGCGGACGTGGGATCCGCCACCTGTCGAGCGCGAGGCGCCGCCGGGCGCGGACGGAGGGTCCACCGGCTTGTGGGCGTGAAGCCCTGCGAAAGGTAGATGTGGGGTCTGCCGGCTTGTGGGCGTGGAGCCCTGCCAAAGGCGGATGCGGGGTCCGCCGGCTGTCGAGCGCGAGGCATCGCCGACCGCGGACGGAGGGTCCTCCAGCTCGTGGGCGTGAAGCCTTGCCGAAGGTGGACGCGGGGTCTGCTGGCTGTCGAGTGCGAGGCGTCGCCGGGCGTGGATAGAGGGCCCGCCGGCTTGTGGGCGTGGAGCGCTGCCGAAGGCTGACGCGGGGTTCGCCGGCTGTCGAGTGCGAGGCGCCGCCAGGCGCGGATGGAGGGTCTGCTGGCTTGTCTGCGTCGAGTGCTGACGAAGACGGACGCGGGATCCGCCGGCTCTCGAACATGAGGCACCCCCGCGCGTGAACGGACGCTCCGCCGGCTTGTGGGCATGGAGCGCTGCCAAAGGCGGACGCGGGGTCCACCGGCTATCGAGCGCGAGACGCCGCCGCGCGCGGACAGAGGGTCCGTCGGCTTGTGGGTGTGGAGCACTGCCGAAGGCGGACGCGGAGTCCGCCGGCTAGCGGTTTCCAGCGTGGGCGCGCCATCCCACCCGCTGGGTGTTGCCTCCGAATCTCCGAGCAACTCGACGAGTCGGGCGGAGGGTCTTTGCCGTTGCTGAAGTAGACGGTGGCGTCGAGGATGCCGGGCGTGGACACGGAGTCCGCCAACTATCGAGCTTGAGACGCTCCCAAAGGCGGACGCGGGGTCCACCGGTTGTTGGGCGTGGAGCCCTGCCGAGGGTGGACGCGGGGTCCGCTGGCACGGACGGAGGATCCACCGGCTTATGGGCATGGAGCCTGCCGAAGGCGGATGCGGGGTCCGCCGACTGCCGAGCGCGAGGCGTTGCCTGGTGCAGACGGAGGGTCTGCTGGCTGTCGAGCGCGAAGTGCAGCCGGGCACGGACGGAGGTTCTTCCGGCTTGTGGGTATGGAGCCCTACTGAAGGTGGACGCGGGGTCCGCCGGCTGTCGATAGCGAAGTGCCGCCGGGCACTGATGGAGGGTCTACCGGCTTGTGAGCCTAGAGCCCTGCCGAAGCGGACGCGGGGTCCGCCGGCTGTCGAGGGAGAGGCACCGTCGGACGCGGATGGAGGGTCTACGGACTTGTGGGCGTGGAGCGCTGTCAAAGGCGGACGCGAGGTCCGCCGGCTGTCGAGCGCGAGGCACCGCCAGGCGCGGACGGAGGGTCCGCCGGCTTGTGGGCGTGGAGCCCTGCCAAAGGCGGACGCGGGGTCCGCCGGCTATCGAGCGTGAGGCGCCGCCAACCGCGGACGGAGGGTCTGCCGGCTTGTGGGCGTGGAGCGCTGCCGAAGGCGGACATGGGGTCTGCCGGCTGTCGAGCGCGAGGCGCCGCAGGGCACGGACGGAGGGTCCGCCGGCTTGTCGGCGTGGAGTGCTGATGAAGGCGGATGCGGGGTCCACCGGCTATCGAGTGTGAGGCGCTGCCGGGCGCGGACGGAGGGTCCGCCGGCTTGTGGGCATGGAGCGCTGCCGAAGGCAGACGCGGGGTCTGCCGGTTGTCAAGCGCGAGGCGCCGCAGGGCACGGACGAAGGGTCCACCGGCTTGTCGGCGTGGAGTGCTGACGAAGATGGACGCGGGATCCGCCGGCTATCGAGGGTGAGGCGCCGCCGTGCGCGAACGGAGGGTCCGCCGGCTTGTGGGCATGGAACGCTGCCAAAGGCGGACGCGGGGTCCGCCGGCTACCGAGCACGAGATGCCGCCGGGCGTGAACGGAGGGTCCGTCGGCCTGTGGGCGTGGAGCGCTGCCGAAGGCGTATGCGGAGTCCGCCGGCTAGCAGTTTCTAGCGGGGGCGCGCCATCGCCCCCGCTGGGTGTTGCCTCCGAATCTCCGAGCGACTCTACGAGTCGGGCGGAGGGTCTTTGCCGTTGCTGAATTAGACGGTGGCGTCGAGGATGCCGGGCGCGGACGCGGAGTCCGCTAGCTATCGAGCTTGAGACACTGCCAAAGGTGGACGCGGGGTCCACCGGCTGTTGGGCGTGGAGCCCTGCCGAGGGTGGACGCGAGGCCCACTGGCGGTCAAGCGCGAGGCGCTGCCGGGCGCGGACAGAGGACCGCCGGCTTGTGGGCGTGGAGCCCTGCCGACGGCGGACTCGGGGTCCGCCGACTGTCGAGCGCGAGGCGTTGCCGGGTGTGGACGGAGGGTCCGCCGCTTGTCGGGCGCGAAATGCAGCCGGGCGCGGACGGAGGGTTTGCCGGCTTGTGGGTGTGGAACCCTGCTAAAGGCGGACGCGGGGTCCGCCGGCTGTCGAGCGGGAAGCGCCGCCGGGCAAGGACGGAGTGTCCGCCGGCTTGTGGGAGTGGAAACCTGCCGAAGGCGGACGCGCGGTCCGCCGACTGTCGAGCGCGAGGCACAGTAGGGCGCGGACGAAGGGTCTGCCAGCTTGTGGTAGCGCGACGCACCGCTGGGCGCGGACGGAGGGTCCGCCCGCTTGTGGGCTTGCAGCCCTTCGAAGGCAGACGTGGGGTCTGCGCTTGTGGGCGTGGAGCCCTGCCAACGGCGGATGCGGGGTCCGCCGGCTGTCGAGCACGAGGCGTCGCCGACCGTGGACGGAGGGATCGCCGGCTTGTGGGCGTGAAGCCCTGCCGAAGGCGGACGTGGGGTCCGCTGGCTGTCGAGTGCGAGGCGCCGCCGGGCATGGACGGAGGGTCCGTCGGCTTGTGGGCGTGGAGCGCTACCGAAGGCTGACGCGGGGTTCGCCGGCTGTCGAGGGCGAGGCGCAGCCAGGCGGGGACGGAGGGTCTGCTGGCTTGTCGGCGTAGAGCCCTGCCGAAGGCGGACGCGGTGTCCGCCGACTGTCGAGCGCGAGGCGTCGCCGGGCACGGACGAAGGGTCCACCGGCTTGTGGGCGTGTAGCCCTGCCGAAGGCGAACGGGATCCGCCGGCTATCAAGCGCGAGGCGCCGTTGGGCGCGGACGGAGGGTCCGCCGGCTTGTGGGCGTGGAGCGCTGCCGAAGGTGGACGCAGGGTCTGTCGGTTGTCGAGCGCGAGGTGCCGTAGGGCACGGACGGAGGGTCTGCCGGCTTGTCGGCGTCAAGTCCTGACGAAGACGGACGCGGGATCCGCCGGCTTGTGGGCGTGGAGCCCTGCCGACGGCGGACTCGGGGTCCGCCGACTGACGAGCGCGAGGCGTTGCCGGGTGCGGACGGAGGGTTTGCCGTTTGTCGAGCGCGAAGTGCAGCCGGGCGCGGACGGAGGGTTTGCCGGCTTGTGGGTGTGGAGCCCCGCTGAAGGCGGACGAGGGGTCCGCCGACTGTCGAGCGCGAAGCGCCGCCGGGCGCGGACGAAGGGTCCGCCGGCTTGTGGGAGTGAAGCCCTGCCGAAGGCGGACGCGGGGTCTGCCAACTGTCGATCGCGAGGCACTGCAGGGCGCGGGCGGAGGGTCTGCCGACATGTGGGAGCGTGACGCACCGTTGGGCGCGGACGGAGGGTCCGCCAGCTTGTGGGCTTGCAGCCCTGCCGAAGGCGGACGCGGGGTCCGCCGGCTGTCGAGCGCGAGGCGCCGCCGGGTGCGGACGGAGGGTCTGCCGGCTTGTGGGCGTGGAGCGCTGCCGAAGGTGGACGCGGGGTCTCCTGAGTATCGAGGGCGAGGCGCCGCCGGGCACGGACGGAGGGTCTGCCGGCTTGTGGGCGTGGAGCCCTGTCGAAGGTGGACGCAGGGTCCGCCGGCTATCGAGTGCGAGGCATCGTCGGGCGTGGACGGAGGGTCCGCTGGCGTGTGGGCGTGGAGCCCTACCAAAGGCGAACGTGAGGTCTGTCGACTGTCGAGCGCGAGGCGCCGTAGGGCGTGGACGGAGGGTCCGCCGGCTTGTCGGCGTGGAGTGCTGTTGAAGGCGGGTGCGGGATCCGTTGGCTGTCGAGAGCGTGGCGGCGCCGGGTGCATACGAAGGGTCCGCCGGCTTGTGGGAGTAGAGCCCTCCCAAAGGCGGACGCGGGGTGGGGGTCCGTTGGCTTTCGAGCGCGAGGTGCCGCCGGGCACGGACGGAGGGTTCCCCGGCTGTCGAGTGCGAGGCGTCGCCGGGCGCGGACGGAGGGTCCGCCGGCTTGTCGGCGTGGAGCCCTGCCGAAGGCGAACGCGCGGTCCCCCGGCTGTCGAGCGCGAGGCACCGCTGGGCGCAGATGAAGGGTCCGCCGGCTTTAGGACGTGGAGCCCTGCCAAAGGCGGACACGGGGTCCGCTGGTTGTCGAGCGCGAGGCACCGCCGGGCGCGGATGGAGGGTCCGCCGGCTTGTGGGCGTGGAGCCCTGCCGAAGGCGGACACGGGGTCCGCCGACTGTCAAGCGCGAGGCGCCGCCGGGCGCAGACGGAGGGTCCGACGGCTTGTGGATGTGGAGCCCTGCCGAAGGCGGACGCGGGGTCTGCCGGCTGTCGGGCGCGAGGCCCCCTTCGGGCTCGGACGGAGGATCTGCCGGCTTGTGGGCGTGGAGCCCCGCCGAAGGTGGACGTGGGGTCCGTCGGCTGTTGAGCGCGAGGCGCCGCCAGGCGCGGACGGAGGGTCCATTGGTTTGTGGGCATGGAGCCCTGCCGAAGGCGGACGCGGGGTCCACCGGCTGTCGAGGGTAGTGCCCGGCCAGGATTAGCCTCTGAGCCTCCGAGCGAGGAGGCTCCTCATGGAAATGATCGTGCAAAAAACAAAGTTAGGTCGGCACATATATATCAAATATTTGATTTTGGCGGTGCATGAGCTTTGTGCAAAGGGTGCCAACTCGGTTTCGTCTGAGCCCCCTTATGTCTTTTTCATGTTCTCTCCGCTCTTTGGCTTTTGCTCTTGCTAGCCAGACAGCCGGGAGCCGGTCTGTAGCTAAGACGAAGAGTGGGCAGTGGAATGCAGCATACGGTACTCGGACTCTGGGAGCATACCCGACCGAGTAGATACTCATAAATGAAACGACCGAGTTGCCCAAGCCATTTTCTCCCTGGATGCCTTTCGCGTGTGGTGACCTCCAGCTTTTGCTCTTTCTAGCCGGACAACCGTGGTGCGGTTTGTAGCCGAGACAAAGAGTGGGCCTTCAATCCTGTAGCCGGACAGCCATGGTGCGGTTTGTAGCTTTTGCTCTCGCTAGCTGGACAGCCGTGGTGCGGTTCATGCTACTAAGCTGTCCCGTGGGAACGAACGTATCGGCCCAAGCGGCTAGCCCCGGGCCGAGACTAGCTGGTGCCGGGGTGAGCAGTGAAGTTGTAGAATGAATGCCGAGATGGCCCCCGAGGGTTGCTCGGGGTTATTTGTTTTGCGTGTATGGTGCAACGGTATGCGTGTGGAGATCTCACATTTCTCTTGGGTGCCGGCGAGGCGGTTTTGTCAATGTCGGCCAACGGGGTTTTTAGCCGATGTGGTCCTACTGACGTGCGCGAGGCGCTACCGAGCGCTGACTTGGGGTCCGCCGGCTGATTAGCGCGAGGCGCTGCCGAGGGCGGACACGGGGTCTGCCAGCTGATGAGCGCGAGGAGCTGCCAAGGGCGGACGCGGGGTCCGCCGACTGATGAGCGCGAGGGCGCTACCGAGGGTGGACGCGGGGTCCGCCGGCTGATGAGTGCGAGGGCGTTGCCGAGGGAGGATGCGGAGTCTGCTGGCTGATGAGCGCGATGGCGCTGCCGAAGGCGGACGCGGGGTCCGCCGGCTGATGAGCGCGAGGGCGCTGCCGAAGGCAGACGCGGGGTCTGTCAGCTGATGAGCACGGGGTGCTGCCGAGGGAAGCCTGCAAGCCTCCGGACGAGGATGTTCATTGCTTTTTTGACGTCGATGAGGTGGTTGTTGACGAAAATAGCTGGTGTGGCCTAGCGCTTGCGGAGCGCGCCGGCACACCCGCTGGGTGTAGTCTTCGAGCCTCCGGGTGCTCGAAGGGGGTCCCGGCCGGTCGGATCTGACCGAACGGGCGTCGAGGCGGACGGGCGTCGTGGCGGACGGGTGTCCAGATCGGCTCCTTAGCCGACCAGGCGTCGAAGGTGGCAGGCAGACCGGTCGGCCAGACCAGACGGGCCGCGGCGGGCCGTCCGAGTGGCGAAGCAGGCGGATGGTCATGCAAAAGTTTTTTTTTGACCGGTCCACTTTTTTGACTTTTCTTAAACCGTCTTGTGTTTTCTCTTGTGGTAGCCGGCACCCGGGGTCGAAGCCGAAGGCGGGGCAGCGAGGGAGCGGCCGGTTGGGGTGGGGCATAGCCGGCAGCCGGGTTAGAGCCGGCGAGTGGGCGGAGAACCCGGCTGGAGTCGGGGCCGGCCTGCGCGAGGCGGCAGCTGGACGGCGCGAGACCGGAAGGCGGGAGCCGACACGGAGGGGACCTCCGCCTGGGCGGGCAGTGGAGCCGGCAGCCGGCGACACGGGAGACGGGTGCTCGGGCGGAGCGGCCAGAGCGGCCGGGGGCGATGCGATCGGGCTCAGGAGTCGGCTGGTGCGCCGAGCCGGCGGGAGCGGCGCGGGAGGAGGCCAAGGAACAGTCGGCGGGCGAAGGTGGAGAAGGGGAGGTCGGGACGCGCCGAGCACCAAGGGAGCAGCGGGGTTGTGCGCGAGATGTGGGACCGCGGAGCAGCAGGGGGAGGGCGCTCTCGCCGCTTTAGCCGGGCAGAAGCGGCGTGCGGCGCGGCCCACCACTGTCGCTGCTGGTTGTGGAGGTGGGAGGGGTCGAGACGACGTAGAGGAGTGGCGTGTCGGGGTTGAACCAGACTTCGGCGGCGTGAGGCCCGCGAACGCGATAGCCGGAGCGGCGACACGACGTGTGTGAGCGGAGGAGGATGCTAGTGCGGCAGGCCGTCTGCGTGGACCCGAGACAAGCTAGCTAGCTAGCCAGCTCCACTGAATCGATTGGCTCCGTGGGCTCTGCTAGCTAGCTAGCTAGACATGACTGCGTGCACGCACAGGGACGGAGGCGGCCTGTGGAACTGTGCGTGGAGGCATGGCTGGGATGACGGCGCGCCGCCTCGCACGGCCGCCTCGAGGGCGAGTTGATGTCGAGCCCTCGAGCATGGCCGGAGAGGCGACGACAACGCCACGGTAGAGCTGGTGAAGATGGCGAGGCCGATGAGGAAGGCGCGCCGCCTCGCGCGGCCACCCCTGGGGTGAGTTGATGTCGAGCCCTCGAGCGCAGCTAGAGAGGGAACGGCGACGCATGGCGTAGCTTGCGAAGATGGCGAGGCCGACGATGAAGGCGCGCCGCCTCGCGCGACCGCCCTGAGGGCGAGTTGATGTCGAGCCTTCAAGCGCGGCTGAAGAGGCGATGGCGACGCCACGACGGAGGCAACGAAGATGGTCCCGTCCGGACCGTGGAACCAGCAGCAGCTTGCCCCACGGTGGGCACCAACTGTCATCGTTTTCTCATGAGGGGTCATGCGAGACGGCAGATGCCATGGGGTGGCTTATCGAGGTGAGAGCAAGGCTGCCATGGATGATCCGGGACGGGTATGCGAATAGCATGCTTTGGTTTACCTCGGTTCGAGGCTCTCCAGAGAGATAATACCCCTACTCCTGCATGTTTGTATATGTGTGGTACATTTGGTACATGGTCGCTCCTGGAGCTGTTTGGGGAGGAGAGCCATGAGGCTTCTTGCCTCATACATGAGTGTGAGAGGAGCTAACTCCCTGAGAGAGTGAGAGGGGGGCCTTTATATAGGCATGGATGGGTAGCTTGGGATGTAAGCCATAGTGGGTAGCTTACATCCCAAGCAGCTTGTGGACTAAGCTATGTCTATCCCCTGGTGTACTTTATAAATCAGTACCCAGGGGGCGGGTTACACTGTAGAGAATACTACATGACGCGCATACAGTGTGCTCCTGCTTGCCAATAGCGCGCCGCCATGAGATATGGCCATCTGGTACACGTGTCTCCGATGGGACGTCGGGAGCTGACCTCGTTAGGCCATAGTCGCACAGGAGGAGCCGGAGGGGAGGAGCCGGACAAGGGGAGCCGGATAGGTGGAGGTTGTCGGGCCAGACGGGAGGCTGCCGAGCCGGACGGGTGGACGCTGTCGAGCCGGACGGGTGGAGGCCGTCGAGCCGGACGGGTGGAGGCTGTCGGGCCCGATGGATGGAGGCTGTCGCGTCGGATGGGAGGCTGCCGAGCCGGACGGATGGAGGCTGCCGAGCCGGACAACTACAGTGTCGTCAGCTACAGTGTTGTCAGCTCACTTCTTAATTTGTCTTGTTGATTCGTGGGGCTTCGCATACCAGGGATGGGTCCCCCGATGTTTAAAAAAATCTTGAGTCGTCTCCTTGAGCCTACCCGGGGGTAATCCCCCCGACATAGTGCTTAAATTCATCAACCGCTCCTAGTTGTCTATCACTTTCTAACCCGCCGCGTACCACTACCTTCCACAGCCTTAACCCGTCGTAATGTCTCGGGCGTATTCTTCTTGCAATTGGGTCGGCTCTGCGGTCACCAAAGAATTCGTGCAAGATTTCATAGACGCAAGAACTTTGCCGTCTAAAGATGTTATTCTTTGGCGGGTTCCGGGTCAAGAGAATAAACACATCCCTCAAGAGGGCGAAATAGTTATATTTGCTGACCACCTCGCGCGTGGTTTCAGCCCACCCGACTCTAAATTTTTCTGAGACGTCCTCCATTTCTTCAAGTTGCATCCTCAGGACATTCCGCCCGACTCCGTCTCCAATATGTACAACATCCAAATCCTTTGCGAAGCTTACTTACAAGAAGAGCCGTCGGTTGACCTCTTCTGCGAGTATTTCTACGTCAACCGCCGGATGGAAGTGGCGGCTGGCCCAAGCTTAGAACTTCCCAAGTCACCCCAAGGATTGGAATAAAACTTGGTTTTACTATAAGGACACGTATCCAGAGGGAGAACATCCACTACCGGGTTATCGTCCTACCACAACTGAATCCCGGACCGGATGTCGGCCTCCGCACGAGCGAAGTATGCTCCGGATGTCTCCAAGATTAGAGCCCTCATGGAAAACGGCCTGACAGGAATCGATCTGACCCGCTATTGGATCTCCTGCAAGGTCATGCCTCTGAGCCGGCGGGACCGTCTTATGTGTGAATATACGGGTGACGCCAATGACCCCCTCTGCTTCAAACACACCACTCTGATAGAAGAAAACATTATTACCGCCATCAAGGGACTTATCCATGAATCCCAAGAAGCTTGCCCCACCGTCGGGTTACAACCTTTTTGTGTCGCAAACCCGACCCCAGATGTAAGGACGGCTTTCAAATCTCTTTACCTTCGTGTTAACTATACACGTATGCGGCAACCTTTAGCCTCTTTCAGTAGCTCTTGCTTTCAGGATAATTCCAGCTTCTAGAAGAAAAGATATACTCCTCCCCCGAAGAAGTCTAAGGAAAGAACCGGTGCCGAAAGAAGAAAACTACTGTTCAAGAGTAGCCTGAAGTTGACGACTTGGAGGTAGAACTTGACTCTCTTGGCCGTCTTTTTATGTGCCTTACTGACTATAATAACTCGCAGGAAGAATCAGAGACACGCCATGCCAACATTCCCGAGGTAACCTATGTTTCATTTGACTCGGAACACCTTCCACCAAAGAAGATATGGCAGGTCGTCCGAAAAGTACCATTTTCTCATCCTGTTGCTTATTTAGAGCCCGACTTTCTTTTGAAAAAGCAATAGCACACCTCCCGACGCCAAACCCAGAGTGCCGTCTCTGAAGATCTTGTGGCCGGGTTATCTAATTCTCCGGCTCAGCGGAAATGGCCGGCTGAGGTACTTGTTTAACTAATTCAGCCGTATGTGCCGTCTCGTGGGGCTGCGTAGAGGCCGTATGTGCCCAGCCCCGTCCGCTAAGCACGCCAGAACAATGAGTTGGTGCTCGCCCGAACTCCGTCGGTCGCCAAGCTCAACGCCGATGATGCTCCGAGCCACCTCAGCAGCTGGGGTGCGTCCAGATCAAAGCGCGCATGCGTGTTGGTTCGATAGGAACCATCCGCCATCGAAATGGTCACGGGAGGAGGTTTTCCGACCCCCTCCGCCATTCCTGACGTCGCCGGCAACTCAACGCCGGCGAGTCAACCGGTTTGACCACGGGGGTTTGACCCCAGGGTCAACTAGCAAGTGGGTCTGACCTGTTAATTAGGATTAGATTAACAATAATTAATTAATTAACTTAATTAAGCTAATGACCCACTCACAATGGGCCCCCTTTCTAATTAATTAGTGTTTAGTGGTTAAATAGTTTCTGTTAGTGGTTGGGTCACTGACTAGTTGTCAATGGGGTGTTGACCAGCTGATGTCATGCTGATGTCATGCTGATTCAATAAAGGATTTTTGTTTTAAATTAATTCCAGAAAATAGTTAAAACTTATAAAATTCATAGAAATTAATCTATAACTCAGATTGAAATAATTTATATATGAAAATTTATCAGAAAAATCCAATAAATCCAATGGTACTGTTATCATGCATGTTAGAGCAACCTATGTAGGTGAACATTGACATTTAGTAATAGGTCAATATATGAAATATGAAATGAAGAATGATTTTGAACCTATATTCCAAACTACTTCATTTAACTTGGTTAATAGTTGCATTAGCTCATCCAACCATGTTGCCATGTCATGATCATGCATCATATTGATGCACTTGTCGTCTATTGATTGTTACTTATTTGCATTGCGGTAGGCTTTGCTTCTGAGGATACCCCCGAGTATTCCAACAAAGGAGAATACCTTCCTGCTTCCCATCAAGGCAAGCAACCTCATTGATCATCTTGATAACATCCCATTCTCTCGCTCCTGCTCTTGTTTATTGCATTAGGACAAACATTCAATTGCCTGTCATGTGCGGTAGATGAACCCATTCCTTTGCATGACCTATCATTGTCACAGTAAGTAGCTAAACCTTGCAACCTAGCATACTTGGTAGATGCTTGAGTCATGATGTGCTTTACCTACTTTGCCTGCTATGCTTTCTATGAACTAGAGTGAAACCGTATTGTTCTGATGTGATAAGCTTAATGATGAACCCGATTTGGTAAAGGTAGCGATGAGAGGCTATGTAGGAGTACATAGCGGGTTGTATCATTGGGACCGTTCTTAGGAACTGAGTTCCGTATTTGTGATCCAAGGCTAGTTACTACCACACGTTGGGATACTTAATTGTCCCTCTCGACTTATCAATCGCTTAGTCCTTGGTCTAGGTGTTGCAAGTAGTTTCTGGTGTTTACAGTATGCTGGAGGTCGTGCGTAGCACTGACCCTAGGGTTGGATTATGACGTGGTGGGCAGTGGTACGGTGTACCAAGGGTCACCCGAATGGTGGGCTTGGGAACCCTGCGCACATCGTTTGGGGACGTAGCGGAAACTTCGGTCGGACTTTCGTGCGGGTTCAGTCTCAAATAGGCGATAGCCTGGACTAGAGGTCTTGTGTGATTGACGGTCTTGGCCAACTCCCTCGCTAGGCTTCTGCTTGAAGGTTGTTGAGGTGCATGGTTTTATGAGCACACAAAGATAAGTGGCGAGAGCGTGTGTGAAGAAGTACACCCCTGCAGGGTATGAATCTGTTCGAATAGCCGCGTCCTCGGATAAGGACTACTTGGAGAACTTATGATGTTTATAGGTAATTTAATGGATACTTATAAAACTCTCAAGACAAGTGTGAGTACTGTGGATGGCACTCCTATAGAAGACCGAAGTGAATCCATGCTGGTGTATTGATGTGGAGTTAGTGGACTCATGTGTGATATCTAAAATTTGAACAAAGAGTTAAAATATGTAGTATAGGTTAGCCAAGAGTCAAAGCTGGCATTGCTGCATAACTCCACCACTCCCCTTGTTGATACATGAGCATGAATCGACTAGGTCTGCTTTAAAGACTTGCTGAGTATGTTTGTACTCATGTTTGCTTAATAAATGTTGCAGATGAGACTCAGGACCCATCAGGTGGGTTTTGTCTAGATATCGGCGACACCGAATAGTTGGTGTCCCAGCTACGACCTTATGCCATGTGGCGGGCTGTAGATAGTCAGGCCATGTGCCTTTTTACCCTTTCAATTGTCTATACCCAGACAGTTTTATGCTTCCGCTTGGTTTGTACGAACTTGCTTTTATGACTTGACTGTCGGGTCATGTGACCCCTACCTGTAAGAACATATTATGCAAGGCTCCTCTGAGCCTCTTAAATAAAATTTATGTTGTTGTATGGTTATGTTGTGATGCCATAGTTGTATCTATGCATATCGGGCATGTCGTGTGTATGTGTGATGTGCAACGGTATGTATGGGATCCGACACCTAGTCATGTGCCTTTAGTAGTACTCTTTACGGGAAACTTCCTTTTTGTGCTTCCATCGAGCCTTGGTAGCTTGCTACTGCTCCGGACACATTGATTGACTGGCATGTATCCTTCTTTGTTGTTGTGTCTGTCCCTTCGGGGAAATGCCTCGCAGTGTAATGGAGTCCCTGTAGCCTGTTACGACTCGTCTACGTGCAGCGATGACATTTATGTCCCACGGCGTAATGGAGTCCTTGTAGCTGGCTATGACTCGTCTACACACGCTTGAGTCCGACACCTGCATTGCTAGGTTACATATGCCTATTTCCATACGGATGTGCCGCAGGGTTCTATGACTAGTCATGTCGGCATGGGTTCTCTGTCGTTTGAATGCTAGTGATATATTCACATACGTGAGCCAAAAGACGTAAACGGTCCCGGCTAAGGTAAGGCTTCAGCCGTGGAGCTACCGTGCGTGAGGCCGCAAAGTGATGTGATGTGTTACAGGCTGGATTCCTATGACTTAGGATCGGGGTCCCGACATGGTCAGAAGTGCTTAACTCCTCTTGTATATCAATGAGATCATATGACCCGTTGTTGAGATTTCTGCTGACCACGAAAGGTCCTTCCCATGGAGGGGATAACTTTATGCGTATCTGTCTGATCTTGAATCAAACGCAACACCAAGTCACCTTCTTGAAATGTCTGGGTCTTAACTATACGGCTATGGTAGCGACGCAAGTATTGTTGATAAATCACTGGTCGAGCCGTCCCCAGATCACGCCCTTCATCCAAAGCATCCAACGCGTCTTGACGCGATGTCTCATTATCCGCCTCAACGTAAGCTGCCACCCATGGCGAGTCATGACATATATCGCTTGGTAACACGGCTTCTGCGCCATAAACCATGAAGAAAGGTGTATAGCCTGTTGATCGGTTGGGAGTAGTTCTGATGCTCCATAAAACTGATGGCAACTCCTCTACCGAACAACCCAGCGTTCGCTATAAAGGACCATAAGCCGGGGTTTGATGCCTCTCAAGATTTCCTGGTTAGCACGCTCTGCCTGCCCATTGGATTGTGGATGAGCAACCACAGAAACGTCAAGTCAGATGTTCTCACTTCCACAGAACGCTTGCATAGCTCCCTTGGATAGTTTTGTACCATTATCTGTGATGATACTATGAGGGTAACCAAAGCGGTAGATCAGCTTTCTGACAAACTGAACCGCCGTAGCCGCGTCACACTTGCTGACCGGCCCAGCTTCCACCCACTTGGTAAACTTGTCCACTGCCACCAAGATGCGGGTCTTCTTGTCCTTGGATCTCTCGAAGGGCCCAACCATATCAATCCCCCGGATTGCAAATGGCCAGGTGATTGGAATCATGCGCAACTCCTGAGCCGACACGTGAGCACGGCGGCCGAACTTCTGACATCTATCGCACTTGAGAACCAAATCTTCTGCATCCTTACAAGCCGTTAGCCAGAAGAAACAGTGTCGAAAATCCTTGGCCACCAGAGATTTTGAGCCAGCGTGATGACCACAATCGCCAGCGTGAATTTCATTCAAGAATTCGTTACCTTCTTCAGGTGAAACACAATGTTGAAAAACGCCGGTAACGCTAAACTTATGTAAATCACCATTGACAATAGTAACAGACTTAGATCGCCTGATGATCTGCCTTGCCAAGGTCTCATCTCTAGGTAACTCGCCATGAATCAAGTACGCTACATAAGGCAGCGTCTAGTCAGGGATAGCATGCAGAGTCACCACCAGCTGCCCCTCCGGGTCAGGTATAGCCAAATCTTCCTCTGAAGGTAGCTTGACTGACGGGTGATGTAGCACGTCTAAGAACAAGTTAGGTGGCACCGGCTGTCACTGGGAGCCCAACCTTGACAATACATCAGTCCCCTCATTTCTATGACGATCAATATGAGCCACCTAATACCCCTTGAAGTGACCAGCGATGATATCCACTGCCTGACGATAAGGTGCCATCCCCCATGTATCTACAATGTTCCACTCTCCCGCAACCCGCTGTACCCTCTACTTGAACATGGTAATTTATGCTTCATATTATTATCCAATGATGTGTTGCCATCCTATGATGTCTGAGTAGATTTTTGTTATCCTATGGGTTAATTGATGATCATGATTGGTTTGAGTTGCATGTTTTATTATTGGTGTTGTACTATAGTGCCCTCCATGTCACGCAAGCGTGATGGATCCTCGTTGTAGGGTGTAGGGATATGTTCATGATTTGCCTATGGTGGGTTGCTTGAGTGACAGAAGCATAAACCCGAGTAGGTAGGTTGTTGCATATGGGAGTAAAGAGGACTTGATACCTTATAATGCTATGGTTGGGTTTTACCTTAATGATCTTTAGTAGTTGTGCATGCTTGCTAGAGTTCCAATCATAAGTGCATATGAGCCAAGTAGAGAAAGTATGTTAGCTTATGCCTCTCCCTCATATAAAATTGCAATAAGGATGACCGGTCTAGTTATCGGTCGCCTACAATTCCGCAACTCGTACCACTAGTTTTCCACACTCGTTAAACTAACTTAATTGTTACTTTATCTTACCATCCCCTAGTTTTTATTTCGTTCTCTTTATTATCTTTCAAACCTATCCTATCACACCTACAAAGTACTTCTAGTTTCATACTTGTTCTAGGTAAAGCGAAAGTTAAAGCGTGTGTAGAGTTATATCGGTGGTCTATAGAACTTGAGGGAATATTTGTTCTACCTTTAGCTCCTCGTTGGGTTCGACACTCTTACTTATCAAGAAAGACTACAATTGATCCTCTATACTTGTGGGTTATCAAGACCTTTTTCTGGCGTCGTTACCGGGGAGCAATAGCATGGGGTGAATATTCTCGTGTGTGTGCTTGTTTGCTTTATCACTAAGTATATTTTATTTGTTGTTCTAAGTTGTTCTCTATCTTTAGATATGGATATGGAACACAAAATACCAAAAAAATAGGTGTACTTTCTACTCATGGAGATGGGGAACCTCCTAAAACCCTCGATGCTCATAATGTGAAAGATATTATGCAATACTTTAATAATCCTGAGAAAACCCCATTCAATTATATAGTGGGATACACGTTGGATCAACATGAATACTTTAGGGATTATCACTTGACTCAAAAAGGGAAACTGTTATGGGATCAAATTCATATGTTGAAACACTACTAGAATCCAGTCATTTGCCATGTGCCAGGCCTTTGCCGTCTGCTGGCACATGGCAAAGATGCTCTTTGCCGTCAGCTGCCACAGAGCAGACGGCAAAGAACTAGCGCATGGCAAAGGCATTGTTTGCCATCTTCTAGTCCTTTGCCCTCTGCGCCCGGACGACAAAGAGACCAAGGGCAGACGACAAAGAGGCAAGGTGGGTCCCATTGGAGCTTGGGCCTGGCCAGGTCGAACGGAAGGGCTCTTTGCCGTCCGCCAGGCCATTGCCGTCAGCCGTGGTTATCTTTGCCGTCTGGGGGCCGATGGCAAAGGGGACGTGCCTATAACTATGGCCCCCGCCCCCACACTCCTCTCTCTCTCTCTCACTCTCTACACCCACTCCACCCTCTTCCTCCCCCTACGACCGTCGTCGCCATCCCCCTCCCACCATCGCCCAGCCACCACCGCCACGCCGGCGCCCCCGAGCCGCCCAACGCCCCTGGCGCCCCTGTCCCACGCCGCCGTGCCGCCTCGGACGCCACCCGCAGCCGCGACGTGCTCCGCCGCCTTGCCCCCCGTCGCCAGGCAGCCACCGCAGCGGCCGTGCCCCCGGCTGCCATTGTGGCCCCCGGCGTCCTTGCGCTACCCCCGTTCACCGCCGCCCCCGCCACCCACCGCCGGTGAGTACCACTGCCGGCCGCCCTTTTTTTCATTTTTTTGGTTAGTGTAGTTAGTTTATTAGGTTAGTTTTATTAGTTCATTAGGTTAGTTTTTTAGAATAATTAGGTTAGTGTTATTAGTTTATTATAAGTTATTTATTAGGTTAATTAGGTTAGTTAGTTAGGTTAGAAGAAAAAAGAAGGAAAGAGGAAGGAAAATTTTAAAAAGGGTAAAGGAAAGAAGAAAAGAATAAGAAGAAGAAGGAAAAGAAGAAGGAACAGAAGAAGGAGGAGAAGAAGAAGAAGAAGAAGGAGAAGGAGAGGAGGAGGAGGAGAAAAAGAAGAAGAAGGAGGAGGAGAAGAAGAAGAAGAAGAAGAAGAAGAAGAAGAAAGAATAAGAATAAGAATAAGAAGAGAGGAGGAGAAGAAGAAGAGGAAAAGGGGAAAGAAGAAGAATAATAATAAGAAGAAGAAGAAAAGAAGAAGAAGAGAAAAGGAAGAAAAAGAGAGGAGGAGGAGGAGGAGGAGAAGTAGAAGAAGAAGAAGAAGAAGAAGAAGAAAAGGAAAAAAAGAAGAATAGGAAGAAGAAGCCACTGACCCCCGACCCCTGATGCCACTAACCCCGACCCCCGATGCCACTAACCCTTGACCCTCGATGCCACTGACCCCCGACCCCCAATGCCACTGACCCCTGACCCCCGATGTAAATTATGAGTTAGGTCATATATATATATTCCGATTCTAGCTGTTATGAAAAACATCATATTTGTGTTGATCGAGTTTCATTTCAATGTGCAGTTGTTTTGTCGCTGCGAGGGTTTGTTGTTTGACGACCTCCCTGTGCATTTGACGAGCTCCCCTGCTACGTTCGTTAGTGAGCACAAATGACATCTCCTCCCCTGGCCCCTTAATTTTTTTCCTCTGTTCTGGTCTTCGTGCCGATAAAACTTGCTAGCTATAGGTGTCTTCAATCATCGGTATGCGCGACCAGTATGCGTCTCCCGTTCGAAAGGGTTCCATCTATAAATATGCATGCATTTGCATATTTATAACCGTGATTCTTTTGAATTGTCCAACATTATCCATGGACAGCCCGAGTATGTGTAGATTGGGTTAGTTTTCCCATATGCTCTGCTTCGGATCCGATGCAGAATTTTGTTAGTGCCTCCCTGTTGTTCTCTGGCTACACATCCTCTCTGCTTATTGCCTAGACGTGTATCAGGAGAACAGCAGGGAGGTGCTGCCAAAATTCTGTGTTGGATCCGGAACAGAGCATGGGAAAATGAACCTAGTCTACACATACTCGGGTGGGATTAGGACCTATCTCTACCTATTAGCGTGTAGGTTGCATGGATGTAATAAAACTGATAAACTTGATTATCGGATGAATATAGATGATGAATTATATATATATATATATTTCTTGTGTGCTTAGTAGGTAGGCAAGATGATCGTGCTTGGATGTACACTGGTCACCCTAGTCAGAAAGACATGACCAATGAATGGTTAACAAAAACCAGGGGGGTTTTGAGAGCCGCATTTGCAAATGGCCAGCAAAAAACATGGTGCCCCTATCCCAAATGCGACAACATTAAAAGGCAGACAGAGTTTGAAATGGGTAAACACTTGCAAAAGTGGGGTTTTATGCCTAATTATATGGTGTGGACTTTTCATGGTGAGTCTGACCAACGTGCGAGAGCTGAGGTGGTTCGTCGTCCCAACGACGAGCATGGTACCAGGATCGAAGACATGGTGCAAGACTCTGATAATGCTCGGGATTCAGACGATGAGATGGAGGAATCTACAAAGTCCTTCTATGAAATGTTGGAGTCTTCAAAATGTCCTCTCCACGAGGACACTGAGCTTTCTCAGCTGGATGCCATCGCGCAAATAATGGCTTTGAAGGCTCAATTCAACCTAGGCAAAGAATGCTACGACGCGATGATGACGATATTTGGATGCTTTCTACCCAAAGGCCATGTACTGCCTACAAATCTATACCAGTCAGACAAAATTCTCCATGTACTTAAGATGCCCTATGAGAAGATACATGCCTGTGAGAATGGATGTGCCTGATTTAGGCTTGAGTATGCAGCCTTGAACTATTCCCATTTGCAATTCTTCCAGGTATATTCTGGTAGACAATGGTATGGGTGAGAAGATTCAGACCAAAATCCCCATTAATGTTCTTCGGTATCTGCCAATCGTACTAAGACTTCAACGTCTTTTCATGATCAAAGAGACGGCCAGACAGATGACATGGCAAAAATTGGGAAAAAGAACCGAAATAGATGCGGATGAGAACAAGATGTTGGTACACACTTCAGATGCTTTTGCGTGGAAGCACTTAGATGCATTACATAAGGATAAATCAGCAGATCCAAGGCATCCTCGAGTTGCCATCAACACAGATGGGTTCAATGTGTATGGTATGACGGCAGCACAATACAGTTGTTGGCCTGTATTTGTCATTCCACTCAATCTCCCCCCGGAGAGATTATGAAAAGAAAGAACATTTTCCTGATGTTGATAATTCCAGGGCCCAAAATCCGGGGAAGAATATGAATGTGTACATGCAACCGCTTAAGGATGAATTGCAAGAAGCCTGGGATAATGGGATCAATACATACGACGCCGCTACCAAAAAGAACTTCAAAATGCATGTGTGGTACATGTACTCAATGCATGACTATCTGGCGTATGCGCTATTCGTTGGTTGGTGTGTGCATGGAAGGTTCCCGTGCCCCACATGCAAGGTAGCACTTCAGTTCCTTTGGCTGCAGGTGGGTCGCAAGTTTTCTTGCTTCGACATGCATAGACAGTTCCTGGATCCTAACCATAAGTTCAGAAAAAACAATAAGAATTTCATCAAAGGTAGAGTTGTCAAAAACACTACACAACCTGCGTTGACAGGCCAACAGACCATTGATCAGTTAAACACTCTCGAGCCTGATCCTTTGCATCCAGGGTATTTCAAAGGGTATAATACGGAACATGCATGGGCTCACAAGTCATGCTTATGGGATCTGCCTTACTTCAAAGACCTCATTTGCCTACACAACATCGACATGATGCACACTGAAAAGAATATGGCGGAGGCCATTTTTGGTACATTGTTCGGCATAGAGGGGAATTCAAAGGATAATCCTAAGGCTAGAATCAACTAGGAGGCTCTATGTGATAGACCGTTACAAAACTTGCAACAACTGAAAGGAAAGGAAAGCGTAGCGAAGCCAAAGGCATGGTTCATTGGAAGGCCAGCTGTGAGGGAAATGCTATTGTGGGTGAAAATGCGGTTGATGTTCCCTGATGGGTATGTTGCGAATCTAAAGAGGGGAGCGAGTCTTGAAAAATTGAAAATATTTGGTCTCAAGAGTCATGATTGGCACATATGGCTTGAGCGGTAATGCCGGTGATGTTGTGTGGCTTTAGCCCTGAAGATGAATGGCTAGTACTGGCAGAGCTGGGCTATTTCTTCTGTTCTTTTTGTGCGAACTGGGTATGTGGTTTGCTACATGACTCATGCAATTCATTCTTAATGCTAGCTTTATCCCTTTACTAATACTTTCTCTCCCTCTCTCTCTCTTTTAGGCGCGTCACAATAAGATAGAGGTGCCAGAGATGTATGACCTCTATGAGATGGCCCATACTGCCTCGTACAACAAGGTCAAGGCATTCTCTGAATCTGACCTCGATCATCTCAAAAACTTCACCAACAACTCCTCCCACCACAAGCTCGTGAACATGAGGAAAGGGGAGGACTTTAACCCGAGCCAGGGGCCTATTGATCCAGAGCTGGTGATGATAGATGGCAATAGGAGGCCCCATGGCTTGATCGCCATTGGAGACGGCCTTATACATTGTCCTAGCACTCTCCAATAGATAAAGGCATGCCAAATGAGCTCCTGTCCTAAGATAACACCTCGTCCACGGCTAGTCGAGCTCACCATCGAGGTGAGTTTAATGGGCTCAACTATCTTTCCACATTACGTTGTGTGTGCAAAAAAATATGATTACAATGCTAACAATGAGTTGTCTTGCAGGCTGCTATTCTGAAAGAGAGAGAGGCAACGCAGACGCTTTTGGCGGCAAAGGATAAGGAGATGAAGGAGTTGGAGGAGAGGACGGCTGCGTTGATGGAGGCGGAGAGGGCACTGAACGATGCGTCTAACAGGGCCATGTACGAGCTCTTCGTGGTAAGTTTCTTCTTCATATTTTTAAATCTTGCATTTTAATGTTCGTTTCATTAATAATTAAAAAGTTTGACTTGTCGAAACCAAATGTATTGTCTATGTGCGAGAAGACAGGCCACGTCCCTCTAGCGATGCCAGTCATTAACATGGCGGGGACGGTGAGTTTCATTTCAATGCAGTGATCTTTTGAGTGTCATCATGCTAACGACACATTGCAAATTATGTTTGGTGCAGAATATCTCCCGAAACGCATCGCACGACCCTTCTACAGGGAGCCTTCTCAGGGTGAAACAAATTAGAACCACTGTGCTTCACCTCCGTGCTGACGAGAACGGTATGTTTTTCTAGTGTTTTACTTAACAACTGCATAATGATGGTTACTTACCTTACCTTAGCTCCAAAATGACATATTTTACCCAAGTTAGCTCTAGAATGACCTATACTTAGCTTAGTTTCCTCCTAAATGATATAATAAGCTTAGGTAGCTCCAAACTTGCATAATAAGCTTAGTTATCTCCAAAATGACCTATGTTACCCAAGTTAGCTATAAAATGATCTATAATTAGCTTAGTTAGCTTCAAAATGGCATAATAAGCATAGATGGCTCCTACATGACCTATTTTCACCTAAGTTAGCTCTAAAATGACATATATTTAGCTTAGTTTCCTCCTAAATGGCATAGTAAGCTGAATTAGCTCCTAAATGGCCTATTTTATCAAATATGTCCTATACTTACCTAAGTTCTCTCCTAAATGACATAATAAGCTTACCTAGCTCCAAAATGGCCTATTTTACCTAGCTTAGCTATTAAATGACCTATACTTAGCTTACTTAGCTCCAAAATGGCACAATAAGCATAGTTAGCTCCTAAGTGACCTATTTTTACCTAAGTTAACTCTAAAATCACATATATTTAGCTTAGTTTCCTCCTAAATGACATAGTAAGTTGAATTATCTCCTAAATGGCCTATTTTATCAAAAATGTCCTATATTTAGCTTAGCTCTCTCCTAAATGACATAATAAGCTTACCTAGCTCCAAAATGGCCTATTTTACCTAGCTTAGCTATTAAATGACCTATACATAGCTTACTTAGCTCCAAAATGGCGTAATAAGCATAGTTAGCTCCTAAGTGACCTATTTTTACCTCAGTTAGCTATAAAATGACATATGGTTAGCTTACTTTCCTCCTAAATGACGTAGTAAGATAATTAGCTCCAAAATGGCCTATTTTATCAAAAATGACATATACTTCGCTTAGTTAGCTCCAAAATGACATAATAAGCTTAGCTAGCTCCAAATTACCTATTTTACCTAAGTTAGCTATTGAATGACCTATAATTAGCTTACTTAGCTTCAAAATGGCATAATAACCATAGTTAGCTCCCAAATGACCTATTTTTACCTAAGTTAGCTCTAAAATGACATATATTTAGCTTAGTTTCCTCCTATATGACATAGTAAGCTGAATTAGCTCCTAAATAGCCTATTTTATAAAAAAATGTCCTATATTTAGCATAGTTCTGTCCTAAATGGCATAATAAGCTTACCTAGATCCAAAATGGCCTATTTTACCTAGCTTGGCTATTAAATGACCTATACTTAGCTTACTTAGCTCCAAAATGGCATAATAAGGATAGTTAGCTTCTAAGTGACCTATTTTTACCTAAGTTAGCTCTAAAATGACATATAGTTAGCTTAGTTTTCTCCTAAATGACATAGTAAGCTAAATTAGCTCCAAAGTGGCCTATTTTATCAAAAATGACCTATACATCGCTTAGTTAACTCCAAAATGGCATAATAAGCTTAGCTAGCTCCAAAATTACCTATTTTACCAAAGTTAGCTATTAAATGACCTATAACTAGCTTACTTAGCTTCAAAATCACATAATAACTATAGTTAGCTCCTAAATGACCTATTTTTACCTAAGTTAGCTTTAAAATGACATATATTTTGCTTAGTTTCCTCCGAGATAACATAGTAAGCAGAATTAGCTCCTAAATGGCCTATTTTATCAAAAATGTCCTATATTTATCTTAGTACTCTCCTAATTGATATAATAAGCTTACCTAGCTCCAAAATGGCCTATTTTACCTAGCTTAGCTATTAATTGACCTATACTTAGCTTACTTAGCTCCAAAATGGCACAATAAGCATAGTTAGCTCCTATGTGACCTATTTTTACCTAAGTTAACTCTAAAATGACATATATTTAGCTTAGTTTCCTCCAAAATGACATAGTAAGGTGAATTAGCTCCTAAATGGCCTATTTTATCAAAAATGTCCTATATTTAGCTTAGCTCTCTCCTAAATGACATAATAAGCTTACCTAGCTCCAAAATGGCCTATTTTACCTAGCTTAGCTATTAAATGACCTATACATAGCTTACTTAGCTCCAAAATGGCGTAATAATCATAGTTAGCTCCTAAGTGACCTATTTTTACCTAAGTTAGCTATAAAATGACATACGGTTAGCTTAGTTTCCTCCTAATTGACGTAGTAAGCTAAATTAGCTCCAAAATGGCCTATTTTATCAAAAAATGACCTCTACTTCGCTTAGTTAATTAGCTCCAAAATGGGATAATAAGCTTAGCTAGCTCCAAAATTACCTATTTTACCAAAGTTAGCTATTAAATGACCTAATACTTAGCTTACTTAGCTTCAAAATGGCATAATAACCATAGTTAGCTCCTAAATGACCTATTTTTACCTTCTCTTCTTCATCTAGTCGTCTTCTAATTTTGGAGCTTCCCATTTTGCAGATTACATTCACTTCACGGAAGTTTGCATTGATGGATTGCTTGGGTTACTTGTATTTTTTTAATTTGTATCGATGAACAATGTGACACTTGCTACATATGTATATGAAACTATGTATGTATGAATGAAACTATTGTAATATGGTTGGGTACGGATGAAACTTTCATAATATGTATGGATGAAACTTATTTGAATATGGTTATCAGTATGGCAACATATTTATTTCTGTGATATATATATGTCATATTGCTGTGAAAATTGTTTTAATGAAAATAAAAAAGGAAAATGGCCATTCTCTTTTCCGTCGGTGGGCTGACGTCAAAGGGGGCCCTGGGCAGACGGCGAAGGGGGATCACAGGGGGCAAATGGCCTTACTCTTTGTTGTTGGCCCACCGACGACAAAGGGGGCACAAGGACGACGGCAAAGGGGGCCAAGGCCGACAGCAAAGGCGGGGCTCAAGGCTGACGGCAAAGGGGGACCCCAGGGGCAAAGGGCCTTACCCTTTGTCGTCCTCCCACCGACGGCAAAGGAGGGCATAAGGCCGACGACAAAGGGAGCGGACGGCAAAGAACTGCCATTAACACTTCACGGCCGTAGCCCCTAGGTCTGCCATCCAAACTCTTTGCCGTCCGCTCCCCCACGGCAAAGATTCTTTGCCATTCGTGGTCCTGAGGCGACCGACAAAGGACCGCTTTACCGAGTTTTTCTTTTCCTGAATCTTTGCAATTTGCTGACGGACGGCAAAGGCCTTTGCCGTCCGGGGTCCTTCCCTTTGCCGTCAGCCATGGCTAACAGCAAATTACCTGATCCTATAGTGAAATGGTATGCTTGGAATTTATGCCAGAGATACGATATTACTTGTTGCTCTAGGATGAAGGCAAAACACCAACCCTTTTCATGTAAATTTAATGATAATGAAACCTTGGCTTCTTATGCTAATGGTATATATGATTACTATGATGTGGAACAAATAGAAGAGTTTGTTGCTTTTAAGGGTGCTTATGAAATTGAAGCTTTATTTGAAAAGTGTGAAGATTATGATGATGTTGTTTACCAATCTCAAAATTTGGCTATGCTTCGTTATTGTTATGCCAATTATGAATATAATTCCCATATTGATCAATTTATTGAGAAAGTCTCCGCTATTCAAGAGGATACTAATATTTATAGGAATCTATGGAAGAAGAAATTGATGACACTGTGAGCTCATTAGATGAAAAAGATGATGAGGAGAGCGAAGAACAGAAGGAGGAAGAGAGGATTAGCTACCCGTGCCCACCTTCTAATGAGAGTAACTCTTTTATACTTCTCCAATGTATCTATAATTTATGAGGTATTCATGCTGTTATTTTATCATTCTTGGATGTTTTACAATCATTTAATAGCAACTTTATATCATTTTTTGGGACTAACCAAATGACCCAGTGCCCAGTGTTAGTTGTTGTTTTTTGCTTGGTTTTTACATTGCAAGAAATCAATATCAACTGGAGTCCAAACACCATGAAACTTTTCGGAGAGTTTTTTGGACCAGAAGGAACCCAATGGGCCAGAGCTGCCCCTGGGGGGTGCCCCGAGGGGGGCACAACCCACCAGGACGTGCCAGGGGCCCCTTGGCGCGCCCAGGTGGGTTCTGCCCACTTTGGTGGCCTCCCGCACCCCCTCTTTGCACTATAAATTACCAAATATTCCGAAACCCTTCGGGATTAACCTAGATCAGAAGTTCCACCGCCGCAAGGCTCTGTAGCCACCGAAAACCAATCTAGACCCCGTTTCGGCACCCTGCCGAAGGGGGGAATCATCTCCGGTGGCCATATTCATCATCCCGATGGCCACCACGATTAGGAGGCAGTAGTCCACCCTCAGGGCTGAGGGTTTGTACTAGTAGCTATGTATTTAATCTCTCTCTCGTGATCTATATCATGGGCTTTGTTAATATAGATGGATCATATGATGTTTCTCCCCTCTATAATATTATTTTGAGGAATTGAATCTTTACCCTTTGAAGTTTTGTTATGTCGGATTGAATGTTCAGATTTGGGAACACATGATGTATGTCTTGCGGTATGAATACTTGAGGTGACATTGGGGTATCTTATTGGTTCACTTGATATACGTTATGGCACTCAACTTGCGGATTCCTACGGTGATATTGGGGTAATCTATGCATAGGGGTTGATGCATGTTTTTATTATCTTTTCTTTGATAGAAACATTGGGATCCATTGCAGTTCTTTGTGTGGATATATTATTATGAATGTGAATTTTCTTTGGTGTTATTCTAGTACGAACTCTTGAGTAGATCGATCGGAAAGAATAGCTTGCGTTATTTTACTACGAACTCTAGGATAGATCGAACGGAAATAATAGCTTTGAGGTTGTTTTGTACCCTACAAACAATTTCTATCTTTTGTTCTCCGCTAATAGGAACTCGGGAGTGATTCTTTATCGCACTTTCCGGGGTGGTCATATGATGTTGAGAAATTGCACTAGCGAAAGTACGGACCCTAGGCGTTGTTTTCAAGCATTGCAATACCGTTTTTGTGCCTATTTACTATTTTCTACCTTGCTGTTTTTATTTATTCAGATTATAAAAATATATTTTTACCATCCATATTACACTTTTATCACCATCTCTTCGCTGGACTAGTGCACCTATACAATTTGTCATTGTATTGGGTGTGTTGGAGACACAAGAGATTTCTTGTATTTGGTTGCGGGGTCGTTTGAGAGAGAGCATCTTCATCCTACACCTCTCACGGATTGATAAAGCTTAGGTCATCCACTTGAGGGAAAATTGCTACTGTCCTACAAAACTCCGCGCTTGGAGAACCAACACGTGTCCACAAGAATAAAGTTGCGTAGTAGACATCAAGCTCTTTTCTGGTGCCGTTGCCGGGGAGGTGAGTGCATGAAGGTATATCTTTAGATCTTGCAATCAAATCTTTTAGTTTCTTGTGTTATCACTAGTTTGGTTTATTAAAGAAAACTACAAAAAATGGAATTGAGGTTGCATCATATTATTGATGATCTTTATAATCTCTTTCTTGAAAATGATGGATCGGAAAATTGTGCTCAATTGTTAGAAGAAGAAGTCAATAAAATGTTTGGCACAAAATATTTGAATGATGATCATGATTGCAATGTTGTTAGTATGAATTCTTTGATTATCCAAAATGTTAATGATGATTGCACAAGTCATGACAAAAATATTTTTATAAGCATGTAAATTTGTGCAGAGTGAATTGGGAGTGCAAATGCACACCAAAAAGGGAAGATAGGTTTTGTAAGAAGCATAAATATTTAGAACCAAAAAAGTTGCAAGAGAGGCTAGATGATTGTGCTGAAAGATGTAATTTCTTTCGCCATCCTTGTGAACTTTGCAATGAACATGGTCATTTAAATCTCCAATGAAAATTATTTCATGATTAAATCGTGTCCAAAAATTGTGACAACGTGATTACCCTTGAGCATCATAAACAACTTAGTTTTCTTTTGGGGTATGAATAAATGAAACGTATAACTAAGGGTTTTCCAAATCCAGAGAGATTTCTTAATTTTGATCTAGATGAAATTTATATGTTTTGTGCGGTAAATTGCATTGAGAATCCTTATATTTCCAACTATCTAAAGAAAAGAAAAGAAATAGAATATGAAGAGAGTACTAATGAAAGGGAAAATATTTCCCAATAACCTCCTAGTGTTTATTATGATGAATCAGGTAACTAGGAGGAGCTTCATATCCAATCAATCTCTTCAACAAGAAGCTTGAAAAAATTAATTAAACCCACACATGATGTGGTGAAGAAGAAAAGAAGAAAGAATAGAGGTAAAAAGGTATCTCTCCCAAATAATGTTGCTCATATCACCTTTGTGCCTCATGAAAGTTAATCAAATATGTTGATGGAGGATGATGATATTGAGTATGATTTTGTGATACCTACTACTTGTGGTAATGATTATGATTGGGAAGGCAATGATGTCCCTCATGATCTTGAGAATCGTTTTAGCACTTGCTTGGAAGAATATGATAATAATGTTTGCTATACTATTCCTGCCATTCATGTTATTGATAAGAATGATTGTGATGATATGCAAAACCACAAGCTTGGGGATGCTATGTTTAATGAGTATGATATTTTTGAAGATTTATTTTCTGGAAATAATGCTTGTACTAAGCTTGGGGATGATTTTCTTAATGAATATGATCCTTTGATTCCTTCTACTTTTGATAAGAAAATTTATTATGATGATAGCATTCCTCCTATTTATGATGATTACATTGATGAAAGTGGGTTTGGAAGAGTGTCAACTCTAGGTAGTAGTGATCCAACTATTTTGGAGGATGTTCAATCTTATTTCAATATTGATGAAAGTGGATTTGGAGAGGTCATGACTTTACTTAGTGATACATCCACTATTTTCAAAGAGGTTTCAATTCACTATGACAATAAAGTTGCTATCCATGATTATTATTATGATGACACGTATGCCATAAAGAGTAATAAATTTTTTATGCTTGTGTATAATGAAAAGATTGATGTATGTGATAGTTATATTGTTTAGTCCATTCATGATGCCTCTGAAAATTATTATGAGAGAGGAACTTATGCTCTTACATATCTCAATAACATCAAGTTTCTTCTCTATGTGTTGATTGTTTTGAAGTTGTACTTGTTTTGCCTTCCTATGCTAGTTGGTTCTTGTTTTCATGGGTTGCTTTCTCACAAAATCCCAATGCATAGGAAGTGGGTTAAACTTAAATGTGCTTTACATGTGTTTCATGATGCTCTCTTCATGTTTCAATTCTTTTCTTTTATGCGAGCATCATTGAAATCATCATGCCTAGCTAAAAGGCATTAAAGAAAAGCGCTTGTTGGGAGACAACCCAACACTTGTACCTACTTTTTTTGTGTGTTAAAATGACTAATCTACTGTATTAATCATTTTTTATTGCATTTTTCCATAAAGTACCAAGTAAAGCCTTTGGGATCATGTGGGGTGATAATTGATTTGATCTTGCTGAAAACAGAAACTTTTCGCTCACGAAAATAATTATAATTTTTAACATAAGAGTTCTTTTCATAATATTAATATACAAATTTATCACGTGTTACTAATTTTTCAGAATTTATAGAGTAGCATAATTATGGTTGGAGTACAGATTACTACAGACTGTTCTGTTTTTGACAAATTCTGTTTTCAATGCATAGTTTGCTTGTTTTCTAGTTTCTATGGCTTATATTGCTCAGTATAAATTGTTCAAATGATATGATACAGTAGGAATTGTGTGATAAAAATTATGGATCTTGTCTTTATAGTAACAAAATGAAATGGTTTGCTCTTTATCATACTAACCCATCTCACGAAGTTCCGTTAAGTTTTGTGTGATTGAAGTTTTCAAGTTTTGGGTGAGATATCGACATGAGTAGAATAATGAGGGACAATCAACGAAGCTTGGGGATTCCCAAGGAACCCCCAAGGTAACATTCAAGTTATATCCAAGCAACTAAACTTGGGGATGCCCCGAAAGGCATCCCCTCTTTCGTCTCCAACATTATCGGTAACCTCACCTGGAGCTACATTTTCATTCGTCACATGATACGTGTTTCGCTTGGAGCATCATTTTACTTTACTAGGATTTAAATTCTGTTATTTAGAATAATGTTTTGCATCTTTATTTTCAATAAAAATGTCAAGGATAGCCTCTACCATACTTATTTTGCAAGTCTACATGTTGCTGTTTGAAAACAGAAAGTTTATCGCTGTTGCAAAAATTCCCTCGGAAATTCAGAATGTGATAAATTGTTGAGTTTTATTGAAAAATAAGCTCTGATAATTTTTCTATAGTGTTTTAAATTTTCATAATTTTTAAAGTTGAATAAGTACGAATACTCTTGCATTCTTTACAGACTATACTGTTTTGGCAAATTGCTGTTATGTTTGCATTGTTTGCATATGTTTGCTTGTTTAATGATTCTATTTGAGGATAGGAGTATTAAATATGCTTAGGAATTTAGTATGAAATGTTGAATAATAATTTTAGTGATTTTCTACAGTAGATAATGATAAGGTTTTTGCATTAGTTTATACTAACTTATCTCACGAGTTCTTGTTGAGTTTTGTGTGGATGAAGTTTTCAGTATTAGGTAAACCGTGATATGAAAGGAATTAAGTAGACACAAAAGCTCAAGCTTGGGGATGACCAAGGCATACCAAGATAATATTGCAATAAGTATGAAGCATCTAAGCTTGGGGATTCCCCAGTAGGCATCCCACCATTCTTCATCAACAACTATCGGTTAGTATCTGTTGAGCCTAAGTTTTTTATTCTTCACATGAGTTGTGCTATTTTTAGAATGTCACTTTATTTTTGGTTTACTTTATGGTTTAATAAAATAATTAGATCTGAAAGTTTTAAATAAAATAGAGTCCTCAAATAGTCGCCAAGGAGGCTAAGTAAGCGGCATTCACATCTCGTCAACGAAGGCTCGTTTCTTTGGAATTGCTCTTGTGCTTCACTTATATTCTATGAGTAAATTTTTGAATAAAGAATGCCATGAAGTTGAAATCATATCTTCTTAGTGGTAGCTTCACATTGGGTTTATAAAGTGAAATCTTTTGAGGCTTGACAATCACAATATTGGTCATACAAGCAATTCACGAATAATTAGTATAAGGAAGAGAACTTTCACATGCAAATACACTATCCAGGAAATCTTTTGTGATTGTGAGCCCCCATCAAAATATTATATGCCAAAATTGTTGAAGTTGGACAAGGAAGACAACGTCATGATTTTTGTTTCTTCATATTCACATAGAAGTTATATTGTCACAGATCCTTCAACATGTGGTGCTTTCCCCCCATATTTGCTAGCCAAAAATTCCGCACAAAGTAGAGATACTACTTGTGCATCCAAAAACCCTTAAACCTAAATCTTATTTTCAAGAGTCCACCATACCTACATAAGGATCGATCAAGATCCTTCAAGTAAGTTATCATCGGTGCAATAAGGCAAAAAAAATTGCTTCTAAAAGTGTTAGATCATTTAGTGTAAGAAAAAATTTAGAGTTGTACGAACTTGTGATGGCAAAGTAATAAAAGTGACGGACTGCATAATAAAGGTTTCCATCATAAGGGGCAATATAACGTGACGTTCTTTTGCACTAAGGGGTTGAGCATACAAACAAATAAGCGCATGGAAACCTCTGCTTCCCTCTTCGAAGGGCCTATCTTTTAATTTACGTATTTACTTTTGTGCAAGAGTCAAAGTTTTTCTCTCTATTACTTTTTATTTTTCTCCTTTGGCAAGCATCATGTAGTGAGGAAAGATCTAGGCACATATGTCCAGTTGAATATGGGTGGCATGATTTATTATTGTTGACATCACCCTTGAGGTGAATACGTTGGGAGGCAAAACAATAAGCCCCTATCTTTCTATGTGTTCGGTTGAAACGTTTTGCCCATGTGTATGTAGTGAGTGTTAGCAATCATAGAAGACTATATGATGGTTGAGTATGTGGAGCTCTTACTTAACCTTTGTTGAATAAGTTGAATTGCAATTGCTTGGTGACTGAGAACATAGGTTGTTGGGTTTCAAGAAAATTCATTGTTTGAACCTTAACATGTGAATTAGTTGCTACTTTAACATGAGAAAACTTTATGAGAAAAGAATTGTTGTAATGATGCTAGGAAAAGGGATTGAAATTATCATTGATCAAACTTATGCACTTTGCTAGCATTCACACTTCATAAATTATTTCTTTTATCATTTACCTACTCGAGGACGAGTAGGAATTAAGCTTGGGGATGCTGATACGTGTCCAACATATCTATAATTTATGAAGTATTCATGCTGTTATTTTATCATTCTGGGATGTTTTACAATCATTTTATAGCAACTTTATATCATTTTGTGGGACTAACCTATTGACCCAGTGCCTAGTGCTAGTTATTGTTTTTTGCTTGTTTTTTACATCGCAGGAAATTAATATCAAACGGAGTCCAAACACAACAAAACCTTTTGGAGATTTTTTTTGGATCAGAAGGAACTCAATGAACCAGAGCTGCACCTGGGGGGTGCCCCGAGGGGGCACAACCCACCAGGGCATGCTAGGGCCCCCTGGCGCGCCCAGGTGGGTTGTGCCCACCTCGGTGGCCTCCCGCACCCCCTCTTTGCACTATAAATTCCCAAATATTCTGAAACCCTTCGGGATTAACCTAGATAAGAAGTTCCGCCACCGCAAGGCTTTGTAGCCACCGAAAACCAATCTAGACCCCGTTCCGGCACCCTGCCGGAGGGGGGAATCATCTCCGGTGGCCATCTTCATCATCCCGGCGGCCACCATGATGAGGAGGGAGTAGTCCACCCTCAGGGTTGAGGGTTTGTACCAGTAGCTATGTGTTTAATATCTCTCTCTCTCGTGATCTATATCATGGGCGTTGTTAATATAGATGGATCATATGATGTTTCTCCCCTCTATACTCTTATTGTGATGAATTGAATCTTTATACTTTGAAGTTTTGTTATGTTGGATTGAATGTTCAGATTTGGGAACACATGATGTATGTCTTGCGGTATGAATACGTGAGGTGACATTGGGGTATCTTATTGGTTCACTTGATATACGTTATGGCACTCAACTTGCAGATTCCCGCGGTGATATTTGGTTAATCTATGCATAGGGGTTGATGCACGTTTTTATTATCTTTTCTCCGATAGAAACTTTGGGGACCCCTTTTAGTTCTTTGTGTGGATTGAGTATTATGAATATGAATTTGCATTGTTGTTATTCTAGTATGAACTCTTGAGTAGATCGATCGGAAAGAATAGCTTGCGTTATTTTAGTACAAAATCTAGGATAGATCGAATGGAAAGAATAGCTTTGAGGTGATTTCATACCCTACAAACAATTTCTATCTTTTGTTCTCCGCTAATAGGAACTCGGGAGTGATTCTTTATCGCACTTTGAGGGGTGGTCATATGATCCAACTATGTTAGCAGTGTCGAGAAATTGCACTAGCGAAAGTATGGACCCTAGGCCTTGTTTTTCAAGAATTGCAATACCATTTTTGTGCCCATTTACTATTTTCTACCTTGCTGTTTTTATTTATTCAGATTATAATAATATATTTCTACCATCCATATTACACTTTTATCACCATCTCTTCGCCGAACTAGTGCACCTATACAATTTGTCATTGTATTGGGTGTGTTGGGGACACAAGAGAATTCTTGTATTTGGTTGCAGGGTCGTTTGAGAGAGACCATCTTCATCCTACACCTCTCATGGATTGATAAACCTTAGATCAAACACTTGAGGGAAAATTGCTACTGTCCTACAAAACTCTACACCTGGAGGCCCAACACGTGTCTACAAGAATAAAGTTGCATAGTAGACATCACTCTTCAACTCATACATTGTTTAATTTCCCTTCATGCTTACCGAAGGATGAATGCTATGTTGATTGCTATGATCCCTTGGATTCATTTGAAATATCCCTTTTTGATGAAATTAGTGCTTGCTATACTTGTGGCCATGATGCCAATATGAATTATGCTTACAGAGATGAACTTTCTATAGTTCCACATCTTAAGAATAAATTGTTGCTATTGCACCCACACATGATAGTACTATTATCTTTTTGAATTCTCCCAACTACACTATATCGGAGAAGTTCGCACTTATTAAGGATTATATAGATGGGTCGCCTTTTACTATTACACTTGATGATTTTAACGAATATAATATGCATGTGCTTTCTTCCCCAACTTGCAATTATTATGAGAGAGGAACTACATCTTCACCTCTCTATGTTTCCGATACAATAAAATTGCAAGAAACTATGCATGTTATGCATTGGCCTTTACTTGGTGTGAATGAATTGTTCTTGTATCACATGCCAATGCATAGGAAGAGAGTTAGACTTAGTCTTCACATGATTTATATCACTTTGTGCTCACTACTTAATTACAAATCTTTGCTAATTAAAATTGGCTTCGATATACCTTTGGATCCGGGTGGATCCACTACTTGAGCACTTTATGGCTAGCTTAATGGCTTTAAATAAAGCGTTGCTAGGGAGACAACCCGGAAATTTTAGAAAGTAATTTAATCTGTTGTTTGCTTTTATATACTTCAAAAAAAAAGTGGGGAACCTAATTCTTTTTTAAAAAGAAAAATGGAAGTGAGAAAGACGAACAACATTGAAGTGGGGGCTAGCCTTGAACTTTGTTCATGCCAATGGAAACTTTGTGAATCTTGATTACAGGAACTTTTCAACAAAAATAATTATCCCCTTGTAAAAATCCATTGTATTATAAAAATAATGTGCCAAGATTATCCTTTAGGATGATTAGTTTGCTTGTTTGGTGTGTGCAGTGCAAAAACAGAAAATTTGGCTGTAGTGCGTGAATTGACATTTTTTACTGGAATGTCAAAAGCTTCTGAAATTTTTACACAATACTTATATGCAATTTATTTATTTTGTCCTAATATTTCAGAATTTTAGAGTTACAGAAGTGTGGTGAATGTTCAGATTACTACATATTGTCCTGTTTTTGACAGATTCTGTTTTTGATGCATTGTTTTGCTCATTTTGATGAAATTATCGATTGTATCGGTGGTATAAGCCATGGAAAAGTTATAACACAGTAGGTAAAATGAAAAAGCAAAATATGAATTGGTTGGCAACAGTACTTAAAGTGGTGATTTGCTTTATTATACTAACGTACTCACGAGGGTTTTGTTAAGTTTTGTGTGATTGAAGTTTTCAAGTTTTGTGTGAGATCACGATGGATGAAGGAATAAGGAGTGGAAAAAGACTAAGCTTGGGGATGCCCGAGGCACCCCAAGGTAATATTGAAGGACTCCCAAGAAACTAAGCTTGGTTATGCCCCGTAAGGTATCCCCTCTTTCTTCTAACAACCATCGGTAATTTTACTTGGAGCTATATTTTTATTCATCGCATGATATGCATAAATCTTGGAGCGTCGTGTGCTTTTATTTTAATAATGCACCATGCTGGTATGATAAATTCCTTGGTTTATTTATAGAAGGCTCTTTGCACCTCACTTATATCTTTTGAGTATGGCTTTATAGAATGCTTCATGTGCTTCACTTATATCATTTGAAGTTTGGATTGCCTGTTTCTCACACATAGAAAACCGCCCTTTGTAGAATGCTCTTTTGCTTTACTTATATTTGTTAGAGCGTGGGCATATCTTTTGTAGAAAGAATTAAAATCTCATGCTTCACTTATATCTATTTAGAGAGTTAACAGGAGTTGGTAATTCACATGGTTAGTCATAAAATCCTACATAAAACTTGTAGATCACTGAATATGATGTGTTTGATTCCTTGCAGTAGTTTTGCGATATAAAGATGGTGATATTAGAGTCATACTTGTGAGTATTGTGGATTGGTATAAATACTTGTGTAAAGGTTTTTGATTCCCGTAGCATGAACGTATGGTGAACCGTTATGTAAGGAAGTCGGAGCATGATTTGTTTATAGATTGTTGGCCTTTGTGTGAGGGTCGGGAGCGTGCGATGGTTAACTCCTACCAACCTATCCACTAGGAACATGCGTCTAATACTTTACTTTGATGAATAATAGGCTTTTGCAATAAGTATGTGAGTTCTTTATGACTAATGTTGAGTCCATTGATTATACGCACTCTCACCCTTCCACCTTTGCTAGCTTCTCTTGTACCGCACAACTTTCGCTGGTGCAATAAACCTACCTTCCTCAAAACATCCACCATATACCTTCCTCAAAACAGCCACCATACCTACCTCTTATGGCATTTCCATAGCCATTCCGAGATATATTGCCAAGCAACTTCCACTGTTTCCTTTTGTTATGACATGCACCATCACTTTCATATTGCATATAGAGTCATATTTTGTTCTCAGTATCGAGTTTTAATTTTCTTTTGAGTTGTAAGTAAATAAAAGTGTGATGAGCATCATTATTAGAGAATGTCCCATGTGAGGAAATGATGATGGAACATATGATTCCCTCACAAGTGTGGATGAGATTCCGGACTTTATGAAAAATAAAAGAGGCCAGCGAAGCCCAAATAAAAAATAATAATAAAAGAGGCCTTAGATGCCCACCAAAAAAACAAAAAAATGAGAGAGAAGAGAGAAGGGACATTGCTACTATCTTTTTCCACACTTGTGCTTAAAAGTAGCACCATGATCTTCATAATAGAGAGTCTCCTATTTTGTCACTTTCATATAACTAGTGGAATTTTTCATCATGATGCACGTCCACTTAGTTTCTTTTTGAGCTTTCATAGACTTATAGCTCTAGTGCATCGATTGCATGCTAATCCCTACTCACTCACATTAATATCTATTAATGGGCATCTCCATAGCCCGTTGATACGCCTAGTTGATGTGAGACTATCTTCTCCTTTTTCTTTACAACCTCCACCATATTCCATTCCACCTATAGTGTTATATCCATGGCCCACGCTCATGTATTGCGTGAGAGTTGAAAAAGTTTGAGAACATACAAGGTGTGAAACAATTGCTTGAATTGTCATCGGGGTTGTGCATGATATAAATACTTTGTGTGGGGAAGATGGAGCATAGCCAGAGTATATGATATTGTAGGGATAACTTTCTTTTGCCATTATAAGGGTAGATGATATCGGGAAAAATATGGACCATTTTCTGCACATCCACAATGGCGCCATATTGTTAAATCCCTTAAAGGTTAAGAGAATCCGTTATGATTCTAAAGGTTCCTCGTATCTAAGAAATCACAATCAAGCATTTAAAAATGTTAAATTTGCATAGAATTTCTTCTCGGAGTCAACGATGCCTGGCCCGCATCCTCGTCGTCGACTCGTTCGCGACGACGTCCTACTTTAGAGGGGCAAGTTTCAGGACTGGGCTCCGCCGGGCTGGCACTGGGAGGTGCTACCTTCAGGTGCGTGCAGCTTTGTGAGGAACCCGGGCCCGGGTCCCATCATCGACCCGGAGCTTCTCTGGTGGCGTTCACGTTGGCCAGTTTCAGTGTAAAGGTAGCTGCTACCGTCGGAGGTGGTATGTCATCGGTTAGGGAGGAGGACGAGCACGTCCGTCGCTACATGGATGTGTTGGACGTCAGGTTCTCCAATACCTGGCAGGTTCTTGATACGTCTCCGTCGTATCTATAATTTTTGATTTTTTCATGCCAATATTCTACAACTTTCATATACTTTTGGCAACTTTTTATACTATTTTTTGGGACTAACATATTGGTCCAGTGCCAGTGCCAGTTCCTGTTTGTTGCATGTTTTTTGTTTTGCAGAAAATCCATATCAAACTGAGTCCAAATGCGATAAAAACTTACGGAGATTTTTTTTGGAATATATGTGATTCTTGGGGAAAATAATCAACCCGAGACGATGCCCGAGGAGGTGACAAGCCTGCTAGGCGCGGCCACCCCCCTGGCCGCGCCTGGCAGGCTTATGGCCACCCCTTAGGTAGGTTGGAGCAGTCATTTGACCGCAAGAAAGCTAATTGTTTTATAAAGATCCCCTCAAAATTTCAGCCCGATCGGAGTTACGGATCTCCAGATATTTAAGAAACGGTGAAAGGCCAGAATCTGGGAGCGCAGAAACAGAAGGAAACAAAGAGAGGGGAAGCCCTTCTCCCATATAGGGGTGAGGTCAAAGAAGAAGGAGAATAAGGAGGGGGCTCTCCCCCCTCTCTCCAAGTGGCACCGGAATGCCGCTGGGGCCATCATCAGGACGGTGATATACTCCAACAACTTCGTCATCTTCACCAACACCTCCATCACCTTCCCCCATCTATCTACAGAAGTCCACTCTCCCGCAACCCGTTGTACCCTCTACTTGAACATGGTGCTTTATGCTTCATATTATTATCCAATGATGTGTTGCCATACTATGATGTTTGAGTAGATTTTTGTTGTCCTATGGGTTGATTGATGATCATGATTGGTTTGAGTTGCATGTTTTATTATTGTTGCTGTCCTATGGTGCCCTCCGTGTCGCGCAAGCGTGAGGGATCCTCACTGTAGGGTGTAGCAATATGTTCATGATTTGCCTATGGTGGGTTGCTTGAGTGACAAAAGCATAAACTCGAGTAGGTGGGTTGTTGCATATGGGAGTAAAGAGGACTTGATACCTTATAATGCTATGGTTGGGTTTTACTTTAATGAGCATTAGTAGTTGCGGATGCTTGCTAGAGTTCCAATCATAAGTGCATATGATCCAAGTAGAGAAATTATGTTAGCTTATGCCTCTCCCTCATATAAAATTGCAATAATGATGACTGGTCTAGTTATCGATCTCCTACGGACAATTCCGCAACTCCTACCATCAATTTTCCATACTCGTTAAACTAACTTAATTGTTACTTTATCTTAGCAGCCCTAGTTTTTATTTACGTTCTCTTTATTATCTTGCAAACCTATCCTATCACACCTACACAATACTTCTAGTTTCATACTTGTTATAGGTAAATCGAAAGTTAAAGCGTGCGTAGAGTTCTATCGGTGGTCGATAGAACTTGAGGGAATATTTGGTCTACCTTTAGCTCCTAGTGGGTTTAAAATTCTTACTTATCGAGAAAGTCTACAATTGATCCACTATACTTGTGGGTTATAAGTTCTTTAGGGATCTCACCCGAGCTATGATCCTGTGATGCTTCCTTCTCTTTGGGTGTCCACCGCCCGTGCCTCAGGGACCGTGAGTGAACTAGATTCTTCGATAATATTCGATCTGTATTAGCTAGTGATGTCATATATGTGATAATATTCTAGATGTATTAGCGATAATATTCGAGATGTATTCGAGATTATATTCAATAATATTCGAGGCGATTTATTCGAGATTATATTGGATGATGCATATTATATGAATTATTCGAGATGCATATTATGTACTATGATTTAGTTTTTCCTTATTGATTGCATGCATTCTAATTTAAATACTAATTTTTTATCTTTCTTCTAGGTTAGTTAAATAAAAGCTATGGACAATACCGGTAGAGAAGGAGAAGAGGCTCTGTTTGACATCATACGCTCCCCGAGCTCAGAGCATGAACCTGAAGATGATGATGGCTCACAATATCTGAACAATACCATTGAGGATTTTATGATATTTGATGAACACGAATGAATAGATGAAGGCAACAACGATGTGTATGAAGAAAATGTTCTTCAAATAACAAAGAGCGGCGAGGTATATTTATTATATAAGCCATCCGGTGATCATTACATGTCTTAATTGAGTTGTATGTATTGACGAATCGATCTTTCTTCTTTTAGGCCTCCGGATCGTGCAAATCTTCTACAAGCGACAGGGTAGTTCGAGGCCCGACCAAAACGTTGGAGTCTGGCGTAAAGTTCAACATCGATTCCATCAAAACATCAAATGGCGAACCACTTGAACCTAGGAAAAATGCACCAAGTTCAAGAATCAATGCGGAGTTATTATCAGGGACCAAATCCCGATCTCCGTTCAAGAATGGAAAAAGCCAGCAAAGGGAGATCGAGCAGGAGCTACTTTTGTCGATGAAAGAGCAAACGATCTGCTTTGGGAATCGCTCATGTCACATTTCCCTACCAGATAATTTAACAGATGCAGATCTGAAGAAAGTCAGAAACTATGCTCTTAAAAAGATGGCGATCGCATTCAATACCTTCAAGAAAAATACATGGGCTGCGTACGTCAAAGCAAAAAAGAAAACTCCAGAATTCAAGGGAGCACTGGTGAAGGCATAAGATCACTGGGACAATTTCATGAAGTTCAAGGAATCAAAACACGCTAAGGAACGGTCGATAGAAAACAAGATTAATGCTGCGAAAAAGATGTGGCACCATACTATGGAGTCAGGTGGCTACCAGGTGACCCTGCCTAAGTGGGATCAATCTAAGCAAGAGATGATTAGTGCAGGGGTCACTCTACTTACATTGAACTGCCTCCCAGGTGCGGGACATGGTTTTGTGCGCATTGGGGGAAGTTGGACCCAGTGACGGGGCTGATTAAGGTGAAGGCAAGTCTTAAAGAAGCGACAGATGAAATACTTCTTGCAATGGATGAAGCTCGAAACAGGGTGTTCACACCCAACAAAGAGAACGACGAGCTTACGCGCGCCCTGAAGAATCCTGAACACCCGGGAAGAACACAAGGCAAAGGCGTTGTTCCATGGTTTGAGGGGTCTGCAGATTGGAACGACGACTATAGAAGCCGTGCGAGAAAGAAGAAGTAGGAGGAGCAAAAGAAGAAGGAGGAAGCACTCCGCCTTGAAGGCCTAGAATCAAAGCACCTGGAGTTAGAACACGCTTTGAGGCGGCAGCAGGAGCAGATCAACTCACTCAACCAGGGAAGGGCGTCTCAGCTGCAGCATGAGCAGATCGATCTAGCATTGGATAGCACCGTCCCATCTATGCCGAGAAGCAGCATGGGTTCCGCCCTGGCCGATATCGATGATGCATTGCTAGCTAGCTACTCTGTGGATGATATCAAAGACACGACTAACTGTGAGCTACACATGAAAGTGAAGAACTTATCCATGAAGGTGGCAGACGGCTATGCTTAGGAAATCCCCCTGAAGCAACCTTCCATTGCAATCCCATTCTAGCTGGCTATGCTCGTGTCCGAGTTGATGAAGTGATGTCAGGATATCACAAGCTACAACTTGACATTCTTGGAGGTGACGAGGAGAGAACACTGGGAGAGGCCACACATTGTGTCATTCTATGGAAAAAGGATTGCATCATCTTTCCAAGGCCACCGACTCCTCCTCCTCCAAGTCCGCTTCCGTGTCAGCCAACTCCTCCTCCTCCAAGTCCGGCACCACGTCAACCGACTCCTCCTCCAAGTCCGGCACCGCGTCAGCCAACTCCTGCTCCTCCAAGTCCGGCACCGCATTAGTCGACTCCTCCTCCAAGTCCGTCACGGCGTCAGCCAACTCCTCCTCCTCCTCCAAGTCCGGCACTGCGTCTGTCGTCTCCGCCGACTCAGCGTGCTCTGTTGCCTAAGCAACAACGGAAGAGAGAGGCCGCAGTTATGATGGCTAGCGGTACAACAAGCAAGAAATTCAAATATGGTCCAAGTCTCAAGTCGACTCAGCGTGCTTCCGAAGTTGCCTTACCACCTGACTGAGGAGGAACTCGACACCATAGTGGATGCCAAATTGAAGGCCCATTTTGGACCAAAACCGCCGCCGCCGCCAAAGGAGAAAGTACCTGAGCATGTCTCACAAAACTTTATTGGTATGGCTCGACCGTCTAACAATCAGAAGGACTGTGACTATGTGTGGTTTATCAAGAAATCATATTTTGCAAGACAAAAGGAGTCGAGCTCGAGCTCTAGCCAAGCAGTTGGCAAAAAAGTGGGAAAACTATTCCCTAGCTGGGAGAACATGCAGTGCAATCGATCTCCCCGCTCATTGTACAAACACATGTGAGTACCGCCGATCGGCTGGTAGTAACCAACGATCATAAAAGGCAGGCTAAAGAGGCCAGTATCACTATTGGACAACTCCTAGGCCTTGAGGAAATTCCCGTGCTTAAAGAGGAGGAAGTAAAATGGAAATATATCTGCGGCAAACCTCTGGTCAATCCTGACGATGTTAAGCTTCTACCAACGAGATTGTACAATTTGCATACGTGGTATATGCAAGAAATAGCAAATACCAATCAAGAGTCCCTCATGGTGAAAGTCAAGAAAAAGCATTACTTCCGTAAAAAAAAATTGTGGATTCATTATTCAGAGTTGTTTTAGTTATTCAATCAAGACGCACTCGATAAATCTATCGTCAGTTGCTATTGTATGTATGTAATTTATCTCTACAATTTAAGTCTCTAGCTAGTTGTGCTCTTGTTCATTACCTGTAATTATCCTCACTATTATTTTTCTGTAGTATTATGCAGAATGAATATGTATGAAATGAAAAAAGCTGGATGCTATGGCATTTGGTTCATTGACCAAAATACGGTTAATGAACATACATGGACAAAAGAATGGGCGAGAAAAGACACAGAGGGATTCCTGCTAGAGTTTTTGAAGCAACTAAAACACCCATTCAGAAATACTACTTCCTTACAACTTCGGGTGAGTCTTACCATATCTTGTACTATAAATTTTATTTTTTTTCTTACTAAATGTTAATAAGTGTAGTTGATGAGTTATGCACATGCCCGCTTAATTATACAAAACTTGTGCGCATGCAGTTACCACTGGATCTTGTTAATCATTGAAGTTGACAAGGGAAAAGTTGAAGTACTCGACTCGCTATATAAGAATCCATTCGAATACGCAACCGTGAGGGGGATGGTCGACAGGTAATTTCAATCATTATCACACTATGTTAGCCTCTTTACTTCATTTTTCTGATATCAACTAGTTAATAACTCCTTTATTCATTTTTTTTGCCGATGGGCATGGCTTGGGCCAAGTTCATCAAACTGGTCACAAGCGACTGCGCCCAAAAGCTGACATGGGTGCGACCCAAGGTAATTAAGTAGTACTAGCTAGCTACGATCTATGCATCTCTTTAATTTTAGTTTTAATACCATTATCATGCTTGATTAATTATTATTTGATTGAATTTTATTCTCGTAAAGTGCATGCAGTAGGAGCAGGGAAATAGTTTATGCGCATACTACGTTTGCGAGAACATTCGCATTATTACGTCTGAAAGGAGCAGAGATGAATGAGATTTTTGCGTACGTTTGCCAGAACATTATCCATAATTCTTTTATCATGATCTAGCTAATATATTCATCTTGATCTCCTTCTTATAGCTGACCGAGATGCAGGGCCAACTCGTACCAACGGTTCGCGTACGAACAAGAAATAGCTGGATTTCTGCTCGGCCAGGTCATAGAGCCCAAAGAAGAATATCATTACAAGAAGCATGTGTAATGACCCGCAAATTATAGGAGAAATCGTATATACAAAATTTCATATATATATATATATATATATATATATATATATATATATATACATAGACATACACACACACAACGTGTACAATATGTAATAGCGTAATATATGTTTGAAATGAAAAATAATTAAATGGAAAAATAATCCATAATTAATTCATTTAGAATTAAATACTTTTAGTCCCGGTTGCTGTTACCAATCGAGACTAAAGGTCTCCCAGCCCACGGCGCCGGCAGCTGCCACGTGGTGGGCCTTTAATGCCGGGCCGTATTGAACCGAGACTAAGGGGGGGGGGGCTTTAGTCCCCACCCTTTAGTGCCGGTTGGAGAACCGGCACTAAAGGCCCTTAAAAACCGGCACTATAGGCTGATTCTGCACTAGTGTAGCTAGCTAGCTCCAATACACGCTCATATATTGCATTGGGCTAGCGCATCCAACACATAACCAGGGCTGCCTCCTCAGGTTAAAAGAGAATGTTAGAGTAACATTTTTCAGATGAAAAGCGCATTCAACACTTAGCCCAAAACACTGGTACGACCAGCCGCGGATCGACGCGTGGGGCATCTCTTCTGTGACATACCACAGTAGTATATTGCGATGTTACATCAATTGAGATGGTACTGATAATTGGCAAAAGATTGATCAAGCATGGGCCAGATTTTGGCGGAAGCGACACGACAAAAAGAAGCTACACCGGCTCATCTGGGAAGTGAGTATATGGTTATAATCTACCTATGCTAGCTAGGCAAGCATGTAGGATGCTCATTGAACCAGATTCTCTTTGAGCGCGTGGTGTACTCCAGGCCATGTAGTTTCCAAAATCATCCATGCATCCTTGAGTCTGAAAGCAAATCGGGATCCTTGGTTGGCAAAAGATCAAACGGGTCGCGTTGGCCATGGGCTAGCGCATCTAACACTTGGCCAGAGCTGCCTCCTCAGCTTAAAACAGAACTTTGGAGTAACATTTTTCAGATAGGAAGCGCATCCAACACTTAACCCGAAACACTGATATGACTAGCTGTGGATCGACACGTGCGACATCTCTTCTACGACGTACCACAGTAGTATATTGCGATGTAATGACAATCATGATGGTGCTGATAATTGGCAAAAGATTGATCAAGACATGCGCCCGATTTTGGCGTACGCCGACATGACAAAAAGAAGCTACATTGGCTCATTTGGGAAGTGAGTATATTATTATAATATGCCTATGCTAGCTAGGCAATCATGTAGGATGCTCATTGAACAAGATTCTCTTTGAGCGCATGGTGTACTCAAGGCCAAGTAGTTTCCAACGTCATCCATGCATTCTTTAGTCTGAAAGCAAACCAGGATCCATGGCTGGCAACAGATCAGATGGGTCGCATTGGCCATGTGCTCCGAGGGTCCGGCCGGGCAGTGCATTCACTCCAAGGTCTCATTTTAAGTACTTTTTGTTCGTGCTTTCCCCACTAATCACCCCAAAATTAACCAGTGTCAATTGTTCGTGCCTCAACCCTTTACTCCCGGTTGGTGTCTCCAACCGAGACTAAATTGGAGACATGAACCGGGACTAAAGGGGTTCGCACTAGCCGCATCCTTTCGTAGCCCCTTTAGTCCCGGTTGGTATCTCCAACCGGGACTAAAGGTTGCGTTTCACCCGAGACTAAATCTAGTCGAGCCCCATCCGGCATCTTAGCCGTCCAAACCGGCACTAATACTCACATTAGTCCCGGTTTGTGATGCGACCGGGATTATTGATCCTTTCCGGCTAGGATCAAAGCCCTGTTTTTTACTAATGAGGTTAGGAAAGTTGGTAGCGCAAACTTTAGTGCCTTCTAGAACAACAAGTCGCCTCTTAACAATTTCACACACCTTCTCCATTGTATCATGTTTTTCGTCTTGGCATACATATGAAGTGTGTTTACTACTTACAACAAGTGTCATTGGTTTAAGATAGTTGACAATGCGCATGGAGCTATGCCTAAATCTGGAATTTATGACCATATACACTTGAACTGTACATCAAGATAATGTTTGCATATAAGACTGGACGTACCAATTGTTATGTATAGGAAAAAAATATCAATAGGTACCCCATCTGTTCCAGCTTTTTTGTCTGACTGTTGTTTGGTTTCATTACATAGCAATTAAAAAATATTTTCTCAGGCAGAAACCAGGAAAAAGTAGACACATTTCACTGAGCTTTTAGACTGATCATTATCTTTCAGAGTGAAAACAAACATACAACACAGAGAGACATAGCTAATGTGATGGGAACAGACCACACACAGAAAAAGTACAATGATCATAGTTTTCTTTCTCCCAAATATGCACTGGGAGAGAAAAAATAGCTTTCCAAATCATACACTGGGAGAAAAAAATAAGATGTCTGTGTAAAGTTATTGTGCTGCAAAATGACAACTCACAACTGCACCTTGCATTGTCTTGTTGACATGGTGAGCATTTTACAGCTAAAATTGACAGTACAAACTTCACATTTTTCATATGAATAAAATCTTGCCAATCTGAATCTAAAATAAGCAGCAGGTCAAGAGGGCCAATAAAATGCATAGCACTGTTAAGGTTTAGTAAGCATCAGGAGAAAAAAAGATTGTTAACACCTTGCCATTGCTTGTGTTGTTTCATCCTTAAGGATCTTATTATGTACTCCCTTTGTCCGGAATTACTTGTTGGACAAATGGATGTATTCCTTTTTATACATTTCTATGACAAGTAATTTCGGATGGAGGGAGTAAGTTAATAGTGTCTTATTCAAATTCATCACAGCTCGATGCCTGCATATAAAGCCTGCATATAAAAAATATGGGATGAGGGCAAAACCATATCTTTAGCATTGATGTTGCATACAACAAATATTAGAAGGGGGTAAACCCATATTGTTTAGTCTTGATCTCGGCATACAACAAATATGAGAACGGGGTAAAACCATACTATTTAGTAAGTATACAGACTGTTTAGTAAGTATACAGAATTGGTGAGCGAGTTACAATATAAATCTCGGAAATAAACAATTTTGACTGGAATTGTTCCATACACCTTGAACCATCAACTGTTTTTAGAGGATATTTTTTAAGAGATATATAACACCAATTGTAATTGATTCTAATCCCATCCTGGTCATCACAAATCAACAACACATGGAGCAAGGAAACACGGAACCAAGAAGAATATAGTCCACACTAGAACAAAGTAAGCAAAGTTGTAGAAGTGCACATAGTGAACATCTCTACAACATGATTCAGTTATCAATTGTAGTGAAATGACACATATGTTAGTAAAGCATGAAAGGCAACAACTAAGCAGTGGCATCCTTAAAATACTTCATAAAATTATGTAAATTATCGGCACATCACAGGAAAACCACAAATTGATCAATATCACATTAAATCTAATACAATATAAGATAAAAATTTACATTGTCTACACAGGTTGAGGATGAATTGAACAATGCATCAGTTCAGGTTCAGAAGCTTGTTTTGTTGCCTGATGCTATAATGGCCAGAGCCAATGCGTTGCTTTCCGATTTTATTACACGCTGATCTCTACAGATTGTTTTTTAATATTCTCCATGTTTGTGTGACATGGAATACTTAGAAGGCAAGTAATACAAAGTATAGGCACATCTAACTGTAGTTAATAGGGAGCCAAGCTTGAATTAACTCACCAGCAGTAGGTTACTTGCACAACCATTTAAAATGGACAGTTGATTTTGTAAATGAAGACAAACACATGCAGTATGGAGTCCAATTGCAGCAACGGTGAAGATAGATGTTTGGACTGACATAAACTTATACTATGCCTATTCTCATCCGCTAAAACCAGATAACGAACATAGGTGGTCTAGCTAGTTTTGCAGCTTAGTTCCAACTCCTATAAAAGAAGATTAGTCCCAACTCTTACGTGCGGACTGCTCTCTGCTATCTGCCCAGGATGTATATGCACTTTACCCCTGAAGCAACATGCAAGGTCCATGGCCGAAAGAAGTAGGCAACAAACGAATCACTGCCGCAAAAGTGAAATATTTTCTAGGAAATGAAAGTAAATTCTTAGGAAGCTAGGTTGCATTACTTAATCCTTGTTAATCATGAAATTTACAACCAGTTAACAATTAACCCATCGGATAAAGAGTTAACTGTTTTCATTAATCATCTAATCAGTACGGATAATGTAAACAAACAAAAATTATAAAATTATTAGAAGATCCAAGGAGGTAGTTAATGGGATAACCTCAAGAAACTTAGTTGGACAATCCCGCCTCGGAGGGAATCAATAGTACCTTCTAATTTCCTGAAATATGTTGATAAATCCAATCCAAATAACATACAGATTGCAGTAGAAACCATCTTTCGTTGTTGCATATTTCACAAGAAAGAAAGGAACAATCTTATATAAACTGGGCCACCAGTAATTGCTGTTGCTACTTTATTATCTTCCGTGGACCTATAAGTGATGATGGTCCATGTGCTTGCAATCTGCGCCTTCCCTAAATGAAGTAGCCGCTGGGTCCATACAAAGCCATGCGCCTTCCGCCGTGTCCATCGTCCAAGAAACAGCCGCTGGCACCAAGAATCTTCATGCCGTCGAAGCCTGCAATGGCAAGGCGTAACCGCGTGAGTGCACCAAAGGCCAGAACACTTACCGAAGCAGCATTTTCTGTGTGTTCACGTACCTGTGTCGACGATGCTCCAGTTGGCGCGTCTCCTCCGAGACCGTCTTCTCGGTGATGTGAGTCCCTCGCGCGTTGCAGCGGCCATCGAAGCTCATCTGCGGGCTAACCTGCCGGCTGCTGCCCGCCCTTTGCGGGCACGACGTCCACCACGGGCATCCATGCCCTGACCTGACCTGGCACCCAAATCCCCATAACGTCCCTGAACGACGACTCTTGCCGCGACAGAGAAAGAAGCCTAGCCGTGAGAGAACCAGAGAGAATAGAAGACCTGCCGGGAGAGAATCCAGCAAAGTTAACCCCCTCTCTCCGTGGGGGAGGCGCAGAGCAGCGGGTCAACAACTGAGGCTGGATTGGGAGCGACGGTGGGGCTCAGTCGGAGATGTCGAAAAGGGCGACGCTAGATGCAGACCCGGAGCGACGGAAATTCAGGAAGACAACGCCTAGCCTGAAAATCGAGTATGACAATGCAGCGGAGTAGAACATCAACTTCAGGTATTGATCGAGGAAGAGAATGAAAAGGAAAAGAAGAGGAAGAGAAGGAAATACGTGAGAAGAGGTGTTGTGCCGCCGTTGCCTCCCGACGCAGCGATATCGGCCATCGGCCGCGGTCCTCAGATCCGCACGGCACCCTCTGCCTGGCGCTGTTGTTCCTGACGGAGAAGTATCCCGAGGCCATCCGGCGAAGCGGTACTCGGGGCACGACGCACGCCACAGCGGTGCCGTCTGGCCTGGCTGCCCATGGACCCGCAGGCGAACGCGGCCATAATGCGCTCCAGCGGCGCGGCGTCCATGGCCTTCGACCTGGCACCGGCTCGCCGACGTGCGCAACAGCGGCGCCGTGCTGCGTGTCTGCATGTGGCCTCGCAGTCAAACGCTGCCGCAATGCCCTGCAATGGCATGACGTCCATGACCTTGGGCCCAGTAGCCGCGATGCCCTCCAGCGGCTCGACGTCCATGACCTTCGGCCCGGCAGCGGTTCGCCCCTACAGGCGTCCAGCACGTCGCAGCGTCCATCTCAAACCAACGGCGACGACAAATATGGCGACAGGGCGCTGATGCACGAGAAGGAGGGCGGTCGTGGGGCGTTGTTCGTGTAGGGGAGAAAGCGAGGCAGAGATGGATCCTTTTATAAGTACCTACAACGGTGGAGCGGCGTAGATTGATGAGAGTTTTCTCGAGGCCGTAAGTGGATTGAACAGGAGTTTTCTGGAGACGAAACACGCGCCAGAATAAAGGAAGTGGTGCTGCATGCATCGTACACGTAGTCACGTAAAAATTGCCTTCAATCACTACGTGCATGCACGTGCTGTCAAATATGTGTTGAAAAACAAAAGGCCTCCAGCCTGACAACACATGCACAAAACGATGGCCACATGCAAACCCACACCACCCAGATCAGAACCGCCCATGCAAAAGAAATAACAACCACATGCAAGAGGCCAGACGTAGTCAAATGGAAGACGTGCAGCTATCTCCACAACGCTACAAATGGAATGTACCAATCTTGTATAAAATCGCTGAGTGCACCCCAAGTGCACACGTAAAAATATGAATCAGTTAACAAAATTTTCACTAGCATCCTACAGCTACCATGCAAATGTACACCCCTGCATCCCAATTTAATGCACGTGTCAATGCTCGGTAGGCTCACAAGTTCCAGTCAAACAAGTGGCTAAACGTAGAACAAAATTCTTCATTAGATTTAGATGTTTTGGTATTCAGAAAAAAAAACTTATGAGCTGTGAATGGCTTAAAAAATTGTAGAAAGCAACTACAGAAATGTGACACTGTTTAGTGGCCGACACACAATTGCTCAAAAGAACAGATACCTGTACGCAAGGATCGAACAAAACACGAGGATGACAAAGCAGAACCAAGATATGGACGAACTGAGAGAACTAGACACACCATGGCAGCAAATAGGGCGCATTTAGCCCTTCCGTGCACGTATACCTAAAATCAAAACTATGTCACGGTTACACAGGCCGGGTCACATTAGAGCTCACCTTATTTTCCTTGGTTTCACTGAATTCCGCTCTAAAAATAATATAAAATCCAAATCTCCAGAAGCAGCAAAGAACATTTGTCTACTAAAAATTGAAATGATTAGGATGCGTTCATTGTTTTGCTTAAGACTGTAAAGTTACATTACCATTTAGCAAGACTTACTATATGTAAAGTCATAAGTTGCCGTGTAATTTAGGTGTGTAGCTCTTAAATCTACATCAGGTTGTTATTGAAAATTAAGCACTATTAAATTTGAGTGGTTAAATAAAAGAATAACACTGTATCATGGTTCTTGTATTGAGACTATTATAAAACATGAAAAGCTTAATTGCACAGTTTCATTCTTGTGAGTATGTATAAAAAATAATATGCTCGACAAAAAAAGCCCTGAAGTATCATATTACCTATATCTAATATAAACTGAAATTTCTCAGGATTCTCAAAATTCCTTGTTTGCTTCCATGTACCATGCATGTCCTAAAATACAACACAGTGCAGGAAACATGATATACATGCGCTAACTTGATTGTTCAACTTGATTGTTGAATGAATAGCCATATGTGAGAATTAATAATAGCTTTAGAATGGAATCCTTCCATCAAACACATATGGAATTTTGTAGGTGTTGGAACCATACACACAACATATCCATGGAAGTATCTGACAGAAAGTTGATAGCACTGTCACATTTCCAAGTTTGGTCTCCTGTACTGTAGACAATTTTGCAATTGTTAATCAAGATAATATTAAACAGGTTGTGTTGCACCTATTAATCAATGTGACCTACACTCCATTATATATAATCAAGTTATGTTTCTTAAGAAGAGGTTGGTCGAAGTGATACTTTCTTACGCTTGGAAAATTTCTACAACAATCTTGGTTACTTTATAATTCCTGGATTATCATCACTACAATCAATTATTCTTCATCCCAATGATTATCTTCTCGATTTTTTCCTTAAAAACTGCATGTTGATACCGTGGGCACAATTAGATAGAGTTTAAGGTAATATATCGGGACTCACAGAGCACACTTAAATAAGAAAACCAGTCTTATATAATTCGGGCTCCTTTGATTCAATGGATTTTCATAGGATTTTTGAAGGATTTGGATCCTTAGGAATTTTTTCTTTGATGGGCATTTGATTCGTAGGATTGGCATCCTTAGGAATTTTTCCATAGGATCCATTTATACTACATTTTGGAGAAAAATTTCCATCCACTCTAACCTTTTTTATAGAGTTCTTTTGTTTTTCCTGTGCAATCAAATATTCTTTCATATGACGTAAGGTACTATAGGATATGCCATCCTATTCCTGTATTTTTTCTATTCCTTTATTTTGAAAATCCTGCGAATCAAAGAGGCCCTTCAACTCGGTACACCATGAAGCTTGGGCTGGGTAAAGGTTCAAGGATTGCCGACATCCCTCATAAGTCTCTCGGAGTCTCGACAGGGCTTATCCCTGTCGTCTTCTGTTGACTAAAACTGACACGTTTTTTAAAGTAGTACTATGGTATGATATCTCTGCAACCTTTTTTGACAAATGATCTATAGAATTTTTAGTCCATTTGGGCCGGGCTCGGTTCCTGAAAATTTATTTTTTAGCCGGGCCAGGCTAGGCTCGGGTTTGGAATTTTCTGTTCAGGCTTTCTGAAGCCTGGTCGGCCCGGGGATGCCTAGGTTTAGGTATGACGAGACTATCTCACTACGAGCTCAGATGTCATAATTTATATTGAGCACTCCCTTCTATAGATATAGCAGAAGAGGCGCATACCCTGAATATATGAGCTATCCATGATTGTGCAGTGCCTTGCTTAAGGACCATTTTTATAAGAATTCATGGAAAACCTCAAGATTGGGTCAGCCCAGTTTGGTTGCACATGCATGCATTGCACTTCCCATAAATCTGGCTTAAGAAATTATCAAGCTAGCACTAATGTTTGGGACAATGTATTAGAGATCAATTATGTGAGTAAACGTTATCCAGAGCAGGGAATTCAGGATAGATACCCTTCTAGTGTACGCAAGGGCGAGCAGTGACAAAACTGAACGGTGTTGAGGAATTGAACAACTGGGCCAGCAGTGTGACACAGTTCCTAGGCTCAGTAGCTTAATCAGCAGTGACGACCGCCCGGTCTACTTCAAATAGCTCTCGCATGTCACCATGTGCGCCGCATGTCAATAGGAGCAGAGTAGTCCTACTGGATATCAATTTTCATGAACTCCTGACCCCCAAATTGAGACTGAGGGGGCCGTGCCCCCCCCCCCCCCCAAGTCCAAATGCAATTTTTCTTTTACTATATAGTAATAGCCCAAGTGTCAATTTTTCTTGTCCGAGGGTCTCCAATACCTTCGGATCACATATGTGAATCCGTGCGTCTAGGCTACACGGAGGAGGAGATCGCGAGAGACATCGACGGAGTGCTACCACGATCGGACTGCGTGTGGGAAGGCTTAGGTCGCGGCGAGGAAGACAAGGTAGAGGTTTTCCGGCGAGTTATTCAACGGCGTACGGCGGCTACGGCAATGAAACCGTGGAAGGGACCACTACCGAAGGTACGTCTACCGGCACTTACGTTAGCGGATTTCATAGGGAATTGGAAGAAGGTTCCATTCCGACGGAAGAAGGGCCATCCGGTGGCGGGGAGCTTGCCGCCGGCAACGGCACCAGCCGATCCAGATCTGGGGATCCGTGCTGCCAGAGATGCCCGTTTGAAATATTAGTTGGGCCAAGAAAAACAACAAGCTGTCAGTAATGGGCCGAAGATAACTGGTTATATGGCCCAGTTAGAATCCAAGTGGCAGCCGTCACAGCTTGAGGTGGGCTCTCGGACAAAGGAAGAGCCTGTCGATCGACGTCCAGATCATGCAAACCTGACGATCGAGCCTAGGGTTATGAGGAGACCTGCTCCTGGTTTTCCTTCGCCTCGAGGTCGTGCGCCAAGAATCCCGACACCCCCATCTATGGCGGGTCGGGGCGATGGGGAACGGCTGGCAGCGGAGGCCAACGCGCAAGGCGCGATGCCGTAACCTGTGGGAGCTGGTCACGGTGCTGCGAGAGGTACAACCCCGATCGGTGATCAACAGAGGGCCGGACCGGGGGTTGGCCGCGCCAATGGTGGCCGGGGTAATCCAGCAGCGGGACAAGGCGACGGACTGGCCGGACGCGGTAGTTTTCACGGTGGCCATGGAGGTGGCGACGGTGGATACAAAGGCAAGCGTCCGAATTGGAACCAATGGGCAGATGATCATGCAGGTGCCTCATGTGGCAGGTGGCACGGTGATGACCGAACGTTCGGCGCCAATCAGTGGCACCACGACTTCAATCCACCGACAGGGGACTTCGTGGAAGGTGCTTCTGGACCTCCAAACCGGTACTTTGGGAATCGGGGAGGTGGGCGCACACACGGAATGAAACCTCCTTTGCGGCGTCACTGGCAACAAACGGAGAAACAAAACACCATAGATGGTTCCGCAAATCCCAGTAGCAAAGGGGCTACAACAATGGTTGTGACTTTGCCTGAGGAAGCGGTGGCGGTAGTCAAAGCCCTCGCATCTGTATCTACTCCGACAACCGACATGACACATGACAGTGGGTCAGAGCAGGACTTACAAAGTTCAACGCCCAATCTATTATAACTCTGAAGTATTGACTCCTTCAAAGCAAAGGTACATTCATTACCAGAATCTCATCTATGGTATATACGTGTCAGCAAAGAAGGTGGCACACTATTTCCATGATCACTCAATTTCAGTCGTCAGCGATGCTCCACTATCTGAGATCCTCAACAATCGAGATGCAGCTGGTCGAGTGGCCAAATGGCTATTGAACTCCTCTATTTTGATATGGAGTTTGAACCTAATAAAGCAATCAAATCTCAAGCACTTGCTGATTTCATGGTCGAGTGGATAGAACAGCAGCAACCAACTCAAATCCACTCGGCGCACTGGACCATGTTCTTTGATGGATCGAAGATGCTAAATGGGTCTGGTGTTGGCGTAGTATTGGTATCCCCAAATGGAGACAAGCTCAATTATGTCTTGCAGATTCACTTTGATTCCTCCAATAACGAAGCAGAGTACGAAGCACTCCTATACGGGTTGCGTATGGCCATCTCACTCGGCGTGAAGCGCTTGATGGTATACGGATGACTCTGATTTGGTGGTTAACCAAGTGATGAAAGAGTGGGATGTCAGGAACCCTGCTATGACTGGATACTGCAATGTAGTAAGAAAGCTTGAGAAGAAGTTCGAAGGTTTGGAACTCCACCATGTTCCCCGAGTGAATCAAGCAACCGACGAGTTAGCAAAGATTGGATCCACTCGGAAGCTTGTCTCCAGTAATGTGTTTCTAGAACACCTACATTCTCCTTTGGTGTAGGAAGATACCTTCATTAAAGATCCCCCGCAAGCAAAGAGCGCATCTCTCCAACTGAGGTTGATATCCCAGCAGTCATAGATCTGGTCATGGAGATTGTGGTCATCACGCCCGATTGGAAAGTGCCTTATATTGCATATATTCAGAGGCAAGAACTCCCAAATGACAAGGTTGAAGCTTGGCAGATTGTCCGCAGATCCAAGGCCTTTACTATGATGGGTGATCAACTTTACAGAGAAAGTGTAACTAGCGTGACATAACGGTGCATCTCTCCTAAAGAAGGTCGACTAATCCTAGAGGAAATTCACTTGGGGACCTATGGTCATCATGCGTCCTCCTGGACGATTGTTGCCAAAGCATACCGAGCTGGTTTCTTCTGGCCGCGCACTAACGCGGTGGCTAAGAAGATTGTTTATCACTACGAAGGGTGCCAGTTCTACTCAAACTTGTCGCACAGGCCCGCGTCTGCCTTGAAGACTATTCCACTCATCTATCCGTTCGTTGTCTGGGGTTTGGACATGGTTGGCCCCTTTCGAATGGGCCAGAGTGGATTTACTCACTTTCTTGTTGCAGTCGAAAAGTTCACTAAGTGGATTGAGGCCAAGCCTATAAAGAAGCTGAAATCGCGCACTGCAATCAAATTCATGAAGGAGATAACATTCCGATATGGAGTTCCTCGAAGTATCATTACATACAATGGCTCAAACTTTGACTCGAAAGAGTTCAGACACTTTTGCTTCACCCAAGGCACTCGGGTGGATTACGCATCCGTTGTGCACCCCCAGACTAATGCTCAAGTTGAGCGAGCAAATGACCTAATCCTTCATGGACCGAAGCCTTGACTCATGCGACATCTCAAGCATGCAGCTCAAGCTTGGGTTACTAAATTTCCATATGTTCTATGGGGCTTGAGGACAACTCCCAATTGGTCGACGGGACGCACTCCTTTCTTCATGGTATATGGAGCACAAGCCGTTTTGCCGAGTGATCTCCTTCACAATTACCCTCGTGTAGATCTCTACTTCAAGGTGAGCAGGCATGACAAGACGGTGTTGATATCCTTGAAGAAGAACGCGAGATGGCTCTAATTTGGTCGACTATATGTCAGCAGGATCTGCGCCGCTTCCATGCGAAGAACGTAAAGAGACGGTCGTTCCATGAAGGTGATCTTGTGCTCTGAGTGGATCAGCAGCGACCTCAAAAGCTGGCCCCGGCATGGGAAGGCCATTTCATCGTTACAAAAGTACTGAACAATGGAGCCTACCACCTCTACAACCTCAAGAAGAAGATTGACGAGCCGCGCGCTTGGAACGCTCATTTACTCCAACGTTTTTATACTTGACGACTGAGTTGTTTCGATGCAATAAGAGTATTCCAGACATTGTCGTTTATCAAAGTTATGACTCCTGTAGTCTATTGTTGACTCTGATTGCGCAATCTCACATTCAAAAACACTCCGAGTGATGAGCATTCCTCTCACTCGGGGGCTTAGCTGCGAACCAGATTTCACCTAAGTTAAAAACTTCTTCGAGTGACGAGCAATCCTCTCACTCGGGGCTTAGCTGCGAACCAGTTTTCGCCTAAGTTAAAAAACTCTTCTGAGTGAATTACATCCAATTTATTGAGAAACTTAGCTATGAACCAAACCTTAAGTTTAAAACGTCTCCGAGTGACGAGCGATCCTCTCACTTGGGGGCTTAGGTACGAACCAACTTTCGCCTAAGTTAAAATCCCTTCCGGGTGGATTATATCCTATTCACTCGGAAAATTAGCCACGAACCAACCTTCATCTAAGTTTAAAACTTCTCCGAGTGATGAGCGATCCTCTCACTTAGGGGCTTAGCTGCGAACCAACTTTCGCCTAAGTTAAAAAAACTTCTAAGGGGATTATATCCTATTTACTCGGAAACTTAGCTACGAACTAGCTTTCATCTAAGTTCAAAACTTCTCCGAGTGGCAAGCAATCCTCTCACTCGGGGGCATAGCTGCGAACCAGCTTTCGCCTAGGTTAAAAAAAACTTCCGAGTGGATTATATCCTATGCACTCAAAAACTTAGCTACCAACCAGCCTTCGTCTAAGTTTAAAACTTCTCGGAGTGGCGAGCAATCCTCTCACTCGGGAGCTTAGCTGTGAACCAGCTTCCGAGTGATGAGCATCCATTCCATTTGGAAACAAAACAAATTCAGACAAGCAAAGGATTGAAAGAGAAATACAGATAAATCCAGAATTTTTTGTACGGATAAAATTTGTTCGTGCAAATGAAAGTAATCAGGATTAAGGCCTCAACGAAGTTTTGAAACGATTACACTTTCACTCAGCATGCTGACGCAAATAAAGTCTTGACTGTGATAAAAGTTTCATTAAGCACCTGTGGGACTCGCGGGCTCGACAAAGGTGTCCAGATCAATCCCATCAGTGATTCAGGTGGCTGCTTCAATGAAGGCCTCCATGAAGTCCTCGAATTGAAGCTTCTTGGTGTTGATCACTTGGAGAGTCTTTAGCTTGTCCTCCTTTACCTCCCTGTAGTGGACTCGGACAAGTGAAAGCACCACGTCGGCTCCACAACGAGCACCAGATTTCTTCCATGCTTGCACTCGAGTGGGAGTTTCATTTAGGTGAGTCATCATCGACTCGAGGTCAGTTTGGAGGATGTCTTCTGGCCACAGCTCTTTTTCAATCTTTTCCAGTGTGGCCCTTAGTTGAGTGATATACTCTTGAACACTTGTGAGGCGTACATCGAGACGAAACATATTCATGGCCATAGTGTCCCCGACAAGTGACTTGGTGGGATCCAGATTTGGTTCAATCTCCTCGGTCTCCTTTTCAACGTCTTGGTAGAATTCTATATGAAGAAGGAATGGAAAGATGGTCATGCTATTGTCCTATGAGAATTAAGGAAGTCCACTCGGCGAAAGAAAGTTATCGTCGAGCATGTTGAACATCTTCTTTGCAAATTCTTCCAAGTACTTCTCCAAACAGTTGCTCCTCTTGTTCAGCAGTTCGGTCTTCTTGATCTAGTCAGCATGTTCCTGCTTGAGTTTTGCGTTCTCTTCTTCTAGCTTACAAGCTACGGCAAGTTTCTTTTCGGCAGCTTTGGTTTTTTTCTCTCACCACCTTCTAAGAGTCGGCGGGTGCTTTGTCCTTGTCTTCAAGCTCCTTCTTCATGGTATCCAAAGAAATAGCATTTTTGAGTCGCGCTTGGAGTCGGCGGTTCTCATCATGCACATCTGTTCGAGTGAGGACACTTGGTTCAAGGGATGGAAGATGAGAATAGTAGTTCAGTTGGTTGACAAGGATTACCTCCCAAGGCCCTTAGCTCAGTCTGTGCATGGTCTAGATTGTTCTTGGACACTTCTAGATCCAGTTGAAGCTGATTCTTCTCCTTCTCTAGGTCAATGTACTGAGTCCCAAGTTCACAGGCTTTCTAACATCATCAAAGAAATAATTAAGTTGATATTAATATTTCTCCACTCCCGAGTGGAAAGGAGCAAGCTTAGTCGATTGGATGGCGGCCCGCCACCCCACCCACACACCCCTGCGAAGCGCCATATCATGGTTGATGGAAATGATGTCAATGAAACCTGCTGGATAGATTCTGACCTCTCCATCCGTAAGACTAGTGTACCCCGCATACAAAAAAGGACCCCGAGTCCAAGTTCTTAAGACTACTGCCCATCGTAAACGAAAGACAGTAGTCTCGGCGACTACACCCAGTGGGTGCACTCAGCGTGTCCTCACTGGATACGACTCCAATTGACCAGGTCTAACCTGTCTAAAATAACTTTGTCTATATCAGACCCCCACCGACGCAAGCACTTGACGATGTTCTTGGGAACTACACCGAGTGGGTGCACTCAATGTGCCCCCACTTGACCTACTATCACTCGACCTGTCGAGCGATTATCAAAACAATTCTAAGACCCATGCCGATTCCATCACCATTCGATAGCGGTCTTGTGGACTACACCCAGTGGGTGCACTCAGCGTGCCCCCAATGGACCACAAACCACTCGACTAAAACCTAATCTACTCGAGAGGAAAACAAGCAAATTTTCTTCAAAAGGAAAACACCCAGTGGGTTCACAATCAAGAAAGATAGGAATTCAATCGGAAATGAACTTACAATCGCACTTACTTGGACATTGGTGCGAAGCGCCGAGCTGGCATCATAAGCCAACTTGCTGGCCTTGTACGCCTCCTTCGTACGCATTATCAGGTACTCAGCCTGGATCATGGCTTCTTTGGCAGCTCCAGTCAGGTCTTCTAGGACACGATGTAGAGGGAAGGAAGGCGTCGGGTGAGTTGATGCTGAAGATGAAGTAATACGAGTTGCTTGAGGCTATCCAATTGGCATCGTGGCCACAATGGTCGAAGAGGCTGGCGGGGCACTCGATAGCGGAGCTACAAGCTCGTCTCTGACTCGCGACGAATCGCCAAGCCCTTGAGATGACGCGACAGTCAAGTTATGAATCGCCAAGCCCTTAAGACGATGCTCGTTGCGAGGTGGAGACTCAACTTCTTCCTCGCTCTCCTCCGAGTCCTCATAATTGCCCTCGCTGACCTCAGCATAATCGACATCAACGCTGGCGCCCTTGCTCTCGTCCCCGTCATTGGGCTGATCTCCATTGGGCATGGGCGAGTACATGTTCGTCAACTCCTGATCAAATAGTAAAGTCAGTGGTATGATGCACCCAATCACTCAACAAAAGTTAAAGCATTCGACAAGGATATCACTTACCAGATTCGGCGGTGGGTTCTCAACAGAGTAGGGCAAGATTCGCTTGGCTCCCAGGGGGTTGTCGCATGCTCTAGTGATGCTTTTAAGCCACTGTGCAACAGTCTCCTCAGAAACTTCCTCTGGGTGTGCCCGAGTGGTGTCCTCAGGGCCTGAGTAGTGCCACATGGCATGGTCCCTCGCTTGAAGGGGCTGGATTCGTCGACTGAGAAATGTCTCCAGCAGATCCATGCTAGTTACTCCACCATGAACCAGATTCACTACGACGTTCACTAAGATTCCTACCTGGACTTTCTCTTCTTCCCCCACTGTCAGTGATTTGGGAATAGTGGGTCGCTCTGGTGTGGAGGGGGAAAGACCAGTCCACATGTTGAGAGAGGCAATATCATTACAATAAAACCACATTGACTGCTAGCCCCGAATAGATTCGGGAAAAGTCATCGACGGAAAAGAGCTTCTAGCTCTATTTTGGAGTCCCAAGCCCCCACATAACTAAATGACATGGGTCTTATCGTCATCTAGGTTGACCTTTTTGACCGACTGGGATTGGATAGTAAAGATGTGTTTAAACAAACCCCAATGGGAAGGAGAGCCCAGGAAGCACTCGCACAAGGTTATGAAAATGACTAGGTACGAAATGGCATTCGGAGGAAAGTGATGGAGTTGAGATCCAAAGAAATTCAAGAAACCACAGATGAATGGGTGAGGAGGCAGAGAAAAACCTCGCTCGACGTGGGTGAGGAGGAGAACTCTCTCCCCTTCACGCGGCTCCGGCTCGATCTCCCCCTCCGGCAGCCTCCACAAGCCATAGTCTATGAGCCCGTCGGTGACGAGGTTCTCGACGTCCCTCGCCATGACCGTCGACGGGAGGAAGGAAGTCCTCCTGGATCCATCCGGCGGCACCGCGGTTCGGGCGCCCAACGACTTCTTCGCCTTGCCCCCTCCTTCTTGGCATGCTCGAGCTTCTCCGTGTTGCTCTTCTTCATCGCGGTGGTGGTCGTCGAGGCAGGGCTGAGCGCCGCGCGTGGAGCAGAGGAGGCAAAGAGAAAGAGGGGAATGGAGAAGGAGTATTGTGCTGTCCGCGGCGCAACCTAATATTATACCAGCCCGAGTGAGTCACTGACTTGTGGGACCACCAGATCTCTGTGTATCTCGGCCACAGAAGTTGCGATGTACGTGGCGTAATGGGTGGCGCGGAAATCGAGGCATTACGCTCCCACTTGCCCCAATTGTGGCGGTATCTTCGCATAGCGTGCGCTTCCCAAATTTTTGAATCCCGTGAAATCCGGGCCTGGCAGAACGACCCGTCGCATCAAAAGATACAACTGTTCATTCGGATCTGAGTCTGTACTCAAGTTCACTTGGACACGTACCAAAGACAAAATCGATCATGGTGAATGATAAAGACTTCAGTCGACGCAGATTTCCGTAAAACCCTGGAATGCATTCGAAATTTCTATGCTTTATCAGAACCAGCATCGATCCCTTTTCACTCGAACCCCGATCCATTCGGGGGCTAATGACGAGAGGTAGGTTCTTAGGCCTAACCTACATACCCTACCTAAGGACACTGCATTGGAGGACTTAAAGATTACAAGGAAGATTCCGACTCAAATCACCAAGGTGCATGAATCACTCGACAGATAATCCACTCGGAGGTTCCTCCCTCCACTCAAAAGTAGGCTTTCACTCGGAACGGCCAACAGAGAGTCGACACCAGAAGACCAGAAGGCACCCCAAGAAGGCCAACAGGCAGGCGTTCGACCAGTCGCCATTAGTAGCATTTATTTCTTTACATAAGTTATCAGTAACGTACACTTTTATTACCACGATCGAACCCTTGGTTGCCTGGAATTCATGAGGGGCAGCGCACTCTATATAAGCCGTCCCTCCCCTCTAGCACAAGGGTTCGCACCCCCTGTAACACTCATATTCCACGCGACAAGAGTTCTTGAACACTGAGACGTAGGGTTGTTACCTCCACGAGAGAGGCCTGAACTCATACATCGCGTGTACATCCTCGCCGTAGCTAGGACACTGCCCTCTCCTTTCGTACCTCTACCTTCTATTGGCAGGCTCGTTCCCACAACACAACCCACCGACACCATGTCTGCCCTCCACTTCCTTCGTCTCTCAAGTCCCGCAAGCATGGAAAATCTGCAGGTGCTCCACGTGGATATGCCTACGTTCATGATGCCGGCCAACGGTATGTAGTATGACTCCCCACGCACCCACTGTTGACTTGAGTTTCGATTCATGCGCCCCGGTGATGATGCATGGAGTAGCTTCAGTTTCGATTACGCATGCATGTAGGCACGACCCAGACCCAGGGGAGCCGATGGAGGGCGGCGAGGCGTGGCGGAGGGGGCCACAAGAAATGACAGCTGACCAATGAGCAGGTGGAATGTCTGGAGCGGAGCTTCCAGGAGGATCGCAAGTTGCGGACCGTCCGGAAGACGCAGATGGTAGCCGAGCTAGGGCTCGACCCCAGCCAAGTTGCCATATGGTTTTGGAACCACCAGGCGCGATAAAAGGGCTGATATCTAGGTGGTGCTCGCCCAACTAAAGCACACCCATGACACCGACATCATCCAGAAATGTAACCTCGAGAACGAGGTACACACTGTTCTAGCCTACATATTCCTCTGCCTTCTTTCTTGCATAACCTGACCGACACACGGGTGGGACATGATTAGGTGCTGAGGTTGAAGGCGATGCTCGAAGTGGCCGAGGAGGAGCTACGGCTGCGGGAGTGGGAGCCATGCGGCATCCGTCGTCGACGGAGACGCCGCTGGCGTGTCGACGTGTGCGGCGGTAACCATGTGTATTATAAGACAAAGTGGAATTTCGTTTCTTTGAAAGCACAACATGCGACATTCCTCGGCTCATTTTAGATGAGAATGAGTTATTGTTAGTCGCATTTACAGAGAAAGAGGTGTTTGACGCAATAGCACAAATGAAACAAAATAAGGCACTGGGACCGAGTGTGTTTCTGGCGGAATTCCATAATTTTTTTTGGCATATTATAAAAGATGATCTTCTTCCTACGTTCCATGATTTTTTCAATGGTCATTTACAACTTTTTCACCTTAACTTTGGAACAATAACGTTGTTGCCAAAGAAGGTGGAGGCTATCCACATTGAGCAGTTCGGACCAATATGTCTTCTCAATGTTAGTTTCAATTTTTTTACAAAGGTTGGCACGAATAGGTTGACACAAATAGCCCATTTGGTAGTCCAAACCACTCAGACAGCTTTCACGCCTGGAAGACACATACTAGAAGGGTTAGTCGTCCTGCATGAAACATTGCACGAAATTCATACAAAGAAGCTCGATAGGGTTATATTTAAGGTGAATTTTGAGAAGGCGTATGATAAGGTAAAATGGTCATTTCTTCAACAGTAGGGATCAGGTGGATGCCTTAATTCAGAAAGACAATGTTGGGATTAAAGTTAATGATGACATAGGTCATTATTTTCATACTCATAAAGGATCAAGACTGGAAGACTCCATGTATCTAGTCTTGTTCAACATAGTACCAGATATGTTGGCAATCCTTATTAGACGGGCTAAAGATAATGGCCAAGTAGGAGGACTAGTCCCACACCTTGTAGAGGGAGGAGTGTCCGTACTACAATATGCGGATGACACAATCATATTCATGGAACACGATATCGCAAAAGCTAGGAATATGAAGCTGGTTCTTTGTCTATTTGAACAACTGTCTGGACTGAAAATAAATTTTAATAAAAGCGAATTGTTTTGCTTTGTGAGGGAAAAAGAGGAACATGACGCTTATAGGTAACTATTTGGATGTGAAATGGGTTAATTGTCGTTTAGTTACCTAGGAATTCCCATTCATCATAGACGACTGACGAACAGGGAATGGAAATGTATTGAAGATAGATTTGAAAAAAGACTAGGTTGCTGGAAGGCCAAGCTAATGTGATGAAACTAAGAAGAAATACAGATTAGCAAGATAGGATATTATTTGTAGACCCAAAGACCATGGGGGTCTTGGTATTGAGAATTTAGAAGTGAAGAATAGAGGCCTTCTTAGCAAATGACTTTACAGGCAATCTATGGAGACCGAAGGGATGTTGATACAAATTTTGCGAAATAAATACTTATAGTCCAAGACTTTGGCCCATGTTACTGCTAGACCTAATGACTCACCTTTTTGGAAGGGGTTAATGAAGATGATGATAACCTTTTTCCAGTGGGTCAAGTTTTTAGTTGGCAATGGTACCTTGACGAGGATACATGGCTTGAGGAAATGCCTCTAGCTTTGCAATACCTTACCTTATATAATATTACCCACCGTAAGGAAGATTACGTTACTAAAATATTACAATCGGTACCTCTAAATATCCAATTCAGGTGATCTCTAGTGGGAAAACGCTGGAATTTCTGGTTGCATTTGGTCAGACGATCACTACTAGGGAAAACCCTAGTAGTAGCGCTCGAAATATGCATAGTAGTAGTGTTGGGTCTAGCGCTACTGCTATCGCGCTATAGCTAAGTTTTAACAGTAGCGCTGGCCTGGCAAGTGTTACTACTATCTGCTGTTAACAGTAGCGCTTTCCAGGCCAGCGCTACTGCTAACTATTTGTAGCGCTTGGACAAACGAAGCGCTGCTGCTCATCCAGCGCTCCTATTAGATGATTTCGAGCGCTACTGCTAGTATTCCTGCTTTTGCATATTTACACCCTCTATGTATTTGTGAACGTCACCATCGCCTTGGCATTTATCTTTGTCATGGTGACATCGTCCCATGGGTCTTTAAATATGCTTTCATCCTGGCCGGGGAACAGGAACCTATTATGCAACTTCTTTAGGAGCATGTGCTCAATATGTGGTATCTTCGTCAATAGAACGTCATTGACGTTCACGGTTTCCCTAAGGATGCATCCTAATTGATTGCCCCAACATGAGCGCACTTGCTCCGGCGTCGTTGGCTCTAACTTCTTGGGGTGCATCTCCGTGACCATAATTTGTCCGATGCCGAGCTTGTTTGGTTTTCGTGACCTCTTCTTCTTCGGTGCTTTACCGGCTACGACAGCATCGTTGCCGGTCTCGGGGGTGGTGTCGGTGCCGGTGCCAGTGTCGGTGTCCGTGTCGGTGTTAGGGTTGGTTTTACTGCCGCCACCATGCAACCCCATCTGGTGTTCGTCCAGGTAATCGAAATAGTGATTTGTTGCCTCGAGGGGGTCTACTACGAGGCGAGCAGAACCCCCGGCTTCGGCGTCAGTAGACATGTTTCCTATTCAACAATTGTAAATAAAAGATATAATAAAGAGAAAAAAGGGGCATATACATATTTGGTCAGAATGTTGATTCATTCCCCTTCCGGCAAATCCCGAGTACTCCATATATCCTAGTTTCTAGCACAAGTTGCACCTGAAATTTTCGGCATGACCTTTGCTAAAAAGTGGACATATGGAGCGCCTGAAATTTGCCGAAACGGAAATGAATCAACATTCCGGCAAAACATAGGCCACTCGGATATTTTGCCAAAACATGGCTGACTCATTAGAACAGTGATTTACATGCTTGAACTTACAAGATAAAAACAAGATACCATGGCTTCATTGATAGTGAGTTTCTGTTCACTCCATTTTTTATGGGAAAACTCCTAAAAGGGGCAATACACATCTAGGAGAAAATCCTAATCTATAGCAACAAGTTTGATTCCAAGAAAAAATATCATAAAAAGATGAAAGCTTAGTTGATTTACATAGCCACACAAATACATAAAAAAGTCGTCAAATATTGCGCTTATGGGATTGGCCATTTTGTTTCTTAGCATTTATTGTATGCTCATGTCCAAGCCATCAAAGCAGAGTAAACCACTCGCACCAAAGCAGAGTGCTTGTCACATGGGAGGTGTCCCAGCCAGCTTCTCTAAATAAAAAACCCAAAAAATTAAATGCCAGCCAGCCATGGATCATGCTGCTAGAGCTAGGGGTGACCTCTCGCAAGCCATTGCTGCATTGCTACCCCCTCCGTACCTAAATATATATGTTTCTAGAGTTTTAGATATGGATTACATACGCGGCACAATGAATGAATCTACTTAAAAATATATATATCTAGTCCGTATTGAAATGTCTAAAAATAACCTATATTTAGAAATGGAGCTAGTACTTGACATTTTTAGATGTATTATTATACATTGGCATTCTCAATCAACTACCAATTTCACTTGAATCAATACGTGAGGAGGAGGTGGGGGCAGGGGGGTAGTACCTAAGGAGGAGGCCGGAGCAGACGAGGAGGAGGAGGAGACCAGAGCGGCGGTGGCACGTACGAGGAGGAGGTCGGAGCGGCGGCGGCGCGGGCGAGGAGGAGGTCGGAGCGGCATGGACGAGGAGGAGCCAGCGTCGAGGCCAAGGGTGGGCAGGGGCTTGGGCCAGCGTCAAGGTCCAGGACGAGGAGGAGGCCGGCATCAAGGCCGACCACGGCGCGGGTGACGACAGCGCAGGGAGAGGAGAGGTGGGAGTGGCGGAGAATGGGAACTGGCTAAATTTTGAGCCCACGTGGGGGTTAACCCCAAATAGCAGTAGCGCTGGTTTAGGAACCAGCGCTATAGCTAAGGTAGTTATAGCGCTGGTTCCTAAACCAGCGCTACTGCTAAATATTCCAAAAAAAATTTGAGCCTGTGTGGGGGTTAACCCCAAATAGCAGTAGCGCTGGTTCGCTATAGCTAAGGTAGCTATAGCGCTGGTTCCTAAACCAGCGCTACTGCTAAATATTCCAATTTTTTACTTTTTCTAGTTTTTAGTGTTCTTTAGTTTTCTTATTTTCCTTTTCTTTTCTGTTTACTTTTCTTTTCTTTTGTATTGCTTTCTCTCTTTTGTTTTTGTTTTTTTGTTTTTTTGTTTTTCTCCCGACGACGGCGTGTCCCTCGCACACTGCGCGAATATTATCACCGGAACCATGCATGTGGTGGTAACATATCAGTTGACCGATAGCTATGTCGACGACGTTTCACATTGAGCTTCTTCCCTTTCTTATTCCTTGCCGAGTAATTGAGCCCCTCCTTGTGAGTTTTTCGGAGCCATGGAGTACGATCTTTCTTAGGTAATGTAGTATTTATTCTTCTTTTCACGTATGCTTCATCGTCATCGTCATCTTTCCTCATTGCATTGCCGTATTGGTTGTAGTCTTCCTCGTTGGCAATTCCATCCATTCCGATGATGCTCCTTTTGGATCTCCTCACGACAACACGGCTGGGATTGGCCGGGTTAGCTATGAAGAAGCATTGTGTCACGTGCTTAGCGTGTACCCATGGCTCATTTTTGGCAATGACATTAACGTTCACGGGAGTGCTCTTCGCGTCGGGTATAGACATGGTGGTGAAATACATGTTTTCTCTTACGACATCCTTGGCCCATTTGACACGGAACATCGTCGCATCATGCATTCCAGCATAGTCAAGCTCCCAGATCTCTTCGACCCTTCCGTAGAATCCTTCAGTTGTGTCGTTGGCGTCGGTCACGCATTGAATTGTCACGCCGGAGTTCTAGTAATCACTGTCCATGTCTTTGGCCTCCGTGTAGAACGTGTACCCATTGATATCGTAGGACTGATAGGTCGCGAGCTTGGGCGCGGGGTCATGTGCTAAGGCGTGTATTAGCAATCCGTTTGAACAGCCCTCTTCTGGGGGATTTTCAAGAACTTGCTCTTTGAGCCAACGCAAGTAAGTGGCGTTGTGCTCTATAGTAACTTCGTCATCCGTCTTGAGCATCCCCTTATCATGGTACTTCTTTGTGATGCTTTCTTTGTGCGGTGCCACATAATCATCTACCACATCTAGGTGTTGTAGCACTACTAAGTTAGCCATGTCAAAGTCGTTCCATCGATCCGAGTAGTTCACGTGCAATTCCCTCCGGCCGTTGTTATGACCATCTCCTTCGAGCTTCCCATCGTGCTTCTTGATGGGAAAACCAACAACGGGGTCTCTGACTCCTATATAATTCTCGCAAAAAGGAGACACACTCATGCGTCAGATACCCTTGGGCGATGCTCCCTTCGGGACGGGACATGTTACAGACGAATCCTTTGATGACCCCATTCATCCTCTCGAACGGCATCATGTTGTGAAGGAATGTCGGCCCAAGGTCGATGATGTCGTCCACAATGTGGACACATAGATGCACCATGACGTCAAAGAACGCGTGCGGGAAGTACAACTCAAGATCACATAGTATGACAACGATCTCTTCCTGTAGCCTTCGGAGCTTCTTCACACTTATGGACTTTCGGGAGATAACATCGAAGAAGTTGCAGAGACCAGTAAGCGTGTCACGGACGTGCTTCTCCATTATCCCTCTAATGGCAACTAGGAGTATCTACATCATCATCACGTGACAGTCATGAAACTTCATCCCGCTGAACCTTTTCTTCTTAGGGTCTAGACATCTGCTTATCTTTTCACAGTAACTGGAACTGACTTTGATTCCCATAAGGAACTTGATGAATTGATCGATCTCCTTCACACTTAAGGTGAAGCAAGAAGGGGGGCAATAATTCTCCTCCTTCTTGTTGACTTTTCTGCCCCTTTCCCCCTCCTCCGCCTCTGTCTCCGTCTCCTTTTTTACGGTGGAAATCTTTCCTGATCTTCAAATCTTCCAAATCTTTCCTTGCCTTCGGCCCATCCTTGGTCTTCTCCGGCATGTTCATCAGTGTGCCAAGCAAGATCTAGAGGACATTCTTCATGATATGCATTTGATCAAGGCAATGAGGCGTGTCATGATTGGGCCAGTACTCCAAGTCCTAGAAAACAGACCTCGTTTTCCATACCTTCAGCAGCGGCTCCGACGCCTTTTTGATCTTTCTCGGTGCGGGGCATTGTTCCCAGTTTCTCAACAGCTTGTCGATTTCTACGCCGCTCCTCTTACGTGGAGGTACTCGAAGCTCATCCAACCCATTGAATAGATCTCCATGCTTTCTCCACGGGTCATCCTTCTCGAGCCATCTCGATGCCCCATGTACACGATTTTCCCGGACCCACCATCTTTCGTTGACGTAAGCTGCTGAGATGTTGTACCATCCATGCACCTCATGCATCCGCAGTATCCGTGCCACACCTGGCCTGAGGTGTACCCGTAACCGAGATAGTCGCGCACCGTCGTCATCAACGCAGCTCTCATATGGAAATACTCCCCTTTGCTGGCGTCCCATGTCGATGCCAGTGTTTTCCATAACGTGTCTAGCTCCTCTTGCAGAAGCCCCATATACAGGTTAATACTATTTCCCGGTTGTTTCGGCCCTTGAATCAGCATGCTCATGTGTACATACTTTGTCTTCATTCACTTCCATGGGTGGAGGTTGTACATCCATACAAACACGGGCCATGTGTTGTGGTTGGTGTTCTGGTTTCCAAATGGATTCATGCCATCGATACTCGCACCAAGCACGATGTTCCTTAGATCTTCTATAGCAAATCCATATACGACGTTGAATGCTCTCCACTGGCTACCATCTATGAGGTGTCTCAGCTTCGGATCATCTTCATCGTCGGGCTTCTTCCTCTCCGCGTGCCAGCGCATGAGCTTTGCTTCCTTAGGATCTATGAAATACCGCTGTAGACAGGGAGTGATCGGAAAGTACCATACAACTTTCTGAGGAGCTTTCTTTCCTGCCTTCTTGTATCAAGAAGCATTGCACACTGGACAGCTGGTTTTTTTCCGCGTGCTCCCCTCGATAAATGATGCAATTGTTGATGCATGCGTGGTACCTAATGTGCGGCAATCAAAAGGGAAAACGATTTTCTTGGCCTCCTCGACACTAGTAGGACACAGGTTCCCCGCGGGAAGAACTTTATTATGTAGATACTCCAAATACTCATCAAGGCTTTTGTCTGTCCATTTGTTTTTGGCCTTCGTCTTCAGAAGTTCGAGCATGAAACTCAAGCGGGTCACCTCGGGATCACAACCGTCATACAATGGAGTCTTCGAGTCTACTTCAAGTTGCGCCAGCTTGGCCTTCTCTCTAGAAGCAGCTCTCTCGCTAGTCGTACTCTTGCGAAGGAGGTCTCGAACATGAGGGTCATGCACGACTGCACTTAGTAGCGTCGAAGACTGCGGCGTGACCTCTTCTCCGCCATGTCCGGACTCTTCTTCGTCGTGTCCGGAATCTTCTCCGATGCTGTCATTTCAAGACTCTTCCCCGGCGCCATCGTCGTGTCGATCGGTCATCTCTTCGTCGAGCCCCATGTCGTTATTCCCTGCCATGTGGACATTCTCATCATCATCAGCTTCTTCACTTATCCACTGAGTATAGCCATCCATGAAGCCATTCTTCAGCAGGTGCGCCTTCAAAGTGCCACGATCAAAAGGGTCCAAAAGGACTCCTTCCTTGCATCTTGCACACGGACATCTAATCCTAGTCCGATTATTTGCGTACATGTCCATCACCGTGGATTGCATGTACCGCTCCACCTTCCATCCACTCACCTTCATGACCGACTGCACGGTATAACAAGCAAAAGGGTTATAAAATAAATAATGCATGCATGCTTCAAAGTCATATAAAAATTTTGGCATGACCTTGCCTAAAAATAGGACATATTGAGTTTGCTCGAAATTCATCGAAACGGAAATAAACCGACATCTCAGCGAAACATTAGCAACTCGAGGGCATGTCACTCACACAAAATCTCTCCATATATCCCAAACACACATATTCGCATTCACACACATATTCTCATTCTTGAAATGAACAACTTTTTACTCACCTATATATCTCCCGAGAGCGATATCGATCGAGAGAGCACGTCGTTAATTAGATGATGAGAGAGACCGATCGAGACGTGTGAATGGCTAAATAGCTAGCTAGATCTAGTTCTTATGGACGAGAGGTGAATCTAGCTAGCTAACTAATGGACAGGGAGTTATGTTGGAGGGGGACATTAATGGGGGGAGAGGAAGAGAGGTAGGAGAAAGAGAGATAATGTGAGAGAGGCCATTTATGAAGGAGAGTTATGGTGGAGGGGGACATTAACGAGGAGAGAATTAGAGAGGTAGGAGGAAGAGAGAAGAAGAGCAACAATGGTGGAGAGTGGAAAGGGGAAAGGAGGGGAGATGGCAAAGTGGGGGAGAAGGAGGCGTGAAAAGGTGGCAGCAGCCGCAACTAGCAGTAGCGCTGCTTACAAAAATGCGCTGCTACTATGGTACTTAGTAGTAGCGCTTTCCTGGAAAAGTGCTACTACTATGTGTGGTACATTAGCAGTAGCGCTTGCAAGTCAGAAAGCGCTACTGGTAGTGGTCTTATCAGTAGCGCGTTCTTCCTTCCAGCGCTGTTATTATAAATAGTATCGGTGGGGTCGTCGGGGCCACCTTAGCTAGCGCTTTCTTAGCACCCAGCGCCACTACTAATCCCTTAGTTGTAGCGCCGCCGAAATACAACACTACTGGTAATTAGCAGCAGCAATTTTATTTTTCCAGCGCTACTAATAGGCTCATGTCTATAAAGTTTCTCATAATAGTGGATTGATGAATGTTCAATTATCGAACCAGCCAGATCGTGTTTCCTACACATTAGTTACGAATGGTATTTTCTTAGTGAAGTCGATGTACTTGAATTTAATTAACTCTCGGCCTATTTCGAGATCGTTACACATTTGGAAGATTAAAATGCCACTTAGAATTAAATTTGCATGTGGTTTGTACAGAAGGGAGTGGTACTAACCAAAGATAATTTGATAAAACGAAGGTGGGTAGGCAGTCCAGAATATTGCTATTGTCATCAAAATGAAACAATAAGACACCTCTTTCTTGATTGTTTCCTAGCAAAACTGTTACGACGCACTGTTCATATAGCCTTTAATATTAATCCACCAACAAACATTAATACGCAATTCAGAACGTGGCTCAGTGAAGTGGACGTAACTATAGCGAATCATATCCGGATTGAAATAAGTGCATTATTTTGGGCTATATGTAACACTAGAAATAACATGGCATTTAATGGCAAGAACTTCGATCTTTTTTGCAGGTTATCTACAGAACCACGGCTTAGATCCGTACATGGTCGTTACTCAATCATGCGGACTCCAGTAAGCATATGGCTATTGGGTGCAACCGGTGGGAGACGGTCGCACGGGCTATCTTCGGCCGATTTGGATGGCGAGCTAATAATAGGCTAGATGGATAGGCATCATAACCTACTTTTGGTTTTGTTGGATGTGGCAGTTTTTTCTTTTTTCACGCACTTGTTTTTACGGTCAGGTTGTGAGCACTTTGCGGATCTAAGATTTTACACTTGAATTCTTAATAATATGGCTGCATGCATCGATTGATGCAGAGGCCGGGGGTTCCGTTCCTATTTTTCCCAAAAAAGGTCTGTGTTCACATCCCTTCCCCTCCCACACGCTGCCCACTATATAGTCGCCGTGCATTTCGTCACTTCTCGCTGGGTCTCACATCAAAGACGCAGGCTACACCTAGGCATACACCGGGCCGGGCCGGGCTTCGTGCCGGGCTTTAGAAAGCCCGAACCAAAAATCCTAGGCCCAAGCCCGGCCCGACCCGGCCAAAAAATTGCAACTTCTAGCCCGAGCCCGGCCCCAAGGGACTAAAAAGGTTAATTCCGGACCGGGCTTGGCCGGGCCTCCGTGTAAAACGCATATTTCTTGAAGCCCGAGCCTGGTCTGAAATGCTTGCCGGGCCCGATTTTCAAGCCCGAGACCGGCTCAAACATAAAGCCCGGACTGGCCCGGTCCGTGTTTTTCGGGCCGGGTCGCCAGGCTGGACTGCCCATGTCCAGGTTTAATGCAGGCCATCGTCCGGTTTCTTCTGGTGGCCTTGGGCCTCCTTCCTGAGGTGGGCCATGTCATAACGTTCCATTCGAAAAATAGAACGGCACAGGGGTGAGGATCAACCAAGGAATGCAATATCAGAACAGCTGGGTGCAACATGCATGCAGACGTTTTTTCTCCTAGGAATTGCTTGAAATCGGCCAAATTGATGGTCATCCCGCATGAACTGATGTCCGGGTGTTTCATCCAGCTCTCCAACTTCTGCATCTACCCTCTGTAATTTAATGCGCACCCAACCCAACTGCAGAAAGTGTAAGTGTGAGAGTGGGCGCTTTCATACGGCAAACTCATGGTGAAGTAAATGAACAAGTGAAGCCACATGGACAAAAATACCATGGGAAACCAGCTGCTCTATAATGGCCTTCCCCGCTTTTCCTCTTCTGCATCATCAAGCCCTGATGCACCTGCAACTTTCAGCAAAGCGTCAGGTTTCTAGGGGTTCCTGCCTTGCATTTCGACCATATGTTGATAAGATTCAAAATAATGTCGAACATCTAGCGTTTCCGGCCACTGCACCAGTCACTCCTCACCAACGTGGCATCCTCCGGGCCGATGGGGAACATGTCGACGAGCTGCTGACTACGTCGCACTCTGGAGCTGCTCTATCCGGTCGACGTGATAAGCAGATGCTCATGCCTCTTGGAGGTGCAGTAGCGATCAGGGCCACACACAGAAATTCGCCTTTCTTGTCGGTGCCCGCGCTATGGATGGAGCAAGATACTAGATAGAGAGATAGGCTAGCTAGGGTGGCGGGTGGGTATACGAACGATCGAGCCGAGAGAATAAGCTACGGCACATCAGGATTGGGATGCCCTTTTTTTCTGCAGAAAAGGAGTAAATATTCTGAATCCTTGCTGAACTGACGTAGAGACCTCCTGGATTCCAATCGCCCAAGTTGGTGCCTGGAATCTGAGGCAGATTTGGGATCCAGTTTGATGCAGACTGCACGCGCGCTGGCTGCGTGTCAAACCCAGTCAAAAACGCCTCGGCGAACAGTAATCTCCGTGCTTCCAAGTTGCTAGGTAACGAAGAGAATTCAACACGTGAAGCAGCGAACTTATGTCGATCGTTAGCACCGTAGCGTAGCATGAGTTCTGCCTAGCAGAAAATCACCCATGTAAATTAGCTGACAAGATGCATTTCAGAAAGGAGGTTCAAAAATCAGAATTTGACGGGGTAATCCTGAAACCGCGCTTTATGCAGATTATATTCCACGGAGATCAATCTGCCATTCTGCCCAGCCCAATGCATCCCCGGTATACTCTCTACTAGGGCAAGATGCCCGGTTTCTTAGGTCCACGGTGAGCACCAGACGGACCCGAGCGCCTCCATGTGAGCTCGCTTCTCCCGTAAACATCAAGCATGTGGCAGTGAGATCTTTGCGCGGTGGCGTTGGAAAATCTCCCAATTCCTTGGCCCCCGTGGCCAGCCAAGAAACATGAGTCGAGGAACAGGACCATGGATAAAAGGCATAGGCATCGCAACCTGATCATGGCATAAGGTCAGATTCCTTCTCCAAACATATCGGAGTCGTGGGTGGGGAGATCCATTCTTTCGTTTTGGTCCAAAGGGGACTTGGAACTTACTGTAGAAGTTGGAACAGATTCTTCTGCCAATGGGCGGCTACACATTGGATGGCTGGGACTCTGCCAGGATGCAAGGTGCGTCAACAGCCATCGCTACAAGGAGTATTCGACAACAGCAATGCACACGGCATGACGGCAGGCTTGACGTCGAAAACACAGAGATGAAGTTCGGTTTTGGGGATGCTACTTAATTAAACATGTTTTTAGCTTTACCTTGGTCGTTTTGACTATGTATAAACAATATGGCCTTTAATAATACAAGAACGTACGAGCTCCTAGATCTGCCGCTGATGAGGAAGGAAGCTACCGCGCCAAGGGAAGATCACACTTACTCGCCGCCATTATCATTGCTGTCGAAGCCACACCGCCAACCGACGGAAACTCTAACAACGACTAAAGGCCAGTTCTTTTGAGCTGTTACTTATGCATAAGCTCCTGTAAAAATAATCCCTGTATAAGCTTTTGTGAAAAAATGCCCCTAAGAATAAGCCCAATTCTTTTCGCCTGTCCCTTCAGCTTATTTGTGATATACCCAGTGTAAAATATGTGGGTGCCCTTGTACTGTGAATGTTGTTCTAATTTATTATGTTGTTTTTTAGCATTTGCCGTCCATATGAACATAAAATTGATTTTCTAACATCATAAAAGTGTTATATTCCGATTAAAAGGAAGATCATTGGCTCACATACAATTATCATACAAGCACTAGTAGAAAATGGGCCTTTTGTCCCGGTTCGTAAGGGCCTTTAGTCCCGTTTATAAAACCGGGACTAAAGGGTCGGGACTAAAGGCCTTCACTTTAGTCTCGGTTGGATTACGAGCCGGAACTAAAGGGGCTCCGTGTGGCAGCTTTCTAGAGCGGGACCTTCAGTCCCGGTTGGTGTTACGAACGGGTACTAAAGGTATTTTTTAAAATAATTTTTTATTTTATTTTTTCAAAAATTTTATTTTTTATTTTTCTGATTTTCAAATCTTTGAATTATTTGACAATTTAATCTCTAATCATCCCTCCTCACTCCTCTAGATTTATTTGACAATTTAATCTCTAATCACCCCTCATTTCAATCGTCTAACTTACGAGTTCTATCATACCTAGTTTCCAAATCTACACTTATTGTTTTCTTGACAATAGTAAGCTATCAACTCTATTAACCCTTAGGTCTTGATATAACATGATTTAATTTTTTCAACCAAAATAATACAAAGTTAAAAATAAAATAAGTAATGATAATATTGAATTAAAATGAAATTAGAATAAGTAATAATAATATTTTATTCATTTTTTGCAATTTATTCATTTAATATGGCATAATTAATATCTTTAAATCTGTAAATTGAAATTCGACAAATAATATATCCATTATTATCAGAAAAACGTGAGGAATCCAAATATGACATCATTTATTTAAAAAAATCCATAACACTTTTTTTACGACATCGTATGCAAAAGTTATAGCCGTTCACCCACATAACAGTGCTAAAAAGTTGAGAGGGTTACGGTAAAAACTAGATGCACTTCGTGTACAAACCGGACAATCCCTTTCAAAGTATGAGAGTTTTGGACGAAATAACATCTGTTACAAAGGCATTTCATTTCTTCAAACTTATTTCAACTCCAGACTTTTTGCGCGTTCAACATGCACCATCTAAAATGTGACTATGAGCAAAAAGAATTAAATTTAAAACTATTTTTAAACTCAAGTTATTCACAATTTAGGGTTTGAAGAAAATTTGAAAAAAATCAAATTTAAATCATTCAAATTTGAAAACTAATTTCACAAACACAAACTAGACAAAACTTTGAATCTAATGCAAAAATAATCACTCAAAAACATCAAATATCGTAAAAGATATAAGCAATTTAAAACAGAAACTAAAAACAGAAAACAAATAGAAAAAACAAAAAAAATCAAAACCCTTTAGTACCAGTTTGTATATCCAACCGGGACTAAAGGTCTAGCCCTTAGTCCTGGTTGGAGACACCAACCGGGACTAAAGCCCCAACCCTTTAGTCCCGGCTCGTGTCTCCAACCGGGACTAAAGGCTTCACCTTTAGTCCAACCGGGACTAAAGGCTTCACCTTTAGTCCCGGTTGGAGACACGAACCGGGACTAAAGGGTATCGGCCCCTTTAGTCCTAGTTGGTGTCTCCAACTAGGACTAAAGGTCCCATCTGAACCGGGACTAATGCCCGACCGGCGCCCTAGCCGCTCGAACCGAGACTAATGCTCACATTAATCTCGGTTCGTAATGCAACCGAGACTAATGTGTAGATCGAGCTGTGACGAAGCCCCGTTTTCTACTAGTGAAGCATCATTGTCTCACATACAAGTATTACACGGTTATCCTAATACAAGCTTACACCTAAAGCTATCCATCAAAGGAAGACACTCGCCGCAAGTTCATTTCTTTGAAAAGTATATCGCAAATTAGTGCAACAATTGGAATAGAAAAAAGTAACCAATGAAATTAATATGAAGATATAAGCTTGCTCATCGCAAATCATTGTTGAGGAAATCGTTAACTGGTAGTTGGTCGGTTGGCTGGTGAGTTGGGGATTAATATGTTAATCAACAAGTTAATTCATTAACCGGATGATTTATTAGTTTATCGGCTAGCTGCTTGATGACCCTATGAATATGGATTAATCGGGAAGTTAATTGGTTAATTGTACAACTTCTTGAACATGGTTGCCAATACAAAATATATATTTTTATTCATCGTGGCAATACACATATTGTACATCATATTCAATATATGACAATCATCTAGCAATGGATATTAACACATGGCCAATTTATCACCCAAATTGGCTTAATATGTGCACTACCTATGCAAACGTATCACATCTTCTATGCAAAAGAGTGCTAACCTAGAGAAGACACTCCTTGAACAAGGGGCTCCATCGACCCTCCTACTCATTGATTGTCATGATCATCGGAGTCGCTACAGAATGGCGAAAAAAAGGAGAAACCTCTGGGAATCGCTTCAACTTGTGTTCTCGGATCCAATCTGTTCAGGAACGCTAGGATGAGCATCGAGTAGCAACTCCAGTTGGACAATGATCGATGCAATATTTAAGGTTCATAAACAAAAGCAGGCCCGAACATCCGGTCATGTTGTCCACCCTATCGGGAGTAGTGACTGCTTTCAGCACCATAAGTACCGAATTTATTGAAAAAAAACTAGTATTGTTCTGAAATTAGACTTTCAAAAGGCATACAAAAAGGTCAATCAGGATTTACTCTCATAGATTGCGACGTTAACAATCAGACTCATATAGGTGTGTTCTTCAAAAGATGTTCTGCAGGACAACATCTCTGCTTAAATAAGCCACTTAGAACACATTAAGATTTATATCAACCTGGCATGGAGATTAGAAAAGTATTGCATCTTCATGGAGTGGTATTATTAGTAGTAAGGATACTTTCCTCTCAGTTGACCAACAACTTGTCTTCCACATCTAATTCACGGGATCTCCGATCACATAGAATAGGTTACCACTGTGAACAACTCATGTTGTGGGTCTCATACCCATCTCCTTTGATGCATTATCTGTCACATTATGTGATAGACCCTTGGTAAAAGGATCTGCCAGATTTTTAGACGTTTGGATATAATCCAATGCAATAACTCCGGAGTTTCTCATTTTCGTGACAGATTTTAACCTTCTCTGAACATGTCTTGATGACTTCATGTTATCCTTTGAACTACTCACTTTGGTGATCACAGTTTGATTGTCGCAGTTCATAAGAACACCTGGTATAGGTTTCTCCACAACCGGTAAGTCCAAGAGCCGATGAAGCCAATCTGCTTCGACCGTAGTTGTATCTAGTGTTGTGAGTTCTGCTTCCATTGTTGACCTCGTTAAGATGGTCTGCTTGCAAGACTTCCAAGAAACAATGCCACCACCATGAGTGAATACATATATCGTGGCCTTCATCTCATCAGCATCAGAGATCCAGTTTGAGTCACTATACCCTTCAATCACCTTTGGGTATCCAGTGTAGTGAATTCCATAGCTCGTAGTGCCCTTCAAATAGCGCATAACTCTTTCTAGAGCTTTCCAATGATCATCTCCTGCTTTTGAGACAAACCAACTCAGTTTGCTAACAGCAAAAGAGATGTCAGGTCTCGTGGCACTGGCTAAGTACATAAGTGAGCCAATAATTTGAGAGTATTTCAATTGATCTCTAGCAATTCTTTGATTCTTTCGAAGCAACACGCTAGCATCATAAGGTGTTGGATAGGGCTTGCACTCACTATAACCAAAGCGACTCAAGATCTTTTCCACATAGTGAGATTGAAGCAATGTAATCCCACCATCATCATCTCTCAACAGCTTGATATTTAAAATAACATCAGCTACTCCTAAATCCTTCATCTTGAAACAATGAGATAGGAAATTCTTGACCTCCTCAATGACGTTCAGATTTGTTCCGAAAATCAGTATGTCATCAACATATAGGCAAAGGATAGCTCCCTCGTCCCGACCATGGTGATAGTACACACATTTGTCAGCTTCGTTTACAACAAAGCATGCAGTTGTTAAAGTTCTTTCAAACTTCTCATGCCACTGCTTAGGCGCTTGTTTAAGTCCATACAAAGACTTCAACAATCTACACACTTTTCCTTCCTGACCGTCCACTACAAACCCATCAGGTTGTTCCATGTAAATTTCCTCATCCAACTGTCCATTCAAGAAAGTTGTCTTAACATCCATTTGATGAACGAGAAGACCATGGGAGGCAGCTAGTGAAAGTAACACTCGAATAGTGGTCAGTCGAGCCACTGGTGAATAAGTATCAAAGAAGTCTTCACCTCCTTTTGGGTATAACCCTTGGCCACGAGTCGTGCCTTATACTTCTCAATAGTACCATCAGGCCTAAGCTTTTTCTTGAATACCCGTTTGCGCCCTATAGGTTTGCATACATAAGGTCTATCTGTTATCTCCCAAGTTTCATTTGCCAAGATGGAATCCATCTCACTACGGACCGCTTCCTTCTAGTAGTCAGCGTCTTCAGATGCATAGGCCTCTGAAATAGAACTGGGAGTGTCGTCTATGGGATATACAAGAAAATCATCACCAAAGGACTTTGCAGTCCTCTGTCTCTTGCTCCTTTTAGGAGTCTCATCATTGTCCTCCACGGGATCTTCAAGATGTTGTGTCAAAATGATAGGTTCAGAAATTTCAACTACATCCTGACTCGATGAACTAGGCCACTCTTGATTTGATGAGCTACCCATATCCTTCATGGGAAAGATATCTTCAAAGAAAGTCGCATCATTCGACTCCATGATTGTACCGACGCGCATGTGTGGTACCTCAGATTTTACAATCAAGAATCTATAACCAAAGCTATGAAAAGCATATCCCAAGAAAACACAATCTACAGTTTTTGGTCCAAGCTTTCGCTTCTTTGGAATTGGTATATTCACTTTTCCCAAGCAACCCCAAGTACGTAGGTAAGAGAGTTTTAACCTTTTCTTATCCCATTCCTCGACTGGAGTTATCTCTTTATTCTTAGTGGTAAATCGGTTTAGGACTTGACATGCAGTCAATGTTGCCTCCCCCCACCATGCCTTAGAGAGACCTGATGTGTCTAATTTGGCGTTAACCAAATCAGTTAGAGGACGGTCTTTCTTTTGGCCACCCCATTTAACCGAGGTGAATAGGGAGGCGCCCTCTCATGGATTATTCCGTGTTCCGTACAAAACGAATCAAATTCGTTGGAAAAATACTCTCCACCACGATCGGACCTAAGCCTCTTGATTTTCCGATCAAGTTGATTTTCCACTTCAGCTTTATAGTTCTTGAAAAAAAATCAAAGCCTCATCTTTTGATTTCAAAAGATACACATGGAAATATCTAGTGGAGTCATCAATTAACAACATGAAATATTTCTTTCCACCTTTTGTCAAAACACCATTCATTTCACAAAGATCTGAATGTATGAGTCCTAGTGGCGCAAGATTTCTTGTTTCCGCAGTTGTATGAGATTTACGAGGTTGCTTAGCTTGCACACAAACTTGGCACTTAGATCCCTTGACAACAGTGGCGTTGGGGATTAAGTTCAACTTGGCTAGCCGCGTCATACAACCGAAATTAACATGACAGAGATGCGAATGCCAGACATTTGATTCACTATTTTTGCAAACATGATAAACAACTTTATTACAAACATCTGACAGTGATAGTCTGAACAAGCCTCCCGACTCATAACCTTTGCCAACAAAAGTTCCATACTTGGATATTACAAATTTATTGGACTCAAAGACAAGCTTGTAGCCATCTCTACACAGAAGAGATCCGCTAACAAGATTTTTATTGATGGAGGGAACATAATGCACGTTCTTCAGTCGCATGATCTTCCCCGAAGTAAGCTTCAGATCGACCGTGCCAACACCACGAACAGAAGCACTTGAACCGTTGCCCATCAGCACGGAAGTAGTTCCTCTGGCCTGATAAGAAGAAAACATGGAAATATCACTCAATACATGCACATTAGCACCCGTGTCAATCAACCAATCAGGAGAAAGACATACTGAGAGAATAGTGGGAAGTATACCGTACCCAACATCCTTCATCTCAGCCTCACCAATGACAACATTTGCGATGTTGTCGCCTTTCCCGTGTTGAGGCTTGTCATAACGGTTAGGGCAGCTAGGGGCCCAATGATCAGGATCTCCGTAAACATGACACACACCTTTCTTCTTGTCAGTCTTCTTATTGAAGTTGGTGTGTTGCGATGTTGGGGTACGTTGCATGGGAAACAAAAAAATTCCTACGCACACGCAAGATCTATCCATGGTGATGAGCATCTACGAGAGGGAGAGTGGATCTACATACCCTTGTAGATCGCTAAGCGGGAAGCGTTAACAACCGCGGTTGATGTAGTCGAATGTCTTCGCGATCCAAATCGCCGAGCATCCCGCGATCCAATCACGATCCATCCCGATCAAGCACCGAACGGACGGCACCTCCACGTTCAACACACGTACAGCTTGATGACAATCTCCGCCTTCTTGATCCAGCAAGAGGGAGCGGAGAGGTAGACGAGTTCTCCGACAGCGTGACGGCGCTGCGGCGATGGTGGTGGAGTAATCTCAGCAGGGCTTCGCCTAAGCACAGCTGAAACCGATCTAGAGGAGAAACTACGAACTAGAGGGTAGGGTTGCACGTGGCTGAAAATCTTGTGTCAAAACCCTAAAACCCTCTAGTATATATAGGAGGAGAGGAGGAGGAGGATTTGCGCAAGGGCCAGCCCCTCTAGGCTTCGGCCGAAGTGGAGAGGAGGAGTCCTCCAACTGCACTCCTAGTAGGATTAGGACTCCTTCCTTGTTTCCACCTTTCTGCCTTTTTCCACCTTTTCTCCTTTGGAATTTCTTCCCAGCCGCATGGGCCTTGTGTGGGACTTTGGTCAGCCCACTAAGGGCTGGTATTAGTCCTCCCACAGCCCATGTACCCTCTTGGGTCGAAATACCTCTCCCGATGGTCCCCCGGTACACTACCGGCACTCCCGATACACTACCGATGAGCCCAAAACTTTTCCGGCGACCAAAACAGGACTTCCTATATATCAATCTTTACCTCTGGACCATTTCGGAGCTCCTCCTGACATTCGAAATCTCATCCCGGACTCCGAACAACCTTCGGTCACCACCATGCATAACTCTATACTACCGAAACGTCACCGAACCTTAAGTGTGCAGACCCTACGAGTTCGAGAACTATGTAGACATGACCGAGACACCTCTATGGTCAATAACCAATAGTGGGGCCTGGATGCCCATATTGGTTCCTACATATTCAACGAAGATCTTTATTGGTCAAACCTCTATGTCAAGGATTCAGTTAATCCCATATGATATTCCCTTTGTTCTTCGGTATGTTACTTGCCCGAGATTCGATCGTCGGTATCTCCATACCTAGTTCAATCTCGTTACCGGCAAGTCTCTTTACTCGTTCTGTAATGCAAGATCACGTGACTAAAACTTAGTCACATTGCTTGTAAGGCTTATTGTGATGTTGTATTATCGAGTGGGCCCTGAGATACCTCTCCGTCACACGGAGTAACAAATCCCAGTCTTGATCCATGCCAACCCAACAGATACCCTCAGAGATACCTGTAGAGCACCTTTATAGTCACCCAGTTACGTTGTGATGTTTGATACACACAAGGCACTCCTCCGGCGTCCGTGAGTTGCATGATCTCATGGTCATAGGAACATATAGTTGACATGCAGAAAACTGTAGTAATAAACTGACACGATCATATGCTACGTTTATAGTTTGGGTCTCGTCCATCCCATCATTCTCCCGATGATGTGATCCCGTTATAAAATGAAATCTTATGTCAATGGCCAGGAAACCTTGACCATCTTTGATCAATGAGCTAGTCTACTAGAGGCACACTAGGGACAAAGTGTTGTCTATCTATCCACACGTGTAATTTGTTTCCAATCAATACAATTATAACATGGATAATAAACAATTATCATGAACAAGGAAATATAATAATAAACACTTTATTTATTGCCTCTAGGGCATATTTCCAACAGTCTCCCACTTGCACTAGAGTCAATAATCTAGTTCACATCACTATGTGATTTACATTGTAATGAATCGAACACCCATGCAGTTCTGGTGTTGATCATGTTTAGCCCTTGGAAGAGGTTTAGTCAACGGGTCTAAAACATTCAGATCCATGTGCACTTTGCAAATATTTATGTCCTTCTCCTCGATGTAATCGCGGATGGAATTGAAGCGTCACTTTATGTGTCTGGTCCTCTTGTGAAACCTTGGTTCCTTGGCCAAAGCAATGGCACCAGTGTTATCACAAAACAGAGTCATTGGATTTAGTGCACTGGGCACTACTCCAAGATCTGCCATGAACTGCTTCATCCAAACAGCTTCCTTCGCTGCCTCTGAGGCTGCGATGTACTCCACCTCGCATGTAGAATCGGCTACCACGCTTTGCTTGGAACTGCACCAGCTTACCGCTCTCCCGTTGAGAATAAATACGTATCCGGCTTGCGACTTAGTCATCCGGATCAGTGTCAAAGCTTGCATCGACATAACCCTTACGACAAGCTCTTCATCACCTCCATAAACAAGAAACATTTCCTTAGTCCTTTTTAGGTACTTAAGTATATTGTTAGTGCATCTAGTGCCCCTTAGTGATTTTGGTGTATTGAAGACTTATAGGTTAAGGCACTAATGTGTTTGTGAGTGTACAGAGGCTCTATAAGTCGATGAGGAGTTTGATATATCCGGAGATTATCGACCCCTAAAAGTGTATGTCTTCAACTAAAGACTTTGCTGGAAGACTTTGTGAAGACTTTGGTGAACACTTTGTGAAGACTTTGAAAATGAAGAAGTTGGTGTGGCCTTGAAGATATGAACGAGGAATATGAAGCGTGAAGGCTTTTGTTTTCGTAGTTTCATTTCCTTTATTTGAGTCATAGGAAACACCGTACTGTTAAAGGGGGCCGAGGTAATACTAAGGAAAATTTCCAACTGATGCTCAACTCCAAAATCCTCAACCTATCCAATCCTTCCAGTGAAGCCTTTGGAAATTCTTACGGTTCAGTCAAGTTCTTTAGTGACAGAGACAAAGTTCTTCTGGTCTCTGAGGAAATTGATCTGACTGAGGAGTTAGGATTTCGCTAGTGCAAATTGCCTACAAGTGAGGAACATGATATGTTTGAGGACTTTCATAGTTCGAAATTCCGACCATTGTTGTGCTTAGCGCCAGCTGTCCCCAATCATTCTTATCCACATAACGGTCATATTATTGGGGGCATTTATGTCTTATCATGTCAGGTTGCACCCTGGCTTTAAATAGCCACCCCCCACAACCACTAGTTGGTTGGCTGCTCCGAGAGAGAACTAACACTTGTCATTTGAGAGCAACCCATCCTCCGAGGACTTTGAGAGAAAATCATCAGTGAGGAAAACCCACAACCAAACCACCAAACCCATAGTGATTGAGCATCACTGAAGAAATTCCTGTGTGGATCCGACGCTTGTTACCTTTAAGGACTATGCATCCTCCAGGCGGTTAGGCGTCATGGTCTAGTGCTCCTGTAGTCAATTGGGGATCATGAAGTGACCTTGGTCTAGAGCATCCAACAGTAAATTGTGGATCGTCGGGTGACCAGTTTGTGAGGGTTTTGGAAGTCTACCCTGAAGACTTACCACGAGTGTTGGGCGAGGACTATGTGACCTTAGCTCAAGGAGAATACGGTAAGGACTGTGTGTCTTGGGACTGTGTGTCCTCTGGTTTAAATACCAGGCCGCTCCAAACCAGACGTACAACTGTCACAACAGTTGGAATAGGGTCATCAAACCATTGTCTTCATCGAGCTACCTGGTTCTATTTCCTCAACCCCTCTATTGCTCATAAACTTAGTGATGAAATTGATTGTTACTGTTTGAAGAATTTTACTAAAGACTTTCACAATTTCCTCACCCCAAATTCTTCAAGTTACCTTGTTCGTCACTGCTTATCCTGTGACACGCTACTTACTATTTGTGCGTGTTTCATTTCATCATGATGACTATGATGTTATTATGTTCCTCATGCACTTGAGTACTTATTCTGCTACTAGTTATTCATCACATTTCATATTCCTCAAAGTTGAAATTCCTCAAGTGATGAATTTGTAAAAACCGCCTATTCACCCCCCCCTCTAGTCTATATAATGCACTTTCAGATATTCTTGACCGACGTCCAGTGCTCCATTCCAGGATCACTTTGAAACCTTCCGTCCATACTTATGGCAAGGCTGACATCGGGTCTTGTCCACAGCATTGCATACATGATAGAACCTATGGCTGAAGCATAGGGGATGACACTCATCTTTTCTCTATCTTCTGCAGTCACTGGGCATTGAGTCTGACTCAACTTCACACCTTGTAACACAGGCAAGAACCCCTTCTTGGACTGATCCATTTTGAACTTCTTCAAAACTTTATCAAGGTATGTGATTTGTGAAAGTGCTATTAAGCGTCTCGATCTATCTCTATAGATCTTAATACCTAATATGAAAGCATCTTCTCCTAGGTCCTTCATTGAAAAACTCTTGTTCAAATATTCCTTCACGCTTTCCAGCATTTCTATATTGTTTCTTATCAGCAATATGTCATCCACATATAATATTAGAAATGCTATAGAGCTCCCACTCACTTTCTTGTAAATACAAGCTTCTCCATAAACTTGTATAAACCCAAACGCTTTGATCACCTCATCAAAGCGCTTATTCCAACTCCGAGATGCTTGCACCAGTCCATAAATGGATCCCTGGAGTTTGCAAACTTTGTCAGCATTCTCTGGATCGACAAAACCTTCTGGTTGCATCATATACAACTCTTCCTCAAGGAAACCGTTGAGGAACACTATTTTGATATCCATCTGCCAAATTCATAGTCGAAATAAGCAGCTATTGCCAACATGATTCTGACAGACTTAAGCATCGCTACGGGTGAGAAGGTCTCATCGTAGTCAACTCCTTGAACTTGTGAAAAACCCTTTGCTACAAGTCGAGCTTTATAGACGGTGACATTACTGTCTGCGTCCATCTTTTTCTTAAAGATCCATTTGTTCTGAATAGCCTTTCGCCCTTCAGGTAATACTTCCAAAGTCCATACTTTGTTTTCATACATGGATCCCATCTCGGATTTCATGGCCTCTAACCATTTCTAAGAATTCGGGCCCATCATCGCTCCTTCATAGCTCGTAGGTTCATTGTTGTCCAACAACATGACCTCCAAGACAGGGTTGCCGTACCACTCAGGATCAGTACGCGCCCTTGTCGACCTACGAGGTTCAATAGTAACCTTATCCGAAGCTTCATGATCATCATCATTAACTTCCTCTTCAACTGTCGTAGGCTCCACAGAAACATCTTTCTGTGCTGCGCTACTCTCTGGTTGAAGTAAAGATTCGATAACCTCATCAAGCTCTATTTTCCCTCCACTCAATTCTTTCGAGAGAAACTCTTTCTCAAGAAATGTTTTGTTCTTAGCGATAAACACTTTGCCTTCGGATCTGAAATAGAAGGTATACCCGACTGTCTCTTTCGGGTATCCTATGAAGACGCATTTCTTCACTTTGGGTTCTAGCTTTTCAAGCTGAAGCTTTTTGACATAAGCATCACATCCCCAAACTTTAAGAAACGACAACTTTGGCCTCTTGCCAAACCATAGTTCATATGGCGTCGTCTCAATGGATTTTGATGGTGCCCTATTGAAAGTGAATGCAGCTGTCTCTAATGCATAACCCCAAAACGATAGTGGCAAATTAGCAAGAGACATCATAGAACGCATCATATCTAATAAGGTTCGATTACGACGTTCGGACACACCATTACGCTATGGTGTTCCAGGTGGTCTCAACTGTGAAACAATTCCACACTGTCTTAAGTGACTGCCAAACTCATAACTCAGATATTCACCTCCTCGATGAGATTGCAGGAATTTAATCTTCTTGTTACGATGATTCTCAACTCCACTCTAAAATTGCTTGAACTTTTCAAACGTTTCAGACTTGTGTTTCCTTAAGTAAATATATCCATATCTACTTAAGTCATCAGTGAAGGTGAGAAAATAACGATATCCACCGCGCGTTGCAACATTCATTGGACCGCACACATCAGTATGTATGATTTCCAACAAGTCACTTGCCTGTTCCATTGTTCCATAGAACGGTGTTCTAGTCATCTTGCCCATGAGGCATGGTTCACATGTGTCAAGTGATTCAAAATCAAGTGACTCCAAAAGTCCATCATCATGGAGCTTCCTCATGCGTTTTACACCAATATGACCCAAGTGGCAGTGCCACAAGAAATTGGTACTATCATTATCAACTCTACATCTTTTGGCATCAATGTTATGAACATGTGTATTATCACTATCAAGATTCAATATGAATAAACCCCTCACATTGGGTGCATGACCATAAAAGATATTACTCATATAAATAGAACAACCATTATTCTCTGAGTTAAATGAGTAACCATCTCACAATAAACAAGATCCAGATATAATGTTCATGCTTAACGCAGGCACTAAATAAAAATTATTCAGGTTCATCACTAATCCCGATGGTAATCAAAGAGAGAGCGTGCCTAAGGCGGTCACATCAACCTTGGAACCATTTCCCACGCGCATCGTCACTTCGTCCTTCACCAGCCTTCGTTTATTCTGTAGTTCCTGTTTTGAGTTGCAAATGTGAGCAACCGAACTGGTATCAAATACCCAGGCACTACAACGAGAGCTAGTAAGGTACACATCAATAACATGTATATCATATATACCTTGTTTGTTGTTGGCTGCCTTCTAGTCAGCCAGGTACTTGGGGCAGCTCTGCTTCTAGTGACCAGTTCCCTTGCAATGAAAGCACTCAGTTTCTGGCTTGGGTCTAGCCTTGGGCTTCTTTACAGGAGTAGCAACTGCTTTGCCATCCTTCCTGGATTTACCCTTCTTGCCCTTGCCCTTGCCATTCTTCTTGAAACTAGTGGTTTTACTGACCATCAACACTTGATGTTCTTTCTGGATTTCAGACTCAGCGACTTTCAGCATCGCAAACAGCTCGGCGACTGACTTGTTCATCCCGTGCATATTATAGTTCATCACAAAGCTCTTGTAGCTAGGTGGCAGTGATTGAAGAACTTTGACAGTGATCGCCTCTGTCGGAAGGGGCATTCCCAACTCCGTCAGACAAGTTGAATACCCAGACATTCTGAGTATATGTTCACCGATAGACCCGTTCTCCTCCATTTTGCAAGCATAGAACTTATCGGAGGTCTCATACCTCTCGATCCGGGCATTCTTCAAAAAGATAAACTTCAACTCCTGGAACATATCATATGCTCCATGACGTTCAAAACCTCTTTGAAGTCTTGGTTCTAAGCCATACAACATTGCACATTGAACTATTGAGTAATCTCCAGAACGTGCCTCCCAAGCGTTCTTACCGTCTTCGGATGACATGTCTACGGGTTGGTCACCAAGCGGTGCATCAAGGACATATGATTTTTGGGAAGCCGTGAGGATAATCCTCAGATTACGGGCCCAGTCCACAAAGTTACTTCCATCATATTTCAACTTAGCTTTCTCTAGGAACGCACTAAAATTCAGGGGTGGTACTGCGCGAGCCATTGATCTACAACATAAATATGCAAAGGTTACTTAGACTATTGTTCAAGATAATGAGTTTAGTTAATCAAATTACTAAAGCTCCCACTCAAAATGACATCCCTCGAGTCATCTGAGTGTCACATGATCCAAATTCACCAACTCAAGTCCGATCATCACGTGAGTTGAGGTGGTTTCAATGGTGAACATCATCATGTGATCATATCTACTATATGAATCATGTTCGACCTTTTGGTCTCTTGTGTTCCGAGGCCATGTCTATACATGCTAGTCTCGTCAAGTTTAACCCGAGTGTTCTGCATGTGCAACACTGGCTTGCACCCGTTGTATGTGAATGTAGAGTCTATCACACCCGATCATCACGTGGTGTCTTAACACGACGAACTTTCGCAACGGTGCACACTCAGGGAGAACACAATTCATCTTGAAATTTAAGTGATGGATCACCTTATAATGCTACCGTCGTCCTAAGCAAAACAAGGTGCATAAAAGGATTAACATCACAAGCAAATCATAGTGACATGATATGGCCATGAACTTGTGCTTTTGATCTTCATCTTGAAAGCACCGACATGATCTCCATTGTCACCGGCATGACACCATGATCTCCATCATCTTGATCTCCATCAACGTGTCGCCATCGTGGTTGTCGCACCCGCCATGCTTCTACTACTATTGATATCGTTTAGTGATAAAGTAAAGCATTACATAGCGCTTAATGATTGACACGCAGGTCATAGAATAATTAAAGACAACCCTATGGCTCCTACCCGTTGTCGTACTCATCGACATGCAAGTCGTGATATTCTATACAACACATGATAATCTCATACATCACATATATATAATCATGTAATTCGCCATATCACATCACAACATACCCTGCAAAAACAAGTTAGATGTCCTCTAATTGTTGTTGCATGTTTTACGTGGCTGCTACGGGTATCTAGCAAGAACAATTGTCACCTATGCATAAACCACAACGGTGATACATAAGTTGCTTTTCAACCTTCTCAAGGACCGCCTTAGTCGAATCCGATCCAACTAAAGTAGGAGAAACAGATACCCGCCAGCCATCCTTGTGCAACGAAGTTAACGATGGAACCGGTCTCCCGTAAGCGTACAAGTAAGGTTGGTCCGGGCCGCTTCATCCCACAATACCGCTGAACCAAAACACGACCAAGGGAGGAAGCAACCTAAGCATCAACGCCCACAAACTCTTTGTGTTCTACTTGAGATCTCATCTACACATAGACCTAGCTCATGATGCCACTGTTGGGGGACGTTGCATGGGAAACAAAAAAAATCCTACGCACACGCAAGATCTATCCATGGTGATGAGCATCTACGAGAGGGAGAGTGGATTTACGTACCCTTGTAGATCGCTAAGCAGGAAGCGTTAAGAAACACGTTGATGTAGTCGAACGTCTTCGCGATCCAAATCGCCGAGCGTCCTGCAATCCAATCACGATCCGTCCCGATCAAGCACCGAACGGACGTCACCTCTGCGTTCAGCACACGTATAGCTTGATGACGATCTCTGCCTTCTTGATCCAGCAAGAGGGAGCGGAGATGTAGACGCGTTCTCCAGCAGCGTGATGGTGCTGCGGTGATGGTGGTGGAGTAATCTCAGCAGGGCTTCGCCTAAGCACAGCTGAAACAGATCTAGAGGAGAAACTACGAACTAGAGGGTTGGGTTGCACGTGGCTGAAAATCTTGTGTCAAAACCCTAAAACCCTCTAGTATTTATAGGAGGAGAGGAGGAGGAGACTTGGCGCAAGGGCCAGCCCCTCTAGGCTTCGGCCAAAGTGGAGAGGAGGAGTCCTCCTCCTCCACTCCTAGTAGGATTAGGACTCCTTCCTTATTTCCACCTTTTTGCCTTTTTCCACCTTTTCTCCGTTGGAATTTCTTCCCAGTCGCATGGGCCTTGTGTGGGACTTTGGCCAGCCCACTAAGGTCTGGTATTAGTCCTCCCACATCCCATGTAGCCTCTTGGATCAAAATACCCCTCCCGATGGTCCCCCGGTACACTACCGGCACTCCCGGTACACTACCGATGAGCCAGAAACTTTTCCGACGACCAAAACAGGAATTCCTATATATCAATCTTTACCTCCGGACCATTCCGGAGATTCTCGTGACATACAGGATCTCATATGGGACTCCGAAAAACCTTTGGTCACCACCATGCATAACTCTATACTACCGAAACGTTACCGAACCTTAAGTGTGCAGACCCTGCGGGTTCGAGAACTATGTAGACATGACCGAGACACCTCTACGGTCAATCACCAATAGCGGGACCTGGATGCCCATATTGGTTCCTATGTATTCTACAAAGATCTTTATCGGTCAAACCTCTATGTCAAGGATTTAGTTAATCCCGTATGATGTTCCCTTTGTTCTTCGGTATGTTACTTGCCCAAGATTCGATCGTTTGTATCTTCATACCTAGTTCAATCTCGTTACCGGCAAGTCTCTTTACTCATTCTGTAATACAAGATCTCGTGACTAACACTTATTCACTTTGCTTGCAAGGCTTATTGTGATGTTGTATTACCGAGTGGGCCCTGAGATACCTGTCCGTCACACGGAGTAACAAATCCAAGTCTTGATCCATGCCAACCCCAACAGACACCCTCGGAGATACCTGTAGAGCACCTTTATAGTCACCCAGTTACGTTGTGACGTTTGATACACACAAGGCACTCCTCCGGTGTCCGTGAGTTGGATGATCTCATGGTCATAGGAACATATACTTGACATGCAGAAAACTATAGCAATAAACTGACATGATCATATGCTACGTTTATAGTTTGGGTCTTGTCCATCCCATCATTCTCCCAATGATGTGATCCCGTTATCAAATGACATCTTATGTCAATGGCCAGGAAACCTTGACCATCTTTGATCAACGAGCTAGTCTACTAGAGGCACACTAGGGACAAAGTGTTGTCTATCTATCCACACATGTAATGTGTTTCCAATCAATACAATTATAGCATGGATAATAAACAATTATCATGAACAAGTAAATATAATAATAAACACTTTATTTATTGCCTCTAGGGCATATTTCCAACATGCGAAGCCTTGTTCTTCCCATCAAACTTTCCCTCGCCATCAAACTTGCCCTTGTTCTTGAAATTGTGGGGCTGGAAGTTTTTCTTCTGTACCATATTAGCACTAGAACCTCCCTCAATACCTCGAGCACGTATATCTTTTGCTCTCGCCTTTTCTTCCACATCAAGAGTACCAATGAGATCCGGAACGGAAAACTCCTGTCTCTTATGCTTCAGAGAGGTAGCAAAGTTCCTCCACGAGGGAGGGAGCTTAGTAATGATACCTCCGGCAACAAACTTGTCCGGTAACATACAATTGACGTGCTCAAGTTCTCTAGCAAACGACTGTATCTCGTGAGCTTGCTCACCACAGAGCGCTCTTCAGTCATCCTGTAGTCATAGAATTGTTCCATGATATACAGCTCAGTGCCGGCATCAGAGACCCCAAACTTGGCCTCGAGTGCATCCCACATATATTTTCCATTGTCAATTGACGCATAAGCATCAACTATGTTCTCACCAAGAACACTCAAAAGAGCAGCCTTAAACAAGGTATCCTTTTTTTGAAAAACTTGTTCCTCTTGAGGATTAAGATCTCCATAAGGTTTGCCAAGAGTGGCCTCATGGCAGCTCATGGTTTGAAACCATAGGACAGCCCTCACATGCCACCCCTTGTAGTGCACACCCTCAAACATAGGAGGCCTCATGGAAGCAGCAAAACCACTTGGGGTAAATTGCCTAAAATAAGGTTTTTGGATTGTTGGAAACATGAGCAATTTACCGAAAGATTTAAATAAAATTAGCAGCTCATAAAACAAGATTATAGTAAAAGAGGCAACACTAGTCATGCGACTTAGAGGAGAATATGCCACAATAGGAGGAACGAAACTTATCAGGGAAACTAAAGTATAGTAGGTGAATAATATGTGAACATGTGAACTATACCGAAACATAGGTAGAATAGAAACTAGAGCAAGAAATTCTAGCAGAACCTCGAACATGGAGAACATGAATACGTATTGAGCGGTGGCAGCAGCTGAGTTGGCGTTGACATCATCACCGGCCATGTCGTCGAAGAGGTCGTTGACGTCGGGGAAGAAGTCGTCGTTTGGGAAGTGATCGTCGGTATCCGTGGTGTCCATGATGAAGAAGTCAGTAGTCACGCCGAGCGCTCCCCAAAAACCTTATCACCCTTCTCCCATACAGGACTCAAAGCGGTGAGGTTCCGGAGGCCTACTGTCCCGACCTATGGTGCACGCCGCAAGCCGGGATGGGGAAGAACCTAGCAGCAGCTCAGTGTTTGGAACTTGAAGGTGTGAGGAAGAAGAAGTTCTGATGTGTCTCTCTCGAGAGGAGCGACCTCCCTTTTATAGGCAAAGAAGAAGGAGGCGAACAGGTAGCGACGGGATGTGAAGCAAAAGAGGGAGATGAAACGAAAAGGCAGCAGCCGAACTGTGCAGCGTCGTATTCATTCTCCACTACAGCTAAGCCTTTCAACTCCCGAGTGACCTTTCGTATACCAATCTGTTGGAAATATGCCCTAGAGGCAATAATAAATTGGTTATTATCATATTTCCTTGTTCATGATAATCACTTATTATCCATGCTATAATTGTGTTGATCAGAAACTTAGATACATGTGTGGATACATAGACAACACCATGTCCCTAGTATGCCTCTAATATACTAGATCGTTGATCAAAGATGGCTATGGTTTCCTAGTCATGGACATGAGATGTCATATGGTAACGGGATCACATCATTAGGAGAATGATGTGATGGACAAGACCTATACTACAAACGTAGCATATGATCGTGTCAGTTTATTGCTACTGTTTTCTGCATGTCAAGTATGCGTTCCTATGACCATGAGATCATGCAACTCACTGACACCGGAGGAGTACCTTGTGTGTATCAAACGTTGCAACGTAATTGCGTGACTATAAAGGTGCTCTACAGGTATCTCCGAGGGTGTCTTTTGGGTTGGCATGGATCAAGACTGGGATTTGTTACACCGTGTGACGAAGAGGTATCTCAGGGCCCACTCGATAATACAACATCACAATAAGCCTTGCAAGCAATGTGACCAAGTGTTAGTCACGGGATCTTGTATTACGGAACGAGTAAAGAGACTTGCCGGTAACGACGTTGAACTAGGTATGGAGATACCGACGATCGAATCTCGGGCAAGTAACATACCGAAGAACAAAGGGAAAATCATACGGGATTAACTGAATCCTTGACATAGAGGTTCGACCGATAAAGATCTTCGTAGAATATGTAGGAACGAATATGGACATCTAGGTCCCGCTATTGGTTATTGAGCGTAGAGGTGTCTCGGTCATGTCTACATAGTTCTCGATCCCGCAGGGTCTGCACACTTAAGGTTTGGTGACGTTTCGGTAGTATAGAGTTATGTCTGGTGGTGACCGAAGGTTTTTTGGGGTCCTGGATGAGATCCCGGATGTCCCGAGAAGCTCCAGAATGGTCCGGAGGTAAATATTGATATATAGGAAGTCCTATTTTGGTCGCCGGAAAAGTTTCGGGCTCATCGGTAGTGTACCGGGAGTGCCGGTAGTGTACCGGGAGACCATCGGGAGGGGCATTTCAACCCAAGAGGCTACATGGGCTGTGGGAGAGTGAATACCAGCCCTTAGTGGGCAGGTGGAATTCCCACACAAGGCCCATGCGGCTACGAGAGAAAACCCAAAGAGAAAAGGTGGGAAAAAGGCAAAATAGGGAGGAATCCTAGTCCTACTAGGATTGGAGGAGAAGTCCTCCTCTCCTCCTTGATTTGGCCGAACCAAGGGCTGGCCCCTTGAGGGCCAAGACTCCTCCTCTCTTCCTCCTATATATACTAGTGGTTTTAGGGTTTTTTGGCACTAGATTTTCAGCCACGTGCTACCCGTTCCTCTAGTGTATAGTTTCTCCTCTAGATCCGTTTTTTGCATTGCTTAGGCGAAGCCCTACCAGAATTGCTCCACCACCATCGCCGTGGCGCCTTCACGCTGCCGGAGAACTCGTCTACCTATCCGCTCCCTCTTGCTAGATCAAGAAGGCGGAGATCGTCATCGAGTTGTATGTGTGCTGAACGCGGAGGTGTCGTTCGTTCGGCGCTAGATCGGAAGGACCGTGATCAGGATTGCGAGATGGATCGTGATGAGATCGCGGGACGGATCATGATGAGTTCACGGGACAGATCATTATTGGATCGCAGGACGGATCGTGATGAGATCGCGGGACACTCGGCGATTTGGATCGCGAAGACGTTCGACTACACCAACCGTGTTTCTTAACACTTCCCTCTTAGCGATCTACAAGGGTATGTAGATCCACTCTCCCTCTCGTAGATGCTCATCACCATGGATAGATCTTGCGTGTGCGTAGGAAAAATTTTATTTCGCATGTAACGTTCCCCAACAGTGGTATCAGAGCTAGGTCAATGTGTAGATGAGATCTCGAGTAGAACACAAAGAGTTTGTGGGCGTTGATGCTTAGATTGCTTCCTTCCTTAGTCGTGTTTTGGTTCAGCGATACTATGGGATGAAGCGGCCCGGACCAACCTTACTCGTACGCTTACGAGAGACCGGTTCCATTGACTGACATGTAACCTCGTTGCACAAAGATGGCTGGCGGGTGTCTGTTTCTCCTACTTAAGTTGGATCGGATTCGACAAAGGCGGTCCTTGAGAAGGTTGAAAAGATACTTATGTATCACCGTTGTGGTTTTTGCGTAGGTGATAATTGTTCTTGCTATATACCCCTAGCAGCCACGTAAAACATGCAACAACAATTAGAGGATGTCTAACTTGTTTTTGCAGGGTATGTTGTGATGTGATATGGCCAATTACATGATGAGATATATGTGATGTGAGATGATCATGTTTTGTATAGAATATCACGACTTGCATGTCGATGAGTACGGCAACCGGCAGGAGTCATAGGGTTGTCTTTAATTATTGTATGACCTGTGGGTCAATCATTAAGCGCTATGTAATGCTTTACTTTATCGCTAAACGGTAGCAATAGTAGTAGAAGCATGGTGGGCGCGACAGCCCTGATGGCGACGTGTTGATGGAGATCATGGTGTCATGCCGGTGACGATGGAGATCATGTCGGTGCTTTCAATATGGACATCAAAAGCACAAGTTCATGGCCATATCATGTCACTTATGATTTACATGTGATGTTAATCCTTTTTTGCACATTGTTTCGCTTAGGACGACGATAGCATTATAAGGTGTTCCCTCACTTAAATTTCAAGATGAATTGTGTTCTCCCTGAGTGTGCACCGTTGTGAAAGTTCGTCGTGTCGAGACACCACGTGATGATCGGGTGTGATAGACTCTACATTCACCTACAACGGGTGCAAGCCAATGTTGCACATGCAGAACACTCGGGTTAAACTTGATGAGCCTAGCATGTACAGACATGGCCTCGGAAGACAAAAGACCGAAAGGTCGAACATGAGTCATATAGCAGATATGATCAACATGATGATGTTCACCATTGAAACCACCTCAACTCACATGATGATCGGACTTGAGTCGGTGAATTTGGATCTTGTATCACTCGAATGACCGAAGAGATGTCAATTTGAGTGGGAGTTCTTAAGTAATATGATTAATTGAACTCATTATCATGAACATAGTCAGTAGTGTCTTTGCAAACTGTGTTGTAGATTACTAGCTCACGTTGTAGCTCCCTTGAATTTTTTATATGTTCCTAGAGAAATAGAGTTGAAAGATGATGGTAGCAATATTGCGGACTTGGTCCGTGATCTGAGGATTGTCCTCATTGCTGCACAGAAGGCTTATGTCCTTAATGCACCACTCGGTGTGCCAACCCCTCTAGCATCGTCTGTAGATCTTGTGAACATCGGACAGGCACATTCTGATGACTACTTGATATATTAGTGCGTCATGCATTACGGCTTAGAATTGAGGCTCTGAAACGTTTTGAACGTCACGGAACATATGAGATGTTCCAAGAGTTGAAATTAGGATCTCAGGCTCGTGCCCGTGTTGCAAGATGTGAGATCTCCAACGAGATTCTTTGCCTGCAAAATGAAAGAGAATAGCTCAATCGTTGAGCATGTGCTCAGATTGTCTGGGTGCTATAATCACTTGAATCGAGTGGGAGTTGATCTTCCAGATAAGACAGTGATTGATATAGTTCTCCAAGTCACTGTCACTAAGCTACTAGTACTTGGAGATGAACTATAAAATGCCAGGGATAGAAATAATGATCCCTAAGCTGTTCGTGATGTTTGACACCACGAAGGTAGAAATCAAGAAGGAGCGTCAAGTGTTGATGGTTAGTTAAACCACTAGTTTTGAGAAGGAAAAGAGCAAGGAGGGAAACTTCATGGATGGCAAGTCAGTTGCTGCTCCAGTAAAGCAACCCAAAGTTTAACCCAAACCCGAGACTAAGTGCTTCTATTATGAGGAGAGCGGTCGCTGAAGCGGAACAACCCTAGATACTTGGTAGATAAGAAGGCTGGCAACATCGATAGAAGTATATTTGATATACGTGTTATTGATGTGTACCTTGCTAGTACTCCTAGTAGCACCTGGGTATTGGATACCGGTTCGGTTGCTAAATGTTAGTAACTCAAAGTAAAAGCTACGGAATAAATGGAGAACTAGGTAAGGGTGAGGTGACGATGTGTGTTGGAAATGTTTACAAGGTTGATGTGATCAACATCGCACGCTCTCTCTACCTTCGGGATTAGTGACGAACCTAAATAAATGTTATTTGGTGTTTTCCGTTGAGCATGAATGTGATTAGATCGTGTTTATTGCAACACGGTTATTCATTTAAGTTAGAGAATAATGGTTATTCTGTTTACATGAATGATACCTTCAATGGTCATGCACTGAGTAGAATGGTTTGTTGAATCTTGATCGTAGTAATACACATGTTCATAACATGTGATGCCAAAAGATACAAAGTTAATAATGATAGTACCACATACTTGTGGCACTGCCGCTAAATGTCATATTGGTATAAAGCGCATGAAGAAACTCCATGCTTATGGATCTTTGGACTCATTCGATTTGGAATCGGTTGAGACATGCGAACCATGCCTCTTGGGCAAGCTGACTAAGGACCCCGTTTTCTGATGGAGCGGGCAAGTGATTTATTGGAAATGATACATGTTGATGTATGCAATCCAATGCGTCTTATAGCATGCGGTGGATATCGTTATTTTCTTACCTTCACTGATGATTTGAGTAGATATAGTGTATGTTTACTTAATGAAACACAAGTCTGAATCGTTTGAAAGGTTCAAGCAAATTCAGAGTGAAGTTTAAGATCATCGTGACAAGAAGATAAAAATGTCTGTGATATGAACGTGGAGGTGAATATTTGAGTTACAATTTTGGCATACAACTTTAGACAATGTGAAAGTTGTTTCACAACACACGCCACCTGGAACACCATAGTATGATGGTGTCTCCGAACGTCATAGTCGTGCTCTATTGGATATGGTGCGTGTTATGATGTCTCTTATCATTTTATTACTATAATTTTGGGGTTATGCATTAGAGACAACTACATTCACTTTAAATAGGGCACCATCTAAATCTGTTGAGATGACACCGTGTGAATTATGCTGTCGTTTCTTAATGTTTGGGACTACGATGCTTGTGTGGAAAAAAATCACCTAATAAGGTCGAACCCAAAGCGGACAAATGCATCTTCATAGAATACCCTAAGAACAGTTGGGTGAACCTTCTATCTCAGATCCAAGCATAAAATGTTTGTTGCTAAAACTGGGTCCTTTCTCGAGAAAAAGTTTCTCTCGAAAGAATTGAGTGGGAGGAAGATAGAACTTGATGAGGTTATTGAACCTTGGTTTCAACGAGAGAGTAGCACAGCGTAGGAAGATGTTTCTATGAAGCCTACGTTAGTTGAAGAGGAAGTTAATGATGATGATCATGAAGCTTCGGATCAAGTTACTATCGAACCTCGTAGGTCGACAAGGACGTGTACTGCTCTTGAGTGGTACGATAACCCTGTCTTAGAGCTCATGTTGTTAGACAACGATGAACCTACGAGCGACGGGGAAGTAATGATGGGCCCGGATTCTAACAAATGGTTAGAGGCCATGAAATCCAAGAAAGGATCCATGTATGAAAACCAAGTATAGACTTTGGTACACTTGCTCGTTGGACGGCGGGTCGTCGAGTACAAATGGACCTTTAAGATGAAGACAGACGCTGATGGTAAATGTCACCATTTATAAAGCTCGATTGTTGCAAAGAAGTTTACGACAAGTTCAAGGAGTTGACTACGATGAGACTTTCTCATTCGTAGCGATGCTAAAGTCTATTGGAATTATGTTAGCAGTTGCTGCATTTTTCAATTATGAAATCTGGCAGATGGATGTCAAAACATCGTTTTCTTAATGGTTTACTTGAGGAAAAGTTGTATGTGATACAACCAGAAGGTTTTGTCAGTCCTAAGGATGCTAAAAGGTGTGCAAGCTTCAGTGATCCTTCTATGAACTGAAGCAAGCATCTCGGAGTTGGAATGTACACTTTGATGAGGTGATCAAAGTTTTTGAGTCTATACAAAGTTTACGAGAAACTTGTATTTACAATGAAGTGAGTGGGAGCACTATAGAATTTTTGATAAGTATATGTGGATGACATATTGTTGATTGGAAATGATGTAGAATTTCTAGAAAGCATAAATGGTTGTTTGAAAATAGTTTTTCGAAGGAAGACCTGGATAAAGCTACCTAATTGTTGAGCACCAAGATCTATAGAGATAGATCAAGATGCTTAATGAGACTTTCAATGAGTACATACCTTGACAAGATTTTGAAAGAGTTCAAAGTGGATCAGTCAGAGAAAGAGTTCTCGCCTGATTTGTAAGGTGTGAAGTTGAGTGAGACTCAAGTCTCGACAATGGCAGAAGAAAGAGAAACAACGAACGTCGTCCCCTATGCCTTAGCCATAGGATCTGTATAGTATGCCATGCTATGTACCGCACTTGTGTGTGCCTTGCCATGAGTCCGTCAAGGGGTACAAGAGTGATCCAGGAGTGGATCACTGGACAACGGTCAATATTATCCTTAGTGACTCAAATACTAAGGAAATGTTTCTCAATTATGAAGGTGATAAAGGGTTCGTCGTAAAGAGTTACGTCGATGCAAGCTTTAACACTAATCCGGATGACTCTTAGTAGCAATCCGGATACGTACAGTGGAGCAGCCGTTTGGAATAGTACCAAGTGGAGTGTGGTATCAATGTTTACAGTTTGACATAGAGATTTGCAAAGTACACTTGGATCTGAATGTCGCAGACCCGTTGACTATAAGACCTCTCCCACATGCAAAGTATGATCGAGCCCCAGAACTCATTGGGTGTGAGATTCGTAACAATGCGAATCACATGGTGATGTGAACTAGATTATTGACTCTAGTGCAAGTGGGAGACTGTTGGAAATATGCCCTAGAGGCAATAATAAATTGGTTATTATCATATTTCCTTGTTCATGATAATCGTTTATTATCCATGCTATAATTGTGTTGATCGGAAACTTAGATACATGTGTGGATACATAGACAACACCATGTCCCTAGTATGTCTCTAATAGACTAGCTCATTGATCAAAGATGGCTATGGTTTCCTAGTCATGGACATGAGATGTCATTTGGTAATGGAATCACATCATTAGGAGAATGATGTGATGGACAAGACCCAAACTACAAACATAGCATATGATCGTGTCAGTTTATTGGTACTGTTTTCTGCATGTCAAGTATGTGTTCCTATGACCATGAGATCATGCAACTCACTGACACCGGAGGAGTACCTTGTGTGTATCAAACGTCGCAACGTAACTGGGTGACTATAAAGGTGCTCTACAGGTATCTCTGAGGGTGTCTGTTGGGTTGGCATGGATCAAGAGTGGGATTTGTTACTCCGTGTGACGGAGAGGTATCTCAGGGCCCACTCGGTAATACAACATCACAATAAGCCTTGCAAGCAATGTGACTAAGTGTTAGTCACGGGTTCTTGTATTACGGAACGAGTAAAGAGACTTGCCGGTAACGAGGTTGAACTAGGTATGGAGATATCGACGATCGAATCTCGGGCAAGTAACATACCGAAGAAGAAAGGAAACATCATACGGGATTAACTGGATCCTTGACATAGAGGTTCGACCGATAAAGATCTTCGTAGAATATGTAGGAACCAATATGGACATCTAGGTCCTGCTATTGGTTATTGACCGTAGAGGTGTTTCGGTCATGTCTACATAGTTCTCGAACCCGCAAGGTCTGCACACTTAAGGTTTGGTGACGTTTCGATAGTATAGAGTTATGTATGGTGGTGACCGAAGGTTGTTCTTAGTCCCGGATGAGATCCCGGACGTCACGAGGAGCTCCGGAATGGTCCGGGGGTAAATATTGATACATAGGAAGTCCTATTTTGGTCGTCGGAAAAGTTTCGGGCTCATCGGTAGTGTACCGGGAGTGCCGGTAGTGTACCGGGAGACCATCGGGAGGGGTATTTCGACCCAAGAGGCTACATGGACTGTGGGAGAGTGAATACCAACCCTTAGTGGGCTGGTGGAAGTCCCACACAAGGCCCATGCGGCTAGGAGAGAAAACCCAAAGAGAAAAGGTGGAAAAAGGCAAAATAGGAAGGAATCCTAGTCCTACTAGGATTGAAGGAGGAGTCCTCATCTCATCCTTGATTCGGCCGAACCAAGAGCTGGCCCCTTGAGGGCCAAGCCTCCTCCTCTCTTCCTCCTATATATACTAGAGGTTTTAGGGTTTTTTGGCACTAGATTTTTAGCCACGTGCTACCCATTCCTCTAGTGCATAGTTTCTCCTCTAGATTGGTTTTCTGCGGTGCTTAGGCAAAGCCTTGCCGGATTTGCTCCACCACCATCGCCGTGGCGCCGTCATACTGCCGGAGAACTCGTCTACCTCTCCGCTCCCTCTTGCTGGATCAAGAAGGCGAAGATCGTCATCGAGATGTACGTGTGCTGAACGCGGAGGCGCTAGATCGGAAGGACCGTGATCAAGATTGCGAGACGGATCGTGATGACATCGCGGGACGGATCGTGATGAGTTCGCGGGACGGATCATGATTGGATCGCTGGACGGATCATGATGAGATCGCGGAACACTCGGCGATTGGATCGCGAAGACATTCGACTATACCAACCGCGTTTCTTAACGTTTTCCGCTTAGCGATCTATAAGGGTACGTAGATCCACTCTCCCTCTCATAGATGCTCATCACCATGGATAGATCTTGCGTGTGCGTAGGAATTTTTTTGTTTCCCATGCAACGTTCCCCAACACAATTGTGCATGACAAAAATTTAGACATCGGCTCATTCCCGCAACCCGCAACGCGACGCGTCGTGACGAGGCGGACGGCGGAGGAGCACGCGTGTATGTCCCTCTTGTTCTCATGCTCATACATGTGGAGAAACATTCTCTCTTATAAGGAGGTCCAATTCCTACTCAACTAGCAATGTGGGACTAAACTTTTGTCCCACCTCTTGCCTTGCACGAATAGGCTTAGTGGGCCTCTAGGATTTATTAGGAATTCTGAAAATTGTTATTGGGCTGGGCCATTTTTAGAACAAATTCCAGCAAATGTCCCTACGGATATCCATATCATCTTATGCTAATTATTCCAAAATGTCATGCTGAATGACCCAAAAATGATGTGCTGATTAGATATGTTATGTAAAGGAGAAAATGGGGTGGTAATCCTAAATGTTCATTCTGTGATCAATATGAGTCTGCTCAACATCTTTTTTTCATGTATCGAGTGGCCAAAGTGGTTTGGCGTACTGTAGCCTTGATTCATGGTACCGTTCGATGCCCCAATAATATCTGGCAGTATTACTAATGGTGCTATGCATTCTTGCCTAATGATGACTGTTTATTTGTCTGGGCTATATGAAAGCGACGCAACAAAGCTACATTTGAGAATAAGATCCTGAGAACTCCTTTTGAGATTGTATTCGATGCTTGTGCTTCCATGTTTACTTGAAAATTCGAGGATATGGGTGTCGTTCTGAAGCAAGGAGCGGGATTTCTCGAGATCAATGCGGTGGCTATGATGAAGCTTTGTGCAACAACGCATGATGCTCAGGAGTCATCTTGGCGCTAATCTGCAAGTGCTACTGAAGTCTTTCTTTCTGCAGTCGTTTTGGAGTCATTATGGGTCACTGTCTCGTTCATCTGTGACCGGTTTAGATAAGCAACCATTTGTGTTGTATGTCGCTGATTTCTAGCGTACTCAAGGTTCCATCTTAGGTGTTGTGCTAACATGTTTTCAATCGATGGTGCACGATCCAACTGTGGGTGTGGGTGGCGGGTTTCCGGTTAGTGCAGAACTCGCTCGTTATCCCTTTCTTATTTCTTTCCGGATCTCTTAAACAGTTGTGTTTTTGTTACAACAGTAATGGAACGTGGTTGAGTACGGTTCAAGAAGATAAAATTAATAAGCCGCCGGGGATTGGGTTTTCTTAGGGCGTGTTGATTCAAAACATATCTAAAGAAAATCCTACCTTAGAATTGTTGTTTTATTCATAGGATTAAAATCCATATGATTTTTTCCTTAGTTTTGTAGGAAAATTTACATTCTCTCTAACCTCATGTGAAGAATCCTACGTTTTTTCCATGTGCAATCAAACGTGCATACTAATCATGTAGGATTGAAGATGTCATGCCACTGTGTTTTATTAGAAATCCTGCGAATCAAAGAGGCCATTAATTAACGTGTGGATGCAGTGCCATGCATTTGAGACGTTGACGTGGATCAATCGTGCTCCTTTGTCCGCGCGGAGGGGTGCCGGATCTACCAATTATGCGTACCCCTATGTGTCATCCCAAGCGCATGGCAGCACCAGAATCTAATCTACATTCCAAAGGAAGCACCTTGGTCCAAAAAAGTTGAGAATCTAAGTAGCCACTGAGCTTTCAATCCCCAAACCAATGGCAATACCGATACCATACAAGCGACATGGCCGGCGGGCGGCGCCTCAAGCGCCTATAAATAGCGGGCATGGAGGCAGCACAGCGATCATCAAACCATAACCACCGGAGCTTCTGAAGTGCAAAAACCATCAGGCATCAGCGCTAACTTAGCTCGGTTTCTGATTTCTTAGAAACATACCGGTTCCGATCCAGTTCGATCGAGATGTCTTCTGGGTCAAGGAGCGCATCCCGCGGCGGCGCGAACCCGGAGTGGAGCAAGAAGGAGAACAAGCTGTTCGAGGATGCACTCGCCTACTACGGCGAGGGCACGCCCGACCGCTGGCTCAAGGTGTCCCGCGCCATGGGCGGGACCAAGACGGCCGACGAGGTGCGCCGCCACTACGAGATCCTTGACGGCGACATCAAGCTCATCGAATCCGGCAGGGTCCCTTTCCCCAAGTACAACACCCAGGGGGCTTGGAACTGATCCATCAATCAAGGTAACCAAATCCCAGCCAGATCATTGTCTCTTTTCTACAATATATACTTGTTTGTGAAGTGTCAGCAGGAGTCCTGGCCCAAAGCTATATAGTGATCTCAATCAATTGTAATAATAAAGGTAGACCATGCCCTACCTAGGTTGACGTTGTCAATTGACCACGAAACAGCCAAGGAATGTTCATGCCGCTTGTCAATGCTGTCAATTCCTTGGTTGTTTCTGCTCCAGATGCACTGCAAACATTAGTATGGTAGTGATTGCACTATTATTAGTTTATTACACAATCAAAGCGGATCCTGCACACGATTTAAGCCTGGACCAGGAACCTTGAACAGCATCATGCACGCACAATTTTGTCTTAGAGATCCTGCGTCCCTGCATAAGGCTGTGAAGGCCAAAACCATGGTACCCCTTGAGAGGCAGCGCTGCATATCCCAAATTACCGAACATAGAAAATCCACACTCTTCGCCAAGCCTTGCATTCACACAACACTAAATGGGGCATGATTCTCCTACTGAGATGCAAATGTTAATTTATCCCCGTTATAGATTTGACAAGTTGAAGTAAGTTAACTTACAAGGTACCTCTCTCGTTGTATTTTTTTTCCAGGAGCAAAGCTTCTGAATTCTGAAGATCCTGCAAACAGGATAATCTGTTGATAATCTAGTCCTTAGCCGGGACCATGTTATTGAAGCAAGCATAATTATGTACCGTATAACCAAGATTGTGGGCACTTGGTTAAGAATGAAAGAAGAAAACATATGTGTGTGTACATAATATTAGGTTTGTAAGCAAACCAAGTGTGCTTGGTCTTGCAGCTGGTAGCATGTATTTTTCAGTGTGTACAGTTTTACTCCTCCCCAATAAGTTTTGGAGTAAACATCAGTGATGTAAACCCCCAGTACTTGTGTATACTGTTTATGAACTAGCGCTGGTAGAATATTCCTGTTTGTCTATCACTCGGTTCAAGACTTGGATGTTTACATTGCACTTTACATGTTATCATTATCGATCCCTTCCAACGAAGATGGAGCAGAGTGAGTATGACTATGTGCCATCTGATAATTTTTGTACTCGCTCCATTTTATTTATTCCGAACATTAGCTTTGATTGAAGTCAAACTTAATTAGAAAAGTTTGACCAAGTTTATAGAAAACTATATGAACATTTACATTGAAAAATTTGTGTCAAGTGAAAATATGTAGTTGATTCTTTGTCTTTTCGAACATCTTATGTGTCTCAAAATAGATTTTCATGAGAGCAAGCTATTTTGCGTTGGAATGAATATAGGCAACTCTTTGGTTCTGAGTATATACCTCGGAATACCCTTCACCTCCCTAAGATCATAAATAAAGAATGGAGAATTATCGAACATCGTTTTGAAAAGAAGCTCAACATTTGGACGGGGAAAGTCATGTCATGTGGGGCACGATTGACTCTTGTCAACACTATTCTCACAAGTCTACCCATGTTTATGTTGTCTTTTTTTAAATGCCCAAGGGGTGTTTAAAAGGCTTGATTTTTATTGATCGAGGCTCTTCTGGCAGTGCAATGAGCACAAATAGAAGTACATACTAGATAAGTGGGATATCTTCTATTGGCCAAAGAATCAAGCTGATTTGGGTATTGAAACTTAAAGAAAAAAGAAGTGCTTGCTTAGTAAATGGCCATAAAAGTTGCTTAACGAGGAGGGTGTATGGCAAGAGTTTATTCATAATAAGTATCTATATTCCAAAACCCTATCTCAGGTGGAAGCAAAATCAATGCACTCCTCTTTTTGGTAGGGCTTGATGAAGGCCAAGTATTCTTTATTTAATAGAGATTCGTTTGAGGTTGGCAATGGCCATTCTACGAGCTTTTGCAAAGACACTTGGTTGGGGATAACCTGCTTGCTCTGTAGTACCCATTGTTAAATAATGTAGCACGTAGAAAAAATGAGAGTGTGGACTCAATTATGGGATCTACACATATGAACATCCAACTTAGGCGGGCTTTGATTGGGGAAAAATTGGTAGTGTGGTTACATTTGGTGTGTAGGTTGATGTTGGTCAACTTATTACAAAGCACAAACACCAAATGTATTCAAATGATGATTGAATACTAATGTTGCGTTTACAGTCAGGTCTATGAATGACCTCATCACTACGGGACTGGTGTTCCATAGAAAACAGATTTGGAAGACTAAGGTCCCAATTAAACCACCCACGAAATCAATAATATTGCGCCGCTATCTCTGTTTAGAAATTCGCTTGCCCTCCCAAAACAGAGGGAGATAGCGTCGATTTTGCATGAAAATTGCGCCTGCAGGCATACATTTCACTGCAATTTTCTCTGCCGATTTATCCTTTAGCCTGTAATTTTAATTTGTCCATGAACCTTACATATCGCGTTGATCTTTGTCAAACTGAAGTTGATTATTTATCGGCGCCCTTCCATGCTAAACAGACATAATCTAAGGCAATTCCGGGGGGGGGGGGGGGAGGTCTTTTTGCCGCCATTCTCTAGCGACTCCTCTCCTTATGATGACCCCGCATCTATAAATGTGTAGGTGGGTTCAAGGAGCCCCATTTCCAAGTCGTGTTTTTTGTAAGTTCAGATCGAACACTTGGTGGGTTTTTTTCTTATTTCTTTTATTCTTTTGTGGGTGTGTTTGTATTGATGCCCCAGCAGGCAAGTTTATTTCATGTGTTGCTCTTAAATTTGGTGGTTGCTTTATTTATAAAGTTGGGCGAAAACATATTTCAAGGTTCCGTAGGTTTAGGCCTTAGTCGTTAAAATTTTCGGCGAAATAATAGATCTATGTGACCAAATTTACCTGCTCATCAAACTTTCTCCTTGCTGTTCGAATGGATGACTTTCGAAAGAGAAGGGACAAATCAATCACATGCGTGAGCGGGGCATTTGACATCCATAGACAAAAGAAGTCCCACATGAAACGAAGCTGGGAATTTTCCGTAATGGATGTAACCAGCTTTGCTTTCGTGGTCTCAGAAGGAGAAGCCCCGCCGAATCCCTTTGTACTTATCCCATCCCAATCCCTTTTAACAAATTCATTACTATTTTTTATTGGATCCAGTTTTATTCCCGCAAAATATTAGAAAATAATATAAAGTGCAGCCATATAGACCCAATCTATTCTTGAAATATACAACTCGTGCCCTACCCTAACGTTAGACTATTGCCTTTTTAGCCTATGCTTGCTGCTTGCGGCCTGGATTTGATAGATCTATCGCGGCATTAGGGTGATGCTTTTCTTGAGCTTTGGATCCACAATCGGCCGAGGCAATTGCACAAAAACGATTTTTCATCGCAAAGAGGTCGACGAAGATTTTTGGGAAAACGTCGCGATCTCGCGAGGGTGAGCTAACTCCAAAAACCCATCCTCAATTCCGCTTGCAGGCTGGCCATTCATGGCCCGCGAAGATCAACCACTCGTGCCCAAGATTACTTGAGATCTAGATAGAGTCTCGCTTTGGGTGGGGGAAGGAGTGGGTGGCGGTGCCCTGCGTCTGTCTCCCAATTGTAGGAAGTTGTGGTGTTGGTTGGCACGGTGGTGCACCGACGATACCGTTTGGATCTGGCGGCTGTGAAATATATCATTGAATTGAAGTGGTAGAGTGGTAAGTGGGTTATTAAGAAAGGTCAAGGGTATATAGAGAATTTTTGTTGAAGATCAACCACTCGTGCCCGAGATTACTTGAGATCTGGATAGAGTCTCGCTTTGGGTGGGGGAAGGAGTGGGTGGCGGTGCCCTGCGTCTATCTCCCAATTGTAGGAAGTTGTGGTGTTAGTTGACGCGGTGGTGCACCGACGATACCGTTTGGATCTTGCGGCTGTGAAGTATAACATTGAATTAAAGTGGTAGAGTGGTAAGTGAGTTATTAAGAAAGGTCAAGATTATATAGAGAATTTTTGTTACGTTATGTGCAGTTTGAACATAAATCTGCTCCCTATCAAATTCAATCTTTCGATGCTTCGGAAACCCTTGGATTGGCAGCATGGATGCCCAGAATGCCCTCAGTCTATGTCTGTCTACATACGCTTTAAGGAAAAAAGGCAAGTATGTTGTAAGCCAGAAATTAAGCTTTTAAGGACCTTCCACAGCTTATAAATAAGCTAATAACATATCTTTTGCGTCTTACGAGATGCAAAGATAAGTAAGAATGATTACTATTGGGATAACAAAAATATGATCATATTTCACATCGGTTTTCAACAGACGAGAGATCTAGATTCCACACCTTGTTGTGGACTAGGGAGAGAGCAGCTCTACGCGTGAGAACCCCCTTATTTTTTTAGTTAGTTGAAAGAAAAGCAATGGGGAAGGTTGGCTTACCAGTCGATTCGCTTTCTATGCTTCATCTCGGGCCGACCAGTACAGCTTGACTCCTGCATGAAACAATGAATACAGTGTCAAACGAAGATGCTCGATAAAAGAAAGTTTATGAATAAGTAATTCTTTCTTTTTTTAATAGCCGGCGGGAGAACTTACTTTTCCGGCTATCGTATGAAAAATGTTCTCCCGGTTGTGACGAGACGTGAAGTCAACCAAGTACATGTGTGTTCATAGTGTCCCTTGCACCTTCCTCCTAGCTAAGTATATATGGATGCTGAAGTTAGCTGGAGTGTGGGACGAGTGTGTGGTAGATGGAACTCACATTTACCGTATTTCTTCTAATCAATAGAAGGAGAATCGGACGATATCTTTCTCGAAACAAACAAAAAAGAAAAGAAAAAGAAAACAGAAATCATGATCAACTAAGCCCTCTCGAGGGCTTGCTTAAGATTAAGAAAGAAGAATCTTTTGGACTCGCAGATTTTCCTATTGCAGGGAAACCCGCAGAAGTTCGAATGGGAAGAGGAAAGGGGGTCTATATACGAAAGAATGGAACACTTGACAGCTTCAAGTTTGTATCTTTGGGTGGTGGCTTTGCGTTGTTTGGTGTACGTTTGTCAAACCTTTGTTAAATAATTTAGTAAAGATGACTATGTGCATCTATTATATTGATGCAGAGGCCGGGGGTTTTTACCTGCTTTTTGAAGAACTTTTAGTTGTTGATGCAGAGATGAGATCGATGCTCCACTGTTTTCAGGGGTTTAAGCAAGTATTTGCTGGGCGTAGTGCTAATTCTTTAGCCCCATTCTTATGTGTGTTTTGCTGTTAAGTTTATTGAACTTTCAGCTCCGTATGATGTAACCCCTGGCCATCTTATTGATTCTTTGCAATCAGAGATAAGGTGCCTCCTAACGAACAAAGATCTTTAGGGAAGTGCTTTCAAAAATAAAATAAAATATACTACCACATTTTTGCAGCCCAAGGTTCTCTGTAGCGATAGCTGTTGATGCACCTTGCACCTCATGGCATAATCCCAACCATCCAATGTGTAGCCGCCAATTGGCAGAATCTATTCCCACTTCTAACACCAAAAGGAAAGAATGAGTCTCCCCAGCCACGACTCCGATATGTTTGGAGAAGGGATTTGAGGGTATCGCGACCTCATCATGGCATATGGTCTATCCATGGTCCTGTCTCCTGTGTGACTCTGCTCATGTTCCTCGGTTGGCCACGGGGGCCATGGAATTGCGAGATTTTCCAACGCAACCGTGCAGAGATTTTGCTGCCACATATTCCATCGATCTTTACGTAAGGAGCTAGCTAACTAGCTCACGTGGAGGTGCTCGGGTCCGTCTAGTGCTGGCCATGGACCAAAGAAATCGGGCATCTTGCCCCAGTACAGTAGATCGGGGAGGCAGCATTGGGCCGAGCAGATCGATCTCGCTGGAATATAATCTGCATAAAGCGTTGTCATATTCTGATTTTCAAACCGCCTTTCGTGAAATGCATCTTGCCAGCTACTAGGGCGAATTTCTGCTGACGACATAAGTTTGCTGCTTCACGCGCTGAATTCCAGTCCTTCCTAGCTCGTTTCTGCTGTGTAGGACAGTAGGAGTACTACCTGCCAGCCTCGCAGCATAGAGATTACTGTTCGTCGAGTGGTTTTTGACTGGGTTTGCAGTGCTGCTCTGAAGTGAGAAGTCTGGACTCTGGACTATCACGGACGTAGCTAGCCGTTGTCTATGCTTTGTGTGTTGACTAGTTCACGCAGCCACCACGTGCAATCTGCATCAATCAAACTGGATCCCAAATCTGCCAACGGAACCTCTCAGATTCCAGGAACCAACTTGCGGAATTGGAATCCAGGCGGTCTCTACATCACTTCAGCCAGGATTCAGAATATTTACTCCTTTCCCTCAGCCAAAAAGGGAATCCCATTCCTGATGCGTGCCCTAGAGCGTAGGTTCTCTCGGCTCGATCGTTCCCCTATACCCACCCGCCACCCTAGCTAGCCTATCTCTCTATCTAGTATCTCGCTCGACCCATAGCGCGGGCACCGACAAGAAAGGCGAATTTCTGCGTGTGTGGCCCTGATCGCTACTGCACCTCCAAGAGGCATGAGCATCTGCTTATCACGTCGATCGGATAGAGCAGCTCCAGAGTGCGCAGACGTAGTCACCAACTCGTCGGCATGTTGCCCACCGGCCCCGAAGGCGCCACGCCGGTGCAGTGGCCGGAAGCTGTTCGACTTTTGAATCTTATCGCAATATGATCCCCGAAACCTGAATATTTGCTGCAAGTTGCATCTGCGCGGTACAAGAAAATTAAAAATAACGAGCAGAAAATTAAAAATAACCAGCCGGTTACAGTGCAATGCATTTTAGACGTTAACGTGGATCGATCAATTATGCTACTCCTGTGTGTCGTCCCAAGCGCATCGCAGCACCAGAATCTACATTCCAAAGGGAGCACCTTCATCATACAAAAAAATTCAGAATCTAATTGGCCTCACTAACCTTTCACTTTCAGTACCCCAAGGCGATGGCAATCCCCAACCGCCTATAAATAGCAGGCACCGAAGCAGCACACAGATCATCAAACCATAACCACCGGAGCTTCTGAAGTGCAAAAACCACAGTGCGAACTTACCTCGATCGGTTTCTGAGAAACATACCAATTCCCATCCAGTTCGAGATGTCTTCTGGGTCAAGGAGCTCATCCCGCGGCGGCGCCAACGCGGAGTGGAGCAAGAAGGAGAACAAGCTGTTCGAGGATGCACTCGCCTACTACGGCGAGGGCACGCCCGACCGCTGGCTCAAGGTGTCCCGCGCCATGGGCGGGACCAAGACGGCCGACGAGGTGCGCCGCCACTATGAGATCCTCGACGGCGACATCAAGCTCATCGAGTCCGGCAGGGTCCCTTTCCCCAAGTACAACACCCAGGGCCAGGGGACTTGGAACTGATTCATCAAGCAAGGTAACCAAAACCCTACGGCCCTACCTGATCCTTGTCTCTTGTTTACAATATCATATAAGTGTGAAGTATCAGGCTATCAGCAGGCCAGCTATATAATGATCTCAATCACTTCTCATAGTAAAGGTAGACCTTGCCCTAGCTAGGTTGACGTTGTCAATTGACAACGAAACAGCAAAGGAATGGCGCTTGATGCTGTCAATTCCTTGGCGGTTTCTGCTCCAGATGCAGTGCAAACGTTAGTGTGATTGCGCTGTTACACAAGCAAAGTTGATCCGGCTCATAATTTAAGCCTGGGCCAAGGAGCCTACAATGGCCGGTCCTGGGATTTCGGGGCCGGGGCGAAACTAGATCCCAGTGCCCTTAACATAAACATAAGAAAAATACAAGAACATATGTAGAATTGTCAACCAAAGGAAAAATAGTGGTATTTTTTATCGTACAAGCCTCTTCTTTACTAATATTTCTCATTAAGCTTATCTAATTTCTTAGACCATAACCATATATAATAAAAACCGAAACTTCATCAAGACTGCAAATGATTTAAATGCTCATGATCACTCACTTTGTTATCACCCATGATGTTGTTAACATGTGTATGAAAATCCCTCATCTTATATGGATTAAAATTTGTTTATTACTCCGACATGTCGCCAAACAAATAAAAAATGAGAACCCTAATAATATATATGCATAAGCAACATCTAATGAATCGATTATAAGTAGCCAGTTGCCAAAATGAAGAGGCAATGTTGATGATCTTTTTTATTATTTTTTAATAAATCATCATGACAAAATCTCATAGTGCATAGATTATACCTATATAAATTAATATCATAGACATACCGTCTTTCTTTGTAACTTGTAGTCGCGGATTTCATCTCCGGAAAGTCAGCATGGTCGCATGTGAGGTAGTGATGTTGTTATCTCTAGCAGTCTTCAGTCCACGTCACTTATTTATGAACAGAGGGAATTATCGACATGAACTTTGGCTCTCCCTTTCATTTTTGTATTGCGTGAGGGTTTATTCTTCCTTTCTTAGAGATCCTGCGTCCCTGCAAAAGGCCGGCTGTGAATTGAAGTCTGTTTGCACACTCTTTACATATGGCCTAAACCATGGTACCATTTGAGAGGCAGCGCTGCATATCCCAAATTACAGAACATAGAAAATCCACACTCTTTGCCAAGCCTAGCATTCAGACAACTCAAATGCAAATGGGGGCATCATTCTCCTACTCAAATGCAAATGTTAATTTATCCCAGTTCTAGATTTGAGAATTTGAAGTAAGTTAACTTACAAGGTACCTCTCTTGTTGTATTTTTTTTCCAGGAGCAAAGCTTCTGAATTATGAAGATCCTGCAAACAGGATAATCTGTTCATAATCTAGTCCTTAGCTGGGACCATGTTATTGAAGCAAGCATAATTATGTACCTTATAATGAAGACTGTGGGCACTTGGTTAAGAATGAAAGAAGAAAACATATGTGTGTGTACATAATATTAGGTTTGTAAGCAAACCAAGTGTGCTTGGTCTTGCAGCTGGTAGCATGTATTTTTCAGTGTGTACAGTTTTACTCCTCCCCAATAAGTTTTGGAGTAAACATCAGTGATGTAAATCCCCAGTACTTGTGTATAATGTTTATGAACTTGTGCTGGTAGACATTCCTGCTTGTCTATAAGTTGGTTCAAGACTCAGATGTTTTTCACTTTACATGTCATCATTATCGATCCCTTCTGACGAAGATGAGTATTTGACCCAAAAAAATACCACATCAGGAGAATGAGTCCCACAGAACTGCCACTTTTTTTCATAGTGGCCAAAAAACTACCAAAAATTCCGACTAAAGACTAGCAAGTCGAGATGATGATCGTTAGAACGATTTTAAGTTAGTTTATGACAGTTGTGGCCCACATCTTAGATGGACGGTTTCCCTAACAGCTAATGGCGTTCACCTCACGGTCGTTAGTGCGGCACTTGGTTGCACTTGGTCAGACCAGGTCTACCTTTGCCAATCGGCTCGCTCCTTCCCCACCATCTCTCACTCTCCCCCGATCTCTCCTCCCTAGCTTTCGCTGGCGGCGATCCTAACGGCGACGAATTTTTTGGCGGCATACCTCCTGGTGTAGTCAGCGACAGCGTTGGGAAGTTCTCCAAGGTGGATAACAGGCTAGCCAGCACGGGCTTCATCCTTCCTAGCCGCAGTCTCAGATGTCCCAAAAGATTGTGAGGTCGTCGACGGCTCCACTACCGTCGATGAGAAGAAGTAAATCTCTAGGGCGGCGCAAGCTTCCTTGTCATGCAGGCAGCGAGAGGTATAGTAGCTCATCTCTCAATGTCTTTCTAAATCTGTAGATTTTGTTAATTAGCAGGATATTTAGGGTAGTTGCACATTTAGATTCAGATTTGCACAATGTTTGAGCACACTGGTAACTAAAAGTTGGTAGGATCTTAACATTGCGCTATCAGAAAACCAAAAAATGTAAACTGTCAGAAAACTAAATTTTGTGCAGGTCATTTAATTCGAATTCCTTCAATCTTTGCATTATTGATGACCCAATGTGGGAAATTTGGTTCCATTTTCATGTCAAAGATTCTGTAGTTAGAAGAATTTACCAGTCAGACGTATCATTTTTTACTATGGTTTCTCTTATTGGGAGTGAGGGTTGTGGAGCAGATGACTATATGTACTATGTTATTAATGAGGAGAAAGGAATAGAAGGTGTGGAGCATCTAGGTTCCTGTTGGGGAACGTTGCATGGGAAACAAAAAATTTCCTATGCACACGCAAGATCTATCCATGGTGATGAGCATCTATGAGAGGGAGAGTGGATCTACATACCCTTGTAGATCGCTAAGCGGGAAGCGTTAAGAAACGCGGTTGGCATAATCGAACGTCTCCGCGACCCAAATCGCCGAGCATCCCGCGATCTCATCACGATCCGTCCCGCGATCCAATCACGATCCGTCATGCGAACTCATCACGATCCGTCCCGCGATCTCATCACGATCCGTCCCGCGAACTCATCACGATCCGTCCCGTGATCTCGATCACGGTCCTTCCGATCTAGCGCCGAACGGACGGCACCTCCGCGTTCAGCACACGTACAGCTTGATGACGATCTCCGCCTTCTTGATCCAACAAGAGGGAACGGAGAGGTAGAAGAGTTCTCCGCCAGCATGACGGTGCTCCGGCGATGGTGGTGGAGCTATTCCGGCAGGGCTTCGCCTAAGCACTGCAGAAAAACGATCTAAAGGAGAAATTATGCACTAGAGGAACGGGTAGCACGTGGCTGAAAATCTTGTGCCAAAACCCTAAAACCTCTAGTATATATAAGAGGAAGAGAGGGGGAGGCTTGGCTCCCGAGGAGCCAGCCCTTGGGTCGGCCGAACCAAGGAGGATTGGAGGATTCCTCCTCCAATCCTAGTAGGACTAGGACTCCTCCTTATTTTTGCCTTTTTTGCCTTTTTCCACCTTTTTCTCTTTGCGCTTTTCTTCCCAACCGCATGGGCCTTGTGTGGGACTTCCACCAGCCCACAAAGGGCTGGTATTTACTCTCCCACAGCCCATGTAGCCTCTTGGGTCAAAATACCCCTCCCGATGGTCTCCCGGTACACTACCGATGAGCCCGAAACCTTTCCGACGACCAAAACAGGACTTACTATATATCAATCTTTACCTCCAGACCATTCTGGAGCTCCTTGTGACATCCGGGATCTCATCCGGGACTCTGAACAACCTTCGGTCACCACCATACATAACTTTATACTACCGAAACGTCACCGAACCTCCAGTGTGCAGACCCTGCGGGTTCGAGAACTATGTAGACATGACCGAGACACCTCTACGGTCAATAACCAATAGCGGGACCTGGATGTCCATATTGGTTCCTACATATTCTACGAAGATCTTTATCGGTCAAACCTTTATGTCAAGGATTCAGTTAATCCCGTATGATGTTCCCTTTGTTCTTCAGTATGTTACTTGTCCGAGATTCGATCGTCGGTATCTCCATACCTAGTTCAACCTCGTTACCGGCAAGTCTCTTTACTCGGTCCGTAATACAAGATCCCGTGACTAACACTTAGTCACATTGCTTGCAAGGCTTATTGTGATGTTGTATTACCGAGTGCGCCCTAAGATACCTCTTTGTCACACAGAGTAACAAATCTCAGTCTTGATCCATGCCAACCCAATAGACACCCTCGGAGATACCTGTAGAGCACCTTTATAGTCACCCAGTTACGTTGCGACGTTTGATACACACAAGGTACTCCTCCGGTGTCAGTGAGTTGCACTCATGGTCATAGGAACATATACTTGACATGCAGAAAACAATAGCAATAAACTGACACGATCATATGCTACGTTTGTAGTTTGGGTCTTGTCCATCACATCATTCTCCTAATGGTGTGATCCCGTTACCAAATGACATCTCATGTCCATGACTAGGAAACCATAGCCATATTTGATCAACGAGCTAGTCTATTAGAGGCATACTAGGAACATGGTGTTGTCTATGTATCCACACATGTATCTGAGTTTCCGATCAACATAATTATAGCATGGATAATAAACGATTATCATGAACAAGTAAATATGATAATAACTAATTCATTATTGCCTCTAGGGCATATTTCCAACAGTCTCCCACTTGCAGTAGAGTCAATAATCTAGTTCACATCACCATGTGATTCGCATTGTTATGAATCTAACAGCCAATGAGTTCTGGGGGGCTCGATCATGCTTTGCATGTGAGAGAGGTATTATAGTCAATGGGTCTTCGACATTCCGGTCCGTATGTACTTTGCAAATCTCTATGTCAAACTGTAAACACTGCTACCACACTTCACTTGATACTATTCCAAATGGCTGCTCCACTATACGTATCTGGATTGCTACTAAGAGTCATCCAGATTAGTGTTAAAGCTTGCATCGACGTAACTCTTTACGACGAACCCTTTATCACCTCCATAATCGAGAAACGTTTCCTTAGTCTTTTAGTTACTTAGGATAATCTTGACCGATGTCCAATGATCCACTCCTGGATCACTTTTGTACCCCTTGACAGACTCATGGCAAGGCACACACCAGGTGGGATACACAGCATGGCATAATATAGAGCCTATGGCTAAGGCATAGGGGACGACATTCGTCCTTTCTCTTTCTTCTGCCATTGTCGAGCTTTGAGTCTCACTCAACTTCAGACCCTACAAATCAGGCGAGAACTCTTTATCTGACTGGTCCATTTTTGAACTCTTTCAAAATCTTGTCAAGGTATGTACTCATTGAAAGTCTCATTAAGCATCTTGATCTATCTCTATAGATCTTGATGCTCAACAATTAGGTAGCTTTATCCAGGTCTTCCTTTGAAAAACTCTTTTCAAACAACCGTTTATGCTTTCCAGAAATTCTACATCATTTTTGATCAACAATATGTCATCCACATATACTTATCAGAAATTCTATAGTGCTCCCACTCACTTTATTGTAAATACAAGTTTTTCATAAACTTTGTATAGACTCAAAAACTTTGACCACCTCATCAAAGTGTATATTCCAACTCCGAAATGTTTGCTTCAGTTCATAGAAGAATCACTGAAGCTTGCACACCTTTTAGCATCCTTAGGACTGACAAAACCTTCTGGTTGTATCACATATAACTTTTCCTCAAGTAAACTGTTAAGGAAACGATGTTTTGTCATCCATCTGCTAGATTTCATAACTGAAAAATGCAGCAACTGCTAACATAATTCCAACAGACTTTAGCATCGCTATGAGTGAGAAAGTTTCATCGCAGTCAACTCTTTGAACTTGTCGTAAACTTCTTTGCAACAAGTCGAGCTTTACAAATGGTGACATTTACCATGAGCGTCTGTCTTCATTTTAAACATCCATTTGTACTCAACGACCTGCCGTCCAACGAGCAAGTCTACCAAAGTCTATACTTGGTTTTCATACATGGATCCTTTCTCGGATTTCATGGCCTCTAACCATTTGTCAGAATCCGGGCCCATCATCGCTTCTCCACAGCTCGTAGGTTTATCGTTGTCCAACAACATGACCTCCAAGATAGGGTTGTCGTACCGCTTAGGAGCAGTACACATCCTTGTCGACCTACGAGGTTTGATAGTAACTTGATCCGAAGCTTCATGATCATCATCATTAACTTCCTCTTCAACTAACGTAGGCTTCACAGAAACAAATTCCTACGCTGCGCTACTCTCTGGTTGAACAAAGGTTCAACAACCTCATCAAGTTCTATCTTCCTCCCACTCAATTCTTTCGAGAGAAACTCTTTCTCGAGAAAGGACCCAGTTTTAGCAACAAACACTTTATGCTTGGATCTGAGATAGAAGGTTTATCCAACTGTCTTTAGGGTATTCTATGAAAATGCATTTGTGCGCTTTGGGTTCGAGCTCATTATGTGAAAACCTTTTTCACATAAGTGTTGCAGCCCCAAACATTAAGAAATGACAGCTTAGGTTTCTATCAAACCATAATTCACACGGTGTCATCTCAACGGATTTAGATGGTGCCCTATCTAAAGTGAATGTAGTTGTCTCTAATGCATAACCCCAAAATTATAGTAGCAAAACGATAAGAGACATCATAGCAAGCACCATTTTCAATAGAGCACGACTATGACGTTCGAACACACCATCACACTATGGTGTTCCAGGTGGAGTGAGTTGTGAAACAACTTTCACATTGTATAAAGTTGTATACCAAACTCGTAACTCAGATATTTACCTCCACGATCATATCGCAGACATTTTTATCTTCTTGTCATGATGATCTTAAACTTCACTCTGAATTTGCTTGAACCTTTCAAACGATTCAGACTTGTGTTTCATTAAGTAAATATACACTATATCTACTCAAATCGTCAGTGAAGGTGAGAAAATAATGATATCCACCGCACGCTACAAGATTGGATTGCATACATCAACATGTATCATTTCCAATAAATCATTTGCCCGCTCCATCCATCTAGAAACGGGGTCCTTAGTCATCTTGCCCAAGAGGCATGGTTCGCATGTCTCAACCGATTCGAAATCGAATGAGTCCAAAGATCCATCAGCATGGAGTTTCTTCATGCCCTTTATACCAATATGACATTTAGCGGCAGTGCCACAAGTATGTGGTACTACCATTATTAACTTTGTATCTTTTTGGCATCAATGTTATGAACATGTGTATTACTACGATCAAGATTCAACAAACCATTCTCACTGGGTGCATGACCATTGAAGGTATTATTCATGTAAACAGAATAACCATTATTCTCTAACTTAAATGAATAATTGTGTTGCAATAAACACGATCTAATCACCTTCATGATCAACGCAAAACACCAAATAACATTTATTTAGGTTTGTCACTAATTCCGAAGGTAGAGAGAGCGTGCGATGTTGATCACATCAACCTTGGAAACATTTCCAACACACATCGTCACCTCACCCTTAGCTAGTTCTCCGTTTATTCCATAGCTTTTACTTCGAGTTACTAACATTTAGCAACCGAACCGGTATCCAATACCCAGGTGCTACTAGGAGTACTCGCAAGGTACATATCATTAACACGTATATCAAATATACTTCTGTCGATGTTGCCAGCCTTCTTATCTACCAAGTATCTAGGGTTGTTCCGCTTCAGCGACCGCTCTCCTCATAATCGAAGCACTTAGTCTCGGGTTTGCGTTCAACTTTGGGTTGCTTCACTGGAGCAGCAACTGACTTGCTATCCATCAAGTTTCCCTCCTTGATCTTGCCCTTCTCAAACTAGTGGTTTGACTAACCATCAACACTTGACGCACCTTCTTGATTTCTACCTTCGCGGTGTCAAACATCGCGAATAGCTCAGGGATCATTATTTCTATCCCTGGCATTTTATAGTTCATCACCAAGTTCTAGTAGCTTTAGTGACAGTGACTTGGAGAACTATATCAATCACTATCTTATCTAGAAGATCAACTCCCACTCGATTCAAGCGATTGTAGCAACCAGACAATCTGAGCACATGCTCAACGATTGAGCTATTCTCTTTCATCTTGCAGGCAAAGAATCTTGTTGGAGATCTCATATCTTGCAACACGGGCACGAGCCTGAGATCCTAATTTCAGCTCTTAGAACATCTCATATGTTCCGTGATGTTCAAAACGTTTCGGAGCCTCAATTCTAAGCCGTAATGCATGACGCACTAAACTATCAAGTAGTCATCAGAACGTGTCTGTGTGATGTTCACAACATCTACAGACGACGCTAGAGGGGTTGGCGCACCGAGCGGTGCATTAAGGACATAAGCCTTCTGTGCAACAACGAGGACAATCCTCAGATCACGGAGTCAGTCCGCAATATTGCTACCATCATCTTTCAATTCTATTTCTCTAGGAACATATAAAAATTCAAGGGAGCTACAACGTGAGCTAGTAATCTACGACACAGTTTGCAAAGACACTACTGACTATGTTCATGATAATGAGTTCAATTAATCATATTACTTAAGAACTCCCACTCAAATTGACATCCCTTCGGTCATTCGAGTGATACATGATCCAAATTCACCAACTCAAGTCCGATCATCACGTCAGTTGAGGTGGTTTCAATGGTGAATATCATCATGTTGATCATATCTGCTATATGACTCATGTTTGACCTTTCGGTCTCTTGTGTTCCGAGGCCATGTCTGTACATGCTAGGCTCGTCAAGTTTAACCTGAGTGTTCTGCATGTGCAATACTGGCTTGCACCCGTTGTATGTGAACGTAGAGTCTATCACACCCGATCATCACGTGGTGTCTCGACACAACGAACTTTCTCAACGGTGCACACTCGGGAAGAACACAATTCATCTTGAAATTTATGTGAGGGATCACCTTATAATGCTACCGTCGTCCTAAGCAAAACAAGGTGCATAAAAGGATTAACATCACATGCAAATCATAAGTGTCATGATATGGCCATGAACTTGTGCTTTTGATCTCCATCTTGAAAGCACCGGCATGATCTCCAACGTCACCGGCATGACACCATGATCTCCATCATCTTGATCTCCATCAACGTGTCGCCATCAGGGTTGTCGCGCACATCATGCTTGTACTACTATTGCTACCGTTTAGCGATAAAGTAAAGCATTACATAGCGCTTAATGAAGGACACGCGGGTCATACAATAATTAAAGACAACCCTATGGCTCCTGCCGGTTGCCGTACTCATCGACATGCAAGTCGTGATATTCTATACAACACATGATCATCTCATACATCACATATATCGCATCATGTAATTGTCCATATCACATCACAACATACCCTGCAAAAACAAGTTAGACGTCCTCTAATTGTTGTTGCATGTTTTACGTGGATGCTACGGGTATCTAGCAAGAACAATTCTCATCTACGCAAAAACCACAACGGTGATACAATAGTTGCTTTTCAACCTTCTCAAGAACTGCCTTTGTCGAATCCGATCCAACTAAAGTGAGAGAAACTGGCACCTGCAAGCCATCTATGCAACAAGTTGCGGTTGAGGGAACCGGTCTCTCGTAAGCGTACGAGTAATGTTGGTCCGGGCCGCTTCATATCACAATACCGCTGTACCAAAACACGACCAAGGGAGGAAGTAATCTAAGCATCAACGCCCACAAACTCTTTGTGTTCTACTCGAGATCTCATCTACACATAGACCTAGCTCATGATGCCACTGTTGGGGAACGTTGCATGGGAAACAAAAAAATTCCTACGCACACGCAAGATCTGTCCATGGTGATGAGCATCTACGAGAGGAAGAGTGGATCTACATACCCTTGTAGATCGCTAAGCGGGAAGCGTTAAGAAACGCGGTTGGTGTAGTCGAACGTCTTCGCGATCCAAATCGCCGAGCATCCCGCGATCTCATCACGATCCGTCCCGCGATCCAATCACGATCCTTCATGCGAACTCATCACGATCCGTCCCGCGATCTCATCACGATCCGTCCCGCGAACTCATCATGATCCGCCCCGCGATCTCGATCACATTCCTTTCGATCTAGCGTCGAACGGACGGCGCCTCCGCGTTCAGCACACATACAGCTTGATGACAATCTGCACCTTCTTGATCCAGCAAGAGGGAGTGGAGAGGTAGAAGAGTTCTCTAGCAGCATGACGGCGCTCCGGCGATGGTGGTGGAGCTATTCCGGCAGGGCTTCGCCTAAGCACTGCAGAAAACCGATCTAGAGGAGAAACTATGCACTAGAGGAACGGGTAGCACGTGGCTGAAAATCTTGTGCCAAAACCCTAAAACCTCTAGTATATATAGGAGGAAGAGAGGAGGAGGCTTGGCGCCCAAGGATCCATCCCTTGGGTCGGCCGAACCAAGGAGGATTGGAGGATTCCTCCTCCAATCCTAGTAGGACTAGGACTCCTCCTTATTTTTGCCTTTTTTGCATTTTTCCACCTTTTTCTCTTTGGGCTTTTCTTCCCAGCCGCATGGGCCTTGTGTGGGACTTTCACCAGCCCACAAAGGGCTGGTATTTACTCTCCCACAGACCATGTAGCCTCTTGGGTCGAAATACCCCCCCCCCCCCCCCCCGATGGTCTCCCGGTACACTACCGGCACTCCTGGTACACTACCGATGAGCCCGAAACCTTTCCGGCGATCAAAACAGGACTTCCTATATATCAATCTTTACCTCTGGACCATTTCGGAGCTCCTCGTGACGTCCGAGATCTCTTCCGAGACTCCAAACAACCTTCGGTCACCACCATACATAACTCTATACTACCGAAACATCACCGAACCTTAAGTGTGCAGACCCTGCGGGTTCGAGAACTATGTAGACATGACCGAGACACCTCTACGGTCAATAACCAATAGCGGGACATGGATGCCCATATTGGTTCCTACATATTCTACGAAGATCTTTATCGGTCAAACCTTTTATGTTAAGGATTTAGTTAATCCCGTATGATGTTCCCTTTGTTCTTCGGTATGTTACTTGCCCGAGATTCAATCGTCGGTATCTCCATACCTAGTTCAACCTTGTTACCAGCAAGTCTCTTGACTCGGTCCGTAATACAAGATCCCGTGACTAACACTTAGTCACATTGCGTGCAAGGCTTATTGTGATGTTGCATTACCGAGTGGGCCCTAAGATACCTCTCCGTCACACGGAGTAACAAATCCCAGTCTTGATCCATGCCAACCCAACAGACACCCTCGGAGATACCTGTAGAGCACCTTTATAGTCACCCAGTTATGTTGCGACGTTTGATACACACAAGGTACTCCTTCGGTGTCAGTGAGTTGCATGATCTTATGGTCATAGGAACATATACTTGACATGCAGAAAACAGTAGCAATAAACTGACACAATCATATGCTACGTTTGTAGTTTGGGTCTTGTCCATCACATCATTCTCCTAATGATGTGATCCCGTTACCAAATGACATCTCATGTCCGTGACTAGGGAACCATAGCCATCTTTGATCAATGAGCTAGTCTATTAGAGGCATACTAGGGACATGGTGTTGTCTATGTATCCACACATGTATTTCAGTTTCTGATCAACACAATTATAGCATGGATAATAAACGATTATCATGAACAAGGAAATATGATAATAACTAATTTATTATTGCCTCTAGGGCATATTTCCAACAGTTTCGTGATCCACTTTCATAATGAAAAGATTTGAACATGAATGCTGATGAAAACTAGGATAGTTATTTTGAAGAACAATGCATTAACACACACAAAAGTTGCACTAAGGTGGTGGATATAATCAAAGATATAAATGATGAGCTTAAGAAAAGCATTATTCATAGAGAAGCTGACCTTAATCATTTTGAAGGCGACATTAATATTTCGGAATTTCTTTCTAAGGATGTGCATTCTGATTCAGATGGCAACAATGTGGAATTACAGCCAAGCTCTTCCTCTTAAGAAGAAGCTGCAAAACAAGATACATCAGTGCTCCAAAAACTCAAGTCGGTGAGAAATCCTGGTCAGCCAGTAGATCCCACCATCAGGGGCAGAAAAATAACAAAATAGATTGGTTTCCTGAAGCAGTTGAATTTTGTTTTCCACATGAATATGGCATCAGTGATGAAAAAGATGGGCATGAAGGAGCCTACAAACTACCAAGTTGTAGGAAGAGAAGGATTACAAAGTTGAAGGAAAGGGTATGGTTGATGACAAACTTCCAGATCCACAAGAACAGTTTTCTAACGGATTGTGCTTCACCAATGTTTATGAGTTTAGAGATGCACTTAGAGTTTTCACATTAGGACTTTGAGGAATTTCAGTATCACCCCAGTTAGGATTATTGTTTGGTTCTCAGAGAGAGCTCAGGGATGCCTCTAAGATCGCTCATGAAAAAACTTTCTGCAACAAGAAGTGTGATATGGTGCACACTTGTAGAGCATATATAGAGACCACAAATGTTACTACAAAGTGTTTGTCCAAATCAGTACAATCAACAATGACAAAATACATTAGATCTCTAGTGGATGCATTAATTAAAAATACTAAGACTAAGTTTTCAGTGGATGTGTCAAGAAGTGTGGCATATAAGTCAAGAAGGAAGGGTATTTGATGTGGTGCAAGGTGACCACAAGAAGCAATACTTGAGGTTGAGGGATTATCTTCAAGTAGTTCTTGATACAAACCTTGAAAGCAAGTGTACAATCACAACATTTGATGACCCAGAAAATGCAGCACCTATTCCTAGAGTCAAGTAAAAGGTGGGGACGGGGCGAGCTGATCAGCCAAGGTTAACCTGGTGCGGCCAATTCTGACCGAGCGTCAGCACCAACAAACGCCAGGTGAGCGCCGTTAGTCGTTAGGGAGACCGTCCACCTGACATGTGGGACATAGCTGTCATAAACGCACTTCAAATCGTTGAAACGGTCATCATATTGAATCGGTAGTTTTTAGTTGCAAAATAAGGATTTTTTTTTAGTTTTTGGTCACTTTTAGAAAAGTGGTAGTTCGGTGGGACTCATACCCCTAACGTGGTAGATTTTTTTTGGTCAAAGACTCGACGAAGATGGAGTATATGTGAGTATGCCTATGTGCCATCTGATAACTTGTGTACTCCCTCCATTTTATTGGTTCCATATATTAGTTGTGACTCGGGTCAAACTTTGAAAAGTTTGACCAAGTTTATAGAAAAATACATGAACATTTACAATTACAAATCTATGTGAAGTGAAAACTTGAACTTGATTATTTTTCTTTTCGAACAACTTTCATGTCTCAAAATAACATAAGAGCAACTCTTGGGTTATGAGGTATAAACTTTTCCATTTATGTACCTCGGAATACCAATTCACCCCCAAGATCACAAACAAATAATGGAAAATATCAAAGATCACTTTGAAAAGAAGCTCAACAGTTGGAAGGGGAAACTCATGTCATATGGATCACGATTGACTCTTATGAATTCTATTCTCACAAGTGTACCCATGTTTACGTTGTCCTTTTTTAAATGCCCAGAGGGGTGTCTAAAAATCTTGATTTTTATTGATCTAGGTTCTTCTGGTAGTGCGATGAGCACAAATATAAATACATACTAGATATGTGGGATATCTTCCGTTGGCCAAAGGATCAATGTGGTTTGGGTATTAAACTTAAAGATAAAAAAGCGCTTGCTTAGTAAATGGCTATACAAGTTGCTTAACGAGGAGGGTGTATGTCAAGAGCTTATTCATAATAGGTATCTATATTCCAAAACTCTATCTCGGGTTGAAGAAAAATCAATGGACTCCCCTTTTTGGAAGGGCTTGATGAAGGCCGGATCTTCTTTATTCAAGAGAGATTTGTTTGAGGTTGGCAATGACCATTATATGAGTTTTTGCAAAGACACTTGGTTGGGGACAATCTGCTTGCTCTACAATACATGTTGTTAAATAATGAGGCATGTACAAAAAATGAGAGTGTGCGCTCGATTGTGGGATCTACACCTATGAACATCCAATTTAGGCGGGCTTTGATTGGGGAAAATGGGTAGCGTGATTACAGTTGGTGTGTAGGTTGACAAACACCAGATATATTCAAATGACAATTGAGTACTAATGGTGTGTATACAGTCAGGTCTATTCATGGGTGCCTCGTCAATACAGGACTGGTGTTCCATAGGAAACATATTTGGAAGATTAAGGTCCCAATTAAACCACCCGTGAAATCAATGCTATTGCACCTCTATCACCATTAAGAAACTAACGTTCTATTTGCTTACCTCCCAAAATTGGCGGGTAGATAGCTCCGATTTTACAGGAGAATTGCGCATGCAGGCCTAAATTTCACTAGGCCTTGATTTTAATCAGTCCATGAACATTAAATATTGCATTGATCTGTGTAAAACTGGAGTTACTTACTTATCGGTGCCCTTCCTAGCGTTACTAAACAGACAGAATCCAAGGAAACAAAGAGAGGTGATTCCTGGGGTGGCTCCTTTTGGTCACCATTCTCTAGCAACCCCTCTCCTCATGACGGCCTCACGGCTATCAAGTAGGTGGGTCCATGGAGCCCCACGTTTAAATCGTGCTTTCTATAGGTTTCGGCCACCCACTTGGTGGGCTTCTTATGTCTTTTATGCTTTTTTGGGCATGTTTGCGAGGATGCCCCGGTTCATGTGTTGCGCTTAAACCTGGTGGTTGGTTTATTTATAAAGCTAGGTGAAAGCATATTTCGAGGTTATGTAGGTTTAGGCCTTATTCGTTTGAATTTCAATCGGCTGGCATTGTGGCTTCGACAACAATGACAAAGAGACGCGTATAAGTGTGCTCTAGATTTTCCCTTAACGTGGTAGCTTCCTTCCTCGTGTGGTAGATCTAGGAGCTCCTACGTTCCCGTATTATTAACGACCATATTATCTATACATAGCTAAGCAAACAATGTAAAGCCACAAACATGTTTAAGTATCATCCTAAAACCGAACTTCACCTTTGTTTCCTGCCTTAGATTGGGCGGCGGCCCATGCGTCATACCCTCCATGGAGGTGCCGTCTTGGGAGGTTTGGGTTTTAGGGAGAGTGTTGTTCTGAGTGGTGGGCTTCGGACAAGGGCTCAAACGACTGTGGTGGTGTGAAGGTTGGCTGGTGGAGCGGCGTGGCATCTACCGCGTCAACGACAACGGGTCTTGGTGGCATGGTGCAGCTCCATCTTGGTGACGGATGTGACTGGATGGACCAGCGCAGGGTTGTGGTTTGTTTGTCGGATGGCTGGTCGTCTGGAAAAGTATAATGCGGATCTCTTTTTTGAAAATGGGTCAGCGGATCTAATTTTAAAGCATATGTATGTGGTGTACGATTTGGGTCTGCTACACTGGATATACGCTCTTGATACATCATGCGGGCGGATTGGCGGTGAGCCCTGTTCTAAATGATGGGGAGTGATGGCATTCTCTATTATCGAGTTCGTAGGTTTGGGTGGTTGCTTCGAGTTTCTTGGCGTATGTTTTTGTTAAATCTATTGATGCAGAGACCAGCAGTTTTAACCTCCCTTTTGAAGAAAAAATCTCATGTTTGCCATATGCTTCTGCTTGCAAAGATGCAATCGTGCCGGTGGTGGAGCCTGATTTTCACTTTTCAGTTTATTACTGTTGAGACTGATAGCCAGATAGTGCAACAACTATGGGATACCAAAGATGATAAATCTGGAGGAGTTCATACCATGAAGGAGATGTGATCGATGCTCCACTCTTTGCGGGGTTTGACCTAGTATATGCTGGGCGCAGTGCTAATCCTTTAGCCCATTCTTGTGCACGTTTTGCTGTTAAATTTGATGGACTTTCAGTTACGTATGATGTAATCTCTGACCATCTAATTGATTCTTTGCAATCATATAAGGTGCCGCCTGAAGAATAAAGAGCTTTAGGACAGTGCTTTCAGAAAGCGAGAAGTCCATATTGCAACCCTCAACTATCATCAAAGTCACCTTGCAGGTCGGGGTTGCGGATGAGATCAAATGGTCAGTGGGGGGAGGGCCCGAGTACTCAGCGAGATCAGCCTACAACATGCAGTTCACGGATAAGCCACACACGAGGCACAAAGAGTTCATATGGAAGACCTGGGCGCCGGAAAACTTGAAGATGTTTTGTTGGTTGCTGCACCACAACCGACTGTGGTGCAACGACCGGCTGCAACGCCGCGGATGGGAAAACGGTTATTTCTGCGCGCTCTGTGAAGAAACCTCGAGACCTCAGTGCACCTTTTCTGGGAATGCCCTTTCTCAACAAAAATATGGGCTAGTGTAGCAGAGTGGCGGGGCTGCAAGGCTTTTGCGCCGACCCCACGCGCGGACGGAGGATCGACGACTCAAATCACAGCGCAGATAGTATCAAGAGCGGCGGCGGGAGAATCCAAGGGAATAAAATCAGTGATAATTTTGACACCATTTGGCTCCAGGGAAATGGATGCACTTTTAGAAGGAAGTCCCCAAACGAGAGAGAGGTGATAACCGAGATTAGAAGCGATCTGAAGCAATGGCGTTTAGCCGGAGCAACATTTTTGACGCCCCCGTTCGGGGATCCACCGTGAGAAATTATCATGACGCAGCATGACTGGATGGGGATAGCTTAGCTCTTTGTTGCCCCTCCTGTCGCCACAAGTTTCTTGTTTTGGGGTGCCATCTCTGTTTTGTGCTGGGCAATTGTCCAGGCAAACTCTTTTTGTAATCTCACTCTGCTAAATCAATGAAATGCCAACAAGGCTGGATCTTTCAAAAAAAAACTATCATCAAAGTCCTAGATGCGACCCTGAACTCCAGAGCCGTTCATTTTACAACCTTGAACTTTCAAAACCAGACAAAACTCAACCCTTGACAGGTTTGGACTGTGTTTTGACTGATTTTAACCATCGACTGCCTAGTCGGCTTGCCATGTCGCCCTATCTCTTTCTCTCCTCACTCACGCGCCCGCCATTACGTCCACCCGTCCCATACCATGGCCGCCGCCGCCACCTTCTACCACGCCATCATGGCATCTAGACAATTGCTGCCACCGTCGACGACCGCTGGCGAGCCCTTCGCCGCTCCAGCCCCCCTCCTCTTCTCCCTTTCCCCTGCCCTCCGTTGCGGGGTGGCTAGGCGGAGTTCGTGCAGTGTGGTGGCCGTGCATGTGCTGTGTGGTTGCCATGCAACTTGCATGCGTATGTCCACTAAGGACGCCTGCTCGCCGGCGTTCATTGATGTGGAGCTGTGCTTTAGTGTTTGGACGACGTTCCCTCAGTAGTTCACGCCGTTGACACGCTCGCGCCCGTGTGATGTGTAGGTGCGTGCGTTATGCCATGTACTACTGGCTGTGATGTGCGTGAATTGTGATCTAGCGGAGCTAGCTCCGGCTGGCCGCGTGCATGGTCGCTCCGGCTTGCTCCATCTAGATGTGTTCCTAGCCGCTGTGGTGTGCCTTGCGTGCCGCACGGCGTGAATAATTTGGATAGACGATGACGTGGCGGCTGACTGGATGCTGACTGGGCAATTGACTAGTCAAAACTAAACCTGGACATACCCCGGGCCGGGTCGGGCTTCGGGTCAGGGTTTACAAAGCTCGAACTGGAAATCCCAAGCCCGAGCCCGGCCCGGCCCAGCCAAAAAACGCAAATTCAGGTCGAGCCCGGCCCGAATGGACTTAAAAGGTGAATTCAGGGCCCGGCCGGGCTGGGCCTCCATGTAAATCGTCATTTTCTGTAAGTCCGAGCCTGGCCCGAATTGCTTCCCGGGCCCGATTTTCAAGTCCGAGCCCGGCCCGAACTGCTTCCCGGGCTTGATTTTCAAGCCCGAACCCGGCCCCAACACAAAGCCCACCCCGGCCCGGCCCGGGTTTTTTGAGCCGGGCTCAGGCCGGGTCGTCGGGCCGGGCTGCCCATGGCCACATGTAGTCAAAACCAGTCAACACATGGTCAAAACCGGTCTAGGGTTGATTTTTGTCCGGTTTTGAAAGTTCAAGGTTGTAAATTTAATGGTTTTGGAGCTCAGGGATGGTCGGGCGGAGTTCGTGCAGTGTGTTGGTCGTGTCGTGTGCTGCGTGGTTTCCATGCAACTTGCATGCGTAGTCCACCAAGGACGCCTGCTCGCCGGCGTTCGTTGATGTGGAGCTGTGCTTCAGTGCTTGGACGACATTCCCGTAGTAGCTCATGCCGTTGAGGCACTCGCGTCCGTGTGATGTATACTAGTGCGCCGCAAAGCTCTTTCCATCGGAACCGGTAGCTAGCGCTGACGCATCCACCATGCAAAGGTTGAGATGCATGCGTATTTTTTTGGTATTGACGTTGCTTCCATTTGTATCTCCTATTATTTCAAATTTTCGCCTTTGATTTTTTTTTATATATTTGAACTCCTGACATCGAGATCTTTAGAATAAGATCAATTTTCAATACATTCAAACATGTTTAATTTTCAACGTTCCAAATGAGTGAAACTATTATTTCAATTGGGTGAATGTAATATGTTTTTCTGAAACTAATGAAATGAGTGAAATTTATCTTTTGCAATGAAGTGTAATCAGTTTTTTCAAACAAGTGAAATATAGTATTTCAGTTAAGTGAGTGTGATGTGTTTTCCGAAATGAGTGGAATGAGTTAAATAAGTTACTTGAAAAAACAGAAATATATCCATTTTCAGTGAGAAAAAGTCCAAAACAAACCTTCAATTTATAGGCAAAAGCTAAATCAAACATTGAACTCTCAATCCCAAAAATCAACACATCAAACTCTTTGATCCGGATCTATTTTAAACCTTGACACGATTTAGCCAGTATTCGTTGAATTGGGCCAGCCCATTAGCGTAGTCGCTCGCCCTGGTCTGGTTTTCCTGGTTTTCTCTTTAGGTTTTTCCTTCATTATACTCTACTTTTTCGCCGGTTTTATCAGGTTTTTATTTCTTCCTTATACTTTTCTTTTTTTTGTTTATTTCTTGATTTTTTTTCATATTATTTTCTTTTTCTCTTTTGTTTTACACATCGATAATTATTCTCAATACATATAGTAATTTTTTAACGCATATATTTTTTTGATACACTTTATTTACATTTTTTTAGATACATGTTTTCCTGAAAATTGAACAAACGGTAATATTTTTCAAATACACATTTTACATTTCTTAACGAAAATATATTTTCAGTGTGAAATACGTGAAACTAGTTATTTCAAAATTTTGAAACTAGTTATTTCAAACATGTGAAACTGATTATTTCAAAAACATTTAAAATGAGAAAAATATGTTTCATGAAGGGAGTGGTTTTTCTGGAAATAATTGAAATATGGTTTTTGAAATAATTGAAATCAGTAAATCAAAATGACTCGAATAAAAAAATAAACTGCTTATTTCAATGTTTGAAATAACTATTTTTGGTGAGTGAAATATGTTTCAATATATTTCGTCTTTCAAAACTGAAATATGATGTTTGTGAAAGTCCTAATGTTAGTGTGTTTATTTTGAAGATGCTTAGTTCACTCATTCCAGTTTTAGTTATATTTCAAATATACCACTTCCTGAAACCAATGGATTTCCTTTTTAGAAATGGGTGAAATTAGCTTTTGAAAATAATTGAAACATGTGTCTTTCTTTTAATTGGAACGAGTGAAATCAGTTTTTTCAGTGTTTGAAAATGATGTGCATGAAATCTATATTTTGTAACTGAATGTAATGTGTTTTTTAAAACTAGTGAAGTGAGTGAAATAATTGAAATCGGTTATTGAAATGAGTGAAACTAAATTCTTAAATGAGTGAAGTGAGTTTTATGCAAGAATTTAGGTCCATTTTGTTAATATGTGAAACTTGTTATTTTGGATATGTGAAATGGATTGTTTCATGTGTGAAACTGATTATTTCAAATATACTCCCTCCGTCCCAAAATTCTTGTCTTAAATTTATCTAGATATGGATGTATCTAGCCACATTTTAGTATTTAGATACATCCATCTCTAGACAAATTTAAGACAAGAATTTTGGGACGGAGGGAGTATGAAATATCTTATCAAAGCGAAACAATTTTTTTATGAAAGTCATTTCAAAGATAACTGAAATATATAAAATAAAAAATGGTTCAAATATATCTAAGATTGATCTTGTTCTGAAGATCTCGTCACCAGGATTCCAAATATATATAATATTCAAAACTTGGCATTTCATTTAGCGGATATCAATCATGTAAAATGTAAAAATGGAATTAAATACATGTCAATTGTATGAAGAGAGAGAATGCATGCAGCAGCGCTCGTCTCACTCTCTCTCACTTTCTCCCTCTCTCCCTCTCTTCTGCAAAAAGTTGTCGGTCGCTATTTTGTCTCACGTATGCTAGTTGTATTCACAACTTATATGAAGTCTGAAAGCACGAATCTTGACGAAACAAGACAGACGGCGGATGGTGCGCCGGTACCTACCGGCACCGGTAAATTTACTAATTCGACTGGGTGCGCACCTTGCATCGTGGCATAATCATCCCAACCATCGAATGCGTAGCCGCCAACTGACAGAATCTATTCCAACTTGGAAGACCAAAAAGAAAGAATGGATCTCTTCACCCACGACTCCTATCTGTTTGGAGAAGGAATTTGACCATATTCCATGATGAGGTTGCGATGCCTTCTATCCATGGTCCTGTGCATGTGACTCTGCTCATGTTCCTCGGTTGGCCACGGGGGCCATGGAATTGCGAGATTTTCCAACGCCACCATGCAGAGATTTCGCTGCCACATATTCCATCTTTAGGGCAGAAGCTAGCTAACTAGCTCACGTACGTGGAGGCATTCGGGTCCGTCTGGTGCTCGCTGTGGCATCTTGCCCCAGTGGGGAGTAGACGGGGGATGCATTGGGCAGAATGGCAGGTTGATCTCCGTGGAATATAATCTGCATAAAGCGCGGTTTCAGGATTCCCCTCGTCAAATTCTGATTTTTGAACCTCCTTTCTGAAATGCATCTTGTCAGGTACTTTAACTTGGGTGGATTTCTGCTAGGCAGAGCTCATGCTTTCTGAAATACACAAGTACGCTGCTTCACGTGTTGAATTCTCTTTGTCAGCTCGCTGCTGCACTGCTGTGCACTACTACTACCTAGCTAGCAACCTCACAGCACAGAGATCACTCCTCGTCGAGTGGTTTTGACTGGGTTTGCATGCAGATGCAGTGCCGCTCTAAACTACCACGGACGTACCCGTGGTGGTCTATGCTTTAATTGTGTCTTGACTAGATCACGCAGCCACCACGTATAGTCTGCATCAAACTGGATCCCAAATCTGCCAACGGAACCTCTCAGATTCCAGGCACCAACTTGCGGGATTGGAATCCACACAGTCTCTACATCACTTCAGCCAGGATTCAGAATATTTACTCCTTTTCCGCTGCCAAAAAGGGCATCCCAATCCTGATGTGCCGTAGCTTATTCTCTCGCCACCCTAGCTAGCCCTAGCCTATCTCTCTCGCTCGCTCGATCATAGCGCGGTCCAAGAGGCATGAGCATCTGCTTATCACGTCGATCAGATAGAGAAGCTCGATCGAGAGTGTGGAGACGTAGTCACCAACTCGTCGCCATGTTGCCCAACGGCCCCGAAGGAGCCACGTTGGTGCAGTGGCCGTAAACGCTAGCTGTTGGACTTTTGAATCTTATCGCAATATGGTAGAAACCTGAATATTTGCTGCAAGTTGCATCTGCAAGAGCACGGTTCAAGAAAATAAAAAATAACCAGCCGGTTGCAGTGCCATGCATTCGAGACGTTGACGTGGACCGATCAATTCTGCTGCTCCTGTGTGTCGTCCCAAGCGCATCGCAGCACCAGAATCTACTTCGTACATTCCAAAGGGAAGCACCTTCGTCCAAAAAAGTTCAGAATCTTATTAATTAGCCTCACTGGCCTTTCAATCCCCAAGCCTATGGCAATCCCGATACCATTCGAGCGACAAGGCGCCTATAAATAGCGGGCACCGAAGCACTAGAGAGATCATCAAACCATAACCACCGCAGCTTCTGAAGTGCAAAAGCCATCAGCGCGAACTTAGCTCGGTTTCCGAGAAACAGAGCCATTCCGATCCGGCCAGTTCGAGATGTCTTCTGGGTCAAAGAGCGCATCCCGCGGCGGCGCCAACCCGGAGTGGAGCAAGAAGGAGAACAAGCTGTTCGAGGACGCACTCGCCTACTACGGCGAGGGCACGCCCGACCGCTGGCTCAAGGTGTCCCGCGCCATTGGCGGTACCAAGACGGCCGACGAGGTGCGCCGCCACTATGAGATCCTCGACGGCGACATCAAGCTCATCGAGTCCGGCAGGGTCCCTTTCCCCAAGTACAACACTCAGGGGGCTTGGAACTGATTCATCAGCCAAGGTAACCAAACCCAACCTGACCCTTAACTCTTGTCTACAATATATAGTGTGAAGTGTCCACATGTCCTAGCTCGAAGCTCTATATATAGTTAGTGATCTCAACTCAATCACTTGTGTCATAGTATAATAAAGCTAGACCATGCCCTAGCCTACACAAAAATATCCAAAGAAACGGGGGCATGCATGTTTCTCCCATTGAAATGCAAATGTCGATGTAGCCCAGTTCTAAATTTGATGAGAAGTTGAGATAAGTTAACTTACAAGGTACATCTCTTGTTATAATTTTGTTTTCAGGAGCAAAGCTTCTGAATTCTGAAGACCCTGCAAACAGGATAACCTGTTGATAATCTAGTCCTTAGCTGGGACCATGTTATTGAAGCAAGCATAATTATGTACCGTATAACCAAGATTGTGGGGACTTGGTTAAGAATGAAAGAAGAAAACATATGTGTGTGTGTACATAATATTTGGTTTGTAAGCAAATCAAGTGCGCTTGGTCTTGAAGACGCTAGCATGTATTTTTCATTGCGTACAGTATTACTCAACTCTCGTAAGTTTTGGAGTAAACATCAGTGATGTAAATCCCCTGTACTTGTGTGGGAGTTTATGAACTTGTGCTTGGTAGAATATTCATGTTTTGTCTATCTTCAAGACTCGGATGTTTACATTTGCACTTTACGTACAGGTTATCACTATCGATCCCTTTGGACAAAGATGGAGTGACTATGCGGCATCTAATAACTTGTGTACGCCCTCCGTTTCTATTTACTCTGCATATTAACTTCAACTGATGACCGCCTCAGCCAGGCCTCGGGATGCAATTTTGGCATGTCGACTATGTTTTTTATTGGGCCTGCATGGCACAAAACTTAAAGCAGTATTCGGCCTGGCTGAGAAGAAGCACTCGAATCGTCCTTTTTTCCAGCCAAGCCCGAGTGAGGCAAGTGAGCATACTCATGGTGGCTCTCAAGCCGGAGCGGCCTGGTATGCATGTGTTCTATTCTACTCACATCCCTTAATTATTTTCACCTGACCCTTTTAATCTACACAATGATGTTTCGATTTAAGAAAACACCACACAAAAAGGATGCACATCAATGTTGTGTTCCATCAGGCAATCGGTTCCTACTTTCATTAACTGTAAATCTTCACTTCCATTTTCATGTTGGGAGCTTTTTTAGACGAATTTCGACAATTGTTCCACACACGGTCAACCATTTCAAATTTTGTTTGACCACTAGCTTCATTGGTGACTTTCATGCATGTTCAAAGTGTTCTGTTTCAGTGTTCGTAGACGAGTATATCTACATCTCCCTATTGGACTGTACAAACGTGCTCATGTGTGCATATTATTTTGAATGAATTTCAGCAAATTCTTCACATCACGCGGTTGATCATTTGAAATCTTCGTTGAGCACTAGCTTCATCACATTGTTCCACATAACTCTCATGCAACAAGTTTTTATTTCAATGCTCATAGATAAAGTTCTTCGAGTGTGGTGGGATGAGGTAAGTTCACCACATGGACAATAAGTTAGGTTAATCGTCTGTGCGCATATAACCAAACAACTGAGCATTCCATCTAAAGAGCGCATTTATGCTCGGAGATGCAGGCAACTAAACTAAGTACAAAACATGTCAGGCTCTTAAGCAATGACGCAAGCCATGCAGAAAATTGCAAGCAATCTTTGCTTCATCAACATGTGCTTGTGTCTGGTTTGGTGGTGGTTTAGGTTCATCCTTCAATGGCAAAGCCATGCAAAAACTATTATTATACGCAATATTTGCTTCACTGACAATTGACATAAGGGTGTTAACAAGTTGGAAATTTAAAGATTGCCAGAGGCTATGAATGGTAGTTTTGCCAAAACACAAAAACTGAATTACCATGACTTTCTTTTTCATAGAATGGAACAATCATGGAGATCCTGACAGAAGTAGTAGAAAGATTTTATTACGTGCAGTGCAGTGCTCCTAATTTGTCATGCCTCGGTTAGGGTAAATATAAATTCAAAGTAAACCAGACAGAAGCAATAACTTGTGGTTTTGAACAAACAACTATATCAGCAGATATTCTGCAATCCATATATCCGATGTACAGTGTAGAAGTAAAATAGTAATCATGGTAACTACTACGTAGCAACTAAGGAATGATTAAATGAAGCCAAAACTGCTGAAGTCGAGACCAAACCTGCATAAGCATTTAGATAACACAACATATGATCAGAAGCTAACATCCCTGCACTTCTTTTGCGAAATGGACTTTCGCTATTGCACCATCTACATATGATCTTTGCTAGAAGCAACATAAGATAACACCGTATAGACATGTAAGCTGAAAGGTTCCGAGCTAGTATTAAACATACTTACATAGTTGGTTGCGGGTCAAACACACACGAAATTAGAAATCTCTGAAGCTCATCTTAGGATCATCATGTCTCGAGTTCCCGCGCCTTCCCCTACCCCGGCTGCCTCTCCCTCGTCCCCTACCCCTACCTCTCCCCCTGCCTCTGCGCATAAAGAATGACTTCCCATGCTTCATCTCAACGAGGGAATGTAACAGCTCATCACACAAGATACAACCCTCATGCAAAGTAGCTCCATCTTCAAGAGGGGTGGCTTTCTTGTTGAAGTCAACTTCAAGGATAGTTGACTCACATGTCGGGCACCTCTTATTTGTAGTGGTGATCTTGTGAGCGGCGTGTGGGAGTAGCACGACGCAGTTACATGTGTTGCAGAGAAGCCGCCATTTCGGTGCGCTAACTGGATCGAGAATCAGGGTGCCGCTACACTCTGGACAGGCGCAAACTCCCTGAGTGATCATTGATTGTTTGCACGTCGGGTGCGGGCAAAGGAAGCACGGCATGCCAGCCCCTTTCCCAACCTTGCCGGTGTCATCGAGCTTGAGTGCACCAAAAAGTTTGTCGATACCTTCAAAGGGAGGACTATTATAGCAGCAGGGGCATAGTGGAAAAGATTTTGCATCGGGCCCCACCATCGAGAACAGAAGCAACTCAAAACCATCAAGGGGGCAAATAATTTCCTTGTAAAGCTGAAAAGGGTAACATCATTAATCAACCAAGTATACGTGAACTGTCGCTTGGCAGAACAAAAGCATAAAAGATCATGCCCTTTTAATAATAACTACTCCCTCCGTAAAGAAATATAAGTAGTGATCTAAACGATCTTATAATTCTTTAGAGGGAGTATATCACAAAGGTCAATGCAGTAGCTATGTTCAACATGAAATGTGGTAACAGAATGTTCTGCATGACATACCGAAGTGGTGAACATAAAATAAAGCAAAACAAATGGTAACAGAACGAATATATGTGGCAATGAATAAGAAAAAACTGAAAACTACAGAAACCTTAAAAGAAAAATAACAACCACATAATTACTCAGAAAAAGGGGAAGAGAATTTAGTAAAGTAACCACCTTAATAGAACCATTCTGGGGAAGATAATAGACCTCCTCACAAGTTACACAATACATCCTCATTGGCTGAGTGGAAATATATTTCATATACCGACCACATTTTCCGCACTTGCTCAATAGACGCCCAGAGTCTGCCAGAGGTGAAAACTGTGCTTCGAACAAAGTATCCATGTTTTCAATCTGTAAGGAACACAGTTCATTATAAGTAACTAGGAGTAGAAGAAAATCATCCATGTCAATCATTGTCATCATGTGCAAAGGAATAGTTCAATAGTCAATTGTAAAGATGGATGTAATTAAAAAGGCATTTACTAAGAATCTAAAAATTTATAACAACTCAAAACACGTCGTACCTTGCACTTGGGCTTTAACTAAAATTTGCCAACATTTCCTAGGTATGGCTTTATTGAGTTGTTCATGTGATGATTTGGAATTGCAAATGGTAATAGTAAAATAAGCAAATCTAACACTGTGGAGTCGGTCATTTGCCACTCCAATGGTACTTCTCAATGAGTTGCTATTCCCACTGTAACAGAAGTTTTGGGACTCCATAGAACAAAATTATACTGGGAATGTTGACAGATTGTCAAGTGCCAATCTTTAAGGTCGCAAATGACCAGCTGTCTCTTAAAAACAATACACTGCATATAAAACCATAACAGTTTTTCGAATTAAAGCCTGAAACATTTGTTCTAACTTACAGTCTTATTTATATTTATAAACGAACAGGCACGAGCTGTGCCTAATTACTTTATTTATAGAAGGGGAAAATAGAGTATGTACAGAGTGGCATGGTGTCACCAGAAAGTAAAGGGCCTGCTGAAGGCCGACCAAGCAACTGGAGAGGGAAAGCTAACTCACATGTACAAACCCTGAAACTAGGGGTGCAGAGCGGCATCCCGCATAGGCCCGTCAAAGTGCTGAATTAACACGAATTTGCCTAACACCACCACAGCCTAGCTATAACTAAGTTTGTCTAATTTGAATACGAAGCGGCACGGGTTCGGGCACCACCTTGCATCCCTAGTTGAAACAGCCAAATGTAACTAATATGGACAACTAAGGGCCAGTTCTTTTGGGCGGCTTAAAAAATAAGTTGCCTCTCTCAAGCTTAAAATATAAGCCGCTCTCTAAATTTGTTGAGGCTTCTAAATTAGTTATCACATAACTAGTTCAGAAGCCCTGGTGAATGGGGGAGGTGGCTTATGGAGAAAGATGGGGAGGAGGCGGCTTATTTTTTAAGCCGCCAAAAGAACTGGCCCAAGCACTTTGGCCTGCCCTCTCACACTATATCAATAAATACTGGTTGTTAAAAAACAGGTTGGGACACTGAAGATTGAACAGAACTTAGCAATACAACGAGAAGTAAATCTGTGGATCGGGTGATCCTCTGTTTAACTACATCAGCCAAATACAAGAAAGCATGGTATTTTTTGCAGGGCTTATGCTTGATGTGGCTTTGGAAAAAGTTTAAGAACCCAATCAGATCACTGAACATATATATTTTGGAAGATTATGCAAGTATGCTCAGGGGCAATATATAAGAATGCAATTCACAAGACATCAAAATCTCAGACTATTAAGATAATAGACTACCTTCTTCACAAAATAGGAGTACTTTCTCATAAACTGTTGAAGAACATGTTGAATGACTTGAAGATGATCAGCTTTGCCTTTTGCAATTAGAGTAATCTGTTGCTCAATAAAGCTTCGGATATCTGGCAGGCAGAGATCGGCATCAATACACTGATATCCTCTTATCAGGGTAGTTCCCAGGGCTGTTGGTACTAATCTTCTTCCAGAATTTACCTTCAACAAAGATGAGGAGCTGCATTTACTCATGTGTATATATGCATATTTAAGCAGGCATGTGGTGTTCAAGTTCACTACCATAAGATGTCCAAACTATCAGGATAGAACAGCCCTCAACTAACCTGGACATAATTACGCTCCGAAATGTTATTTATATGGACAGGAATTGATGCATCTGTGCCTATGCCATTCTTCTCCATGAGAGAGATCAATTCACTCTCGCTAAGGTAATCAGGAGCCGTGGTGCTTCCCTTAGTAAAGAATAAATATCCGTCAGTAATCTCACATCGAAATAAAAAAGTAAACTCAGGTGATGTGAGGCTGTGAGCAAACTCATAAGCCTTACCTCGTATATGTCAACCTTATGAATATTAATTGTGTCCCCTTTTTTAAATGTTGGAAGATTATTCTCACCCACAGCCAGCCATGGCATAATAGATGTAAATCCTTTGGAAGTGACTCGGTGGCCAACACAACGGAAAATCTCTCCACCTGAAGTGAACTCAACTGCAGTCCTACAAACCATTTTTCCCAGAAAGGAAGATGTTAATCACTAATGGTTTCATCAAGAATCAATAAAGCAAGGGCTGGATTGAAATGTTTACATTACAAAAGAACAAGACATAAATTTAGGTATGGGGATCAGGAATAATGCATGTGATGACCACTGGGACAACAATACATATTATTTAGCAATCAAATGCAAATACGAATACTCATGCACTACCTTGTATATCTACAATCATGACTGACAGTTCCAATAAAATGCTGGCATATATACTGGTACAGCCTCCATGCATCAGTTTCCAAAGCTTCTTCTGGTGCTAATCTCATTGGAGTAATTGGGGGATGGTCCCCAACATCATGACCTTGACGAGGCTTAACAAAACCAGCATCCATCAACGTCCGAACATTATTGGACCACAAAGGATTATGTGCTAATGTAGAAAGTACACTTCTAAAATCAAATGATGCGGGATAGGCAGTGCTCTCTGTACGCGGATAACTGCACAAATATAATTATAGAGCTTTAACAGGGAATTAGAAAAACAAACATAGTCATCAACACTACACCAACCCCTATTTATGCAATTTTCAGCTGTAATAAAAATATGGTTGTAAGTCAGATGACAATCTACACTCATAAGTCATAACTACAACAAGTTGACTACAGATTTACAAATTTTCTGCTAATTCTCAGTTTCCTGAAACTGTTGAAAATCTCAGCCGTCCCATACTGCACAGGATTTAGCCCACAATTGAGCTCTTGGACGGTGTTCAACTTTACTTAAATGTTAGTGCAAGATTTTAGTTTGAAGGTTATATATGGATACATGGAGATGAAGATGGTTGGATGTTGATCCAAAGGCTTACAGAAGTGACAGAGAGTTAAGAAACTTCAGGCAAATTATGAATAGACCCATATGTTAAATAGCTCATGCCGACTTCAAATTAACTATCATTTTCCGTACAAAAGGGAGACTCGTTTCTGAAACCTGATGTATCCTTGAATGTAAAGCCGCTCGGCCATGTGCATGGCTGTCTGGGGTCCGATACCTAGCGCACTTGATGCCACCTAGGATAAGAGCAATATTTAGCACACTAAAACATAAAACTGATTCAATGGTTGGAAAAACTCTATCTAAGTGTATCCTAGAACAAGAAGCCCATTTTATACTCAAATGGATGCCCTGGTGCACATTATGATTAATATAACTCAATTCGTATCCAACAGCTTAATCTTGGTACTAGATTCCATTAAAGGTCATCATAATGTAGAAAATAATGTAACCATATACATTAATATGAAATTGCAATACCAATACTAAGGTCCAAACAGAAATGAGCAATGCACTATTCACGGGTAAGCACAAATGAACTTTGTAGGCAACAAAGTGAAATGGCGATCCATACAAACATCATTATCCAATGAAGTTGTAACTTAAACAAGGAAAAATACTGCCAGCCTTAGAACTATCGCACCTTAAGCAGATTCACCGTATTAAGACCAGGTGGGCGGGCTTTGCACTCTTCCTTCACTGATATATCTGTTATTTTTAGAGCTCCATCACTAGCTACCATCTTTTGGAACATTACAGTAACCTGTGAAATTGAATGATGAACATGCTGAGAATACTTAGAAAGATGAAGTCAAATCACTAAGGTAGGGGATCTTACATCGAAATCAAAAAGTTTTTTCCTGTCCCATTCTAGCTGTATTTCATCACCATCTTTGATAATGTAAGTTCTCAAAGACCAGAATTTCTCTGGTTTGAATGTGTTAATTTGCTGATAGCGTTGTACACAGAATCCAAGTGTAGGTGTTTGACAGGGACCGTACCTAATTTAGAAGAAGAAAAATAATCATAAGACCAAATTCTGCAGGAGATTCTTAAAGCAGGGATTAATCAAAACCTTAAGCAACAGAAAAGTGAATGATAGTTGCAATTTACATCTCTCCCTGTAAATCCAGATGAATCATTCAAACACCAAAAGCATAAATCCGCACTTTTCCAACATGAAAACACAGTCAGGGCATATTTGCATTACTTGCACTATCAAATTTATAGGAAGTGTCAAAAGCAGAATATCTGGAAAGGTTACAAAACTTAAGAGACTGAGCAAAAGGAACTTCCAGGAAAAGGTGATAAACATGACAACACAGATAATTAGATACAAAACCTGCAATGATTACCTGAAGAATGTAGATGGTATTTTCTTGTCAGAAAATTAATTCAGTATGCAATTGGTTAAAAAATTGTGTAGCTAAAGGGAGATAGAGAACTCACGAAATGACTCTTGAGTCGAGATTTCCATATTTTCCTTGAAAATATCGGGTCTGAAATCGAGTAAATGCTACTCCTACCTTCAAGTCTATTTCTTGCCGAGCATCCACCGCTAGTGCCTCGTCTTTGTTTGGCAACACAAGATTATCCATAGCATTTGATATGTCTTTCTCGGTAACAGAAGAAAATTTAGCTCGAAATATTCTTCTGCCAACCTCATTCTCAGGAATCCCGGTGCAATTAATTACTGGAACATACGGTTAGCATTGTTATTACATTAGTTAGGTTGTGAGAGAACCGAGCAAGCTGTGTATGCAAAAGTAATGAATGAAAACCACTCATACCAATTACATTACTCAGGGAAAAGTAAAATCTCACATACACCAAATAATTTCAATGGGTTATAGATGTTCCTTGGGAAAGAATAGTTATGTATAGCGTAGAGAAATTCAAAGCAATCTAACTAATCCAGCAGTTAACTTAGTTCAGCAGAGAATCTTGCATTTGACAGTCTCTCTATCTCGGTAAGTTGTTTGAACTTTGCTTTCTATTTCTAGAGTCCAGATCATTTCTATCTCTACGTAGTCCAGATCGTACAAAAATGAACTTCATCTAGAGCTCTTTGTAGACCAACCGAATTTCTAGTACAGAACTTGATAGGATATAGTGCACATATATTCCAGAACTGAATTATACCTTCAAAGCATATGTTTTCCCCTTCTCGGTCGCAGTCAAGCCAAAGTACCAAATAGGTGCAGCCTCGAGCTTCCTGCGCTAGATGCCTGTGGATATGAGCCTTCAAGAGATACATACATCAGTTTGTATTTAGACATGCAAATGAGACTCTAGTGATGGTCGTACTTGTGTATGTATTGTCCTAAAACTTAAGAAGAGGCATTTCAGTATTTCACCCACCATTTCCTTTACAAATTTATTATCCAAGTAATACAACTGGGAGTTCTTTTCTGGTAGGACAGTAAATTTGTCAGTTTAGATTCTAGAAAGTAGAAACTACATCAAAAAGCCAAGTAAACACTTATAGAGAAAAGGATGAAATAGGATGTCCGAGAGTCGGCTAAACTGTGTAGTAGATCTACCATAGTATCATCTACAGGTAGAGCAGAACTCGTGTATGGATGTGCAATATATATGTAGAACTAACTGAAGTTGTTCTTACATAATTAAGACTGTTTGGTTACTCCTGGGTCCTGCTGTTAACTGAGTTGTATTCACTAATTAGTGTTATAAAGTGCGTTACCTTTGGGTTGCTCTCGGATCTCAGAACTGGAGCACTAAAAAGGTCCATCGGATCAGTCCCTTCCCAGTTCTGGTATGCAGGTGGGAAATCAACACTGCAAGAGACGAGACATCGAGTAAAGAAAATGGACACAAAAGAACTTATTGTCCAAGGTTAGAATTGTTGTGAGCAACTGCAACATTCATTGAGCTAAAGTGGACCAAGTACTTATATGTTTTGTGTAAGGTATGAACTTTGCAGATATGCAGTGGTCCACCATGTGTTCATGTCTGTAACTGTAAGTATCAAGACTGATATGAAGAAAGCATATGCACATCAATTCAAATGCATTATGTAGTTAAGAACTAGCATGGACTAAAGCTAGTGCATCAAGTGATGCAACTGTAATGAAGGATCTTGAAAGAATTGAGGAAGAGATGCAGACCTGAAGACATGTCCGATGACTGATGTCACCCTGAAGAATGCCTGAGAGCCCTGAAATATCCCATCAAACTCGTGGACATCGGTACTTCCCCTCCGGGTAGACATCTGCACAGACGTTGACAATTTTGAAATGTGCAGTGAGAGCGAAATGTTAGAACAGAGCACGGAATGCTCATTTGTTTTCAGGCCACCATGATATAGCCCGCATATGGGGTGTGGTAGCAGCTATCCGGAAAGTGATGATTGATCATTAAACAATTTTTCGCACTAAGTTTGATATCAATTTGTAAAATGGGAGCATTAAGCAGCATAAGGAAAAAAACAATTCCATGTCAGTGCGCCCAGTCCTATCAGCTCCCTAGTAGCTTCCCCTGAATCTCACTGGAGCTACTCTACAGCGACAATGACATCAACTACTTCCAACACCGAGCCATTACAAGGAGAAACCTGGGGCCTGCGACCAAACCCGGCTTCCCTGAACCATAAACTTGCCGTTAGGGCTCAGTCCTAATACACTGCCGTCGAATTCGAGTTAAAACCACAGCCAAATTAACCGCCAGGGAGCAAAAATATCACGGTTGTGGGAGTATTGGGCGCGGGAGGGAGGGAGGGAGACTTACGCGGCCGCCGGAGAGGGCGGAGGCGATGGAGAGCGCGATGCTGGGCTTCTCCGCGACCTGCAGCGACGGCGACCCGAGCGTGAGAAGGTCTGGAGAGTAGGGCTACTGCGGCCGCCATTAGAGACGGCGCGGCGCCTCGGTAAGCTGCGCGGCGGCGGCGGCGGCGGGTGCTTACCATTAAAACCTTGGGCGCCATGGGGACGGGATGGGGGAGAGAGGAAGAGGTTCGGCCCTGAGTGGGTCCAGCGGTCTACGGGTCTAGACACCCGAGCAGCCGAGCCCGTGTCCGTGTGGTTGCGTTCGTGTGTCGACCAATTTGCCTTCAGGTACCGCTGATACAGTAGCACATTTTCTTTCCAGAGGGTAAATAAGAGCAACTTTAATGGGCCACCCAACGGACGGCGGATTTGTCCGTTTGGGTCGGCCGCCCGCTCGGTGTCCGCTCTCTTTAAGATTTGAGTCAGCAGTACGCCCAACGTTCGCGACCTATTTTATGTCTAAACGTAAATTTCGAAAAAGACCCGTGACCATAGATCATGACAGCGGCCATCGACACACGAAGTTCATGTCGGCGTCATGCCATCTCCGGCATACATTGTGAGATTCAGAAAAAGCACGTAGTTCAGGTGGCGCACTTGCCAGCGGCCGACACACATGCCAGCACACAAAAAGGAACAGGAGTTCGCCCACGCTATCGGGGCCGTGGTCATGCCAGCACACTTGTCGGCATACAAAAAAGGATTGTGCAGGCCGCCATTGATACCCCGTCGTCGAACTTGAGCATGTTGGCCTGCATCTTCTCGAACCACGGCCTCTTCCTTGGCGACACGGTATTGAGATCGACCTTCATGATCTCCACCCCCGTCATCATGCTCGCGAGAGCCATTTCTTTCGCCTTGATCTTGGCGTTGGCGGCCTCGATCTCTAGCATCTTGGCTTGCTTCTCCGCCTCCAGCTCAAGTATCTTAGCTTGTTTCTCCGCCTTCATCTCAAGCATCCTTCTCTAGATCTCCATGAAGGTGTTCATAGACTCTTCCTTGTTCGTCGGCGCTCCTCCTCCCTCGAGTCCTTCTTACTCGTCATGCCCTCGACCTTCGCGATCAAGACGTTCGTCGCCGCATCCCAGTGGTCCTCCTTCTCGGAGTTGCCCTTCCCTTGCGGCCGTAGCTTCTGGCCTTCATCTTCCTCCACGGCTTCCTTCTCGGACTTGCCAGCATGTTGGACCTTGAATGCCTCCAAAGCTTGGAATACCTACAAATGGAATGCATGCAAGCATATTGACAAAATAGATATGGAAGTGAATATGCAAGCATCAACCATCAAGCATATTGACACAAAGAGGACAGCTTGCTATCATACCGTATCTTGCATGCCAATGCCGCTCACGGGGCGTGCCTTGATGCTCTCAAGAGTGGCACAAAACTTGTTGCACTCTTGTTGGATCACCTTCCAACGCTTCGAAACGGACACACATCCGCGCGTGCTTTGCATTTGATACGGTGGAAACTTCTTGCGTTCATGGTACTCACGATGGACACAATCCAAAAGGTTGATGCCTTTTGTTCCGTGTCGGTCTTGGGGTCTTGCCCTCGAAGATAATGTTCTGCATGTAGTCATCATCGCCGGAGGCCGTTATTCCGTCAAACAGGTTGTGTGCGCCCGGCAACACGTCTGCTGGCATTTGCCGCGCGTGTTTCCTCGCCCCTTCGGATGACGAGCCACCGGCCACCGGTGTGGCATTGAGATCGATGTGCGCGGGAGCGAGCACGGGCGTGCTAGGCGCCAACACTCTCACCTCGGGCAAGCACTCCCTGGAGAGTCGGGAGGCCTGCAGGTGGACGTGGAAGCCGGGCATCTACTGCGTCGCCAACGTGCGAGGCGAGTCGGGCAACACCATCCATGGAAACGCAGATGATCCGGTGCTGGTCATGGCCACGCCGACATTGACGAGACTATGCTGGCCAGGGTTTAACCCTAGGAACATTAGCGCCTCCCTTGATGCCGCCACGATGCGAGCGTTGGTGGGCTCCTGCTGCGCGGTGGCGGCGATGGCGGCCGCCGCGATGGCTTCCTCCCTCGCGCCCGCCGCGTGCCTCCGGTTCTTTCTCTTCGTCGACTCCCATGCCCGCTCCTCTAGCGTCAGCTCTTTCTTTGGCTTGGGCCCAGTGGCGGTCTTGCGAGGGGCACGAGTCTTGCCTTTGCCGGAGGGGGCGCGGCGCTTGGGGGGGAGGGACGAGGTGAGGGAGGCGAGGTTGGCGGTGGTATCCAGGTCTGCGTCCATGGCGTCCATGGCGAGAGTGCGCGCGGGCGGGGGTTTTTGGGTGGAAATGGAGGGAAATGGTGGAGGCTACCACTGACAAGCGGGCCAGGGGAAGGAGTAGGCAGGCAGGCGCGTGTCCGTCTCATGTCCACGCCGATGCAAATTCGCTCAAAAATGGGCCAGGAATGGATCCGCAGGAGGACGAAAAGCGGACGCGCGTCCGTTTCGGTCGGCGCGTTTGGTCGACTTTCCTTTCCGATCAAATCCAAACGGACGAGCGCGGACGAAATGGGTCGTCGTGTTGGAGTTGCTCTAAGTCTGTTTTAAGCATTATGAAAAGTTTAATTTGTAGAGATGGTCTAAATCAAACCCTAAACTTCCTGAAACAAAATCAGCACTAACCAACAATTCATGGTCATAATTTAACTTTAGTTCATTTGCAAATAGAGATCACTGACCTGGCCACGGTCATCACATTTCTCTCTCAATGGCATCCATGGTCCACATGTTGTATCCTTTCACCATATCCCACATCTCGCCTACTACCAATTGTCTCACCGGTAATGTTAGACACCATGGTAAGTGGGTCCTAGGGACCGATGGAGACGTGTGTGGCCAACGGCCGTGAGTGCTGCGTTGTACTTAAGCCACTACGGCATGTGTGGTTGGACAGTCTCTATGAATTGAATTCTGAAATCCTCACCTAACCTTCTCTCCTACTCATCCCGTTCTTCAAGTATCTGCTCACCTCCCCCCTCCTCTCGATCCTTCCTGCCTACTCTGGTCGCTCGTGATCTAGATCGGGGTGTTACAATTGGTGATCAGACCTTCGATCCGGGCCACCAAAAAAATTCTCCCCACCGCGTCAATTCCTGGATCCAGGTCAGTAACATCCACCGTCGTGGGTGTTACTTGCTCCGGCGAGACCACACAAAATCCCCGATTGCGTTCTATCTTGTCAAGCACTCGCGACGGCCCCGTCCAAGCCCTCCGCGCAAACTCAACAATTGTTGTCGGCCATGGACGACAACACCACTAGCATCAAGTCCATGCCCTGAGGCGCTCATTACTCGCTTCGATGAGTAGAAAAGCGACAACGACGAGCGCCTGAAAGCACAAACTGCCTTCAACACTCAAGTCTCCCACAAGCTACGCAATCTCGCCAGGCAGATCGATATCACTCAAGCGGATGTGGATGAGGCACACAAAAGCTTGGAGCAATCGCCTTCTTCATCGGCATCGGCATCGGGCGCAGTCTTCAACCCTCCTTCGTCACCACCCCTCCACCCATCACCCGGACCAACCTATGGGTCGTCGCCCTCACCACAGCTCGATGATCAATGTCCTCTGCTCCTATCACAATCGGTGCCACACCCAACGGCGACCAACACTCCACCCGCCACCACGCAACACCAACTGTTCCAAGAGAGCCATCAACATCAAGGGCAGCACAACTACTACTACATCAAGCCACCAAAAGCATGACTTCCCCTACTTCGATGGCAGCGCACCGTACATGTGGCTCGATCGCTATCGGGCGTATTTCCATCTCTATAGAGTAACGATTCACGGCTGGGTGATGACCGCAACTCTCTATATCAAAGGGCAAGCAACACATTGGCTACAAGCATTTCGTCAAACAAATGGTGGTTTCTCCTGGGAGGCTTTCTGCAACGCTATCACCGCAGAATTCGACGTCGACAAATTCGAGCTCGAGATGTACAAACTACTTTAACTGCGCCAAACAGGTGATGACCCACAAGTGTAGGGGGTCAATTGTAGTCCTTTCGATAAGTAAGAGTGTCAAAACCAACAAGGAGCAGAAGGAAATCACAAGCGGTTTTCAACAAACTAATTTCTACAAGCACTGAAATTGTAGGTAATAAGTAGTTTGATAGCAAGATAATTGATAACGAGCAAGTAACGGTAACAATAGATAAATTGCAGCAAGGTAGTCCAATCCTTTTGTGGCAAAGGACAAGCCAAAATTATCTCTTATAATAAGCAAAGTGTTCTTGAGGGTACGCAGAAATTTCATCTAGTCACTTTCATCATGTTGGTTTGATTCGTGTTCACTACTTTGATAATTTGATATGTGGGTGGACCGGTGCTTGGATGTTGTTCCCGTTCTTCCTTGAACAACCTCCCACTTATGATTAACCCCCTCGCAAAGATCTGCAACTATGAGAAAAGTATTAAGATAACATCTAACCATAGCATTAAACATGTGGATCCAAATCAGCCCCTTACGAAGTAGCGCATAAACCAGGGTTTAAGCTTCTGTCACTCTAGCAACCCATCATCTAATAACTACTCACAATGCATTCCCTTAGGCCCAAGGATGGTGCAGTTTCATGTAGTCGATGTTCACATGACACCACTAAGGGAATCACAACATACATATCATCAAAATATCGAACACATATCAAATTCACATGATTACTTGCAATATAAATTCTCCCGTGACCTCAAGAACAAAGGTAAATACTCACAAATAATATGCATGCTCAAGATCAGAGGGGGATTGAATAGCATAATGGATCTGAACATATAATCTTCTACCAAATAAACCATATAGTAATCAACTACACAAGGTAATCAACACTACTAGTCACCCGCAGGTACCAATCTGAGGTTTCGGTACAAAGATTGAACACAAGAGATGAACTAGGGTTTGAGAGAAGATGGTGTTGTTGAATATGTTGATGAATAATGGCCTACCCAAAATGAGAGGGTTGTTGGTGATGACGATTGCTTCGATTTCCCCTCTGGGAGGGAAGTTCTCCCGGTGGAATCGCTCTGCCGGAGGGCAAAAGTGCTCATGCCCAAGTTCCGCCTCGAGACGGCGGCGTTCCGTCCCCGAAAGTCCTCTATCTATTTATTTTTTCTAGTCAAAACCACTTATATACCAGAAGATGGGATCTGGAGGTGGGCCATGTCGAGCACAACCCACCAGGGCGCGCTTGGGGGGCCTGGCGCGCCCTGGTGTCTTGTGCTCACCAGGGTGGCCCCCTTCGGTAGTTATTTGCTACAATGTTTCTTATATATTCCATAAAAAATCTCCGTGAAGTTTCAGCTCATTTGAAGATGTGCAGAATAGGTATCTCTGACATGGTTTTTTTAGGTCCGGATTTCCAGCTGCCCGTATTCTCCCTCTTTGTGCAAACCTTGCAAATTATGAGAGAAAAGGCATTAGAAATACTCCATGAAGCATTATTATTCCTAAAAACATTGTAAATAACAGTAAGAAATCATTATGCAAAATGGATGTATCAAATCCCCCAAGCTTAGACCTCGCTTGTCCTCAAGCGAAAGCCGATATCGAAAAACATGTCCACATGGTTTGAGAGAGAGGTGTCGATAAAAAACAAAATACGGACATAGTAGCATCATGCTTACTATCATAACAACAACAAACTTTATCATAGAAATTTTTTCATATAACTTTTATTTCATAACAACATCATATAACTTCTCATGAACAAGTAACAATTCACCACAACATAGAAGTATAAAGCATAAACCTTAATGGAAACCAACAAACTATGTTCTCAGTCAACTTTGCAACTACAGTTCATAAAATTTTCAGGAAGGGTCTCATGTCAGAGCCTTTTGGCAAGTCCACATACTCAACCATCATTTAGTCTTCTATGATTTCTAACACTCATAGCATACCCATGGGCAAAAAGTTTCAACCAGACACATAGAAGATAGGGGATTATAGTTTCGCCTCTGAACATATTCACCTCAAGGGTGACGTCAAAAATACTAACTCATGCTCAATCATATCCAACTGGATATGTGTGCCTATATCTTTCCTCACCACATGATGCTTGCAAAAGGAGAAAAATAAAAAGAAATAGGGAAGAATACTTTGACTCTTGCATAAAAGTAAGTGCATAAAGGTAAAAGATAGGCCCTTCGCAGACGGGAGGAGAGGTTGTCATATAGGTTTGCTTAGATTCACATAGAAGTTATATTGCATGGATCCTCTAACATGTGGTGTTTGCTTAGGATCTTTTGCTAGCCAAAAATTCATACTAAGTATAGATACTACTTGTGCATCCAAAAAACCCTAAACCCAATTTCTTGCCATGAGAGTCCACCATATCTACCTATGGGTTGAATAAGATCCTTCAAGTAAGTTGTCATCGGTGCAAAAAGCAATAAAAATTCCTACTAAATATGTATGATCTTTTATTAGAAGGGAAATAATCTTTGTACGAACTTGTGATGGTGAAGAAATAAAAGCGACGGACTGCATAATAAAGTTTGCCATCACAAGGGGCAATATAAAGTGACATTCCTTTTCATTAAGAGATTGCACATTAAAAAATAAAAAGCACATGACAACCTCTGCTTCCCTATGCGAAGGGCCTATCTTTCACTTTTATGTATTTACTTTTCTATATTTACTTTTATGCAAGAGTCAATAACGTTTATCCCTATTCCAATCTATTAATTCTTTAGATGGCAAAGCATCATGTGGTGGGAAAATATCCTGGCACATATATCCAATTGGATATAGGTGATCATGATTCATTATTGTTGACATTATCCGTAAGATAAATAAGTTGGGAGGCAAAACATTAAGCCCCTATCTTCTCATGTGTTTGATTGAAACTACCTGTTCAAATATGCTTTGAGTGTCAGCAATCATGGAAGACTAAATGATTGTTGAGTATGTGGAATTTGCTAAATCAAAGCTCTTACATAGACCCTTCCTGAAAATAAGATGAATTGTAATTGTTTGATGACTGAAAACACAGTTTGCTAGTTTTCAACAAAGTTTATGGTCTATACTTTAACATGTGAATAGCTTGTTACTTGATCATGAGAAGTCATATGAGAAAAGAGTTGATGTTTATGATGATAGAAAAAGTGATTGTAAGTAACATTGATCAAACTTATATACTATGCTAGCATTCACACTTCATAAATTATTTCTTTTATCATTTACCTACTCGAGCACGAGCAAGAATTAAGCTTGGGGATGCTGATACGTCCCAACATATTGATAATTCATGAAGTATTCATGCCATATTCACCTATGTTTACAATGCTTGTATATGGCTTTGATTCACTTTTTATGATTTAATTAGAACTAATCCGGACTGGCGCTGTTTTTAGCAGAATTATCATGGTCTCATTTTGTGTGCAGAAAATGACAGTTCTCAGAATCGCCCGAATCTTTTTGGTGATTTCTTCTGGAACATATGAACAACATTGAAGTGAAGAATCACCAGAGGGGGCCCACTAGGCTCCCACATGCTATGTGGGTGCACCCAGGGGGGGTCAAAGGTCCCTGTTACCTTGTGCCCCCCTCGTAACTTCGTTTTGCGTGATTACAATGCCAAACAATCCTATAAATAGAGAAACCATCAGAAATTAACCTAGACCCTCTGCCTTGCCACCGCAAATCTCTGTATCAAAGAAAAACCAATCTGAAGAGAAAATAGAGAGGAAAACACACAGAGAGAGATCCAATCTCGAAGGGGATCTCGCCCCTCTGGGAGCCATGGAGGCCAATGACCAGAGGGGAGAACCTCTCCCCATCTAGGGAGATGCCATGGAGGAGGTATCCTAAGGGGGGATACTCTCTCCCCCTCTCTCTCGATGCCTTCGGAGTGCCGCCGGGGGAACCATCGTTGCGGTTATCGTCTTCATCAACATCACCGTCTTCATCTCCTTCCCCGTGTATTTTCAGCGGTCCGCTCTCCCGCACCCCACTGTAATCCCCTACTTGAACATGGTGTTTCATGTCATGTATTATTATTTAATGATGTGCTGCCATCCTATGATGTTTGAGTATATTTATGTTGTCCTTTGGGTTGATTGATGATCTTGATTGGTTTGAGTTGTATATTTTATTTTGGTGTTGTCCTATGGTGCCCTCCGTGTCACGCACACGCGAGGGATTCTTGTTGTAGGGTGTTGCGATACGTTCATGATTCACTTATAGTGGGTGGGCTAGAGTGGCAAAAGCTTACACCTGAGTAAGGGGATTGTTGCGTATGGGAGTAAAGGGGACTTGATGTTTAATGTTATGGTTGGGTTTACCTTAATGATTTCTAGTAGTCACGGCACTGTTCAAAAAATATTCTGATTCAGCGATTTATCGTCCGATTCATCGCTACTTGTGGGGTGACCGATAAGATTATGCCTTATCTTCACCATTTATCTTTTGGGATGATTTATCGCTCTGACAAGCGATTTATGGGGAATCTTCTGATAAATTAGGCCTATTCCTAGCACTATGTTTGCAAAAATTATGTTTATTTGTGTTTTTGTGGACTTTGTTATGCAATATTTACTATTTCTCTATTTTGTTTGTCATTATATGAGGATTCGGGGGCTAGGAATCAAGGTAACACATCTATCCAATATATTTTTGGTGTTAAATCTAGCATATTTTAGTGTTGGGAACCTGGGATTTGCAAAAAATGTCCGATTAATAGTTGACCGATAAAATCGATTAATCGACCGATTTCTTATTAATCTCTAATCCCCAGCTGACCGAGATCATAACGATAAGCGATATCCTCAACATTGAGTCGCGGATGCTTGCTAGAGGTCCAATCATAAGTTCATATGATACAAGTATGAAAATTATGTTAGCTGATGCCTCTCCCTCATATAAAGTTACAATAATGATTACCGATCTTGTTATCAACTGCCTAGGACAATTCCACACACCATACCATCATAATTCCACGCTCGCTATTTGTAATATATTGTAATATATTCTAACTCTATTTAGGGAAGCAACTGTTTTTCATATGTTAGTTCTCCATTATCATGCAAATCTATCCTCTTCATACCCAGAACGTAGTTTTATTTCCCGTTTCTAGACAAAAGCAAATGCTCGGTGTACGTAGAGTCATATCGGTGGCAGATAGGACTTGAGAGAATATTGATCTTACCTTTAGCTCCTTGTGGGTTCGACACTCCATACTTACCACTTCCATCTTTGGAAAGTGCTACGATGATCCCTTGCACTTGGGGATTATCAGTGAGTAGGAGAGAAGGTTAGGTGAGGATTTCAAGATTTAGTTCATAGAGCCTGTCCAACCACACATGCCGCACTAGCTTAAGTACAAGGCAACACTCAAGGCCGCTGGCCACACACGCCTCTCTCGGTCCTTGGGACCCACTTACCTGTCACACGATGGTGTCTAACACTGACGGAGTGGGTGATCACCACAGAGTCCAACATGTCCTTCACCTGCCGATCGATCTCGTCCTTCTAAAGCGGCGAGTAGCGGTAGGGCGCGTGTTCACGGGATGCGCCCCGTCGACCAGCATCACTGCGTGATCATACTGACGATGAGGAGGGAGACCCTTGGGTGTTGTGAACACATCAGTGAACGCATCGAGGAGATCACTAATGGGTGTAGAGGATGGCTTGCGCACCCTTAGAGTGGATTATTGCATGTCCACCATCGCCATTGCCCATACATCATTGCCAAGAACCAACTTGCAATGTTCGGCCAGTTCCACCGCTGCAATGGTAGCCGCTTCCTTTGGACGAACACCTTGAAGTGTGATGGCCTCTCCTTCGTATACAAAGGAGATAGACTTCTCCTGCCAGTGGCATGTCATGGGGTTGTGTTTGGCTAACCAGTCCATGCCCAGGATGCTGCCATAAGTGCAAGTGTCCAGCTTGGGCATGATTCACTCACATGTAAGACGATCTCCGTTGGCGACCCGCACATCCAGTGGCTTGACCTCCTTAGTGGCTGTGCCAACTCGCTCCACAAATGCTTTGTTGATGCTGTTGTGTGTGTCTCCCGAGTCGAGAAACAGCAGCATCACCTGATTACCCACCAAGGTGCGCACCCGGATGGTGCTAGGCGCATCAGAGCCGTCCACCGCGTGCGCTAACAGAGTACAACACTCGGTTGGTGGAGTTGTCGTGGCGAAGGGCACGTCGAGCCATTCGAGCGCGTGGATGGTTTCGTTAGTGAGCAGTTGACCGTAGTCACCCACGTGGATGGTGAGGAGTTGGCCTTGTTGAGCACAACGGTTCTCGCACGTGTATCGGTCACTACACTTGAAGCAGAGCCCATTCACGCAAAAGGAAATCCTTGGGCTGCCGCTTGAATGGGAGCGGGTTGGGGTGGAGGCCAGCCTTGTGGTTGCAACCATGCGCGTGCCCGGGGTGCGCCCAATTCTTCTTCCTGGATAAGAGACAAAATCGATGACCTGGTGATGCTTGATGGCAATTGCAGGAAAACAACAAGCCATAGTTCATCATTCACGCCAAGCAAGAATTAAGTGATGGAGAATTTGGGGCTGAGCATTGGACCAAGCGCCAGGAGATGGTACAGTGGGTGTCGAACAGCTAACGATACTCGCTCACAAAGCCTGTTGATACGTCTATTTTGCATCATGATTTCTTACTATTATTTACAATGTTTTTAGGAATAATAATGCCTCATGGAGTATTTCTAATGCCTTTTCTCTCATAATTTGCATGGTTTGCACAAAGAGGGAGAATACCGGCAGCTATAAATCTGGACCTAAAAAAAGCATGTCACAGATACATATTCTGCACATCTTCAAATGAGCTGAAACTTCACGGAGATTTTTTATGGAATATATAAGAAATATTGTAGCAAATAACTACCGAAGGGGGCCACCCTGGTGAGCACAAGACACCAGGGCGTGCCAGGCCCCCCAAGCGCACCCTGGTGGGCTGTGCTCAACACGGCCCACCTCCGGAGCCATCTTCTGGTATATAGGTGGTTTTGACCTAGAAAAAATAAATAGAGGACTTTCAGGGATGGAACGCCGCCGTCTCGAGGCGGAACTTGGGCAGGAGCACTTTTGCCCTTCGGCCGAGTGATTCCACCGGGGAACTTCCCTCCCAGAGGGGGAAATCGAAGCCATTGTCATCACCAACAACCCTCTCATCTTGGGGAGGCCATTCTACATCAACATCTTCAACAGAACCATCTCCTCTCAAACCCTAGTTCATCTCCTGTGTTCAATCTTTGTACCGGAACCTCTGATTGGTACTTGTGGGTGACTAGTAGTGTGGATTACCTTGTGTAGTTGATTACTATATGGTTTATTTGGTCAAAGATTATATGTTTAGATCCATTATTCTATTCAATACCCCTGTGATCTTTATTATACATATTATTTGTGAGTAGTTACCTTTGTTCTTGAGGTCACGGGAGAAGTCATGTTGCAAGTAGTTATGTGAATTTGATATGTGTTCGATATTTTGATGATATGTATGTTGTGATTCCCTTCGTGGTGTCATGTGAAAGTCGACTACATGAAACTTCACCATCCTTGGGCCTAAGGGAATGCATTGTGGATTAGTTATTAGATGATGGGTTGCTAGAGTGACAGAAGCTTAACCCCTAGTTTATATGTTTATTCGTAAGGGGCTGATTTGGATCCACATGTTTAATGTTATTGTTAGATGTTATCTTAATACTTTTCTCGTAGTTGTGGATGCTTGCGAGGGGGTTAATCATAAGTGGGAGGTTGTTCAAGTAATAACAACATCGAAGCACCGGTCCACACACATATCAAATTATCAAAGTAGTGATCACGAATCAAACCAACATGATGAAAGTGACTAGATGAAATTACCGTGTACCCTCAAGAACACTTTGCTTATTATAAGAGGTAGTTTTAGACTATCCTTTGCCACAAAAGGATTGGGATACGTTGCTGCGATTTATCTATTGTTACTGTTACTTTCTCATTACCAATTATCTTGCTATCAAACTACCTATTACCTACAATTTTAGTGCTTGCAGAAATTACCTTGCTAAAAACCGCTTGTCATTTCCTTTTGCTCCTCATTGGGTTCGACACTCTTACTTATCGAAAGGACTACGATTGACCCCTACACTTGTGGACCATCAAGACTCTTTTCTGATGTCGTTACCGGGGAGTGAAGCACTCTTGGTAAGTGGAAATCGGTAAGGAAAAACTTATACTACGTGCTAAAATTTATTGCCACTTGTCACTATGGAGAACAATCCTTCGAGGGGTTTGTTCTGGGTATCTTCACCTCAATGGAAACCACAATTAGTTGCCCCTCAACCTTCTGCACCTACTGAAAATACTGGTTATGAAATTCCTTCGGATATGATAGAATAAGTGTTAGCTAATCCTTATGTAGGAGATGGAACTGAACATCCTGATATGCACCTCATACATGTGGATGAAATTTGTGGATTATTTAAGCTTGCAGGTTTATCCAGAGATGAAGTTAAGAAGAAGGTTTTCCCTTTATCTTTGACGGGAAAAGCATTGACATGGTATAGGCTATGTGATGATATTGGATCATGGAACTGGAATCAATTGAAATTGGAATTCCACCAAAAGTTTTATCCTATGTATCTAGTTCATCGTGATCGGAATTATATATATAATTTTTGGCCTCATGAAGGAGAAAGCATCGCTCTAGCTTGGGGGAGGCTTAAGTCAATGTTATATTCATGCCCCAATCATGATCTCTCGAGAGAAATTATTATTCAAAAAATTTATGCTCGGCTATCTCATAATGATCGATCCATGCTCGATACCTCTTGTACTGGTTCTTTTATGAAGATAACTATTGAATTCAAGTGGGATCTATTAGAAATAATTAAACGCGACTCTGAATATTGGGAACTTGACGAAGTTAATGAGTCAGGTATTAAGCTTCAGTTTGATTGTGTTAAATCTTTTATGAATACCGATGCTTTTCACAAGTTTAGCACTAAATATGGACTTGACATTGGATAGTAGCCTCTTTTTGTGAATCATTCACTACTCATGTTGATCTCCCTAAGGAGAAGTGGTTTAAATATCATCCCCCTGATAAATAAGAAATGAAAGAACCGGTCATAGCTAAAGAAGAGACTATTATTTACAATGTTGATCCAGTTGTGCCTACTACTTACATTGAGAAACCACCTTTCCCTGTTAGGATAAAGGAACGTGCTAAGGTATCAATTGTGGTTCTCAAGAGTAATATTAAAGCACCTAAGCCCTTTGAACAAATTAAAGTGCAACCTAGTGTTGCTCTGGTTAAAGATCTCTTGGTAGAAAATATTGATGTGCATGTTATTTACTTCTATGATGAAGCTGCTAGAATTGCTAAATCGATGAAAAAGATAAACATAGACACGTAGTTGGCATGCCTATTGTTTCTGTTAAAATAGGAGATCATTGTTATCATGGCTTATGTGATTTGGGTGCTAGTGTGAGTGCTATTCCTTTTACCTTGTACCAAGAAATTATGAATGACATAGCACCTGCTGAAATACAAGACATTGATGTTACTATTAAACTTGCTAATAGAGACACCATCACACCACTTGGGATTGTTAGAGAGGTTGAAGTCTTGTGTGGGAAAATAAAATATCCTACTGATTTTCTAGTTCTTGGTTCCCCACAAGATGAATTTTGTCCCATTATCTTTGGAAGACCTTTCTTGAACACTGTTAATGCTAAGATAGATTGTCAAAAAGAAACCGTTAGTGTTGAGTTGGTTGATGTGTATCATGAGTTTAATTTTTCCAAGTTTAGTAGACAACCTCATGATAAAGAATTATCTAGTAAGGATGAAATAATTGGTCTTGCTTCTATTGTCGTTCCTCCTACTGATCCACTAGAACAATATTTGCTAGACCATGAAAATGATATGCACTTGCATGAAAGAAAAGAAATAGATAAATTTTCTTTGAACAATAACCTCTACTAAAACACAATTTTCCAATTGAAAACTCTAGGAGGTCCTCCTCCACCTAAAGGTGATCATGTGTTTGAATTAAAACAATTACCTGACACTTTGAAGTATCCTTATCTTGATGAGAAAAAGATATATCATGTTATTATTAGTGCTAACCTTTCAGAACATGAAGAAGAAAGATTATTAAAAATTTTGAGGAAGCATCGGGCTGCTATTGGATATACTCTTGAAGATCTTAAGGGCATTAGTCCAACTCTATGTCAACACAAGATCAATATGGAACCTAAAGCTAAACCCGTTGTTCATCACCAACAACGATTGAATCCCAAGATGAAAGAAGTGGTAAGAACTGAAATACTAAAGCTTCTGGAAGAAGGTATAATCAATCCCATAGCTAATAGTAGATGGGTACTCCTGTTCATTGTGTCCCTAAGAAGTGAGGTATTACTGTTGTTCCTAATGATAAAAATAAACTTATCCCAAAAAGAATTCTTACTAGCTATAGAATGGTAGTCGATTTTAGAAAAGTAAATAAAGCTACTAGAAAAGATCATGACCCTCTGCTTTTCATTGATCAAATGCTAGAAAGATTATCAGCACACACACTTTTGTTTCTTGGATGGATACTCTGGTTTCTCTCAAATACCTGTGTCACAATCCGATCAAGAAAAAACCACCTTTAGTTGTCCTTTTGGAACCTATGCTTATATACGTATGCCTTTTGGTTTATGCAATGCACCTGCTACCTTCCAAAGATGTATGAATGATATATCCTCTGATTTTTGTGAAAAGATTGTGGAGGTTTTCATGGATGATTTTTCCATTTATGGAACTTCTTTTGATGATTGCTTAAGCAACCTTGATCAAGTTTTTCAGAGATATGAACAAACTAATCTCATCTTGAATTGGGAGAAGTGCCACTTTATGGTTAATGAAGGTATTCTTGGGTCATAAAATCTTCGAACGAAGTATTGATGTGGATCAAGCTAAAGTTGATGCAATTGAGAAAATGCCATGTCCTAAAGATATCAAAGGTATTCGAAGTTTCCTTGGTCATGCTAGTTTCTATAGGAGGTTTATTAAAGACACCTCCAAAATTTCTAGGCCTCTTACTAATCTTTTACAAAGGATTTTCCCTTTGTTTTTGATGATAATTGTGTAGAAGCCGGTGAAACACTTAAGAAAGCCTTAACCATTGCACCTATTGTTCAACCACATGATTGGAACTTGCCCTTTGAAATTATATGTGATGCTAGTGATTATGTTGTTGGGCCTGTTCTAGGACAAAGAGTTGATAAGAAATTAAATGTTATCCATTATGCTAGCAACACTCTAGACAGTGCCCAAAGAAATTATGCTACTACTAAAAAAGAATTGTTAGCAGTTGTGTTTTCTTGTGATAAATTTAGATCTTACATTGTTGATTCCAAATTATTGTTCACACCGATCATGCTGCTATAAAATATCTCATAGAAAAGAAAGATGCTAAACCTAGACTCATTAGGTGGGTTCTCCTGCTTCAAGAATTTGATTTACATATCACTGACAGGAAAGGAGTTGTGAACCCCATAGCTGATAACTTGTCTAGGTTAGAAAATATTCTTGATGACCCACTACCTATTGATGATAGTTTTCCTGATGAACAATTAGCTACAACAAATGTTTCTCAAAACACTCCTTGGTATGCTGATTATGCTAACTACATTGTTGCTAAATATATTCCACCTAGTTTCACATACCAACAAAAGAAAAAAATCTTCTATGGTTTAAGACATTACTTTTAGGATGACCCACATCTTTACAAATAAGTAGTAGATGGTATTATTAGACGTTGTGTACCTGAGCATGAACATGAACAAATCCTATGGAAATGTCATTCCAAAGCCTATGGAGGACATCGTGCGGGAGATAGAACTGCTCATAAGGTATTACAATCTGGTTTTTATTGGCCTACTCTCTTCATGGATCCTCGTAAGTTTGTCTTGTGTTGTGATGAATGTCAAAGGGTTGGCAGTATTGGTAAGCGTCAGGAAATGCCTATGAATTACTCACTTGTTGTTGAACCATTTGATGTTTGGGTTTTGATTATATGGGACCTTTTCCTTGTTCTAATGGGTATACTCATATTTTGATTGTTGTTGATTATGTCACTAAGTGGGTAGAAGCTATTCCAACTAGTAGTGCAGATCATAACACTTCCATTAAAATGCTTAAAGAAGTTATATTCCCGAGGTTTGGAGTCCCTAGATACTTAATGACTAATGGTGGTTCACATTTTATTCATGGTTCTTTTCGTAAAATGCTTGCTAAATACGATGTTAACCATATAATTGCATCACCCTATCATCCTCAATCTAGTGGTCAAGTTGAACTTAGCAATAGAGAAATAAAATTAATATTACAAAAACTATCACACGTCGTTTGGATGTTGATATTCAGGGCCATGGAATTGAATTGGCACCAATATCAAATCTCCTTGGCTTTGATATTGACATTGAATCTGAATTCTGTTGTTTGTATGTTCATAGAATTGCCACTTGGAATTGGCATGAGAGGATCAATTCAAAAGCTTGTTTGGATGGTCATTCTCTACATTGGAATTGCTCATTTGTCATATGATGAGAACTAAACTTTCGCGTAATGTTTGAAACTAAATTATATACAATATGTACATTTTTTGAATGATTATATATGAAGAATACAATCGCGGGAGTTATAAAGTAGATGCACTTACCCAAAACAACAATTATAGAACAACATGACTTATACAACAATACATATAGAGCAGGAGCAACACATATACAACAGCACATTTTCTGCAGTAGCAACACATATACAACAGCATTTTTCCAGCACCAGCCGCACATATACAGAAGCACTTTTTCAGCAGCAACACATATACAGAGCAGCAACACATTATAGCAGCACTTATCAACAGCGGCAACACTTATTCAACAACACATATAAATCAGCAGCACTTAGCCAACAACAACATATAACATAGGAAATTCAAGTCTCATACAATAATATAGGAAATTCAAGTCTGATGAAATGAAGCACATAGACATGTGTTTTCCATCATTACAATAACATAGTAACTAGTCCGCAAGATCATAGCTAGTACATGGAACAAAGCAACCACAACATAAGCACTTGAAACTAATCAAACGTTGTTCTTCTCATTGAGCATCAACAACCATTCCTTCCTAAACGCCATGGTCAACTCCATAAGCGCTTGGAATAAGCGTTCACTAAGGATGAGTTTACCATATGCTCGCAACATGTTTGAACGAGCTAAGTCTGGGATCATTTCAAGGGCAGCAAGGATTTCAAGAGGAGGAGTAACCTTGGGCAGTTCTAGTGGCTCAAGTGACTTCATAGCATCTTGGAAAGAACCCTTCATGTCTCCAAGCATGCTCAAGATAGCATCACCTGTTCGCTGGCTTTTTTGTGGAAATTCTAGAGAGGCTTCGACGGCTACTACGTCTGGTTCTGTTGGTTGCGCATCACATTCAGCACCTGTCATTGCACCTTCACCGGTTGCATGATCTTTGGAGTATATTGTGCAGATTGCCTCCCAATTCTTGACTTCTTTGTTCTTGTAACAAGATGCCTTCACATTAGCCTACACACACATACAAAGTTAATCACTTGCACGCATATATGAAATAGAATAGAATAATTAAACATCATTTTTTACCTTTACATATTTGTTCCACACATCATCACTATCCATGAGTAGCTTGTTATTGACCCAATCCCAACCAAATCCACTCTGAGAAAGAATGTTGCTAATCGTAGCATAATGCTTGTCAAAAGTCTTCATCCTTGAAGATATTTTCTCCTTCGTGACATGCAGTCCACACTTATCACGTATTGCCTTTATAGCAGCATTGTAGACATGTGGCTTCCATCCATTTTGGCCCTGATCACCTCTGTTGTGATGTTCAACAGACACATCCAACAATACCTTATCCATCTCATTTGTCTATGTCAAGTAATCCCTACTATTCTTCTTTTTTGTTTCCTCGACCATGGTGCTACAAGTAAAAAAGAATAATATTTGACAAACAAAAGAGAACATATATTAATTTCTTTCTCATGATGGTGATGACATACAAAATATCCAAAAGTCACCATCTAATAGCTCCACACAAAAGAGAACCTGCCATCTAGCTAATCCACATCTAGCTAGCACAAAAGAAAAGACATCATCTCGCTAACTCATCATCTAGCTAGCATAAAAGAAAAGACAACATCTCGCTGAACACATCATCTAGCTAATCCACATGTCATACTACGACTGTAAATTTGCATGTGCCACAAGATATTCAGCAAACATGCCATCAGATAATTGGTTTCTGAAGTTGGTCCATTCATTAGTGACTTGAACACTTGTAATCGAGTCAGCATAATCAGCCTCAATTGGTTGATCAGCAAGTTCATTATCCACTTCCTGTAGCAACAAGTCGTCCATCATATATTGCCTATCCCTTGCAAAGTTGTGTAGCACACAACAAGCATTAATGACTCGAATCTGCAAGAATGTTTTCTTGAAGTAAGCATTTGTCACTCAGTTAGAACTATGGAACACCACATGGACATATGTTACCTCGTCCTCTATGTCAAAGAAACTTTGGGTGCGAAGGATACCCCACTTCTTCTTCCACAACCCAAAAGTTCTCTCTACTACATTTCTAGCACGAGAATGGCGCAAATTATATAGCTCTTTGGCAGTTTGAGGTTGTTGTTGACTTGATGCCCACTCTTTCAAGTGACATCGAGTGGATCTGAATGGAGCTAGAAATCCAGGCCCATTCGTGTAACCCGCATCAGCCAAGTAATATTTTCCTACGGTTAAACAAGTTAATTAGGTACCATATCTAATTAAAAAGAACAAAATGCCAAGAGAGATAGCCATACCATGAGGTACAACAAATGTATCTTGGCGGTTAGTTCTCATGGAATCCCGCAGCACTCTAGAGTCGGAAGCTGAACCCTCCCAGCCAGGTAAGACGTATAGAAATTTCATGTTCCAGTCCACCACACCAAGCATGTTAGTAGTGATAGCTTGCTTTCTATTCCTGTACCTCCCTTGGGCAGCCACAGGAACACAAACATCTACATGACAGCCATCTAATGCTCCAAGTGCATCACCAAAACACTTCCATTTGTAATCATCAGGAGGTTGAACATTGGCTTTAGGAAGCTTAATGAACTCCCCGTGCAAAGAAAGGATGGATCTTAACACTTCAGAAAATGAGTACTGATAGTTCCCAATGATCGCTTGTATGTGCCTCGAAGCAACCTCATTTTCAGTCCATGACCCACTACTAGCAAGAACATGGCAACCTTTTCTTCCACTGCAACATACACGTTGTCCCGTAAACCACACCTCTCACGCAACATGATGCACAAATCATGAAAATTCCTTTTTGTCAAACGAAGTTGATCATAGCATGCAACTTCAGACCCATCATACATATCTTTCAGCAATAACTTCCTAAGGTAGTGTTTGTGCTCATCATCACTAAAACTACCTAATCCACGAGGTGCTCTCTGTGAAATAAGGTATGCCATTCCAAGAAGTACCGATTCGAGGTAAAGTTCTATCAAGATTATCCTTTTCCTCTTTCTCCTTTTGTTCTCTTCGGTTATGTATGAAATCATTTCTACTTGATCTGATGTTATGGAACTACACAATAATTTAGTTATTAGCCATCAATCATTTGTCATGCTTTTCAATCAATAAAACTGAAAATTTAATCAAGTAGAAATACATTCAATTCTGCAACCTATGAACATCAACATCACACACACCCATGAACATTACAGATCAACATCGCACACACCTATGACCATCACATACCTTGAATCGGGCTGCTGGGGAGGATCCATACACCCACCTAGTGACCTGCAAGAGGCAAAGAAAATAGGGATCAGAAGATTTCTAGGGTTATGGGTGAGGGGGTGAGAGGAGACGAGGGGGGCGATCGAGATGGGCACTGCTAGGGAGGGGGCGAGGGGGGCGAGGATCCATACATCCGCCGCCGCGGGCGCCGCAGGGAGGGGGCATCTCGGTCGGCCATGGCTGCTGAGACTCGGGGTCAGAAGAATGGCGCGGGGACGAAGCAGGATGGGGTCGACCGGATCCTCGCCGGGCATAGGAGAGGATGGGGAGGACGAGGGGGGAGAGGAGGGGGCGGGGGGATCTCACCTACGTCGCCGTTGAGCTCCTGAATCGCGCCGCCATTTGCGCCTGGGGCGCCTCTTTCCTTTCCTCGAGCGGGAGAGGGCTCTTGAACCGGTAGGTTTGGCGGGGAGGGGCTCTCGCTAGAGAATACCAGGGAATATCGAGCGCTAGGGCTCCGAATTGGAGAAGGCCAGGCGCGCACTTTGCCGCGCTCGGGCCAATATCCGAGCTCGTTTCCAATATCGAATGCCACAACCATCCAAACAATGGTATTCCGGACAATCCAATACCAATATCTAATTCTGAGGCCCAATATGTACTTCCAAATGAGGCACCAATAGGTCCCGAAAGAAATGGTCTAAGACACTAGATGATGCACTTTGGGCCTATAGAACAGCTTATAAAAATCATATGGGTATGTCTCCATACAAAATGGTATATGGGAAAGCTTGTCATTTGCCTCTACAGTTAGAACACAAAGCATTTTGGGCAATTAAAGAACTCAACTATGACTTCAAACTTGTCGGTGAAAAGAGGTTATTTGATATTAGCTCACTAGATGAATGGAGAACCCAAGCTTATGAAAATGCCAAATTATTTAAACAGAAAGTTAAAATATGGCATGACAAAAGAATCCAAAAGTGAGAATTCAAAGTTGGAGATTATGTTCTTTTGTACAACTCTCGTTTCAGATTTTTTGCAAGAAAACTTCTCTCCAAATGGGAAGGACCCTATGTTATCAAAGAGGTTTATCGCTCTGGAGCTATTAAGATTAAGGTACATTTACATTTTCCCCCTAACTTTGGCCCGACATCATCTCTACCCCTAAAAAAATCATTGCTCAACTATACCCCTCTTCCGGATGGCGTTATGAAAATACCCTTCCGTACCCTCTCCGTCTGGTCAAAGTGTTGTGACCGTCTATGAAATGTTTCTTGGACAATTTTGCCCCTGTTTGCATATGCTGCTCACAGGTGGGCCTCCTCATCATTGAAAAAAGAGAAGAACAAAAAACTCTCTCACACCTATCTCTATCACTTACATGTAGGACCCACCTTAGAAAAAAGAAAAGGAAAAAAATCTCTCTCACCTCTCTCTCTATCTCTCCCTCTGACATCTCTGGCCGCGTGCCATCGGATCTACACCACCACGCCGCCATCAGTCGCACTTCGACCACTGCGCCATGGCCGCGCTTCCACCATCGCGCCATGGATGCCCGTCCACCCCACCATGGCTGCCCGTCCACCCCACCACGGCCGCCCGTCCACCCCTCCATGGCCGCCCATCCACCCCACCATTGTTGCCCTTCCACCATCGTGCCATGGATGCCCGTCCACCCCGCCATGGTCGCCCGTCCACCCTGCCATTGTTGCCCTTCCACCACTGCGCCATATAGTTGCCCCTCACGCTAGAGGGTGCGTGCGTGTAGATGGCTGAGCACCGCTGCTGGCTTGCCCTCCATATCCATGTCGCGCCCTCCATCTCCGCAGCCGAATCTTGGAGCTTCGAGGGCCGCCACCATGGACCGCCACCGGATCTCGCCTTCCCTGTGCCACCTGCCACCTTCCTCATTCTCGTTGCACACCACCAAGCTCAACTTGGGCCACCGGCCACCTCCTTCATTCCCGTTGGCCGCTGCTTGGCGTCGCCGGCTGCTACCGCCGCTAGCTATTGCCACTGCCGGCTGCCGAGTGAGAGAGAGGATAGGAAAGAGAGGAATATTTAAGGGTAGGCCCCACATGTAATTGACATAGATAAGGGTGAACTTTTTCCCTTTAATTCCAAGGGTAGGTACAACATGTCAATGCCACATGCATGCAAGGGCAACTATGTCTAGGAAATGTCTCGATAATGGTCAAACCCCTTTGACCCGATGGAAACGGCATGGAGGGGTATTTCCATAATGCCATCTGACGGAAGATGGGCAAAGTTGAGCATTTTTAGGGGTAAAGATGAGCTCGGGCCAAAGTTAGGAAAAAATGGAATTAGACCTAAGATTAATAATGCCGAAGGTGGTTAATGGACAAAGAATTAAACACTATATCTCAGGTATGCCTATTAATGTTGAAAGCAAAGTTATCCAAACCATGATACCGAAGGAACACAGAAGAGAAAATTTTCGAAACACTCCAAAATCATGAAAAAGAAGAGGTGCATTATACGGTAAGTAAATGGACCCTGAAAAATCCACAAAAATATTTTTTGCGAGCTTTGGAATATTACATAAATTAGGAAAATAAGAAATAAACAAGAAAGCAACCGAGGTGAGCATGATACACCAGGGCGCGCCTGCCCTCCCTGGCGCTCCCTGGTGGGTGGTGCCCACCTCGGGAACCTTCACAACTCTGTTTTCCTTCTGTTTGCTAGATTTTTCCAAGAATAAAAATTCTCTATATATATCCCCGATTGTCTTGACCACCTCATCGCGAGATTTTCCTCTGTTCTTGTTTTGTGATGTTTTCCTCACAGATTTGAAAATATGTCGTCTCATGATTCGTAGGGAGAGAGCTATGTATCCAATTATGTTGCTGATCCAAAGACCTTTGGGGAAGCTTACCCCTATTTGTGGTCCTCGGAGTAGGAAGAAGACACCGACCTGGAGGAAATAGAAGAGCAGGCCCGGACGCCGGCTCAGATGAAGATGAAGCTCCACTACCTCAACTTGGAGATATGCACGTGGAGTTCAAGAAGTCAAGCCTTCATAATGGTGGGAATAAACCCAATACTCCTTTTATCCCTTCTCGTTTTCTGCAGGAGAGCAAGGCAGCTCTATGCAAGAGGATATTAAAACTTGAACAAGAGAATGACGATTTAAGGAAACAAAACTTCATCCTCAAGCGTAAATTGGAAAAGAATAGTAATACTCCATCACTACCTCCTCCTTCATCATCACCACCAAAGGAGACTTGAGTACACGGGTATGGGCACTCCCCTTGGCTTGAGCCAAGATTGGGGGAGATGCCCCGATATCGTATCACTATCAATTTTTACCTTTGCTTTTTATTTCGATCCTTAGCCTTTTCATGATTCAGTTGAATAAAAGTTTAGTATGATCTATTTTCGAGTGCTAGTTTCGTGATTTATCTATCTATCTATCTATCTATCTATCTATCTATGTAATCGAGTGAGAGTTATATAATAAAGTTTTGTTTCAGCCTTTGCCTCTTTACTTTCTTGTTGCAATCATAATAAAAGAGAATAAATGAAAAAGATCATATGCTAATCTTATGGTGAGTAATGACATCACATAAGAAAAAGTATAAGTGGTAAAATTTATTGGAGATTGACAAATATATCATTAGTCAATGATGTCATTCATGAAAGAAATAATTAGGGAAGAGAAGATTCACATGCAAATATACTATCTTGGACATCTTTTATGATTGTGATCCCTCATTAAATATCATATGCCAAAATTGTTAAAGTTGGACAAGGAAGACAACATAATGATTTATGTTTGTTCATATTCACATAGAAGTTATATTGTTGTACATCCTTCAACATGTGGTGCTTGCTCAATATCTTTGCTAGCCAAAAATTTCGCACTAAGTAGAGATACTACTTGTGCATCCAAAAACCCAAAACCCAAACTCATGTTTAAGAGTCCACAATACCTACCTATGGATTGAATAAGATCCTTCAAGTAAGTTGTCATCGGCACACTAAGGCAATAAAAATTGCTTCTAAAAGTGTTGGATCAATTAGTGTAAGAGAAAATTGAGCATTGCACGAACTTGTGATGGCAAAGTAATAAAAGCGACAGACTGCATAATAAAGGTTGCTATCACAAGGGGCAATACAACGTGACATTATTTTGCACTAAGGGATTTGGCATACGGACTAAAAAGCCCATTACGTTGTCTTCCTTGTCCAACTTCAATTACTTGATCAAGTTTGAAAATAATTAATTGGGGTTCACAATCATATAAGATGTCCAAAATAGTATATTTATATGTGAAATCTCTCTTCCTTAAGTATTCTTTCATGAATTGTTCAAGTGACTAATGCTACGTTTGCTAACCTCCAATGAATTATGTTGCTTATACTCTTAGTATGTGAAGTCACTACTCCCCATGGGTCAAGCATATGAAGCATATATAATTTCACGTTTTATGACATTCAATTTACTCAACATTTTCTCTTAGAATATAACTGAATAAAAAGAGTTATCATCAAACTACTCTTATAAAGATATCAGTGAAGTTCATAGAACATTCTTTAATGAATATAGAGAGACCAATATCCAAGCTCAAAATATACAAGCGAAGCACACGAAGCATTCTATAAAGCCATACTCAAAAGATTTAAGTAAAACACATGAAGCATTCTATAAATAAGCCAATGATTATCTCATACCAGCATGATGCATAAAATAAAAGGGAATAATAAACACAAAATATGTCGCAAGAATAGCACAAGTGAACGGAAAAACTTATGATCATCATAGGCTAACCGATAATTGTTGACGAAGAGAGGTGGGATGCGTAGCATCCCCAAGCTTAGATGCTTGAGTCTTCTTGTAATATTTACTTGGGGGGCCTTGGACATCCCCAAGCTTGAACTTTTGTATCCTTTTCAATCCTCTCATGTCCCGGTTTCAGCTAAGTCTCAAAGACTTCATCTACATAAAACTTGAGAAGAACTCGTGAGATAGGTTAGTACATATAAGAATAAAACAACACTTCATGCACTTCCCAGAAAGGTTGCATCATAATTTTCAGACACTAGGTACTGTATATTATAATTACCAAAATTTATACCTACCCATACAAGACATGAACATTCTAGGATAAGTAGATAACAAAACTATGACATCAATCTGTCCAAACAAAACAATCTGTAGCAATTCATTTAAAAAGTGTACTTATGTAACTCAAACCATTCTGAAAATATAGGACAAACTAAAGAATTTGTATGTAAATACCGTGTAAAAATTCAGAAACTTTACAATTCCAGTAAAATATGAAAATTCAAAGACTATAACAAAAGTTCCAGTTTTTAGTTTTTACACAATTACACATCAAACATGCAGTTTTGAGACGTCCTAAGGTAATTCTTGGAACCTTTTATTGAAAAACATGATTATGAATAACATCTCATAGAGAATAAAAAAATTAAAATTATGCCCCGACCAAAATAAATATTATGTGACGAATAAAATCATGGCTCCAAGTAAGGTATACCGATAGTGTTGAAGACGAAAGAGGGGATGCCTTCCTGGGCATTTGTAAGCTTAGACGCTTGATTCTTCCTTGGATATTAATTTGGAGGTGCCTTGCTAATCCCCAAGTTTACGGTCTTGACGCTCCTTATTATCACCATATCATTATCTCATCCAAAACTTGAAAACTTCAATCACACAAAACTTAACACAAACCTGGTGAGATCCGTTAGTATAATAGGCAAATCATAAACTTTAGGTACTGTTATAAATTTATTCATATTTAATTATTGCATAAGGTACCGTATTATAACTTTTACAAGAATTATACCTCCGATATAATCCATGGCATCATCAAAACAGGAATACTATGCAAGCAAAAAACAAAATATGTCTAAAACAGAACAGTCTATAATGATCAGCAAAATAACACCATACTTCTGTAACTCCAAAAATTCTGCAAAATTAGGACAACCTGGGGAATTAATATACCAATATTGTGTAATAAATGCAGATCAAAAAGACGATCCAGTAAAATATCAGAAATTCTGCACTGGAAGCAAAAATTTATGTTTTTGCGCAGGATCAAATCTACTATCATCCAAATCGTCCCAAAGGCTTTACTTGGCACATTATTAAAATAAAATACACAAAATATGATAACTACAGTATCCTAATCATGTGAACACACAAAAATAGAAACTATGAGTGTTGGTCTCCAACAAGCACTTTTCTTTAAAGCCTTTTAGCTAGGCATGATGATTTCAATAATGCTCACATAAGAATAGTGGATGAAACATGCAAAAGATCATCATGAATATTATAACAAGCACAATATTTTTATGGTACAGTGGTATATATAAGGGGATAATTATTTTTATGAGAAACTTCCATGAAAAATTCTACATTGTTTCGACGAGCATGAACACAAGTGTTCAAGGTTGACCCTCACTTTTTCAATGCATAACTTTTCAATCGCTTCTCTTCTAAGAGTCATGTAAATTTTTTGTGTTTTTAATTATTTAATATTTTGTTTGTTTCACCCACAACTAAAGAAACAAAAGAAGAAAATAGAAACAAAAGAAAAACATAATCTACTTAGTGATAAAAGCAAACAAGCATACACGAAAATATTAACCTCACGCTATTGCTCCCGAGCAACCTCGTCAGAAAATAGCTTGTTAATCCCCAAGTGCAAGGAATCATCGTAGCACCTTCCAAAGATGGAAGTGGTGAGTATGATTATTGAAACCACAAGGAGTTAAAGGTAAGATCAATATTTTCTCAAGTCCTATCGTCCATTGATACAACTCTACGTACTTCGAGTGTTTGCTTTTATCTAGAAAGGGGAAATAAAACTACGTTGTGGGTAGGAAGAGGATAGCTTTGCATGATATTGGAGAACTAAAATATGAAAAATATTTTTTGCCCTAAATATAGTTAGAATATATTACAATATGTTACAAATAGCGAGTGTGGAGTAATGATGGAAAGGTGTGTGGAATTGTCCTAGGCAATTGATAACAAGATGGGTAATCATTTATTGTAATTCTATACGAGGGAGAGGCATGAGCTAACATAATTTCCGTACTTGGATCATATAAAGTTATGGTCGGACCTCTAGCAAGCATCCACGACTACTAGAAATCATTAAGGTAAACCTAACCATAGCATTAAACATCAAGTCCCCTCTACTCCCATACGCAATAATCTCCTTACTCGGATGTAACCTTCTGTCACTCTAGCCACCCACTATAAGCGAATCATGAGCGTACTGTAACACCCTACAGCAAGAATCCCTCATGTGTGCACGGCGTGGAGGGCACCTGTAAGAGCCTGCCTTAATTGGAATGATAGACTACTCATATCATCAAGGAATTCCTTCTTTTTCGGGAGGCCATTCGAAAAGAACTCCAAAGTTAAGCGTGCTTGGCTTGGAGTAGTTCTATGATGAGTGGCCGATCAGGAAATTGGTCCCAGGTGTGCACGAGTGAGGACAAAGTGTGCAGGAAAGACTAGTGTTGGCCCGTGGGATTAGTCTAGATCCTACCAGGCATAACAACGTGTTACATTTGGTATTAGAGCCGACCCTCGCGGTTACACGGGCATGCAGAGGTCAGGTGCGCACGCATGTTTTGCATGGCACGTGTGGCCCATTGTGGCGCACGACATGACACATGTGTCGGACTGGACGCGCATACGTGTGCCAAGAGAGAACGTTCCTGATGGTTCGACAAGGACGTCGGTTCCTTTGAGTGGGGGTGTATGTAAGAGTCTGACTTAATAGGAATGATAGACTACTCATATCAACAAGGAATTCCTTCTTTTTCGGAAGCCCATTTGAAAAGAACTCCAAAGTTAAGCGTGCTTGGCTTGGAGCAATTCTAGGATGGGTGACCGACCGGGAAGTTGGTCCCGAGTGTGCACGAGTGAGGACAAAGTGTGCAGGAACCGGGAAGTTGGTCTTGGGTGCGCACGAGTGAGGACAAAGTGCGTAGAAAATACTAGTGCTGGTCTATGGGGCCAGTATAGATCCTGCCAGGCGTAACAGGGTGTTATAGCACCATAGGACAACACCAAGAAATATATACAACTCAAACCAATCAATATCATCAATCAACCCAAAGGAAAACATAAATACACTCAAGCACCATAGGTTGGCAACACATGAATAATAATATGTGACATGAAACACCATGTTCAAGTAGGGGATTACAACAGGGTGCGAGAGAGTGGACCACTGAAAATACATGAGGAATGTGATGAAGACGATGATGTTGCTCAAGACGATCACCACGACCATGGTTCCCCCAGTGGCACTCCGGCGCCACCGGGAGAGAAGGAAAGAGAGTATCCCCCCTTAGGCTTCCTCCTCCATGGACTCTCCCTAGATGGGAAGAGGTTCTCCCCTCTGGTCCTTGGCCTCCATGGCTCCCGGAGGGGCGAGATCCCCTCCAAGATTGGACCCCTCTCTTTGCACTAGTAGAAAACAGACCTTTCATCCCGAGCATTAGTCCCGGTCTGGTTACGAGCCGATACTAAAGATGATATTAGTCCCGGTTCGTGCCGGCTCCAACGGCTAGGAGCGGGGCGACCTTTAGTACCGGTTCGTGAGTGATCTTTAGTACCAGTTTGTGTCACGGGCCGGTACTAAAGGGGGCGTGGCAGGCTTCCTCCTCCATGGACTCTCCCTAGATGGGAAGAGGTTCTCCCCTCTGGTCCTTGGCCTCCATGGCTCCCGGAGGGGCGAGATGCCCTCCAAGATTGGACCCCTCTCTTTGCACTAGTAGAAAACAGACCTTTCATCCCGAGCATTAGTCCCGGTCTGGTTACGAGCCGGTACTAAAGATGATATTAGTCCCGGTTCATGCCGGCTCCAACGGCTAGGAGCAGGGCGACCTTTAGTACCGGTTCGTGAGCGATCTTTAGTACCAGTTCGTGTCACGGGCCGGTACTAAAGGGGGCGTGGCAGGCTTTTGGTCAGACTTGGGCCCCGTGTGCATCTTTAGTACCGGTTGGTGTCACCAACCGGTACTAAAGACTTCCTACATATACGCTTCGTCCGCAGCCGATCGAAGGGGCTCTCATTTCTCTGTTTTCTTCCCTATTCTTCTTCTTGCTCGAAGCTCATCCTCCATTTTGCTAAGGGTTTGTCAAGATTTGAAGGCACCCCATCTATCCAAGTGTTCACAAAGGTTAGCAACTTTGCCCCTTCATCTCTCATTGCTAGATTATCTTGTGGTATGCTCAAAGATATGTGATTTGTGGGTTTTAGCTAGGGTTTTGGAGGAGTGATCATTATGTGGGAGTTTATTTGATTTATATGCAATTTGAGCTCAAATTAACTTGTTAGGTTGCATATGTGTAGGTGTGGTTTATTTGGTGCCTTCCCATCCCCGTCCTAACCACCGTCGATCGTCCGCACTGTCTCGTCGTGGCACCGGCCACCTTGGTGAGCCTCTTGTTCTTCTTGAAACCTTTTTGTTAAAAAAATTACTTCTATGATTTAGATAGTTGCGTGTACGATTTACTTACTTGTATTATTGTTAGTTATTCTATAGTGTCATGGTTATGGTATCCGCCCACGTCGGCCCTCGTCCAGTCTATGATTCAGATGTGGTATCTCATTATCTTTTATAACTATTTCACACATCATCTAATGTCTATGGCAATTAATTATGCCACCAAATTGACGTAGATGTTTTTATCTATAGGAAGTAGTTGAACCAGAAATTCCAACCGACTATGCAATTCTGCACGAGAAATTAACACACGATGAAAAAGAAATTGATCATTTGAAAGAAAAATTGAAAAGAACTGAAGATGAGAAGATGGGATTGGAGTTGCATGTTGCCGATATCGTCGATGGTCACAAGAACAAGATGGCTGGAATGCACTTGAAGCTTAGAAAGATTAGAAAATATGCCATTGATAAAGAGGCTTGGTATCATTATGTCGTTAGCTCAATTGTTAGCTTAGTTGCGATTATGATCGCATTTGTTGTTGAATTTACATGTTTTAGATAGTTGTATGTTGTTTTAGGATATGTATGTATGAACTATAAGTATCTATTATTTGCAGTAATAACATTTGGTCACTGCTAGCTCTACTTTGGTTGTAATGTGATGATGAAGTTGTATTAAGTTGGTCACTTCGATGTTGTGTAGTGAACATGAGCCGACAATGGATGTACGATGACCGACTAAGTCCAGGGTTTCTTAATGGCCTGCATGATTTTATTCGTGTGGCTGAGGCAAACAAGCAGAATGGTTTCATGTGTTGTCCATGTCATGACTGTAAGAATGATAGGAATTACTCTACCTCAAAAACCCTTCACTACCACCTGTTGAAGTCCGGTTTCATGTCCGGCTATAGCTGTTGGACCAAGCACGAAGAAAGAGGGGTTATAATGGAAGACAAGGAAGAATAAGAGGATGATGACAACTATCCTTTCGCCGATACAACAATGGGGGAAGCTGAAGAAGAGGCATCAATGGGGAAGGTGAAGAAGAGGCATCAGATGAGCCCGTTGATGATTTGGGTCGGGTCAATGCTAATGCAAAGAGAAACTGCGACAGTGACAAGGAGAGGTTGAAGTTGAAATGCATGTTAGAGGATCACAAGAAATTATTGTATCCAAATTGTGAATATGACCAGAAAAAGCTGGGTACCACGCTGGAATGCTGCAATGGAAGGCGAAGAATGGTGTAACTGACAAGGGATTTCAAGAATTGCTGATAATGATAAAGAAGATGCTTCCAAAGGATAACGAATTTCCTGAAAGTACGTACGAAGCAAAGAAGGTTTTCTTCCCTCTAGGATTAGAGGTGCAGAAGATACATGCATGCCCTAATGACTGCATCCTCTACCGCGGTGAGGAGTACGAGAATTTGGATGCATGCCCGGTATGCGGTGCACTGCGCTATAAGATCCACCGCGATGACCCTGGTGATGTGGAGGGCGAACGCTACAGGAAGAGGGTTCCTGCCAAGGTGATGTGGTATGCTCCTATAATACCACGATTGAAACGTTTGTTCCAAAACAAAGAGCATGCCAAGTTGTTGCGATGGCACAAAGAAGAACGTAAGAAAGACGGGATGTTGAGAGCACCCGCTAATGGGTCGCAGTGGAGAAAATTGAGAGGGAGTTCGAGGACTTTGCAGCTGACGCAACGAACTTATGGTTTGGTCTTAGTACAGACCACATGAATCCTTTTGGGGAGCAGAGCTCCACTCACAACACCTGGCCCGTGACTCTATGTATCTACAACCTTCCTCCTTGGTTGTGCATGAAGTGGAAGTTCATTATGATGTCAGTGCTCATCCAAGGCCCTAAGCAACCCGACAAGGACATTGATGTATACATAAGGCCACTAGTTGATGAACTTCTACAGTTGTGGAAAAAACTAGGTGTACGTGTGTGGGATGCGCACACACAGAAGGAAATTGACCTACGAGCGTTGCTGTTTGTAACCATCAATGATTGGCCTGCTCTTAGTAACCTTTCAGGACATACAAACAAGGGACACAATGCATGCACGCACTGTTTAGATGATACTGAAAGTATATATTTGGATAAATGTAAGAAGAATGTGTACCTGGGACATCGTCGATTTCTACCGATCAAGCATATCCTAAGAAAGGCAGGCAACCATTTCAAAGGTGAGCCAGATAACCGGAAGAAGCCTGGCCTCCATATCGGTGAATATATATTTGATATGGCCAAGGATTTACAGGTAATCTTTGGAAAGGGTCCTGGCAGACAATCTGTTCCAAATGACGCCAACGAACACGCACCCATGTGGAAGAAGAAATCTATATTTTGGGAACTTGAATATTGGAAAGCCCTAGAGGTCCACAATGCAATCGACGTGATGCACGTGACGAAGAATCTTTGTGTGAACCTTCTAGGCTTCTTGGGCGTATATGGAAAGACAAAAGATACACCAGAGGCATAGGAGGACAAGCAAAGAATTAACAAAAAAGATGGCATGCCTCCAAAGCAATATCAAGGTCCTGCCAGCTACGCTCTTACAAAAGAAGAGAAGGACATCTTTTTTGAATGCCTGCTCAGTATCAAGGTCCCGTCTGGCTTCTCGTCTAACATAAAGGGAATAATAAATATGGCAGAGAAAAAATTTCAAAATCTAAAGTCTCATGACTGCCACGTGATTATGACGCAATTACTTCTGGTTGCACTTAGGAGGCTTCTACCAGAAAATGTTTGATTAACCATTGTGAAGCTATGCGCATTCCTCAATGCAATTTCTCAGAAGGTAATCGATCCAGAAATCCTACCAAGGTTACAGAATGACCTGGTCTAATGTCTTGTCAGTTTCGAGTTGGTGTTCCCTCCATCCTTCTTCAATATTATGCCGCACGTTCTAGTTCACCTAGTCAAAGAGATTAACATTCTGGGTCCTGTATTTCTACACAATATGTTCCCCTTTGAGAGGTTCATGGGAGTCTTAAAGAAATATGTTCATAACCGTGCTAGGCCAGAAGGAAGCATCGCCAAGGGATATGGAACAGAGGAGGTTATTGAGTTTTGTGATGACTTTGTTCCTGACATTAAGCCGATTGGTCTTCCTGAATCATGGCATGAGGGGAGACTGGGTGGAAAAGGCACATTAGGAAAGAAAGAAGCAATAAATATGGATGGACATTCTTTCACTCAAGCACACTACACGGTTCTACAAAATTCCACCTTGGTGACTCCATATATGGAGGAACACAAGGATATTTTATGGTCCAAGAACCCGGAGCAGTCTGACCCCTGGATTGAACGTAAACACATGGAGACTTTTGCCAGTTGGTTGCAAACAAAGCTCATCAATGACAATGATGTTCCAGATGAACTGTACTGGTTGGCCAAGACACCAAGTTCGATTGTAGCGACTTTCAAAGGGTACGAGACAAATGGGAATACATTTTACACGATCGCCCAAGATAAAAAGAGCACCAACCAAAACAGTGGTGTCCGCTATGATGCAACCAACTTTCAAGACACATATTATGGTTACATAGAGGAGATATGGGAACTTGAATATGGACCTTATCTTAAGGTCCCTTTGTTTCGATGCAAATGGGTCAAATATACTAGAGGCGGGGTATAGGTAGACCCGCAGTACGGAATGACAACAGTGGATCTCAACAATCTTGGGTACACAGACGACTCATTCGTCCTAGCCAATGATGTGGCTCAGGTTTTCTATGTGAAGGACATGTCTAGCAAACCGAGGAGAAAAAAAGATAAGGAAGTGGAGGACAAGACACACATGTCAAAGCGCCACATAGTTCTTTCAGGGAAAAGAAACATTGTGGGAGTGGAGGACAAGACACACATGTCAGAAGATTATGAAAAGTTTCATAAAATCCCTCCCTTCAGAGTGAAGACTGACCCAAGCATCCTGTTAAATGATGAAGATTCTCCATGGTTATGGCACAATCATAATCAAGAGACAAACACGCAGAAAAAGTCTTACATCGTGAGATCCCACTCTGGGATGTGACCGGCTTCACCATCATCACTTACTATGTGAATGACATGCATGCATTTTCTAGCATGGTATCTTTAATTGTAACAGTTTGTACACGAAGTGCATCTAGTTTGTACACAAAGTGTAACAGTAACCCTCTCAACTCTTTAGAAGTTGCTATGTGGGTGAAATTATAATGTCATGCCAAGTTACAACCTTTTTAGAGTTCATTTGTACTGCTTTTCAAATTGAGGGTCATTTAGCTCAAAATAAATCATTAAATGCATGAAAAATATCAAATGAAGTCAAAAAGGGTTGAAAATTGATGATGTGCCTTTGAATGGTGCATATTGAACACACAAAAAGTATGGAGTTAAAATAAGTTATTAAAAATAAAATCCCTTTGTAATAGATGGGTTTTCGTCTGAAACCCTCACACTAAGAAAGAGATTGTCCAATTTGTACACGAAGTGCATCCAGTTTTTGCCGTAACCCTCTCAACTCTTTATAAGTTGCTATGTGGGTGAAATTATGATGTCATGCCAAGTTACAACCTTTTCAGACTTCATTTGTACTGCTTTTCAAACTCGAGATATGACATTTCAAATACCATTTAATCAAATTGTCTTATACAGCAGTTTAAGTTGTTCAAACATGCATGGAAATGCCATAAACAGATTCTTTATATTTTTTTGATATTTTTCATATATTATTTATTTCCATTGGAGTCATAGATTTTTTTCTTATGATTTTCTAAAGTTTAGGGGTTTTCTGAAAATAATAAAAAAATAATGAATTAAATAACCTTTAGTACTGGTGCGAGCCACGCACCGGTACTAAAGGTTCACCGCCCCGCGCATTTTTTGGGGTGGACCTTTAGTACTGGTGCATGGCTCGCACCGGTACTAAAGGGTCTTTAGTACCGGTGCGAGCCATGCACCGGTACTAAAGGTCCTTCACGTATAAATAGTGGAGGCCTCGTCCCGGTGCAAGCCATGCAACGGGAGAAGCTCATTTGCACGCCGCCAGGCTGCCGGAATCCGCCGTCGTAGCCGCGCGCCGCCCCGTTGCCGCGCGCCGCCTCGAGCCCGCCGCCCCAACGCCGCGCGCCGCCCCCACCCCTGCCGCCGCCGCCCAAGGTGAGTCTACCCTCTTTTTTAAGGTTTAATTTAGATTTTGTTTAATTTAGATTTTGTTTTAATTTAGATTTTATTTAAATTAGTTTTGATTTAGATTTGTTTAATTAGGTTTAGGTTTAGGTCTAGTTTTAGGTTTAGTTTAGGTTTAGTTTAGTTTTAGGTTTACTTTAGGTTTAGTTTAGGCCCCCCGCTAGATTTTGTTTAGGTTTAGTTAGATTGTCGGGGTCGAGGATCGAGGGGAAAAGGAGTCGAGGATCGAGCCCGACATGACATCACCGACAACCCAACCCCCGACACGACACCCCTCGACAACCCGACCCTGACCCGACACCCCGACACGGCACCCCCGACCACGACACAACACCCCTACCCCGACATGACACCCCCGACACCCCGACCCCGACCCCGACACGGCACCCCCGACACCCCGACCCCGACACGACACCCCCGACACCCTGACCCCAACACGGCACCCCTGACACCCCGACCCCGACACGACACCCCCAACACCCCGACCCCGACAAGACACCCCGACACCCTGACACGACACCCCTGACCACGACACATCACCCCTACCCCGACACGACACCCCCGACCACAACACAACACCCCTACCCCGACACGACACCCCCGACACCCTGACATGACACCCCCGACACCCCGACCCCGACCACGACATAGCACCCCTATTTAGTTAGTTAGTTAGTTAGGTTATCAGGTTAGTTTAGTTAGTTTAGTTAGTTAGGTTAGTTTAGTTAGTTAGTTAGTTAGGTTCTTAGGTTATTAGGGTATGTGTTAATTTTGTTAATTTTGTTAGATGCTAAGTGTTATTTAATTTGTTAAGTGTTATTTAATTTGTTAGATGCTAAGTGTTAATTTTGCTAAGTTTTATTTAATTTGTTTTCATAATTAAGTGTTTCTTCTCGACGTCGACGATGCCGATCCCGCATCCTCGTCGTCGAGTCGGCGGAGGAGGTCACTTGCTTGAGCCGAGGGGGCTTGTCAGGGACTGGGCTCCGCCGGGCTGGTACTGGGAGGTGCTGCCTTCCGTGCGGCGCAACTTGGTGAGGAGCCAGCCCATCGTCGACCCAGAGGTTCTATGGTGGCGGCCGCATGGGCCACGGACGATTCAGAGGCTTGAGTCCCCCGCGGAGGTGGTATAGTACCATGTCAGCAAGGAGAACGAGCACGTCCGTCGTTACATGGCAGCTTTGGAGGCCAGGTCCAACAATACATGGCAGATTCTTCAGGGATCTCATTGGAGCTATGTTCCTGTGATGGTTCCTTCTCTTTGGGTGTCCACCGCCCACCCCGATATCCGCCGGGCGCTAGGGTTCTAGCTAGATCGATATATTAGCGACTATTTATGTATTATTATGATGTATTAGCTCGATCGATGGATTAGCCGATGTATTAATAATTATCCGAGATTATGAGATGCGATCTTTTCTAAGAACTACTATATTTGTATTCGATGAGGCATTATTAATTAACTATCAATTATTTTGCCTCTTGAATGCATGCTAATTTGAATACTAATTTGTTTTATCTATATTATTATGGATTAGTTATTAAGCTATGGACAATACCGGTAGAGCTCATGAAGAGGACATCTTCGACATGATACGCTCCTCGGAAAACCTAGCGGACCTTCTGGGTGAATCAAATGATAATGACGGATCACAATATCTGAACGATTACGGTGATGGATGTGAGGCCGAGGAAGAACAACTTATGTTCCAAAATCCGGAACAACTAACAATGTCCGACGAGGTATATACACATATTAGCCTCTGGTGATCATTACATGTGTATTAATTGATTTGTATATATATATATATTAACAAATCTTTTTTCTTTTAATTATCAGCTCTCCGGATCGAGCCAATCTAGTAGAAAGGTACGAGGCGGTGCCAAAATATTGGACGGCAACGTAAAGCTCAATCTTGATGCTTTTAAACATGATGGCGCACCGACTCACCCTGAAGCCAATGCCAAGACATTTGTGCGTATGGAGTCCCGATCAGAATGCAAGAATGGATTCAACCAAACAACCCAAAACCAGGAGTGAATTATGTCGATACAAGAATTAAAGATGCCCTTTGGCGAGATCTCATGGAGCATTTCATCCTACCAGATTCTCTCTCGGAGCGCCAAAGGGACAAAGTCAAGGACTTTGCTCTCCATAAGATGGCCGGCGCGTTTCAGACTTGGAAGAAAAGATTATGGACCGAGTACAACGCTAGAGTCAAGAAGGCGCCCGAATTCACATGAATATACGAGAAGGTAAGGAATCACTGGGATGCATTTATCGAGTACAAGACATCGAAAGCTGCTATGGAGAAGTCGGCAAAGAATAAGATAAATGCGGAGAGAAAAAGTATCACCATAAACTAGGGACAGGTGGATACAAGTCAGCCATTCCTAAGTGGGATGCATCAGAGAATAAGATGCATGCTGAAGGGATCACTCCAGTAACCTTCAACTGGCCCCAGAGGTGCAGGAATTGGTTTTTTGCGCATGGGGGAAAGTTGGACCGAGCAACAGGGAAGATTATTGCACTGGCCAGTCTCAAGCATGCATCAGATGAGTTGATTGAAGCAATAAAATCTGCCCAAGGAGGACGGTTTCACCCCGATAGAGAGAACGATGAGCTTACACGCGCCCTCGGGAATCCCGAACACGGAGGACGAACACGACGCGTGGGCGTTGTTCCGTGGTACGAGGGGTTTGCGGGACGGAAGGACAGTTATAAAAGTCGTTCGAGAAAAAAGAAGGTGGAAGCAGACTGACTTTCAAAGTTGGAACAGAAGTACGAGCAGCAGCAACTGCAAATACAGGTACTAACCCAGCAAAGGGAAACTCCGCAGCAAGAGGCATCGGAACCCCGTCCCATCAACACTGCCGAAAAGCAAAATGGGTTCCACAGGGGCACCGTTGGGTCACACCCCCATAGATGATATCACCGAGAAGACATCTTGTGAGCTAATCCAGAAAATGAAGAACATACCCATGCGGGTTGCGACGGGCTATGCTTTACCAAATACACCTGATGTTCTCTGGCATTGCAATCTGGTTCCAGCTGGGTATGCTCGTGTCGCGGTGGACGCAATAGAGCCAGGATATGATGAACTATTGCTTGACATCCCTGGAGGTGAGGGGAGTCCACACTGGCAGAAGCCAGCCGTGGTCTCATTCTATGGAGTAAGGACTGCATTGCCTTTCCACACTCGACGCTAAGGCCATCGGCTCCTCCGAGTATCGATGTCCAGCGCGAGGGATCCCAGCCAGAGGCATCGCAGCGCCAGCAGTCCTCCCCACCTCGCCAGCAGTCCTCCTCACCTTGCCAGTAGTCCTCCCCACCTCGCCAGCAGTCCTCCCCACCTCGAGAGGTGTCCCACTTCGATATGGATCCCAGCGCGAGTCCACCCAACCTCGGGACGGAGCACGACGCGAGTCCATATCGTCGATATCGATCTCCGCCGCGTGAGCCGACTTCACCCCGACAGCGGTCTCGCCAGCAGGGCTCCCCAAAGAGGAAGGCCACCAGCAGTCCTCTTCGGAAGAAAGCAAAGAAGAAACCCGAGCCTCCGGCCAAAAGGAAGTTGCCTTATGACATGACACCAGAGGAAAACAAAAATGAAAGCGATCGCCAAGTGAAAGCTTTTTTTGCGAAGAAGACCGTGCCGCCAAAGGAGGTAATACCCAAGGAAGTCCAAGAGAACTTTATGGAACACTTTATTGATCGACCCTCGACATATGTTGAGTGTATGCCGACAGACTATGAGCGACAGTTTCAGAAGGCAAGTGGGCAGAGAAGTCGGCCCAGCCCAAGGAAGAAGTAGGGAAGTACGACATCAACGACAGGTGGTACTACTAGCGGGAAAACAATTCCCCAGCTCGGAGAACAATCCAAGCAATCGATCTCTCCGCTCATGGTGAGTACCAATCCAAGCAAGCAATCAATCCAAGCAATCGACGTGCAAGGCAACCCAATCGACCTCGAAGAAGTAGAGGCTGCAGGTCTCACTCTTGGCCAAATCCTTGGCACCGAGGAAATTCACGGGTATGGTGCAGCTGAGTATCCAATGCAATATGCTGTCGGAAAACCACTTGTCACACCCGAGCAGTACAAGGAACTACCAACTACGATGCGACGGTTGCATGATTGGTACCTGCGTGAAGCAAAGCGAGGGGAGACGGCGGTCATGGTCAAAGTAAGGAAAGAGCATTACGTCAATGGATGTGACATATGTCTTGAATTCTCAGAACTTTTCCAGTTATACCACATGGACTGTATAGACAAAACTCTCATCAGTTGCTATTGTCTGTAAGTGATTTATATCTTTAATAATTTAAGTCTCTAGCTAAGATATCGTTCATTGGCTTATCCTCACTATATATGTTCTTTTCTATGCTATTATGCAGATTGAAGATGTGGAAATTGAAACAAGAAGGAATCGATGACATTGGGTTCATCGACCCAAGTACCGTTAATGGTCATGTGGTAAAACATTATGCCAAGGACACAGAAGATATCTTGGAAAATTTTCTAGAGGCACTAATGAATACCAAATCTATTATAATATTTTCTTACAACATGGGGTGAGTGTTTACTGTCTTGTATACTACAATTTTTATTTTTGCTTACTAGCTCGCTGTCAAGTGTAGTTGATGAGTTATATGCATGCCTGCTTAATTATATAAACTTCTGCGCAGAGACCACTATATCCTCCTAAATATTATCCTCACAGATAGACTTGTTCAAGTGTACGACTCACTAGATACACTAGAACAATCATACGTAGACTTGTATTTTATGATAGAACGGTAATTTCAATCTTTATCGACCTCACTTTCATTCATTATTTCCTGATATCAAAAGTAATTATAATAACTCTTTCATTCTTTTCCTTTGCCGCGTAGTGTTTGGAAAAAGATGATAGAAAAAACCCATCACGGTCGTCAATGAAAACCAAAGCTGAAATGAAAAAAGATGTACGTAATTAAGTAGTACTACTAGGTCCGCGCATCTCTTTAATTCTAGTTTCAATACCATTATGATGCTTGATTATTAATTATCTTATTGAATTCTATTCTTTTGCAAAGTGCGCGAAGCAGCCACATGAGACAAATTTATGTGGATACTTCCTCTGCGAGAACATTCGCATCCAGACTGAAGGCCGTATACGTCGCAGAGGAGTACGTGAAAGACAACTCGAGGTTTGGCAGATGATGTCGAAGCTCTCACCCGAGAAACGCTTTTGTAGCACTTTAAGAGGAATTTGCGGCATTTCTTCTTCGATATGTTATTGATGTAAATGGAGAGCACTATTCCTTACCGCCGTCTCAATAATGCCAGCAAATCAGTAGCAGAAAACTGAGATTTCATCCAGAGCACTAACTAGCTAGTCCCGGCCGGGTTTTGGGCCTTAAGTTATAAGTCCAGAATATATATATATATATATATATATATATATATATGGATGTGTAATTCCATTTGTATATATACTGTGTATGAGATATTGTATATTATATTACATATATATATATGCATCAACTTGTGTAATGTTTACAGTATGTAACACCGTAAAATAAATTTGAAATGAATGGAAAACATAATAAATAGAGAGGAAAACTAAAACCTAATGAAAAGCGAAAAAAAACACTTAGTACCCGGTTGGTATTACCAACCGATACTAAAGGTCCTCCACCACCAGCCCACGCAAGCAGCCACGTGGTGGGCCTTTACTACCGGTCCATGGTCCAACCGGTACTAAAGGTCTGAACCTTTAGTCCTGACCCTTTAGTACCGGTTGGGGAACCGGTACTAAAGGCCCATCCCTACCGGGACTACTGATCGACATTCTACTAGTGTTGTTTTCCTCTCTGTTTTCTCTCCAGATTGGTTTTTCTTCGATATAGAGAGTTGCGGCGGTGAGGCAGATAGTCTAGGTTAATTTCTGATGGTTTCTCTATTTATAAGATTTTTTGGCCTTGGTATCACGCAAAACGAAATTACGAGGGAGGCACAAGCTAACGGAGCCTTTTGACACCCCTTGGGCGCGCCCACATAGCTTGTGGGAGCCTGGTGGCCCCCTCTGACGGTTCTTCGCTCCAATGTTGCTCATGTGTTCCAAAAAAATCACCAAAACGTTTCGGATGATTTCGAGAAATTTCATTTTCTACACAAAAAACGACACCACGGTAATTACACTGAAAACAGCTTCAATCCAAGTTAGTTCTAATTAAATCGTAAAAATGCATTAAAGCCATATAAAAAAAAATTAAACATAGATGAATATAGCATGAATACTTCATAAATTATCGATACGTCGAAAACGTATCACTCACCCCCTTCTCCAAGTATCCGCTCATCCCCGTTCTCTGGTTCCCTCACGCCTACTCTAGTCGCTCGCGATCTAGATCGGGGCGTTACGCCAACACACCGTTTTTAGCCACGCTGCTCCTTCACGTGCACACATGAAGCTACAGAAGGCCAACCCAACCAGCACGCCACTTCAGCTTGCTTGCTACCTTGAGCTCATTTGTGTCTGTATGAGCTTACCCCCGTCGCCATAAGCTTCAGCTTGCTGATGTTTTTCTGAGCCGTCTGGAGATCCATATTTGAAGCTCGTGTCACCCTGAGATTCTCCTCAATGACAGTTAAACACAAGGAACATGCTTATAAATAAAATATCTAGTATGTTTTTCCAGCAGTCCTTTACTATAAAGTCAACATTGTGGAGTCTAATGATCATCTTTTTCTAGCTTTATCTCTTTACCGACATTGTTGGCGCTAAATCAAGGCCTTTATTAGCTTGGGTTCCATTATTCACGCAGAAGTTGCCTTTGCGAAATTTTCTTCACTAAAGTTCTCTTCACTGTTGCACAGTGCATATGAAAATAACGCAATGCAAAATTCAACCCTAGTCTAAACTCTTGTTTTTCATGTTCAAAGGACAACTGCACTATTTTCTTTTTGGATGAAGAAACTGGCTCTTTCAAACTCGGTAACATCTTGGCGTTCCTCGCTTGTTTAACCCAAATGGAGCCTTTTTTTTGAGTGAACCCAAATGGAGCCATATATGTTGTGCTTTTAAGGCAGTCCGAGGCCATAGATTTTTGGCCTGATACGACATGTGAATAAAAGGGTCGGGTCGGCCTTTGGCCCTCCACGAAACAAGGCCGATCTGAAAAGCCAAGTCATAAGGTCGGACCGACATAACCCTTTTATCCGCGAGCCAGCACACCCGGCACGCGTCCCAACTCGACCTTTTAGCACTTTCGAGGCTGTTTAAACCCTTTTAGGGATGCTTTGGCTCTTTTTAGTTTTTTTTGGCCTTTTTAACTGAAAAAATGCTCGGGAGGCCAAAACGGCCCAGAAGGTCAAAAAATCAACTCGAGCCGGCCTACAGCCGTGTCAGGCTGGCCCGAGCAACTCTTTTATTCATGGGCCGACATGGCACGACCTAGGACTGGCAAAGTGGCCTAACTTAGCCCTTTTAGCACCGCTTGGGGCTGTTTTACCTTTTTAAGGGTGTTTTTAGCTTTTGGGGGCTGTTTTGACCTTCTTAGCATAAAAATCAGAAGGCGTGGAAGACTAAAATGACCTACAAGGTCGAAAATCAACTCGGGCCAGCCCATAGTCAGGTCATGCCGGGACGACCCTTTTAGCTTGTATGGTAGGTCAATCAACGACACGAAGGGTTGGGACTGACACAACGCTTTTAAAGCCGTCCTACGTGGGTCATGTCATGCAAAGCATCTTATGGTTGGGCTGTGTCGTGCCGCCCACATGCCTGGTTTAATCCCTTGATATCTGAGACCTCCTATTTAGCACGCTAGGCAATGTCAAATGAGCGAAAGCGCATCCCACTTCCCCTGCGTGCACTTTTGGGCCGACCGATGTGCGGGGTGGGATATCCCTTATTTTTACATTTCATTCCTTTTTGTTTTTAAAATAATTCGGGATTTCAAAAAATCCAAATTTAAAAATAATGTGAATTTTGAATAAAAAAAGGTTCAAGAAAACATAGAATGTTTGTGAATTAAAAAAGAACTTCTTGATTTTGAAAAAAAACAAAAAAAAAAGATTGTGAACATCAAAAAGTGTTCCTGCTTTTTGAAAAATGTTCATGAATTTCGAAGATGTTCGGGATTTCATTAAAATATTCATGAAGTTTTTAAATGTTCAGGAATATCAGAAATGTTTGGGATTTCATAAAAATGTTCATGAAAAATGTTTGTGAATTTCAAAGATTATTGATGATTTTGAAAAGATGTTCACAAATTTCATCGGTCTAAACTTAACTTCATTCATTTAATTTGCAGCAAAAATGAAGGACGCTTCATCTGAACAGAAATGTGCATGGTTGTCGCCTATCCTGCACACTACAAACTGAGATCAAAATTTGAAGGTCAGAATGATGACTGACATAATCACAATTGAAGACTCTTGTGCACAAAAGTTCTGGATGATTGAAGAGAACAATGGATTGATCTCTTATTGACAAAATGAATAAGCCATCAGTTACAAGATCATTAGCAGTCTTGAGTGAAGGAAAGAACAAGCCTAAGGTAATTCTATGGAACAGATTACACTGATCACTGTCAATTCATTAACAGGACGGTATTTCCCTAAAGAACACTCCTTAAGAATCAAGAGGGAAAATCCCACTCCCTAAAGAATACTCTTCAAGAAACAAGGAGGGAAAAATCAACTTATTTTTAGCAGTGGCATGACTCAGACTCCTTGTTTGGGCTACACAGAGAATGGCAGCTGGTAGAGGTAAGTGAAGCATATGTACAGAACCGGAGCAACTCCTTCCCTTCCTGGTTTATGTGAGGCATCTAAAAGACTTCTCTGACCCCCATCTCCTAGACAGAACTGCAGTATTGATTGTACTCATTTCTACAGGCCTCAGGGACAACGCATGCGGTACAAATCATGCACCTCTGAGCTTCCGAACTGTGCGTAGTCCTGTTGTTGACGACTCGTCTCTCTCTTCTTGGAAGAACGTTTAGACGGCGCTTCACTGGGCATGTTATTGCTTGGTGGAGTGAGTGTCACCGGTGGGTTGATGATAGGTGGGGGCGCTGATGTTGCTGGGCAGCGATGTCGGATATTGATCATGTGCGTCTTGGTTTCAGTTGAGGTGCTACCAGTTATGTTTACCATAAGAACAGCTTCCTTGTCCCTGGTGTCTTCACACCACCAGTTTTGTGGTATCCCGTCCACAAATTCTTCTTGTGTGTAGAAGTCTTCATGGTGGATTGTAATCTCCACGGTTTCTCCTGGTTTAATAAGACCGTTCGCTGGTTGGACCTGTCGTGGCATAGTAAATTAGAAGTTGGTTATGGTATTCAGCATAAATAAAGGCAAAGACAAATCGAGAATGCCAAAGAACCCACACTTCAGAACTACTGTCTGCCATGGTCAGTCAAACTTCTGCAGTGATTCAGTAAGTAATCATTGATATATATGGGCAAATGGCTACATGGTTTGTTTCTTATAATATTTGCCAGGAATTACAAGGAGTAATAATCGATGGATCATATGGTTCCTATAGGTTGCCGCGTGAACTTAATGATAGCACTCCCTCCGTCCCTACATCCAATATACTCACATATTGGATGTTATAACATCTTATATTATAGGACGGAGGGAGTACAACAAAAGAAGTGAGTCAAAAATTATTTGTATGCAAGTATAAAAAATAATATAGCCATTCATACCTCAAGCCAAAGTGGAAAGCCAAATGATGCCCTTGGAAGAATCTCTGATTTAGTCCCATCATTATTTTTGGTTGACTGGCCTTCACATAGGATTTCAAAAGCTGCTTTGCTTGTTTCACAATTATTGGTAATTTGGAAAACAATATTCTCTTGATTTTCCAATATAATTTCATCTGTGCTAACTGTGCTGTCTGGTACAAAACAAGACTCCTGAAGCATAGACCGCACTTCTTCATTCGATTCAATTATTTCTCCATACTCCTGTCTTCTTGTTAACTCATCTACTCGTGCAATATCAACGCTAAATGTGCACCTCACAGGTTTATGATCACTCTCTGTGACCTCCATGACAGCTACATACCTATTAAAACAAAGGTATAACAATATGCATATGAGAGAAAGGAATGGTGCGATATCACAAGGAGAAATCAAGAAAAAGTGTAGTAGTATCTGACGATGTAATTGCAGCAACCACAGGGCACTCTAGCGAGCATTCGGCTACTGATACAGCACGACTGTCACGATATAGCACCCTATCACACCAAGCAGGTATCCGCTTTTTCTCACCCGAATCATACCCTACAAGGCAGTTGAATAAGAAGCTTGAGAATCAATTGTTTTATTTACCATGCGCTAATAAATTGCAAAGCGATTAAGAAATACTAGATATTTCTAAGTGAGTCAGTCTGAGCAGAGGTTTTTCTAAATCATCGCTGGACAGAAAATAATTGATCGAATGCGTGTAGAATCAAAAGAGGCATACCTCCAAGACCTGGCGCGTGCTTTTGGAATTTGTAAGTCGGTGGGAATTTGATGAGACCTTCACGCATTCCTTGAAATACTTTTCCAGCTTTCATTTCTGCTCGAAGCTGATCCTTCTCTCTTAGCCAATCAAAGCTTCTTTGGGAAACCATGTCCCTTGCTTCATCATATGTGATACCATAAAGCCGGTAGTTGAAATCACCAAGAAAGACAACCATATCAGCATCAGCCAAGTCAGGCCTGACCTCATCAACCGGATTTCCGTTAACCTGCCATTACCACAAAATCTGGACATTAGCATAAATCATCAGTATGGATAACCTGAAGGTTAGATAACACATACATTCACTGTTCTGTGCAGTTGGACAGATGTAGCAGAAGCTGCAACAACAGAAATCACAAGGGTTACATAAAGTACTTTTTGGTGCTTTTGAAACAACATCATGTAATAGTACATATGTAACACATAAAGTTCAACACAAAAATATGTGGAAATAAATAGGAAACGAACATGTGGATCCATGAGGCTTGTTGAAAGCCATTGTACGATAAATGTGATCGAAGTCAGCATTGCGCCTGGCAACAGCTTCCAGATGTGCAGCAAAATGATTGCTCACAAAACACATTTTACGATCGTAGACTCTTATTCTTAATCCAACACCACCCTGCAGAAGGAAAATAATTGGGGAGCATGACTAAGACACATGATATATACCACAGATGCCCTTTATGTTGTAAGGAGTATACCAAGAAAAGATCCTCAAATATCTTCATGTTTAGAAACTTGCCATTATGGTAGTTGTACATAAGGACATAGCCTCCAAATATGGAGGCTACAACGAGGAACATGAATGTCTTTACATATATACCATCATATACCTTATTGCCGATGGCACGTCCAAGACCACATGGAACTGCTGCAGCCTCAACGTCACCGACATATGGCTTAAGACTCTTTCTTGCCCTTGAAAAGTTAATATTTTCCGTATTATGTATATCACACGAGAACGGAAACTCAACAGGTTATCATTATGTGGCAAGAGAAATTTGATTGTAATTCTAAGAAACTAATTCATGACAGGCCCATACCATGCAGCAATAAGCAATGCAGCCAACTGCCTTGAACCAACTCGGTGGAATGATGTCCCTTCATCAAGTGCTTTGCCTATATTGTCTATCCACCATTGACCATTGGCACTTCCCTCAAGTCCTACCTAAAACCATGAGCAAGGGAAGTTCAATAAAGTGTGTGACTTAGGGATACTTACACATAATGAAAGCAACAATATGAGCCAGCACAGCGATCTAATTTGCAAATTTGAGAAAGAAAGTAAAAAATCTAAATAAGTTAGCCTTAAAAAAAATGCAGATGACATTTTGGTTCATTCAAGTGAATATCATAAAATTGTAAGTGTGAATGAAAAACCGTAGTTGCCATGAAACAATACATAAATCATATCGCACTGATGATTGATAACCAAAAGCTTGGTTGCTGGGGAAAGCAACAATTAATGACTGAATTGTTCAATATCAGGAAATGAAACAGCAAAGCCGCGATAGAAATGGCTAAAACATGTTAGTGAGAGTATAATGAACAACATTACAACTTGGAACAGTATCGAAATGTTATTTTCGCATAAGAATGATGGTAATTGCTTTATAAAAAAATATGTTGTCGCAAAACTAATCTCGGGTGGTGAAAACTCAAGAGTTGAGAGTGACCTAAAGCACAAAAATAGAATCAAAAGTGAATAACACCACTCTTACTAAAGTAAATTACTAAGATAGCAAGGTTGGCAGGTTAAATCGCATACTTCAAAGTAACACTCCTCAAGCAGGATTACTGTTAATGTTCTTAGCTACCAGTACATACTTCCATGCGGCTTTACATAATTGATTGATTGAACAACAACAAAATGAATGACTGAAAGGGAGGTAAAGTATCTCACAGTTTCTTTTGCTGCAGAAATTGCGAGAAACCCAGCACCCATCTCGACCTCTTGTAATCCAACAACAACTAACCCAACATCAGATGATACGCTACCCAGCCATGCTTTAAGTGACTCGGGAGTTGCTTTTCCCTGCGCTACATTCCAACTTCCAACCATTATGTTTATCTTTTCCATTCTAGTGTATGACAATTCTTTGTTAGCCAATTCAGTTCGCAAAACATCATCAAGAGGTCCAGGGGAAGTCAGTGGCCATCCCCGGATACCGCCGTGATGTGCCAGGGTGTAGATGTAAGAACCACCAATCGCCATCCTTATGACCGGGCAGCTATGTCCAGTCCATCCTGCGAGAAGGTTGCCTTCGACATCCATGACTTGAACAGTACCACTGGCATAGCCGACCCACACCCTATCTCCGAGTGCCTTTATGCACTGCACAGAAGAAGTATGATGCTGGAACTCCTGCATTCGGTTCCCATTTCCATCCCACTGGATGATGCAACCATTTGTGCATCCAGACCAAATTGCGCCATCATCTGCTTGAGCCACTGCTCCTGTTCTCCGGGTGTCTTCGACAAACGTCCCCTTTGTCGCAACCCTGCGCACCGCATCGGCTGCTCCCATCAAGGCATTCCTAGATTTCTGGAAGAAGTTCAAAGAGCCTCCCGACTTATCCTTCTTCGATGGTTTTACTTTGACCTCTACTTCCTCCATGGGTTGCTCTGGCATGACCGGTGCATCTAGCCGAGCAGACTCAACTTGGCCATCCATTCCAAATACTTTCAGCAGCTCCCTCGTACGAGCATCCCTGAGGCACGCATTTCAGTACAATCTACAAGTTAAAGCAGATACCTGGCAAAGACATTAATGTATTCTAAACACGAAATTTCATTGGTATTTCTGAAGGCATACCAGAGAGCAAATGTCATGCTTGTCAGGGTCCAAACCTTGGCCCGAGAATGATCGGCAAGCATGTACTTAACATCAGATGCAGGGAGAGAGCATACGTTGCCAACTGTGCAATGGTTCCTGAGGTCAATGTATGCCCTCTCCACCAACAATGCAGCCATGTGCCTCTCTTCCGGCGACAGCGAGAGGGACTTGGAAATGGCATCGTATGGCCATGCCTTTATGACTCCACCCTCTGAGCCCGACCATATCTCACCTGTCAGATTCAAACCACAATTTTGTCAGGAGTCTTCACATTTGGCAAGCACATATGCACATACAAGAGAGATGCATTGTCGCAATATGAGGAGACGATAGATAGATATAGATAGATGTCAATGGCATGCTCACCATATGAGGTGATGGCCATGGAGAGCACGGGCGTCCGGCCGTAGGCCTGCCACGTGAGGGCTTCCCTGAAGACTGGGGCGCTGTTGGATCCACCGTGGCCGCTTCCCCCAACGCTGCCTTCGCCGCATGAACCAGGAGGCGGAGGCGCGGGCGCCGTGGCGGCCGTCTCGAGGTCCATGCGCCACGAGCGGATCCTCCCGTCCTTGTGCCCCGTCCACAGCAGACCGTTGGCCCTGTCCATGGCGACGCAGAGCGCGGGCGGCGCGGGCACGCCCTCGCGGAAGGGCGCGCTCTCCTCGTCGCCGCGGCGCGCGCCAGCGCCCCACCCGGCGAACACCTCGTCGAGCGCCCACACCCTGATCCCGGACTCGGCCCCGGCCCAGAGCTGGCGGCGCTTGGGATCGGCGGCGAGCGTGCGGAGGAAGGAGCCGGCCTGCGTCTCCCGGAGCGGGTGGGGGCGCACCTCGAGCGGGGGAGGGCGGAGCGGGTGCATGGCGGCGCGGAGCGGCACGCGGAAGATGCCCTTGCCGCCGCCCGCGCCGACGAACTCCGGGAGGGTGCCGGCGCCGCCACCGTACTCGGACATTGCGCGCTCGAGCGTCATGGAGCCGTCGCTGGCGCCGCCGATGGAGCGGCGGGAGCTGGGGCCTGAGGAGTAGGAGGCGCTGGGGTGGTGGTGGTGCTGCTGCTGCGGCGGGAGCGGCGGGTGGTAGCCCGCGGGGACGCCGGCGGAGGGGTCGTGGTGCGAGTAGGAGAGGGAGTGGGAGGCCGGGAGGATGTGGTCGTCGTCGAGGCTGTGGTTGCGGAGCGCGGCGCGGCGCGCGGACGCGGTGTCCCCGCGCGACAGCGGCTGGCTGTAGGAGATGCCCCTCCGCTGCGGCGGCCGCGACGAGGCGGCGGCCAGCTCCTTGAGCGCCTCGTCGTCGGGCTCCATGGGTGTGATCGCGCCCCCGCCACCGCCGGCCGGTCGATCCCCTCTGATGTGCGTGCGTGCGCGCGGCGCGATCGGTGAGTGGTCCTGGGGCTGGGCGTGGGCGTGGGCGTGGGAATGGGAGCGGGAGGGATAAGATGGAAATGGTCAAGATGGCGGGGCGAGGGAGGAGGGCGCGGCGAGGGAGGCGCGGGAGAGGGAGTGGTCGGGGCTCCGAGGCCGTCGGAGACGGAGGCCAAGGCCAAGGGGGGCTCGCGTGTCGCGTGCTCCTGTCCGTGGACCGGGCCCCACTGTCAGCGCCCGAGGCTATTATTATTTTTCACTCTTTTCATCATTTCTCTTCTCCTCGCACCAAATTTCTTTCGGGTTCAGCCACCTAAATTAGTACTGCTACAGGATTAGTTACAATGTAACACCCAACCAAGCAATGTTATTGGGCACTATGTTTTTGTGTGTGTAGGGTACATATGTTTGAGGTTCTGATTCTATTTCAAGGTCACGGTTATTTACGGGCCGTGCCCCTCCTCTCCCCGAGCTAGGCGAGCGGCGGTGGCGGCTAACCTACCCTACTACCCGGTGAGTCCGAGCGCTCCTTCTCCTTCCGATTGTCGCTCCAACAACATGAGGGCCAAGTCTTTGATCTGATGGTGGCAGGGTTAGAATAAATTTAGGATTCTCACCAGTCGGCAGTGGCCGGACGGTGTCCTCGTCCTTTGCGTGGAATAAGGTCTTCTTGTCGCGCCCTCATTCTAGTGACGTTTCTCCATATCATCGATAGACATGTAGAAGATAGTGTGTCCCGAATCTGGTTCTTTGGATATGCCTTTTTTCTACAGATTTGTCTCGGTCGTGCTATCAAACATTGTGTTGTATGTCTTGGTAATTTGGCTTTAGTTCTAAACTATCATGGTTGGCAAGCCTCGGTCTTGTTGCGAAGCGTGTGAGATTTGTGTTCTCCGGCTCCGTCTGGGCGAAACCGGGGCGTTCTGCAGTACTTCTCTAGAGTTTCTTCATGACAACGATTTGTTATGCATGTCGTGACCACATGTGTCTTATGGTCTACAAGGATGGTTTTCCCGACCGCTACTTATGCAAGCTTCTAGGGTTAAACAAGTTTCCTCTGCTCAGACACGAGGTAGAGACGACGACGAGCTTTGCTCACGACGTTTCGTCCATGGATGCAAGAGGAAGAAGATGTGGCATTCCTAATGGTTTGGATGTATCACTAGTGAAGAAATGGCTGGCCACAATTCAAAATTTGATTCCATGGATTGCTTTGTGTAGAATTTTTAGTGATAATCCGATGTAAAATTCGATTTTAATAGTGCATTTTAAGTGGAAATTTTGTTTTTTTGTGTATACAGTTACTAGTGCAGATTATATTTTAGCACCGTAGTATTCGATTATACATAATTAGTGTCGGTTCACTAGTATAGTATGCGGCTATATACTTAGTTTTCAATATGTGTTTGTGTAGAATGACGCAATCACCACCATGTCTATTGTGCAAGTCAAGGTCTAGTGTTCAAGTCAAGGTGCGCAACCAACCTTGCAACTGGCACATTGTTCGGCATTTACTTTCGACCGTGTTTTGTTCCTGCAGTGGTAACAAATTATATGAACCTTCCAATATATAATTTGTTCTTTTGTTTTTGTTGCTATTTTCACTAATGAGTTGTGTGTGTTTTTGTTTTTCTTACACAGATTGCCCTTTGTAATGTTAGATTGGATTTCAATGAGCTCATTACTAGAGACACTATCATCTTCGACGCTCCCGAGGGGGGGGGGGCGCTACACTGTGGAGGTAAATAAGGGACGGACCATAACTCGGACTGGAGGAAATGAATGGGATCGTTTCGTCGCCCGCATGCATCTCACTGGGGGTGAATTGACCAGCTTCTCTTTCAGAAGATAAACTCCAAGGATGGTTGTTATCTATCTCAACTCGGAGGAAGAAGATGAGGACCCACTTGATGAAGCACTCTATGCTCAAAGAATGACCAGGCTGAGCGAGGATGAAATGGACACTCTCTGGAAAAAACTTCTGCCACGCGATGCCTACGTTGGGATACCATTCGTAACCCACCTGACACGGACGATGGTTAACCGCCATGTCATGGTATGTTACTTATTGTGTATAGAATTTGATGATATATATGCTTAGTGTGTAGAATTTGATGATATGCTTTCGTGTGCTAATATACTTATAGTATAGTAATGTGATATGCTTAGTATATTAATGTGATGATATGCTTGTAGCATAGTACGCCATATGCTTTAGTAATGTGATATATTGATTATAATGTAGTAATGTGATGATATGGTTATTTTAGAATTTGATGATATGCTTAGTATAGTAATGTGATGATATGCTTAGTGTAGAATTTGATAATGTGCTTGATGTGTAGAATTTGATGATATGCTTATTATAGTAATGTGATATGCTTAGTATATTAATGTGATGATATGCTTATAGTGTAATAATGTGACATGATCATCATATTTGTTTTTTTAGAAATTACCTAAGAAGCGGCTATGTGAGAGTTGTGGCATCGAGTCGGATGAAGCAGGCATTGCTGTACTACGTCTTATCACAAGGGGCTCTGTCACCACCCGTGCTTACGCAGTGAACATGGACAGTCGCACTATCTTTAGTGTGGCTGGGTGGTGCAACTTCCTTGCTGACAAGAATCTCCGGGTTGAAAAGTCCGTCTTAGTCACTATCAGGAACACCCCACGCCATGACTTGAGGATGATGATTTTCATCGACCTCCTTTAAAAGTATGATGATCGTCATCGATGTGAAACAAACTCCTTAAAAACTATGTTAGTTTGCTCGTGTTTGTAAGGATTGATTGTCGTTTATTAAATTGCTACCTAGCTAGCCCTAGCACTGCTTGTGAGATTGTCACTTATTATCATCTGAATGAATTGTTCAATTAGTCTAGTTCTAGTTGAGGGAGTCCTGGACTAAGGGGTCCTCGGGCCGTTGGCCTATCTCCCAATAGGTCGGCTTGGTGGGCCGCTCTGTGACTGTTGTAGGAAGGGCCGGATAAATTGAGACCCCGTGTTCTAGAAGGAAGTCCCGAAGGTGCGTCATGCACTCCAAGTCAAGATGACGAAATCGACATCTCCATCCCCGACAGGAGACGTACCATGTGTAAACCCTAGGTACCCCCCATGTCTATATAAATCGGGAGGTTTTTAGATTATAGGGCAGGGAAGCTCATCTAGGGTTTTAGCTATTCTATCTCGTGGTAGATCAACTACGTAATCTTCATACACATCAATGTAATCAAGCAGGATGTAGGGTTTTACCTCCATAGGAGGGCCCGAACATGGGTAAACATCGTCTCCTTCGTCCTTTGTTACCATCGATCTTAGTCTCACAGCTCGGGACCCCCTACCCGAAATCCGCCGGTTTTGACACCAACATTGGTGCTTTCATTGAGAGTTCCGCTGTGATCGCCAAAAGGAATCGATGGCTCGCGTTGTCATTAACGAAGAAGTCCGTAACATGGACTCCTTTGTCCTTGGACAGATCTTCGCTTTCGGTAGAATTGTGCTGCACCCTGACCCGACCGACCGTCTTGGCCGGGTCGGGAGTTTCTCCCCTGACCAAGAGGCCAGATTTGGGAACCTAGATTTCTCCATAGACTCCCGGGGCGATCTTTCGCTCACTGGGCTCGCAATCACATCTGACGCGCCCGAGGAATCCAAGGCCTTAACCTCGGATTTCGCTTTTGATACCGCCCACGGGACCAACCTGATGATGATCTGGCTTTTGGTCCAGATCCGACCATAACACCGGATGGTCGGGGACTAGTTCCTCCCGAACACACTCCTGGTGTGGCCGCATTGGAGGTTAACTCCGAAAGCTCTGAGCAGATTGACCCGATCGAGCTCTCGACACTCAACGAGGATCTAGATCAGATCTTATTGATGAAAATTACTGACGACCCAACCCCGATCCACGTTCAGATCGATCTTGAGGCAAGTCAAGAGTAATTTTTCATCCCACCCACCACCCACTTCGTATCCACTGTCGAAGACTTAACCGATATGTTGGATGATGTCTACTATGCAACCTTCTTCTTGTAGACTCGTGTTGGGCCTCCAAGCCGAGAGTTTTGTAGGAGAGTATCAAATTTCCCTCAAGTGGATGACCTAAGGTTTATCAATGCGTGGGATACATAGGATGAAGATGGTCTCTCTCAAACAACCCTGCAACCAAATAACAAAGAGTCTCTTGTGTCCCTAACACACCCAATACAATGGTAAATTGTATAGGTGCACTAGTTCGACGAAGAGATGGTGATACAAGTGTAATATGGATGGTAGATATAGGTTTTTGTAATCTGAAAATATAAAAACAGCAAGGTAACTAATGATAAAAGTGAGCACAAACGGTATTGCAATGCTTAGAAACAAGGCCTAGGGTTCATACTTTCACGAGTGCAAGTTCTCTCAACAATATTGACATAGTTGAATCATATGTAAATCCCTCACGTGAGACAAAGAGTTCACTCCAAATTCACAAATAGCGAGAACAAACGAAGAAATTATTGCAGGGTACGAAACCACCTCAAAGTTATCTTTTCGGATCAATCTTATGATCTATCCCTATAAGTGTCACGAACAGCTCTAAAGTTCGTACTAAAATAACAACTTAAGATACACATGAACCAAAACCCTAATGTCACCTAGATACTCCAATGTCACCGTGAGTACCCATGGGATTGATTATACGATATGCATCACACAATTTCAGATTCATCATGTTCAATCCAACACAAAGAACTTCAAAGAGTGGCCCAGAGTTTCTATCGGAGAGTCAAGACGAAAACATGTGCCACCCCCTATGCATAGATTCCCAAGGTCACGGAACCCGCAAGTTGATCACCAAAACATACATCAAGTGGATCAATAGAACATCCCATTGTCACCACGGATATCCCATCGCAAGACATACATCAAGTGTTCTCAAATCCTTAAAGACTCAATCCGATAAGAAAACTTCAAAGGGAAAAGTTAATTCATCACAAGAAGATAGAGAGGGGAAAACTCCATATGATTCATCTATATTAATAAAGCTCGTGGTACATCAAGATCATGTCAAGAACACAAGTGAAGGATCACTAGAAGAGTGTCTAGAAGGGGGGTGAATAGACTACTAGCAGGAATTTAAAACCTGACCTTTCCCAAGTTAATTGGTTGGCAGATTTTAACAATTTTAGCAAAGCTAGCAAGTCTAACAGCCCTACACATGCATGTCAACAAATATGGTAGCGGAAAGTAAAGATATTGCATATGAAGTAAAATGTTGAGATAGGTAGATCAAACGCAGTTGGAGACGCATGGATTTTTCCCGTGGTTCCGATAGGTGGCGCTATCGTGCATCCACGTTTATGGAGTCTTCAACCCACAGAGGGTAACAGTCGCGAGAGTCCACGGAGGGCTCCACCCAAAAGGGTCCACGAAGTAGCAACCTTGACTATTCCATAACGGCTTCCATCAACGAAGGACTAGCCTCACTATGGGTAGATCTTCACGAAGTAGGCGATCTCCTTGCCCTTACAAACTTCTTGGTTCACTCCACAACACGAAGTAGGAGGCTCCCAAGTGACACCTAACCAATCTAGGAGGCACCACCCTCCAAAAGGTAATAGGCTCGGTAATGACGATGAACTCCTTGTTCTTGTGCTTCAAGATGATAGACTCCTCAGCACCCAATCACTCTCTCACAGATTTGGCATGGTGGAAGAGATGGGATTGGTGGAAAGCTACTTGGGGAGGCTAGAAATCAAGATCCATATGGTTGGAGTGGAAGATCTTGATCTCAACACAAGGGTAGGTGGTTCTCTCTTAGAAAACTGATAGGATAGGTATGGAATAGTCCGGAGTGCTTCACCTTCGAGTAGGTGGTGGTGAAGGGGTATATATAGGCATCCCAAAAAATCCAACCGTTACACACGAAATGACCAAGTCAGTGACACCGATGTGTTAATCTCAGTGGTACCAAAGTGACCAAAAGGTGGCAACTTTTGAATCTCGGTGAGACCGATATAGGAAACTCGATTGCACCGATAAGGTGACCAACGGTCAGATTTCCAATCTCAGTGACGCCGATCCAACATTCTCGGTGGTATCGATAATTTGAATTTGCGTAACATAAAGTTGGCAACCTAAACTCGGTGGCATCGGTAAGGAATCGGTTGCACCCAAGTGGCTAGGGTTTGGCTGAGTCTGTCTAGGTTCTGGAATCGGTGGCACCGGTATGGGAAAGTTGGTTGCACCGATTTTGAGTGTTAGGTATATAACAGACTTTGTGGGAGAGTTTGTGGATGTTTTTGGCGACTATCACTTGTGCACGTTTGAGCATGTTGTTCACCAACAAAACCTTACCCCTTTTAATAGTATTGGCTTTCCTATGGACTCAAAGTGATTTCTCACAAATATAAAATGTAGAGTCCTTTTGCTTGAAGCTTGGCCAACCTATTTCCTTGCATCTTGGGGTATGTCCACAATCTCCTTTTGCCAATCCTCTCTATAGACTGTATCTGAAATACACTAGGTAAAAATATCAGTCCAAGAGACAATGTATGTTGTCATGAATTACCAAAACCACCAAGGGATCATGTTGTGCTTTCAACGAGAGAGGGAGAGAGATCAAACACATATCTACTGGTACATACCCTTAGCCCCGAGGGTGATCTACTCCCTCCTCATCATGGAGACTGTCAGGATGATGAAGATGGCCTCCGGTGATTGTTTCCCCCTCCGACAGGGTGCTGGAACTGGCTCCCGATTGTTTTTTCATGTCTACAGAGGCTTGCGGCGGTGGAACTAATGATCTAGGTTTATTTTTGTTTTTTTGTAATTATAGGATTTTTTGCATTGGTCTCATGTCAAGGGGACTCCCGAGGGGCCCACAAGCCAGGGGGCGCACCCTAGGGGGGCGTCCCCTAGGCTTGTGGCTGCCTCAGGACTCCTCTTCGGTATATTTTTGTTCCAGTATTTTTTATATTTTCTAAAAATATTCTCCGTAAATTTTTATTTTGTTTAGACTCCGTTTGATATTCATTTTCTGCGAAGCTCAAAAACAAGGAAAGAACTGAAACTGACACTGGGCTATGGGTTAATAGGTTAGTCCCAAAAATAATACAAAATAGCATATACATGCATATAAAACATCCAAAACCGATAATATAATAGCATGGAGCAATCAAAAATTATATATACATTGGAGACGTATCAAGCATCCCCAAGCTTAATTCCTGCTCGTCCTCGAGTAGGTAAATGATAAAAATAGAATTTTTGATGTGGAATGCTACCTAACATATTTATCCATGTAATATTATTTATTGTGGCATGAATGTTCAGATCAATAAGACTCAAAACAAAAGTTTAATGTTGACATAAAAACAACAATACTTCAAGCATACTAATAAAGCAATCATGTCTTCTCAAAATAACATGGCCAAAGAAAGTTATCCCTACAAAATCATAAGGTCTAGCTATGTTCCATCTTCCCCACACAAAGTATTTAAATCATGCACAACCCCGGTGACAAGTCAAGCAACTATTTCACACTTTTTATGTTCTCAAACTTTTTCAACTTTCATGCAATACATGAGCGTGAGCCATGGATATAGCACTATAGGTGGAATAGAATATGGTGGGGGTGTTGGAAATATGCATAATAAATTGGTTATTATCATATTTCCTTGCTCATGACAATCGTTTATTATCCATGCTATAATTGTATTGATCGGAAACTCAGATACATGTGTGGATACATAGACAACACCATGTCCCTAGTATGCCTCTAATAGACTAGCTCATTGATAAAAAATGGCTATGGTTTCCTAGTCATGGACATGAGATGTCATTTGATAATAGGATCACATCATTAGGAGAATGATGTGATGGACAAGACCCAAACTACAAACGTAGCATATGATCGTGTCAGTTTATTGCTATTGTTTTCTGCATGTCAAGTATATGTTCCTATGACCATGATATCATGCAACACACTGACACCGGAGGAGTACCTTGTGTGTATCAAACGTCGCAACGGAACTGGGTGACTATAAAGGTGCTCTACAGGTATCTCCGAGGGTGTCTGTTGGGTTGGCATGGATCAAGACTGGATTTGTTACTTCGTGTGATGGAGAGGTATCTCAGGGCCCACTCGGTAACACAACATCACAACAAGCCTTGCAAGCAATGTGACAAAGTGTTAGTCATGGGATCTTGTATTACGGAATGAGTAAAGAGACTTGCCGATAACGAGGTTGAACTAGGTATGGAGATACCGACGATCGAATCTCCGGCAAGTAACATACCGAAGAACAAAGGGAACATCATACGGGATTAACTGAATCCTTGACATAGAGGTTCGACCGATAAAGATCTTCGTAGAATATGTAGGAACCAATATGGGCATCCAGGTCCCACTATTGGTTATTAACCGTAGAGGTGTCTCGGTCATGTCTACATAGTTCTCGAACCCACAGGGTCTGCACACTTAAGGTTCGATGATGTTTCAGTAGTATAAAATTATGTATGGTGGTGACCGAAGGTTGTTAGGAGTCCAGGATGAGATCCCGAACATCACGAGGAGCTCCAGAATGGTTTGGAGGTAAAGATTGATATATAGGAAGTCATGTTTTGGTCGCCGAAAAAGTTTCGGGCTCATCGGTAGTGTACCGGGAGTGCCGGTAGTGTACCGAGGGACCATCGAGAGGGGTATTTCGACCCAAGAGGCTACATGGGCTATGGGAGGATGAACACCAGCCCTTAGTGGTCTTGTGGAAGTCCCACAAAGGTCCCATGCGGTTGGGAAGAAAAGCCCAAAGAAAAAAAGGTGAAAAAAGGCAAAAAGGCTAAATAAGGAAGGAGTCCTAGTCCTACTAGGATTAGAGGAGGATTCCTCCTCTCCTCCTTGCGCAAGAGGCAAAAGGGCTGGACCTTGTGCGCTAGCCTCCTCCCTCTCTCCTCCTATATATAGTAGAGGTTTTGAGGGTTTTGAGACATAGAAAAACAGCCACGTGCTGCCTCTCCTCTAGATCGTAGTTTCTCCTCTAGATCGGTTTTCAGCGGTGCTTAGGCGAAGCCCTGCTGGAATAGCTCCACCACCATCACCGCAATGTCGTCATGCTGCCGGAGAACTAATCTACCTCTCCGCTCCCTCTTGCTGGATCAAGAAGGTGGAGATCGTCATCGAGCTGTACGTGTGCTGAACGCGGATGTGCCGTCCATTCGGTGCTAGATCGGAAGGACCGTGATCAAGATTGTGAGATGGATCGTGATGAGATTGCGGGACGGATCGTGATGAGTTTGAGGGACGGATCGTGATTGGATTGCAGGACAGATCATGATGAGATCGCGGGACGCTTGGCGATTTGGATCGCGAAGACGTTCGACTACACCAACCGCGTTTCTTAACGCTTCCCGCTTAGCGATCTACAAGAGTATGTAGATCCACTCTCCCTCTCATAGATGCTCATCACCATGGATAGATCTTGCATATGCGTAGGAAATTTTTCGTTTCCCATGCAACGTTCCCCAAGAATGGCATCATGAGCTAGGTCTATGTGTAGATGAGATCTCGAGTAGAACACAAAGAGTTTGTGGGCGTTGATGCTTAGATTGCTTCCTCCCTTGGTCATGTTTTGGTTCAGCGATATTGTGGGATGAAGAGACCCAGACCAACCTTACTCGTACGCTTACGAGAGACTGGTTCCATCGACTCACCTGTAACCTCGTTGCACAAAGATGGCTGGCGGGTGTCTGTTTCTCCTACTTTATTTGGATCGGATTCGACAAAGGCGGTCCTTGAGAAGGTTGAAAATCAACTTATGTATCACCGTTGTGGTTTTGGGTAGGTGAGAATTGTTCTTGCTAGATACCCGTAGCAGCCACGTAAAACATGCAACAACAATTAGAGGACGTCTAACTTGTTTTTGCAGGGTATGTTATGATGTGATATGGCCAATTACATGATGAGATATATGTGATGTATGAGATGATCATGTTTTGTATAGAATATCACGACTTGCATGTCGATGAGTACGGCAACCGGCATGAGCCATAGGGTTGTCTTTAATTATTGTATGACCTGCGTGTCAATCATTAAGCGCTATGTAATGCTTTACTTTATCGCTAAACGGTAGCAATAGTAGTAGGAGCATGGTGGGTGCGACAACCCCGATGACGCCATGTTGATGGAGATCAAGATGATGGAGATCATGGTGTCATGCCGGTGACGATGGAGATCATGCCGGTGCTTTCATGATGGATATCAAAAGCACAAGTTCATGGCCATATCATGTCACTTATGATTTGCATGTGATTATAATCCTTTTATGCACCTTATTTCACTTAAATTTCAAGATAAATTGTGTTCTCCCCGAGTGTGCACCGTTGCGAAAGTTCGTCATGTCAAGACACCACGTGATGATCGGGTGTGATAGACTCTATGTTCACATACAACGGGTGCAAGCCAGTGTTGCACATGCGGAACACTCGGGTTAAACTTGACAAGCCTAGCATGTACAAACATGGCCTCGGAACACAAGAGACCGAAAGGTCAAACATGAGTCATATAGCAGATATGATAAACATGATGATGTTCACCATTGAAACCACCTCAACTCACGTGATGATCAGACTTGAGTTGGTGAATTTGGATCATGTATCACTCGAATGACTGGAGGGATGTCAAGGGAATCCTTAAGTAATATGATTAATTGAACTCATTATCATGAACATAGTCAGTAGTGTCTTTGCAAATTATGTTGTAGATTACTAGCTCACGCTGTAGCTCCCTTCAATTTTTATATGTTCCTAGAGAAATAGAGTTTAAAGATGATGTTAGCAATATTGCGGACTAGGTCCATGATCTGAGGATTGTCCTCATTGCTGCATAGAAGGCTTATGTCCTTAATGCATCGCTCAATGCGTCACCCCCTCTAGTGTCATCTGTAGATGTTGTGAACATCTGACAGGCACGTTCCGATGACTACTTGATAGTTATGTGCGTCATGTATTATGGCTTAGAATTGAGGCTCCAAAACGTTTTGAACGTCATGGAACATATGAGATGTTCTAAGAACTGAAATTGGGATCTTAGGCTCGTGCCCGTGTTGTGAGATATGAGATCTCCAACAAAATTCTTTGCCTGCAAGATGAAGGAGAATAGCTCAATCGTTGAGCATGTGCTCAGATTGTCTGGGTGCTACAATCGCTTGAATCGAGTGGGAGTTGATCTTCCAGATAAGATAGTGATTGATATAGTTCTCTGAGTCACTATCACTAAGTTACTAGAACTTCGTGATGAACTGTAATTATGCCAGGGATGGAAATGATGATCCCTGAGCTGTTCACGATGTTTGACACCGCGAAGGTAGAAATCAAGTAGGAGATCAAGTGTTGATGGTTATTAAAACCTCTAGTTTCGAGAAGGGCAAGGGCAAGGAGGGAAACTTCATGGATGGCAAGTTAGATGCTGCTCCAGTGAAGCAACCCAAAGTTGAACCCAAACCCGAGACTAAGTGCTTCTATTATGAGGAGAGCGGTCGCTGAAGCGGAATAACCCTAGATACTTGGTAGATAAGAAGGCTGGCAACATCGACAGAAGTATATTTGATATATGTGTTATTGATGTGTACCTTGCTAGTACTCCTAGTAGCACCTGGGTATTGGATAACGGTTCAGTTGCTAAATGTTAGTAACTCGAAGTAAAAGCTATGGAATAAACGGAGACTAGCTAAGTGTGAGGTGACGATGTGTGTTGGAAATGTTTCCAAAGTTGATGTGATCAACATCGCACGCTCTCTCTACCTTCGGGATTAGTGACAAACCTAAATAAATGTAATTTGGTGTTTGCGTTAAGCATGAACATGATTAGACCATGTTTATTGCAACACGGTTATTCATTTTAGTTAGAGAATAATGTTTATTCTATTTACATGAATAATACCTTCAATGGTCATGCACCCAGTGAGAATGGTTTGTTGAATCTTGATCGTAGTAATACACATGTTCATAACATTGATGCCAAAAGATACAAAGTTAATAATGATAGTACCACATACTTGTGCACTGCCGCTAAAATGTCATATTGGTATAAATCGCATGAAGAAACTCCATGCTGATGGATCTTTGGACTCATTCGATTTCGAATTGGTTGAGACATGCGAACCATGCCTCTTGGGCAAGATGACTAAGGACCCCGTTTTCCGGTTTAATGGAGTGGGCAAGTGATTTGTTGGAAATGATACATGAGTGATGTATGCAATCCAATGAGTCTTGTAGCGTGCGGTGGATATCATTGTTTTCTTACCTTCACTGTTGATTTGAGTAGATTTAGTGTATGTTTACTTAATGAAGCACAAGTCTGAATCGTTTGAAAAGTTCAAGCAAATTCAGAGTGAAGTTTAAGATCATCGTGACAAGAATATAAAAATGTCTGCGATATGATCATGGAGGTAAATATCTGAGTTACGAGTTTGGCATACATCTTTAGACAATGTGAAAGTCGTTTCACAACTCACGCCACCTGGAACACCATAGTGTGATGGTGTGTCCGAACATCATAGTCGTGCTCTATTGGATATGGTACGGGCTATGATGTCTCTTATCGTTTTGCTACTATAGTTTTGGGGTTATGCATTAGAGACAACTACATTCACTTTGAATAGGGCACCATCTAAACCCGTTGAGATGACAACGTGTGAATTATGGTTTGATAGAAACCTAAGCTGTCATTTCTTAATGTTTGGGGCCGCGACGCTTGTGTGGAAAAAATGCTTTCACCTAATGAGCTCGAATCCAAAGCAGACAAATGCATCTTCATAGAATACCATAAGAACAGCCGGGTGAACCTTCTATCTCAGACCCAAGCATAAAGTGTTTGTTGCTAAAACTGGGTCCTTCCTCGAGAAAAAGTTTCTCTCGAAAGAACAGAGTGGGAGGAATATGGAACTTGATGAGGTTGTTGAACCTTTGTTTCAACCAGAGAGTAGCGGAATGCAGAAAGATGTTTCTGTGGAACCTATGTCAGTTGAAGAGGAAGTAAATGATGATGATCATGAAGCTTTAGATCAAGTTACTATCGAGCCTCGTAGGTCGACAAGGATGTGTACTGCTCCTTAGTGGTATGACAACCCTGTCTTGGAGGTCATGTTGTTGGAGAACGATGAACCTACGAGCTGCGGAGAAGCAATGATGGGACTGGATTCCGACAAATGGTTAGAGGCCATGAAATCCGAGAAAGGATCCATGTATGAAAACCAAGTATAGACTTTGGTAGACTAGCTCATTAGACGGCAGGTCATTGAGTACAAATGGACCTTTCAGATGATGACAGACGCTGATGGTAAATGTTACCATTTATAGAGCTCGACTTGTCGCAAAGAAGTTTCCGACAAGTTCAAGGAGTTGACTGCGATGAGACTTTCTCACTCGTAGCGATGCTAAAGTCTATTGGAATTACGTTAGTAGTTGCTGCATTTTTCAATTATGAAATTTGGCAGATGGATGTCAAAACATCGTTTCCTTCCTTAAGGAAAGGTTGTATGAGATACAACCAGAAGGTTTTGTCAGTCCTAAGGATGCTAAAAGGTGTGCAAGCTTCAGTGATCCTTCTATGAACTGAAGCAAGCATCTCAGAGTTGGAATATACACTTTGATGAGGCGATCACAGTTTTTGAGTCTATACAAAGTTTATGAGAAACTTGTATTTACAATAAAGTGAGTGGGAGCACTATAGAGTTTCTGGTAAGCATATGTGGATGACATATTGTTGATTGGAAATGATATAGAATTTCTGGAAAGCATAAACGGTTGTTTGAAAAGAGTTTTTCAAAGGAATACCTAGATAAACTACCTAATTGTTGAGCATCAAGATCTATAGAGATAGATCAAGATGCTTGATGAGACTTTCAATGAGTACATACCTTGACAAGATTTTGAAAGAGTTCAAAATGGATCGGTCAGAGAAAGAGTTCTCGCCTGATTTGTAAGGTCTGAAGTTGAGTGAGACTTAAAGATCGACAACGACAGAAGAAAGACAAAGGACGAACGTCGCCCCCTATGCCTTAGCCATAGGCTCTGTATAGTATGCCATGTTGTGTACTGCACCTGTATGTGCCTTGCCATGAGTCCGTCAAGGGGTACAAGAGTGATCTAGGAGTGGATCATTGGACAGCGGTCAGGATAATCCTTAGTTACTAAAAGACTAAGGAAATGTTTCTCGATTATGGAGGTGATAAAGAGTTCGTCGTAAAGAGTTACGTCGATGCAAGCTTTAACACCAATCTGGATGACTCTTAGTAGCAATTTGTATACGTATAGTGGAGCAGCCATTTGGAATAGCTCCAAGTGGAGTGTGGTAGCAGTATTTATAGTTTAACATAGAGATTTGCAAAGTGCACACGGATCTGAATGTCGGAGACCCGTTAAGTAAAAGACCTCTCTCACATGCAAAACATGATCGAGCCCCAGAACTCATTGGGTGTTAGATTCATAACAATGCGGATCACATGGTGAGGTGAACTAGATTATTGACTCTAGTGCAAGTGGGAGACGGTTGGAAATATGCCCTAGAGGCAATAATAAATTGGTTATTATCATATTTGCTTGCTCATGATAATTTTTTATTATCCATGCTATAATTGTATTGATCGGAAACTCACATACATGTGTGGATACATAGACAACACCATGTCCCTAGTATGCCTCTAATAGACTAGCTCATTTATCAAAGATGGATATGGTTTCCTAGTCATGGACATGAGATGTCATTTGATAATGGTATCACATCATTAGGAGAATGATGTGATGGACAAGACCCAAACTACAAACGTAGCATATGATCGTGTCAGTTTATTGCTACTGTTTTTCTGCATGTCAAGTATATGTTCCTATGACCATGAGATCATGCAACTCACTGACACCGGAGGAGTACCTTATGTGTATCAAACGTCGCAACATAACTAGGTGACTATAAAGGTGCTCTACAGGTATCTCGGAGGGTGTCTGTTGGGTTGGCATGGAGCAAGACTGGGATTTGTTACTCCATGTGACGGAGAGGTATCTCAGGGCCCACTCGGTACTACAACATCACAAAAACCCTTGCAAGCAATATGATTAAGTGTTAGTCATGGGATCTTGTATTATGGAACGAGTAAAGAGACTTGCCGATAACGAGGTTGAACTAGGTATGGAGATACCGACGATCGAATCTCGGGCAAGTAACATACCGAAGAACAAAGGGAACATCATACGGGATTAACTGAATCCTTGACATAGAGGGTCGACCGATAAAGATCTTCGTATAATATGTAGGAACCAATATGGGCATCCAGGTCCCGATATTGGATAGTGACCATAGAGGTGTCTCGGTCATGTCTACATAGTTCTCGAACCCGCAGGGTCTACACACTTAAGGTTCGGTGACGTTTCGGTAGTATAGAATTATGTATGATGGTGACCGAAGGTTGTTCGGAGTCCCAGATGAGATCCCGAACGTCACGAGGATCTTCGGAATGGTCTGGAGGTAAAGATTGATATATAGGAAGTCATGTTTTGGTCGCCGGAAAAGTTTCGGGCTCATCGGTAGTGTACCGGGAGTGCCGATAGTGTATCGGGGGACCATCGGGAGGGGTATTTCGACCCAAGAGGCTACATGGGATGTGGGAGGATGAATACCAGCCCTTAGTGGGCTGGTGGAAGTCCCACAAAGGGCCCATGCGGCTGGGATGAAAAGCCCAATGAGAAAAAGGTGGAAAAAGGCAAAAAGGCTAAATAAGGAAGGAGTCCTAGTCCTACTAGGATTGGAGGAGGATTCCTCCTCTCCTCCTTGCACAAGAAGCCAAAGGGCTGTCCCTTGTGCGCCAGCCTCCTCCCTCTCTCCTCCTATATATAGTTGAGGTTTTGAGGGTTTTGAGACACAGAAAAACAGCCACATGTTGTCTGTCCTCTAGATCGTAGTTTCTCCTCTAGATCGGTTTTCAGCGGTGCTTAGGCGAAGCCCTGCTGGAATAGCTCCACCACCATCACCACAACGCCGTCGCGCTGTAGGATAACTCATCTACCTCTCCACTCCCTCTTGCTAGATCAAGAAGGCGGAGATCGTCATCGAGCTGTACGTGTGCTGAACGCGGAGGTGTCGTCCGTTCGGCGCTAGATCAGAAGGACCGTGATCAAGATTGTGAGACGGATCGTGATGAGCTCGCGGGACAGATCGTGATGATTTCACGGGACGGACCATGATTGGATCGCGGGACGGATCATGATGAGATCGCGGGACGCTCGGTGATTTGGATCGTGAAGACGTTCGGCTACACCAACCGCGTTTCTTAACGCTTCCCGCTTAGCAATCTACAAGGGTATGTAGATCCACTCTCCCTCTCGTAGATGCTCATCACCATGGATAGATCTTGCGTGTGCGTACGAATTTTTCTGTTTCCCATGCAACGTTCCCCAACAGGAGGTTGTGAGGAAAATAAGAAGATAGGCTCACATCAACTAGGAGTATCAGTGGGCTATGGAGATGCCCATCAATAGATATCAATGTGAGTGAGTAGGGATTGCCATGCAATGGATGCACTAGAGCTATAAGTGTATGAAATCTCAAAAAGAAACTAAGTGGGTGTGCATCCCACTCGCTTGCTCATGCAGACCTAGGGCAATTCGAGGAACCCATCATTGGAATATACAAGCCAAGTTATACAATGAAAAATTCCCACTAGTATATGAAAGTGACAAAATAGGAGACTCTCTATCATGAAGATCATTGTGTGCTACTTTGAAGCACAAGTGTGGAAAATAGATAGTAGCATTATCCCTTCTCTCTTTTCTCTCATTCTCTCTCTCTCTCTTTCTCTCTAGGTGGGCATCTTTGGCCTCTCTTTTTTAAATTCCAGAGTTTCATCCCAACTTGTGAGGGAATCATAGCTTCCCTCCTTTCCTCACATTGGACAATGCTCTAACAATGATGATCATCACACTTTTATTTACTTACAACTCGATACTTAGAACAAAACATGACTCCATATGAATGCCTTCGATGGTGTACCAGGATGTGGAAAGATCTAGCATAGCAAATGACATTAATGAAAACATCACGCTAGCTGCCTTACAATCATGCAAAGCAATATGACAATGATGGTGCATGTCATGATAAACGAAATGGTGGAAGTTGCATGGGAATATATATCGGAATGGCTATGGAAATGCCATAATAGGTAGGTATGGTGGATGTTTTGAGGAAGGGTATATGGTGGGTTTAATGCATCGACGAAAGTTGCACGATACTAGAGAGGCTAGCAAAGGTGGAAGGGTGAGAGTGTGTGTAATCCATGGACTCACATTAGTCATAAAGAACTCACGTACTTATTGCAAAAGTCTATTGGTTATCTAAGCAAAGTATTAGACGCATGCTCCTAGGGGAGAGGTTGGTAGGAGTTGACCATCGCGCGCTCCCGATCCTCACATAAAGGATGACAATCAATAAACAAATCATGCTCCGACTTCGTTACATAACGGTTCACCATACGTGCATGCTATGGGAATCACAAACTTTTAACACAAGTATTTGTACCAATCCACAATTACTCACTAGCATGACTCTAATATCACCCTCTTTATATCTCAAAACTTTATGCAAGGAATCAAACTTCTCATAGTATTCAATGCACTTTATATGAAATTTTTTATTATATCCCTCTTGGATGCACATCATATTAGGACTAAATTTATAACCTAAGCAAATTACCATGCTATTTAGAGACTCTCAAAATAATATAAGTGAAGCATGAGAGTTCAACAATTTCTATAAAATAAAACCACCGCCGTGCTCTAATAAGATATAAGTGAAGCACTAGAGCAAAAGACAAACTACTCCAAAAAGATATAAGTGAAGATCAATGAGTAGCCAATGATTAAATAACTATGCGAAGACTCTCTCATCTAAGAATTTCAGATCTGATTACTTTATTCAAACATAAAAACAAAATAAAATGGCATTCCAAGGATAGCACATACCATGCACTACAGGAAACAGGTACTTTGCCATCCGCCATCCCGGACGGCAAAGACATGAAACACGGATGGCAAAGGCTTTGTCGTCCGCCAGCGGACGGCAAACCATCCGGATAAATAATCCACGGTAAATGCCGCTTTGCCGTCCGCTGGAGGACGACAAAGACCTTAGGTTTTTTGTCGTCTGCCAGCGGACGGCAAAGAGCCTGGACAGCAAACGTGGACACTTAGCTCCGTTACGGGGCTTAACGGCGTGCTTTGCCGTCCGCTGGCAGACGGCAAAGAAGAATTTATAGGATATTTAGGAGGTAAACCAAGGTTATTATGCCATTTTGTACCTAAGTGAGCTAATTATGTCATAAATGAACTAGCTATAGATCATTATTGAGATATACTAGCTACTAATGCCATTTTCTAGCTAACTAAGCATAGCAAGTCATTTGGAGGAAGAAATTCTAAGTATAGGTCATTTTATAGCTATCCTAGGTGAATATACCATTTTCTAGCTAACTAAGCATATCAAGTCATTTTTGATGAAAATAATTATTGACGAAGAGAGGTGGCATGCATAGCATCCCCAAGCTTAGGTGCTTGAGACTTCTTTAAATATTTACTTGGGGTGCCTTGGGCATCTCCAAGCTTGATATTTTGTATCTCGTTCAATCCTCTCATACCACGGTTTCACCTGTTCTCAAAAACTTCATCCACACAAAACTTGAAAAGAACTCGTGAGATAGGTTAGTGCACATAATAATAAAACAACTCTTTATGTACTGCCAAGACAAGTTGCATAATAATTTCAAACATCATCTACTGTTTATTATTATTTCCACAATTTATATATAAAAATATAAGCTATGGAAACTATAAGAAAAGTAGATAACAAAACTATGACAGCAATTTGTCCAAACAGAACAGTCTGTAGCAATCTATTAAACTAGTGTACTTCTGTAAATCAAAAAATTATGAAAATTTATAACATGCTAAATAATGTATATTAAACACCGTGTAAAAATTTCGGAAACTTTCATCGTTCCAGTAAAATATGAAAATTCAAACACTACAGAAAAAGTTTTTGCCTTTACACAACACATATCAAAACATGCAATGCAAGCATCCTAATGCAATTCTTGGAAGTTTTTATTGAAAAACGAGATTATAAATAACATTTAACAGAGAAAAGAAAACTATAAATGACGCTCCAAGCAAAACACATATCATGTGGTGAATAAAAATATAGCCTCAAGTAAATTTATTGATGGATTGAAGACGAAAGAGGGGATGCCTTCCGGGGCATCCCCAAGCTTAGGCTCTTGGTTGTCCTTGAATATTACCTTGGGGTGCCTTGGGAATCCCCAAGCTTATGCTCTTGCCACTCCTTGTTCTCCTCATATTGGTATCTCACCCAAAACTTGAAAACTTCAATCACACAAAACTTAACTGAACTTCGTGAGAAGGGTTAGTGTAATAAATAAAGATCATTCACTTAGGTACTGTCTAAACAAGATTCATAATTGTTCTCACATAATAACTACTGCATTATATCATTCCCATAATTTATATCAGTGAATATAAGCTATGGGAACACTAAAACAAGCAACCTATGCATGGAAAACAGAATCTCTCAAAAACAGAATAGTCTGTGAAGATCTGTAGTATAACCATACTTCCTTGTCTCTAAATATTCTGAAAATTAGGACAACCTTAAGAATTTGTATATCAAGACTGTAAAAATTTCAGATCATTATCACACTCCAGTAAAAACGAAAATTCCTGTACTGGAGTCAAATGTTTCTGTTTTGGTTCAGCATCAATTCTACTCATCTTGCGAGTCATCTCAAAGGCTTTACTTGGAAATTTATTGAAATAAAAGACACCAAACATGATTACTACCATAGCTTAATCACATGAACACACAAAACTGAAAGGAAAAGTGTTGGGTTGTCTCCCAACAAGCGTTTTTCTTTAATGCCTTTTAGCTAGGCATGATGATTTCAATGATGCTCATATAAGAATAGTATTTGAAACATGTAAGAGAGCATCATTAATGTCATGACAAGCATATTTAAGTCTAAACCACTTCCTATGCATAGGTATTTTGTGAGCAAACAATTTATGGGAACAAGAATCATCTAGCATAGGAAGTCAAAACAAGCATAACTTCAAAACTTTGAACACATAGAGAGAAAACTTGATATTATTGCTATTCCTACAAGCATATGTTCCTCCCTCATAATAATTTTCAGTAGCATCATGAAGGAATTCCACAATATAACTATCACATAAAGCATTATCTTCATGATCCACAAGCATAGAAATTTTTTCACTCTCCACATAAGCAATTTTCTTTTCATTCATAATAGTGGGAGCAAACTCAACAAAATAACTATCATGAGATACTTGATTAACATAACCACATTGAATATTAAAATCATGATGACAAGTTTCATGGTTACTATCAGTCTTTATAGCATCATGTCATCATCATAATCATCATAGATAGTAGGCATGTCATTATCATAACAAATTTGCTCATCAAAACTTGGGGGACTAAAACTATCATCTTCATCAAACATAGAATCCCCAAGCTTGTGTCTTTGCATATCATTAGCATCATGGATATTCAGAGAATTCATACTAGCAATATTTCAACCATGATCATTCAAGGAATTCTCATTAACTATTTTCATAAATTCTTCCTCTACCAATTGAGCACAATTTTCCACACCATCATTTTCACGAAAGACATTATAAAGATGAATTATATGAGGCAACATCAATTCCAATTTTTTGTAGTTTTCTTTTATAAAACCAAACAAGTGAAAAACAAGAAACTAAAAGATTCAATTTCAAGATCTAAAGATATACCTTCAAGCACTCACCTCCCCGGCAACGGCGCCAGAAAAGAGCTTGATGTGTACTATGCAACCTTCTTCTTGTAGACTCGTGTTGGGCCTCCAAGTGTAGAGTTTTTTAGGACAGTAGCAATTTTCCCTCAAGTGGATGAACTAAGGTTTATCAATCCGTGGGAGGTGTAGTATGAAGATGATATCTCTCAAACAACCCTGCAACAAAATAACAAAGAGTCTCTTGTGTCCCCAACGCACCCAATACAATGGTAAATTGTATAGGTGCACTAGTTTGGCAAAGAGATGGTGATACAAGTGTAATATGGATGGTAGATATAGGTTTTTGTAATCTGAAAATATAAAAACCACAAGGTAGCACATAACAAAAGTGAGCAAAAACGGTATTTAAATGCTTGAAAACAAGGCCTAGGCTTCATACTTTCACTAGTGCAAGTTCCCTCAAGAATACTAACATAGTTGAATCATATGTAAATACCTCTCGTGCGATAAAGAGTTCACTCCAAAGTCACAAATAGAGGAGAACTAACAAAGAAATTATTGTAGGCTACGAAACCACCTCAAAGTTATCTTTTCCGACCAATCTTATGAGCTATCCCTATAAGTGTCATGAACAGCCCTAGAGTTAGTACTAAAATAACACCTTAAGATACACATCAACCAAAACCCTAATGTCACCTAGATACCCCAATGTCACCATGAGTACCCGTTGGCTTCATTATATGATATGCATCACACAATTTCAGATTCATCATGCTCAATCCAACACAAAGAACTTCAAAGAGTGCCCCAAAGTTTCTACCAGAGATTCAAGACGAAAACATGTGCCAACCCCTATGCATAGATTCCCAAGGTCATGGAACCCGCAAGTTGATCACCAAAAGATACATCAAGTGGATCAATAGAACATCCCATTGTCACCATATATATCCCATCGCAAGACATACATCAAGTGTTCAAATCCTTAAAGACTCAATCCGATAAGAGAACTTCAGTGGGAAAACTCAATTCATCACAAGAAGATAGAGAGGGGAAAACTCCATATGATTCATCTATATTAATAAAGCTCGTGGTACATCAAGATCGTGTCATCTCAAGAACACGAGAGAGAGAGAGAGAGAGATCAAACACATAGCTAGTGGTACATACCCTCAGCCCCGAGGGTGAACTACTCCCTCCTCGTCATGGAGACCGTCGGGATGATGAAGATGGCCTCTGGTGATGGTTTCCCACTCCAGCAGGGTGCCGAAACAGGCTCCCGATTGGTTTTTCGTGGCTACAGAGGCTTGTGGCGACGAAACTCCAGATCTAGGTTTCTTTTCGGGGGTTTCTGTATTTATAGGAATTTTTGGCATCGGTCTCATGTGAAGGGGGGCCACGAGGCGGTGACAAGCCACTTAGGCGTGGCCGCGCCTGGCAGGCTTGTGACCTCCTCGTGGCTCTTATGGCCCAACTCCAATGCTTCGGGGGTCTCTTTTGGTCCAAAAAAATCATACTATATTTTTAGCCCATTTCGAGAACTTTTATTTCCGCACAAAAAACAACACCATGGTAGTTCTACTGAAAACAGCGCCAGTCCGGTTTAGTTCTAATAAAATCATACCAAAATCATATAGAATTATTGTAAACATAGCATGAATAATTCATAAATTATAGATAAGTTGGAGACGTATCAGTCATCACCCCCATCGCCTGTGTTCGGCTCTGAAGGAGCCTGGTGGGATGAAACCTCCACGACGTTCTTCGCGGCCCCTGGAGGTGTGGGGTGTGACACAGTCCCACTCTCCGCCAGCTCAGCGGGTGGAGACTCCCCATCCGATATTTGGTCGGTGGGGAGAACGCGTGGTGGGCTATAGATCAAAAGGCGTTCTTACATTTAGAACATTAAAAACTTAGCATAAATGACCCAGGGAGTCTTTGGATTCATATCTTCGAGCTGGGGGCTTGACCCTAAGTTCCTTTGGGGAACCTTCTCAAAGTCTTCGACCCAGCATTAGAGTCCCAGCTGTCGTCGGCCAAGATCAATCTCCACCGACACGCCCTCTTCGGGGAAGGAGGGGGTACATCCTCAGCGGCGTTCGATAACGCCTCCCTCTTTCTTGTAAGGGGGAAATCGCCTCCCCCATCCTCATGCTCTTCCTCATGGGTAGAGGAGGCATGGGTTTCCTCGGACATAGTGTTTGGCTGGTCCCTTATGCAAAGACCTTCTCTAGCCTTCTTCTTCTTCCCCTTCTTCTCTGGTGCCGTGTACGGCGCCACAACGAGCATTGTCGTCGACAACTCTGACATGTGGTCTTTAGGCTATGGTACTGGGCAGTTAATTCCCGTGGCCTTGCTCAACCACTTCTGCAAAGATGAGGGGAAGGCATTCAGTCCTTTTGTCAAAAAAACATAGCCAGTGGATTAAAATCATAACTTACCTAGGTAGGAGGGTTATTGACACTCAGGCCCGAATCCTCCTCCTTGGCTGGCCAGCTCTTCTGTGGCTTGAATAATGCCTTTCACAATTTCTCAGGGGTAGTGCGGAAGAGTTGGCGCACGGTAGGCTCATCCTCAAGCTGATAAGCCCACATTGGGGAGGCTCAGCGCTGGCAGGGTAGAATGCGACGGTGAAGCATGACCGGGACTACATTGACCAGCTCGATCTTGGCCTTGACCACCGAGGAAATGCGCTTCTACAGAAATTTCACCTCTACATCCCACCCCCTTCCTAAGCCACGAGGGTAATCTCGTGTGTGTGTGTGGGGGGGTCCGGATCTGAACTCGCCAGGTGCCTCCCTGTAACAGCCCGGGACCGACGCTCCAGAAGATTCCACTTTTATTTCCATTCTCGTCTGTGTTTTGTGTGGATGTCGCATTCATCATCGCATCATTTGCATCATCTGCATACCATCGTCACCCGTTTTTAAAAACTTGCATCCGTTCATCGTCGTCAGTTCTCTCTGTTCTTGCCGTTGCCAATTTTGAGACCAACCACACACGCACGCGCCCGCGGCATCAAAACAATATTGTTTTTAAAGGTGCGTGTAAATACTCCCAGATTGGGTCGGAACTTGACATGCGGTCTTATTATATTGTAGGTAGACCACCTGCCAAATTTCGTTGCATTCTGAGCTCGTTTGGTACCCCAATGGTCGCCCGTAGCGGCACCATCATCGGTTTATTCGTCGAATGTTTTTCGGTGTTTTAAAGTCGTGTCACGGACCGCAAACCTCCCTCTCATCTCCACATAGCCCATCTACACAGCCATCGCAACCTAACCTAGCCCCCTCGGCTTCCAGGCCATCCGATCGAGATCGAACGGTCCGAAAACGGACAAAAACTGCTAACCCTAGCACCAAAACTATAAATAAACCCCTCCCCTTCCTAATCTAGCTTCTCCCGCCACCTCCCTCATTTTCCCTGCCCCATCAACCCCCAGTCGCCACCTGCCCGCACCCACCTTCTCCCCTAGGGGCCAGGGCCCTCCAGGCCCAGATCGAGGCCCGCCCGAGCCCATCTGGGCCCGGGCAACCACCACCGCCGCGCAGGAGGCAAGCTCCTCTACCTTGCCTCCATGCCTCGCCCCGTCGGCCTTCCCGTGGTCGCTGCCACCGCCAGCTCGCCGGAGCGCCGACCGGAGACCGCCCGTGCCGCGCCCGAGCCTCCCGCAGCCGTGTCCCCGCCGCCATGGCTCGACCCTTCTTCCTCGTGCCCACGCATGGCCTCAAGGCCGTAACCGTCGTCCCAAGTCATCGCCCCGCTGCCGTTGGACGCCAGCCTGGACTGGATCCGGTCGCCGGAGACCGGATCCGCCCTTCCGTGACCTCGCCAGCACCAAGCCCTCGTCGGAGCCCCGGGTGCCGCCACCTCCCTCCTTTGCGTCTCATCGGGAGGACATGGACGAGGCGAGCGCCCCACTTTGCACCGGGTGGGCCGCCCGCATGAGCCGCCGCCCTAGCCGGCCCAATTAGGCCTCTCCACCGACCTGGGCCCAAGGCCCATGGGTGAGTGCCCCCGTAGCCTCGCTAAGCACCGCTCATGCGCTGTCTTGTTATCATGCGCCATGTGCCACTGTTGGGCAAGATCCCAGATTTGGTCCGTGCTTGTTTTTTTTCCTGTCGTGCGAATTTAGCAATTATTCAGGGATTGCTATTTTTACAGAAAAACCCCTCATTTTAAATTGCTAATATCTAATTAACCGTGCATCATATGTAAAAACTTTATATATGAAAAGTGACTAGAATTTTGTGTAGAATCACAATAACCAACTCTCACATGTGTTAAGAATGTTTAAGTTGCTGTTTTCATGCTATTTTCATAATTGACATATGAAAATGATTTATTTCAAAACTACAAAACCGTAGCTCCGATAAAAATGTTCCACATATGTAACTTGGCTAGAAAAATGTGTAGAATCTCATGGTGACATTTATTTTTATGTTTAACAACTCTAAAATTGTGGTAGGACAGTTCTGGACCTAAATCATAATATGCATATGAGGTCGTTCCGGAATTGTTATTTGTTGCTTTCGGCCTCATTTAAAATACCTAGATGTTGTAGTTGTTTATACTTCACCTCTTGCCATGTTTAACAATATTTAATATTAATGAGTACCTAAACGAGAGTGAACTAAATAATTCGAGCGTGGAGTTTCATCAATATGCACCTCGTTGTATATTGAGCTTCACTTTAATGTGTAGTAGTTGTTTGATGTGATTTGCCATGCCTTGCATATCTAAACGGGACATGCATCATATTTGTCTACGCATCATGTCATGCATATGTTGTGGTGTGTTGTGTGTTGATTGTTGTTTCCGTATTGTTTCTTCTCGATAGAGTTCCGAAAGCGTTCGGAGTGTGAGGATTCGTTCGACTACGTTGGCTCGTCTTCTTCATGGACTCGTTCTTCTTCCAAGCGGGATCTCAGGGAAGATGACACATTTCCCTGGATACCATTACTATCATTGCCATGCTAGATGTCTCGTTTTCTATCGCTTTGTCTCGCTACCTACCACTTTTTGGTCAAGCCTCCCAACATTGCCATGAAAAGCCTCTAACCCTCCACCTTCCCAGCAAACCTTTGTTTGGCTATGTTACCGCTTGTTCAGCCTTTCTTATAGTGTTTCTAGCTGTAGGTTCAATTGCTTCCATGTGTTAACATGGAAATTCTTTTGTTATCACAATATTATTGCTATTTAATTTAATGCAATTATACACTTGGTAAAGGGTGGAAGGCTTGGCCTTTTGCTTAGTGTTTTGTTCCACTCTTGCCGCCCTAGTTACTTGTGAACTAGTGTTATGTTCCATAATTGAGTGCTCCTAACATGCTCGGGGTTGTTATGGGGACCCCCTTGATTTTCGTTTTAGGATAAAGCTTGTCTGGCAAGGCCCAACATTGGTGCTACATTTGCCTAATAACTAATAAAATTGCATAGGGACCTGCCGGCACCCACGGATAATTAACCAACCCCCGGGCCAGTGCTCCTCATGAGTGTTGGTCCAAAATAGAGCACTATGCGGGGCCAACCTGGGGCAACTCGGGAGATTTCTATCAGGCTACTATACGCGTAGCTCATCTGCTGTGCCCTGAGAACGAGATATGCGGCTCCTATCGAGATTGTCGGCACGTCGGGCGGCCTTGCTGGATTTGTTTTACCTTTCTCGAATGTCTTGAGTGAGGAATTCCAATTTTTCTTCGGGCTATCTCGAGGTGGCGGATTTCCTGTGGAATTGCCTAGGAAGATCATGAGATCCGTTGTCAAGATTATTCCCGCTGCGTGTGGTTAATTTGTGATGGACGAGTTGGCGCACCCCTACAGGGTTAAATCTTTCGGAAAGTCGTGCCTGCGGTTACGTGGCAAACTTGGAAACTTTGTTTAACACCCGGTCATAGAAAACTTGAAGTAAACTGAAATAAAATACACCAACTGTGTGCGTAACCATGACTGTCTCTTCTCGTGAGTCCTATCCAAGAGAGAACATGGTGGGGTTATGTTTGACGTAAGTAGGTGTTCAGGATCAGTTATTGATCATTTTTAGTTCACGTTCATTATGTGTAGACCACCATACTTTACTTTATGAATTCGTAAGTTAGCCACTCCAATAAATGCTTAGTCGCTTGCTACAGCCTCACCACTTAACCATACCTCACCCATTAAGCTTTATTAGTCTTGATACCCTTGGAAATGAGATTGCTGAGTCCCTGTGGCTCACAGATTACTACAACAACATTTGCAGGTATAGGTAATGCGGTGATTTGATGTGAGTGCGATGCTTGTTTGATTTGGAGTTCTTCTTCTTCTTCATCAGTCTAGGATGGGTTCCAGGCGGCAGCCTGGGATAGCAAGGATGGATGTCATTTTATCGTTTGGTTTCGTCTGTAGTCGGACCCTGCTCTTCTGTATGATGTTTGAATATGTTGTTGTATTGATGTAGCTTGTGGCGAGTGTAAGCCAATTCCATATACTCATATCTTCTGTACATGTACTTGTAATGATATCCATTCTTGCAACACGATGAGATGCGCTCCTATCCCTGTCGAGGCCCTCATGCGAAAATAAGGATAGGGTCACATCTTGGGCATGACAAGTTGATATCAGAGCCTGTGCTGACCTAGGAGCCCCCTTGATTGGTCGAACTTGGCCGAGTCGAGTCTAGTGAAAAACTATTTTGAGTCTAGTTATATCGGAGAGTAGGATTCTTTTTACTCCTATTCTATACTCTGGTGAGTAATTACAACTTAGGAATTTTGATTCTACCCTCTTCTCACTCATTTTTTTAGGATTACGCGGATATTTTGGAATCTATATGATGTCGATGTGATGGAGTTCTGTACTTGGTGCCTCCTATTATCGAGGAGTAGAGCTCCAAGGGATTCTTGACACATCGTTATCGTTTAGTTTCCTTAGTATCTCAGGACGAAGGATGTTCGAAATTGGTTCAATACTAGTAGTGGCGAGAGGAGTCCGGCATCCCCAGTACTGGTGAAGAGAGTTTGGATGTACTGCCATTCTTAGTATCGTTGTGTTTTCAAGGGTCCGAGATAGATGGAGTTTATGGAGCCTCTGGTTATGTGTTGAAGGATGGATACAATTGGGGTGTAGGGCTTGTCAGTTGTGTGAGATATTTTCCTCCTTGTATCCCCAACACCCGATTGCATAACCAAGAAAGTTTTGGGAGTTCTTAGGTGGGAATTCAAGTAGCTACCTAGGCTATCTTCCAACAGATCATGATGTGAGGTTGGGTTTCGACATCTAGTGGGTTTGTTTGTTCACGGTCTTTCTTACAGAGGACAGTCTTGATTTATGCTTCGTCAATCCTTGTAGTTTGCTATGCCTAGGGAGCATATTTTCGAGCATCATTTCAATATGACAATCCAATGTACGATCGAGCTCGTGCGAACCTTACCAGGAAAATATCGAGTGGAATCTCTGTTATGCATTTGTTTTCGGATTGTTTCGTCAGCCTCATCCTTTGTTTTGTTTTGTTTATGGTAATTCGAGTTGCTTCGATGTCAAGTGGTGATTTCATATCTTTTCTAAGTAGTGTTCTCATATTTTACGGGAATGCTAATCCTTTGTTCAACTGGAGTTGTCATGAAATTCTTTTTATCCGGTGTGCTTCTCTTCAAGATAATTCTATCCTCTTCAATATTGCAAGATCAATTCTGTTATTCTTTCCGAAGTTCATTTCATCTGTCCCAAGTTGTCTTTGTTTTTCCCCACCCTCCCGCCCTTTTTTCTTAAGTGATTATATTATCATCCAAGTGCCTTTCTATTCATGCGATGCTTCCGGTATCATTTCTTTCGTATTGTATCCGGTGAGTTCTTGTGGAGATTCTCAGGAGTTTTAGTTTAAAGATCTATCCTCAAATTCCTTCTTCTTGTTGTTATTCTTCTCCGGTGGATTCAATTCTAGATCTCGGTGTTCATCATATCCTTTTTATTCCTTAAATTATTTTCGTGTTCGAATTCTCATCAAGCTTGTTTTTCGTCTCTATCTATTATATCCGTAGTGCTGAAGATATCTCCGAAGACTTTCATTTCCATTCATATCCTCTTAGATTATTTCGAGGTTCTCACCTCATCAAGTTCGTAATTTTTCCGGTGCAATCTCTCTTCCTAAGAAATTGTTCAACGGTGATCTCTTTGAGTGGGCACGTAACCCACATGTTTTTTCCCCAAGATCTTATGTGGCTCTTCTAATCTTTCCAGAGATGCTCTGAAGTTCTTTTCAAATATGATGTAAGAATGATTTTCATCATTCATATTCCTTCTCGAAGATCGCTTATAAATATTTTCATCGTTGGCTCAACCTTTATTTATTCATTCTTTCGGAGTGTCTTAGTAATTCATGGTGTTGTTTCCCGTCATCATTCTCTGCGTTAGAAGATCGAAGAAGAGTTTCTCTTAAATCTTTGCTCATTCTCTTGAATATTCATGGTTTCAGCTTCATGCTATCCTCTTGAATTATTTCTGATTATGAGTAATTCCTTCCATATCTATTCGGTGCATTTCAGAGTTGTTTTCTTTTCTCGATCCTCCGAAGGCCATCATTTCAGAAGATTTCTTCGTTCTCAGCTTTCAGCATTCGTTCTCAAATTCTTTTCAAGTATTGTTCCTTCGTTCGTATCTCAATTATTCCGGTGCTTCGTTCAAGTTTTCTATTAGGTGGATCATGCTCTCCTCGTTCTCATGTTATATCATTCATTTGTATTATCCTATTTAGTTTCTAATTCTTACCGTTGTTCTCATTGAAAGACTTCTTTAATTTTGTGATCTATCTCTATCTTTCTCTTCAATTCTTTGCAAGAAGAATAAGTGGTGTGGGAAATCCGTGGTTTATAATCAATTTAACTTGATGAAGTTTAAGCATAACATAATTCTTATTCTTGTTGGTCAAGTGATTCCCATCTTTCTTCCAGAGTTTTCATGATATCAAATTATCGATATCAAGTGTTCTCATCTTTTCTTTTCCGGAGTTCCAGCTCTCTCAAATATCTCTTCGCGAAGCTTCATCTAAATCTTTGCAACATCATAATCTATTCTTTTCAACCGCATTCTTTTGACCGTCCTTTCATCTCGGTGTTTGACAAGAGGTCCTTCATGGTGGTCTGTTAAGGATGTAATTCTTCTCGAAGTGTTCTTCGAGATTCTTGTTGGAGGTGCTCAAGTGTTCTTTATCTTGGATTTCTAAGTTCAATTCCTCTCCATTGGCTTTTGAGATGGTGTTATTGAATTCTTGATTATGAGGAGTCTCAAAGGATAATTGTCAAGAATGAGATAAGTAAATCCATCTTGTTTTCTCAGAGTTATCTTGGATTGGATTTCACCTAAAGCATTTCCTAAGGATTGTTGCTATCATGGTGTCATACAAGTTTCCTCCTCCTCCTCCTCTTGGCGAAAGAAGTTTTGCATATCTTGTTGCTCTCAAGCAATCAATTGTTTCAGTTGTGGCAGGTTGCCACCTCATAATTTTGAAATGTTTTCCATAAGCCCATAACAAGCTATTCTTTCATTGTTGATTCTTCATCAACTCCATTCAACCTATGCTTTCCAAATTCATTTGTGCTGAAATTGCCATTTTATTATCCATTCTTTTCCTTCCATCAATCCAGTTTCAATTCTCTTGTTACGGAGGCCTTGTGATGTTGCTTTCTTCAATCTGTCATCTTGCCTTGTTAAGATCTTGTTCTTCCCTTGCTTGTCCATTAATCGGAGTGCTCTAAATTTTTTCATGATACTTCCATCTCATGAATTTTTGTTTCTAATTCAATCGAAGTTTGGTGTCTCTCCTTCAATTTCTTTCTATCTTACCAATTTTTTCCATCTATCCTACCGAATTGCTGCCGAAATTTCTTGTGAATTCTTGCTTGTTCCTCATGTCGTTCTTCATCTCTTTCAAACCTTCAATGTTTCATTGGTTTCACTTGTTTGTCAAAGAAGCAACTAAGTTTTACCTCTTGCTCTTTCTCTTGTCTTCTCGTTCTAGATCTCGGGACGAGATCCTCGTGTAGTGGGCGAGAGTTGTAACAGCCCGGGACCGACGCTCCAGAAGATTCCACTTTTATTTCCATTCTCGTCTGTGTTTCATGTGGTTGTCGCATTCATCATTGCATCATTTGCATCATCTTCATAGCATCATCACCCGTTTTCGAAAACTTGCATCCGTTCGTAGTCACCGGTTCTCTCCGTTCTTGTCGTTGCGCATTTCGAGACCAACCACACACGCACGCGCCCGCGGCATAAACATATTGTTTTTAAGGGTGCCTGTAAATATTCCTGGATTGGGTCGGAACTTGACGTGCGGTCCTATTATATTGTAGGTAGACCGCTTGCCAAATTTCGTCGCATTCCGAGCTCGTTTGGTACCCCAACAGTCGCCCGTAGTGGCATCGTCATCGGTTTATTTGTCAAACGTTTTTAGGTGTTTTAAACTCGTGTCACGGGCCGCAAACCTCCCTCTCATCTCCACATAGCCCATCTACACAGCCAACGCAGCCTAACCTAACCCCCTCTGCTTCCGGGATGTCCAATCGAGATCGAACGATCCGAAAACGAACAAAAACTGTTAACCCTAGCCCTAAAACTATAAATAAACCCCTCCCCTTCCTAATCTGTCCTTCTCCCTCCTCCTCCCTCGTTTTTCGTGCCCCATCAACCCCCAACCACCACCTACCCGCGCCCACCTTCTCCCCCAGCGGCCAGGGCCCTCCAGGCCCAGATCGGGGCCCACCCGAGCCCATCTAGGCCTGGGCAACTGCCGCCGCCATGCAGGGAGGCAAGCTCCTCTGCCTTGCCTCCAGGACCTAGCCCCGTCGGTCTTCCCATAGCCGCCGCCGCCAGCTCACCGGGGCGTCGGCCGGAGACCGCCCGCACCGCGCCCGAGCCTCCCGCTGCCGCGTCCCCGCCGCCATGGCTCGGCCCTTCTTCCTCGTGCCTCGCGTGGCCTCAAGGCAGTCACCGTCGTCCCAAGTCGCCGCCCTGCTGCCGTTGGACGCCAGCCTGGACCGGATCCGGTCGCCGGAGACCAAATCCACCCTTCCCTGACCTCGCCGGCCCTAAGACCTCGCCGTAGACCCAGGCGCCGCCGCCTCCCTCCTTTGCGCCTCGTCGAGAGGATAAGGACGAGGCGAGCGCCCCCACTCTGCACCGGGTGGGCCGCCCGCGTGAGCCGCCGCCCTAGCCGGCCCAGCTAGGCCTCTCCATCGACCTGGGCCCAAGGCCGAGGGGTGAGCGCCCCCGTCGCCCCGGTAAGCCCCGCTCGTGCGCTGTTTTGTTATCATGCGCCATGTGCCACTGTTGGGCCAGATCTCAGATTCGGCCCGTGCTTGTTTTTCTCCTATCCTTCGAATTTAGCAATTATTCAGGGATTGTTGTTTTTAAATTGCTAATATCTAATTAACCGTGCATCATATGTAAAAACTTTATATATGAAAAGTGACTAGAATTTCATGTAGATTCACAATAAAAAACTCTCACATGTGTTTAAAATGTAAGTTGCTGTTTTCATGCAATTTGCATAATTGCCATGTGAAAATGATTTATTTCATAACTACAAAATCGTAGCTCCGATAAAAATGTTCCGCATATGTAACTTGGCTAGAAAAATGTGTAGAATCTCATGGTGACATTTATTTTTCTGTTTAAGAACTCTAAAATTTTCTTAGGACAGTTCTGGACCTAAATCATAATATGGATATGAGGTTGTTCCGGAATTCTTATTGCTTTCGGCCTCATTTAAAATGCCTAGATGTTGTAGTTGTTTATGCTTCACCTCTTGCCATGTTTAACAACATTTAGTATTAATGAGTACCTAAACGTGAGTGAACTAAATAATTCGAGCGTGGAGTTTCGTCAATATGCAACTCGTTGTATATTGAGCTTCACTTTAATGTGTAGTAGTTGTTTGATGTTATTTGCCATGCCTTGCATATCTAAACCGGACATGCATCATACTTGTTTGTGCATCATGTCATGCATATGTTGTGTTGTGTTGTGTGTTGATTGTTGTTTTCGTATTGTTTCTTCTTGATAGAGTTCCGAAAGCATTCGGAGTGTGAAGATTCGTTCAACTATGTTCGCTCGTCTTCTTCATGGACTCATTCTTCTTCCAAGCGGGATCTCAGGCAAGAACACATTTCCCTGGATACCATTACTATCATTGCCATGCTAGATGTCTCGTTTTCTATCGCTATGTCTCACTACCTACCACTTGTTTGACAAGGCTCCCAACATTGCCATGAAAAGCCTCTAACCCTCCACCTTCCAAACAAACCTTTGTTTGGCTATGTTACCGCTTGTTTAGCCTTTCTTATAGTGTTTCTAGCTGCAGGTGCAATTGCTTCCATGTGTTAACATGGACATTCTTTTGTTATCACAATATTATTGCTATTTAATTTAATGCACTTATACACTTGGTAAAGGGTGGAAGGCTTGGCCTTTTGCTTGGTGTTTTGTTCCACTCTTTCCGCCCTAGTTACTTGTGAACCGGTGTTATGTTCCATAATTGAGCGCTCCTAACATGCTCGGGGTTGTTATGGGGACCCCCTTGATTTTTGTTTTAGGATAAAGCTTGTCTGGCAAGGCCCAACATTGGTACTACATTTGCCTAATAACTAATAAATTGCATAGGGACCCGCCGACACCTGCTGATAATTAACCAACCCCCGGGCCAGTGCTCCTCATGAGTGTTGGTCCAAAATAGAGCACTATGCGGGGCTAACCCGGGGCAACTCGGGAGATTTCTATCAGGCCGTTGTACGCGTAGCTCATCTGCCGTGCCCTGAGAACGAGATACGCGGCTCCTATCGGGATTGTCGGCACGTTGGGTGGCCTTGCTGGATTTGTTTTACCTTTCTCAAATGTCTTGAGTGAGGAATTCTGATTTTTGTTCAGGATATCTTGAGGTGGCAGATTTTCTATGGAATTGCCTAATAAGATCACGAGATCCATGGTTGAGGTTATTCCCGTTGCGTGTGGTTAATTTGTGATGGACGAGTTGGAGCACCCCTACAGGGTTAAATCTTTCGGAAAGCCGTGCCTGCGGTTATGTGGAAAACTTGGAAACTTTGTTTAACACCCGGTCATAGAAAACTTGAAGTAAACTGAAATAAAATACACCAACTGTGTGCGTAACCGTGACTGTCTCTTCTCATGAGTCCCATCCAAGAGAGAACACGGTGGGGTTATGTTTAACGTAAGTATGTGTTAATGATAAATTAGTGATCATTTTTAGTTCACGTTCGTTATGCGTAGACCACCATACTTTACTTTATATATTCGTAAGTTAGCCACTCCAAGAAATGCTTAGTCGCTTGCTGCAGCCTCACCACTTAACCATACCTCACCCATTAAGCTTTAATAGTCTTGATACCCTTGGAAATGAGATTGCTAAGTCCCTGTGGCTCACAGATTACTACAACAACATTTGCAGGTATAGGTAATGTGGTGATTTGATGTGAGCATGATGCTTGTTTGATTTGGAGTTCTTCTTCTTCATCATCAATCTAGGATGGGTTCCAGGCGGCAGACTGGGATATGAAGGATGGATGTCATTTTATCGTTTGGTTTCGTCCACAGTCGGACCCTGCTCTTTTGCATGATGTTTGAATATGTTGTTGTATTGATGCGATATTGATATAGCTTGTGGCGAGTGTAGGCCAATTCCATATACTCATCTCTTCTATACATGTACTTGTAATGATATCCATTCTTGCAACACGACGAGATGCGCTCCTATCCCTGCCGAGGCCCTCCAACCAAAATAAGGATAGGGTCGCATCTTGGGCTTGACACTCCCAATCATCATCCTTTGGTTCGGTGATGTAGAACCATTCCTTCTGCCAGATCTTGATTGTGTCGATGAAGGTGCCAGTCGGTGACTCAATGCGGGGGAGATTGCTGATTACCGCCCCTCCACAGTCTGCGTGCTCGCCCGTGACAGTCTTCGGCTTGACATTGAAGACCTTAAGCCACAAGCCGAACTGCGGCTCGACCCGTAGGAACGTTGCGTAGACAATAATGAATGCGGAAATATGCATGAATTTGTTCGGGGGAAGATCATGGAAGTCCAACCCTTAGAATAACATGAGGCCCTTGACGAAGGGGTGGAGCAGGAAGCTCAGTCCCGGGATGAAATGGGGGACGAACACCACCCTCTTGCCTGGCTTGGGGTGGGGACCACGTGGTTAGCCTTTGCGACACGGTGGAAGACGTTAGCAGGGAGGTAGCCGGCGAGCTTTAAGTCCTGGATGTCCTTGTCGGTGACCATGGAGGCCTCCCACTTGCCCATGGAGCCTGAGTCCGCCATGGTTAAGCCTAGAGGAGAAGTCGAGGAAGAACTGGATCTGGGCTCTTGAAGCTTGGGGAGATTGAGGAAGCATATGATACGAATGGAAAGCATGAATAGGCCTTGGGTTTTTTCCTTTTTATGAGGCGTGACGCCAATTAGCCTCCCTTTACTGCACCGCAAATCTCTCCACTTCCCAAGACGTGCGTGCTGTTATACATGCGTAAAGTAAGCTGAGATGTTAATCATATCTCGTGTGAAACAGAGCACGGTCTGTGCATTGATGAGTCGTGCTAATCTAAAACCGGCTTCGAACCGCGAATCGAGTTTTCATAACTGGTTCAATGGTCGTGGTAGGCTACGAACCTTCATCGTAAAGGCTAATAGAAAACACTATTTACACTTTGACATTTGGCGTTCGGGACTAAGCCTCCCACGGTGTTCGGATGATCGTATGATCGGAAGAAATTATGTGTCATCGGAAACCGAACAAGTCTTAGCCGATCATTAATGGAAAGAACATCTCACTCCGCAAGCCGAAGACTCTGATCACATGGAGCTGTCAAAGATGAGACCCTTGGCGTTGGGGGCTAGTTCGGGGGATACTAAGGGAGTCCTGGACTAAGGGGTCCTCGGGCCGTTGGCCTATCTCCCAATAGACCGGCTTGTTGGGCTGCTCTCTGACTGTTGCAGGAAGGTCCGGATACATCGAGACCCCGTGTTCTAGAAGGAAGTCTTAAAGGTGCGTTGTGCACTCCAAGTCAAGACGAAAAAAACGACATCTCCATCCACTACAAGAAATAAGCTATCTTGTGACCTTCTGCCAGTGACCTTGGAAAACATAGTCGTAAATCTATGACCTTTTGAGGCAAATTGGTCATAAGTGTTCCGGAGGGGTCTGAACCCTAAACACCAACGACCATTTTGGTCGGAAAGGTCGTAATTGCATTACACCAGAAGGTCATAAAGTAGATGGCACTGGTCCGATGCCTGATTTCTAACTGATCATGACCAATATAAAAGGTCATTGCACTTGAGTTCGAATGCATTAGGATGATTAGGCAGCCACCTCTGCAATCTCGCTTATGTGTCAATGTCTACGTGTCATTTTTGCTGACAGGATCACACTCTGACAGGCAGGACCCATTTGACAGATGCCTTAATTCTTTTATTTGCTCGTTAAAAAAGAAGCACAGCGGGGACTCGAACCCGCGACCTGAGGTAGTGGGACGGCGCTCCCAGCCACTGGCCTAGAGAAGCCCTATTGCTCAACTAGCAGTAGTATTGCATCTATTATATATCTAGTAGCTATCTTAACTCATTGACAAGTGGGACCAATTCACTCTGACGGCAGCATTGAGCGGGGACTAGAGCGGCAGCTGTCTCCAACACTTAGCAAAAATCCCCCCCCTCTCGTTTCTTAGGTCTAGCGTAGGCGGTTGCAGAAGCCACCGGTAGGGGTGGCAGGGCCGGGGCCAGAGGCAGAAGCAACCGGCGGGGAGGTAGGGCCATGGGGCACCGACGCTGGTGTTGCCTCGGCACGCGCCTCGCCCACGACGACGGAAGCAACTGGAAGGGGCCGCTTGGCTCACCAGGAGCGGCTCGCCAAGCATGGGGGACTCTCCGCCGCCGCCATCGCAAGCAGGCCTCCCGGTATGCTCCCCCTCTCCTCTCCTCTCCCTCTCTCCTCTCCCCCTCTTTTCTGATCTAAATCTGTTAAAGAACCCTAGATGCACACTGTTAAGAGTTAGGAGCTAGATGCACACTGGTAGAAACTGCATAGATGAATTTTGTTGATGTAGATTGTTAGGAGCTATCTAGCTTTGTCTACAGATTGTTAGGAGTTAGGTGTTCATCAGCTTGTTTGTCTGCAGATTATTTGTGTGCAGATTGTTTGTCTGCATAGTAATTGTTAGGAGCTAGCTAGCTTGGTCTTTCCCTGAAACAAAATCCTTCTAAAATGTTGGTTTTGTTTGATTTGATTTATCCTTGTCAACAATTTAAATTCATGCCAATTTCAATATTGGTTTGATTTACAAATTGGTTTGTTTCTATGTTGTGGTTAGGCAATTAGCACATAAAATTTTCTGGATTTTTAGCTGCCATTATTGCCATCCATTTTCATTAATTAATGTTGATGCACTTAGATTGGTTGCTAAGTTGCAACAATTTGTTGTCTTTGGCAGATGGACAGAAGCTTGATTACAAAAGGAGTTAGAAGGTTTTCCAAAGAACATATGAAGGGAGTTAATGAATTTATGCAATTTGTTTGGGAAAATTTTGCCAAGGATGCTGCCATTCTTTGCCCATGCTGCGAATGTGTCAACCGTAAAACAAAAGAACAAGGAATGGTGAAGATCATCTGCTTCTTCATGGGATGGCCAACACATATGATAGATGGATATATCATGGAGAACCTTTAGATGGACAACCTCAACATTTTGAAGATGATACACATGCCCCTCATATGAAGGGTGGTGGTGATGCTGGCATTGATTTTATGGAAAAGGTTTTGCAAGAGAATGCTGGTTTGGAGGAAGAGGATGGGCATGAAGATGATAGGATTCCTGACCTGTTGAAGGATCTCTACAACTCTGAAGGCCGTGCTGATGGACAAAAGTCGATGTTTGCTAAGGTGTTAGAGGAGGTGAAGCACGCAACTCATGAAGGGGGTAAATTTTCAAGATTCACCTTCACCGTGAAGTTACTCCACATCAAGTCTTTCTACCGGATTAGCAATGCTGCATTCAATGCAATACTCCACCTTTTGACCTTGAAATTCCCTGATAGCTGCATTCCTAGGTCTTATGATGAACCATTGAGCATAATCCGCAGGCTGGGGCTAGGTTATGTTTCAATACATGTGTTCCCAAATAACCGTGTCTTGTTTCGAAAGGATTTAGCGAAGCATGAAAACTATCCAAAATGCAATGCCTCTAGGTGGAAAGATGCTGATGGGAAGAAGTCAATACCAAAGAAGGTACTGAGGCACTTTCCATTGATAGCAAGGCTGCAGCGGATGTTTATGTCAAAGAAATCATGGCTGGAGGTACAATGGCACAAGCTGAAGTGGCAACCTATGGAAAATGAGCTGAGCCATCCAACGGGCGGAGATGCATGGAAAGAATTTGACAGTAAACATTTGGATTTTTCTGCAGATCCAAGGAACAGAAAACTCGGCATTGCCACAGATGGCTTTAATCCATTTGGGAACATGAGCACGTCTTATAGCATGTGGCCTATTTTTGTGGTGTCGTACAACCTGCCACCATGGGCATGCATGGATCAGTCCAACTTCATGATGTCGTTTCTTATCTCGGGTCCAGAGTCTCCAGGAAAGGATTTTGATGTCTTTATGGAGCCCCTCATAGAAGAATTGCTCTAACTCTGGACTGGTGTACCTACATATGATGCCTATAGTCCGGAAGAAAAGTTCAATCTACGTGTTGCAATCATATGGTCCATCCATGATTTCCCGGTGCTGCACACTCTGTCTCAGAGGATGACAGCGGGTTATCAGGCCTGTGTCCATTGTGACAAAGACCCTTGCTCAAAGGGACTAAGGAACAAGATCTGCTGTATAGGGCACCACCGCTTCCTTCCCCGAGACCATCGCTGGCGAAGAAGCAAAGATTTTAATGGTGAGAATGAAACCCGTGACAAGCCAACTGAATTCACTATAGAAGAGCTGGAGCAGCAACTTGAAAAGGTGAAAGATGTGAGACCAGGAAAGCTTTCCAAGAAAATAAAGCATGAGGAAGGTCAATGTTGGGACCGGAGGTCTTGTTTGTGGGACCTGCCATACTGGGCTGATATGAAATTAAGGCATAATCTCGATGTAATGCACATTGATAAAAACATATGCGAGAATCTGCTAGGGACGTTTCTAGGATTGATTTGGAGGACATGGGCATAGGAAAAGATTTGCATCTACAGCCTAATGAAGATGAAGATTCATTTGAAATGCCACGAGCAAGGTATACAATGACTATAGAACAAAAGCTTGCATTCTGTGAATTCATAAGAGCGGTGAGATTTCCTGATGGTTATGCTGCTAACCTAGCAAAGTGTGTTACTTCTGATGGATTCAAGCTTTCAGCACTGAAAACCCATGATTGCCACATCCTCGTCCAAAGGATTTTACCGATGGGCAAGGATATATATGAAGCGGTTGCTGAGCTGGGAAATTTATTTAGAGAACTATGCTACAAAACACTCAAGGTAACTATTCTGCAAAGACTTGAAAAGGAAATCCCAATTTTCTTTGCAAGCTTGAGAAGATTTTCCCTCCAGCTTTCTTCACCATGATGGTCCATTTGGCGGTGCACTTACCAAAAGAGGCAATGCTTAGAGGCCCTGTGCAATACGATTGGATGTACCCAATCGAAAGAAGGCTGCTTACTTGTAAGCATTATGTGCAAAACACGGCAAGACCGGAAGGTTCGATTGCTGAAGCATATGTCATTGACGAGTGCTTGACATTTTGCTCTAGATACTTTGAAGATGTGGAAACGAGATGGAACCGGCCGGCCAGAAATATAGAGCGGTCTGATTCGCAAAGTGGTGATGTCTCGGTTTTCAACCATGGTGTGAAACTTCTTGGAGCCTCAAACTACTTGGAGGCTGGTGATGAGTATGATAATATGGTTTGGCATATGCCCAGCAATTGTGCTGAGGTTCTACCATATATCGAGTACGTTATATTTTGTGCACTCGTTATATTTTTTTTGCTTGGGTTGGCACCAGCCTAATGTTTTAATTCACATGTTTTGTTGGCATTGCAGGAAATGCAAGGAAGAGTTAAATCAGGAAGGAAGCCATATTCATATTGATAAAAGGGTTGCCAAGGGATTTGCTAAATGGTTTAAGAACCATGTGAGATCTTAAGCCACGTGTTCTATGTTTTCTGTGTTATTCACCAACTGTTAAATACCATTGTTGCTAAATGGTTTATTTGTGCATATTGGAAAGTTGCATGAGGAGAAGAAGGTCAGTGATGATCTATTTGCTTTGGCATGCTTACCGGATAAGCGAGTGAGAGTGTATTCATCATGCATTGCTGACGGTGTCCGGTACCACACCATTGACCGCAAGGAAAGAAGGAAGACACAAAATAGTGGAATCGTCACTGAGGGGTCACATGATGGTGAGAACATTGACTTCTATGGTCAGGTGAGAAGCATCGTAGAGTTGCAGTACAACTCTAGTGGAGGCATCCATCGCTCGGTTGTCTTATTTCGATGTGACTGGTTTGATCTTGGTAGCAAGAAGAATAGAAACTCTTTTGTCAAATATGATGGCCACTTCAGAAGCATCAACACTGGAAGGTGCTGGTATAAGAATGATCCCTATATTCTATCAGCACAAGCAACAATGGTGTTTTATCTGCCACACACTCTTTGGCAGGGAATATGGCGAGTTGTGCAAACCTTTCAGCACAGATACTTGTGGAGTGTGACTGAAACTGAAATGGAAAAGGGCCCCGATGGTAGTGGACTATACTACCGGGATGATGACTCTACGAAAGTTCCGGTGCAAGCTGATGATGACTCTATGAAAGTTCCGGTGCAAGCTGGTGATGACTGTGTGGAAGTTCCGGTGCAAAGCGGAGTGCGAAGGGATCGGGAACATGTGCTCGTTGATGCTGCAACAGTTGAAGGCATTAAGAAAAGAAGAAAGGTGGTAGTGGGTGGGCATGAGCGAGGATGAGGATGAGTAAAACAGGACTGATCATACCATGCTGCAATATTGTAGTGACGATGAGGAAAACACGAGTGGGCATAGAGTTCCTTTGGTTGGTATCGACGACGATGAGTAGCGAATGGACATGAAGGTAATTTTTGTCTCCTTGGTGACCTAATACTATTACTATATGTTCCTTGTTTTGATTGGTGATCAACCTTCTCTATAGTTTTTGTTGATGTGATCCCGATGTAGTTTTTCTACTACAATTCTCTCCAGGTAGCAAAATGCATGAGACTTTGGTGATGAAGAGGCAGATGGTGAAGATACAATGCAAAATCATGTAGTTTTGGTGCCATTTTGGCTGATGGTTAAGATGGCTGTAGTGACTGGTGCCATTTTGGCTGATACTTTGGTGCCATTTTGGTGCCATTTTGTGCTGTAATATTGGTTTGGTGACTCTGGTGCCATTTTGGTGCCATTTTTGGATGGCTGCAGTGACTATTTTGGATTGAGAAAAATATGGCTGCAGTGATCATTAATTTTAGAGAAAAATATTATTTTATTTTGTTTCAGAACTGAAGGAGCAAAATATTGTTTTTTTGTTTCAAAAACGGCCGGAGCATGCGAGAAGGCCATTAAATGAGAAACCACGCTTGCGAGAGAAGGCACACTGGCGCTTGGGCGGTTGGGTTTTCGAGGCAACTAACGCACACATGGAGGCAACCAACCCCACGTCTCCCCTCCACTAGCAACTCCCCATGATGCCAGATCGGGTTTTTTCCCTCCAGGTAACTCCCCTCTGCCGCTCCATTGCCGCTCCCTCTGCCTCCCTCTGCCGCTCCATCCGCCTCCACCTCCCCTCCCCTCTACTCGATCTCAAGCCCTCCCCTCCCCTCCCTCTACTCTATCTAGGAGGGCAATGGCAGAGGAATCGTCGTGGAGCAACTCCCCTCTGTCTGGCAAGCGAATGGCATCGTGGAGCAACTCCTCTCTGTCTGCCAAGCATCACCATGGTGATGATGCGTCTGGCAAGGATCCACTGATGGTCGACGACGATGTTTCGGTCCCCGCCGGGCAGAAGCTGGACTACACCATGGAGCTCAAGGTTGAAATCCACCTGAGGAGCCGCTGGATGTCATCTGCACCAGCAATCCAGAAGTGGCCGACAAGAGGATCCGCAAGATGAGGATGAAGCTCGACGGCATGTTGAAGCGGAACATCGGCGTTGATGTGGAGTATACCAGGGAAGATGAACCTCCGCAGATGGCAGCAGTTCTGCAGTTATGCGTTGAGGATCTCGTCCTGGTATACCACATCACAACGGCAACAAAATGGTAAACCATCCTACTCATTCAATCTGAACATGCATCTGTCTAATTAGTAGTATCTAAAGTTTCTGTAGTTCTGAAGTTTCTGAAGTAGATGCAATAGCTCTGAAGTAGATGCAATAGTTCTGAAGTAGATGAATTTGATGCACCAGATTAATTTATGAAGTAGATGCACCAGATTAATTTCTGAACTTGATGCAGGACCAAGGAACTCCGCCTGCTCCTGCAGGAGAAGAAACTGTACACCTTTGTCGGCTTCTGCATTGGAGGTGACAAGGAGAAGCTGGAGTTGTCTGGTTTGGAGATCAACCCCGACAAGTACATCGACCTGCAGCGCAAATGGAGAGTTCCAAACACTGGAAAGCATCATCAAGATTTGTCTGAGTTTGCAGCCAGCCTGATCCACCCATACTTCAGGGCAATGCAGCAGAAGATCAATAGGCAAGAGGACCACAAACTATGGGGGATCAACCCACTGCCAAAGTACCTCATCGAGTACGCAGCAAAATATGCGTACGTCACCTATGAGGCAAGGAAGAAAATTGAAATCATCAAGCAAGGTATGGAGCTATGGCAAGAGGCGGAGAAGAATTGGGATAACCCCTACTACTGGGGGGGCAGTAGTTGCTTGTGCTTGCCAGACGCCGCCGCCACTACTCGCGCAATTTGCTTTTGTTATGTTTGATATTGTGTGTCTCAGTTTGTAGTTATGTGGCTGAACAAGTTTGCTTTTGTTATGTTGAACAAGTTTTCTATTATGTTTATCCATGTCTAGTTGAAGATTGCTATTATGTTTATCCATGTCTAGTTCCTGATGGAGCTGTTGTTTATCCATGTCAAGTTGAACAAGTTTACAAAAAATGGTTCCTGATGGAGTTGTTGTTCATCCATCCATCATGTTAAGTTGAAGATTGAGCAAAATATGGCTGCATAGAGAAATGGATTTTGATGGAGCTGTTGTTTCAGAGCTGTTTTTTGTCAATTTTGATGTTCAAAAAAAGTTGATCAGACAATGGATGAATTCCTGATGCAAAAAAAGTTGATCTTGTTTTGATCTTGTTTTCATCAATTTTGATGTGGTTCCTGATGGTTATAGAGAAATGGTTCCTGATGCAACACAAAGAAATGGTAAAAGAATATGCGCGAGCGGGGACTTGAACCCACGACCGTGCGCTCATTTCTCGGTGTTTTCACCACTGGGCTAGGAAGAGGCTACTGGTATGTAATTTATGCCATCTCTTTTGAAAGCATCAAACCAGTCAAGTATCAAACACACAACTCGCTGACAAGTTGGCCCCACCCCCACCCCCATCATAGTCATTTCCCCCAGTCCCACCACAATCATTTCCCCCACTCCCACCATAGTCATTTCCCTCACTCCTCTCCTCGTCCCTGCCGCCACCATCGTCTCATCCCCACCACCGCCGGGGGATCAGCCCATCGCCGCCCATGACTCCTCCCCATCGCCGCCGATGACTCCTTCCTCTCCCGCGGAGGTATGAATCCGCCGCTAAGTCCTTCCTCTCCCGCGGTGGTTTTCTGTTGCTGTTTAGATTAGGGTTTGATTCATGGAATTAAGGTTCTTGCCACCGCTGTTGTTTTCTATTAGATTGGATTAGGTTTTGATTAGGGTGGTTGGATTAGGGTGGTTGGATTAGGGTTCTTGCGGCTCGCTGTTGATTGTTGGATTGAATTAGGGTTCTTTTACAAATTTATAGTTCTAGCTGTGTTTGCCTTTTATAGTAGACATTTATAGTAGATATGGTTCTAGCTATGTTTGCCTTTTATAGTAGACATGGGCACATGGGCAGATATGGTCCAAAATTAGAGTAGTGATGTAGATAGAGTAGTAGCCATGTTAACAGAATTATTCTCTATTCAGCATGAATTGTTTTGCCATTTATATTAGTATTCCAAATTGTAGTACTATAGAGGTGTTCTTGCCATTTATAGTAAATGTTTGCTACATCACTGCTTTTCAGATGGCCGACTTGGAAGGTTTCGAGTTCTTCGCGATCATACTTGAGATATCCTCGAGCAGCAGGCTGGTAAATAAAAGAAGAGATCTCCCCTTCACCCGTCTCTTTATCATAAATCTGTTGTTTGCTAAATCACTACTTGACACTCGCTGCAGAGGCTGCCTGACACTTTTATGAAGATGCTGGATGGCCGTCGGCCATAGAAAGTGTAGCTGCGGCAGGCCGGCAGCGGGCTTCGCAGGCTGTGGGACGTGGAGGTGGTGGTTAACACCGATGGCCACATGTACCTAGATCGTGGCTGGAAGCAGTTCGTCCGTGCCTACGACCTGCGGCATGGGTACTTCCTTGTCCTCAGGTACAACGACAACGCCATGCTCACCGTGAAGGTGTTCAGCACGACTATGTGCCGCATTCGCTACCAGGACGACGATCCTGCCAGTACGCTCTACCTCTTCTTCCTCTACATTTGGCTTTGTCTCACACCGATTGTTAAATAAACCTACTTGTTGCATTTGGTCAGGAAATAGGAGTAGCAGCAGCGACTCTGGATACAATAAATGCAGCTGCGAGGATGAGGAGGAGCAGAGCTGGGATGAGGAGGAGCAAAGCGGGGATGAGGAGGAGCAAAGCGGGGATGAGGAGGAGTAGAGCTGGGATGAGGAGGACCAGAGCGAGGATGAGGAGGAGTAGAGCGGGGATGAGGAGGTGGCTGGCGATGACCACACGATGGTGGTGGCTGACGATGGCCTCGCGATGGTGGTGCCTGAGGATGGCCTAGAGATGGTGGTGGTGCCTAAGGATGACCTAGCGGTGGTGGTGCCTGACAATGGCCTCGAGATGGTGGCGGTGCCTGACGATGGCCTCGCGATGGTGCTAGCGATCCCACCGCTGGGCGACAGGACCATGCCAATTGTGGTAGAGGAGTACATCCCACAACCTGGCCGCCGCAGGCCACTTCATCCAATTTGCCGCTCTAGGCGCATCAAGATGATGAAGGAGAAAAAGAAGGAGGAGTGAAGATCTTAAAAAAATAAGTCAGTGTTAAGTATGTCAGGTCATGTAAATCTGAACATGTCAATGTTAAGTATGTGGTCATGTTAATCTGTCCATTACCTTCCAAGCTCAGTTTGGTAATTGATGGGAATCGAAATTTTGTGCGTGCTCATTGATGCTCATGGATGAAAGATAAAATTGTGTGTTTTTGTGCTTGCTCATGGATGCTCATTCATTGAGTAGTTTGTGATAATATGCCTCCATCTTTGTGATGGCAAACGGTGTTGCCAAAGAGAGGTTCCAGCTTATTTCACAAAAAAAAACATTTTTAATTTTTTGCATGCCGAAAACACATGTTTTTCGTGAAGCGCCTACAAAAAGGGACATTCCAAATGACGCCATTCCATGTCTATCTCAAAGTAGACCCTGTTCTATGAACGGTTGGCAAAAATCATGCATTTCCGACCCTCGTAGCTACTCTCGGCAATTCAGACAACCATCGGCCGATTTTGCTGGAACCAGATGGAATTTGAACTGCGGGTCCTCCATAGCTTGCCCGCTATTTTTGCTAAAAATCATTTTTAGCTTCACAGGTAGGCATTTTATCATAGAATCACCAACATATATGCATGATCAAACCCCTAGCCACGGACGGCCGACGCGACAAGTTAGATCGTTTTTTTTGAAAACACCGTAAAAAATTAAAAAACATTCAAAAAATGGGAGACCTCCGCGTCACGTCATCAAATGTGGCTACCAACTAGTAAAAATATTAAACTTGGAATACCGATGTTTTCTTGAAAAAATGTTCTCAAAAATGACCTACCATGAACGAAGATTCATGGCTTTGAAGCCAAGGGAGCAATGATATGGCCACATTCGTTGAATAGTTTGTGATAATATGCCCAAATTCGGCACATGGCTCCATCTTGTGATGGCAAACAGTGTTGCCAAAGAGAGGTTCCAGCTTGTTTCACAAAAAAAACATTTTTCATTTTTTGAATGTCGAAAACACATGTTTTTCGTGAAGCGGCTACAAAGAGGGACATTCCAAACAGCGCCATTCCATGTCTATATCAAAGTAGACCCTATTCTACGGACAGTTGCCAAAAATCATGCATTTCTAACCCTCGTAGCTACTCCCGGCCATTCAGACAACCATCGGCCAATTTTGTTGGAACCGACTGGAATTTGAACTGCGGGTCCTCCATAGCTTGCCCGTTATGTTTCATAAAAATTATTTTTAGCTTCACAGGTAGGCATTTCATCATAGAATCACCAACAGATATGCATGATCCAACCCCTAGCCACGGACGGCCGACGCGACAAGTTAGACTGGTTTTTTTCAAAACACCGTAAAAAATTCAAAATAACGGGAGACCTCCGCGTCACGTCATCAAATGTGGCCTACCAACTAGTAAAAATATTAAACTTGGAATACCGATGTTTTCTTGAAAAAGTGTTCTCAAAAATAACCTACCATGAATGAAGATTCATGGCTTTCAAGCCAAACGAGCAATGATATGGCCACATTCGTTGAATAGTTTGTGATAATATGCCCAAATTTGGCACATGCCTCCATCTTGTGATGACAAACAGTGTTGCCAAAGAGAGGTTCCAGCTTGTTTCACAAAAAAACCATTTTTCATTTTTTGAATTCCGAAAACACATGTTTTTCGTGAAGCAGCTACAAAGAGGGACATTCCAAACGGTGCCATTCCATGTCTATATCAAAGTAGACCCTATTCTATGGATGGTTGCCAAAAATCATGCATTTCCGACCCTCGTAGCTACTCCCGGCCACTCAAACAACCATCGACCGATTATGTTGGAACCGGCTGGAATTTGAACTGTGGGTCCTGCATAGCTTGCCCGTTATTTTTGCTAAAAATCATTTTTAGCTTCACAGGTAGGCATTTTATCATAGAATCACCAACATATATGCATGATCAAACCCCTAGCCACGGACGACCGACGCGACAAGTTAGACTGGTTTTTTGAAAACACTGTAAAAAATTCAAAAAATTCAAAAATGGGAGACCTCCGCGTCACATCATCAAATGTGGCCTACCAACTTGTAAAAATATTAAACTTGGAATACCGATGTTTTCTTGAAAAAGTGTTATAAAAAACGACCTACCATGAACGAAGATTTATGGCTTTCAAGCCAAACGAGCAATGATATGGCCACATTCGTTGAATAGTTTTCTGATAATATGCCCAAATTTGGCACATGCCTCCATCTTGTGATGGCAAATAGTGTTGCCAAAGAGAGGTTCCAGCTTGTTTCACAAAAGAACCATTTTTCATTTTTTGAATGCCGAAAACACATGTTTTTCGTGAAGCGGCTACAAAGAGGGACATTCCAAACGGCGCCATTCCATGTCTATCTCAAAGTAGACCCTATTCTACGGACGGTTGCCAAAAATCATGCATTTCTAACCCTCGTAGCTACTCCCGGCCATTCAGACAACCATCGGCCGATTCTATTGGAACTGACTAGAATTTGAACTACGGGTCCTCCATAGCTTGCCCATTATTTTTTCTAAAAATCATTTTTAGCTTTATAGGTAGCCATTTGATCATAGAATCACCAATAGATATGCATGATCAAACCCCTAGCCACGGACGGCTGACGCGACAAGTTAGACCGTTTTTTGAAAACACCGTAAAAATTCAAAAAAATTCAAAAAACGGCCAATGCACTGGCTACCAAGCTTAGACAGAGAAAGGGCACAGGGCTAGAGAAAATCACCATGTCGCTTGGTAGCAAGGTGCCTATCCAAATTGCCGAAGGGATGAAGCTTCCAGAGAAGCCCCTGCAGGCAGCAACACTTGCTTCTGAGTGTGGACTCGTTGCAAGGAACCATGTGCCAGTTCTTCCTCACTTCAAGGAATACAAAAAAACTCTAATCTAATGGCGGACTACATTGGGAAAGTTGTTGTATGCTACTTGTTTTGTAGTTGATGTGCTATCTTTTTTCTGTTACACCTATGTATGATCACTAATATTGTTCCTACCTTGTTTGTTGTCTTGGTAGGCAAATTTTGAGATGAACACCGACTCAGAGATCATCAAGACCGCTTGCAAAGATATTCTGTAGAAAAATTCAAAGAATAGACGCCATCAGATCAAGAAGAAGTGTTTTGATACCGTAGCGACAAACAAAGTCAGCATCAAGTCTTCGGTGCCGGATCTGACAGACTGTGAATGGCAAGCTCTGGTGGAGATGTGGTCTACCCCAAGACACAAGGTTTGTCTCTCCTTTGTTTGCTACTTTATGTTCTGCACATGATATGCTAGTGCTAGATCATGCTGACAGTATGCTTTTTTGTAGGAAACCTGTCTGTCGAACAGGATGAATCGAGAAAAAGTTGTGTACCATCAGACAACTGGTTCCAGGCACTACACAGCAGACATTTTTGCCACTATGAGAAATTTTGTCTAGAGACCTGACTGTTTGATCCTCGTTGAATAACATTTTTGATCTTGCCGAATAACATTTTGATTTTTGTTGAAAATCATTTCAGAAAGAAGAGCGGAAGGGTGAGGAGCTGTTTGTGATTGACTTGTTCAAGGCCACCCACAACAGCAAGAAGCACGGGTTTTCGGAGCCAGTAAAGAAAGCTATAGTAAGTCACTCCATGCTTTGTCCAGCCAGTTCAAACTTTTGTCTAGATTTGGTATGCTTTGAGGCTGTTTTCTAGAGCCTAAGACAGGTTTGATGCTGTTTGATTCACAATTCTTTCATGCCCTGTTTTGATTCACAGCCAGTTCAAACTTCTATCATGCCCTGTTTGAGGCTGTTTGACTGGTTTGTCCAGCCAGTTCAAACTTCTAGAGCCTAAGATAGGTTTGATGCTGTTTGACTCGTTTGTCCAGCCAGTTTAAACTTCTGTCATGTACTGTTTGAGTCACAGCCAGCAAGAACACAAAGTATGTTCCATGCTTTGATGTTGTTTGCTACTGCCTAAGATAGGTTTGCTATCTCAACAAAGATATCAGAATTTGTTGTATATTTCTAAACAAAGATAACAGAATTTGCTGTAGCTTTTTGTTGCATTTTTTATGATATGGTAAAATATCTACGTATAGATTTTGTGTGCTGGTTTGGTTACTTCAAATAATTCATTTTGTGTGCTGGTTTTGGTGGCATTCTCGTTTGGTTTCTCTTGCTTGGTTTGGTTTGCAAAATGTGAAATAGATCTCCCACTAATGTCTATCATTTTCCTCCATATGCTAGCTTGAGATGGAGAAAAAGAAGGATGCGCAGGTATTAGATGGTGAAGAGCCAAAGTCTGTTGTTGAAATTGTTGACGAAGTGCTCAAGACCGAAGTAAAGCAAAGCACAATGTTGGGCTCTAGTCATCTACGAACAACTCGGCCAAAGCAAGTGCTGATGTGGCTGCTCATGTTCGTGATCTTGAGCAGAAGCTGGAGACGTCAGAGCTTCAAGCAGAATTGATGCAAGAAGAAATGGCGGCAATCAAGATGAAGGAGGAAGAAGCTGAAGCTACACGCGACAAGGAACTTGAGCTCTACGCAAGAAGGCTCAAGAACAGGATGAGAAGTTAGCCCACTTGATGGCTCTCTTTGGAGCTAAAGCATTATGATGGCTGAAGCATCGTCGAAGCTCTATGCTCATTTTGGTGAACATGTGAAGTTTAACCTGTCGTAGGACCTGTTTTAGATAGATGGCTCATTTTGGTGATGCTGAACTGGTGAAAATGTGAAGTTATGCAGTTTTTGAACCTGTGAAGTTATGCATTTTGTGAAACTGTGAAGTTATGCATTTTGTGAGAATTATTTGAGTTTTGTTTGGACCATTTTGTGAAGCTGAGCACCTGGTTCATAGGATAATTATTGAATTGGGCTCTGATCTTAGTTGGACCGCAAAAAGGCCGAGGCCCAAACAAGAATTGGACTAAAATGGCTTGGGCCTAAAAAAGAGTTGACTATAAAATAACGTAGTTTGTAAAGGGCCGCATCCCAGAAAATAAAAGGCCAAGGCCCAAACAAGAACTAGACTAAAAAGGTTGTGGCTCAAAAAATAGTTGACTACGAAAAAAATGGACTGCAAAAGGCTACATCCCAGAAAATAAAAGGCCAAATTATTGGGCCAGGCCCATGTAGCTAAGCAAAATAAAGAGGAAAAAACATAAAATGGGCTGAATTATTGGGCTTGGCCCATGTAGGCGGTCGAAATGGACCGGGCTGGTTCTATTTTATGACCTTCTCATTTGGTCATAATGATGCCATAGTGGATCTGACGTGGCGAGGGCGGATAGCTAGTGACCAAAAAAATTGGCCGTTGAACCTATGACCTTTTTTTGGGTCATAAAATTCTATGACCTTTTCAGAAGAAAGGTTGTTAATTTCCATTCTTGACCCTCAGCTTTTCACCATCAGTTTTTGGTCACAAAAAGGTCACAAACGGAAAACAGTGACCATTTAGTGACCAATAGTGAAGGGCACAAGATATCACATTTCTTGTAGCGATCCACGACAGGATACCTACCATTTGTAAACCCTAGGTACCCCCGGTGTCTATATAAACCGGGAGTGTTCTAGATTATAGGGCAAGGAAACTCTTTTAGGGTTTTAGTTATTCGATATCGTGGTAGATCAACTCTATAACCTTCATACACATCAATATAATCAAGCAAGACGTAGGGTTTTACCCCGATAGGAGGGCACGAACCTGGGTAAACATCGTCTCCTTCATCCTTTGTTACCATCAATCTTAGTCTCACAGCTCGGGACCCCCTACCCGAGATCCGCCGGTTTTGACACCGACAATAGTGCCTAAAGTGAAGTGTTTGTGAGATTTTTTTTGGCTGCACGAAACGTTCCTGATGTGCAATGTACGTTGCACGTTGCTAGGTATGCCATTATAGTGGTGGTGTTGTCCATGTGGCACGCCATCAACACGTAGAATACCGTTGGTGTGGGATCCAATGCCACTATTATTTTTTAACAATGGTGCCATATTGGTGGCAACGGGATACTACGCCAGCAAAGGTCTTTTTGCCACGCCATAGCTAACTTTTTATGCACTAGTATATTTGTCAATTTCTGTAAGGATGGTTTTTCGCAAGAGTTTGTTCTATTTAATATATGCCATTAGGGAAGAAAGAAAAAATCTACGTTACAGCTCTTCAAAAATTGGTCCATCAAAAGTCTAGACCTTTTGTGACCGGCTAAGGTGACACGTCGATCAATGTTGTGTGTGCATGGTTTTACATCAAGCCCCTAGAGCATCTCTAGCCGGAATGGTCAAATTTGACCCCTATATGTCTGCGGACAAGAGACGGTCACCCTTCTTTTGGCTCGCACTACAAAGAATCCTCAAACTCAAACCCCTATTTCAATACTATATCATGCAACCCAAATTTCATCTACGTACTAGACTATACATTAGCAAAAGAGCTACATTGAAAAGAAACACCCTATTTCTACTCTACTCATCGTATGTTGATGACCTTGGTGCCAAACAGATTGGCCTCATGGTCATTTACAGTGGGCTTCACCTCCGCCTTCTCCTCGTCGTCCTTCAAGAGGGACGACACAACTCGTTGAGTGCCATGGCGGTGAGGAATGAGAGGCATGTTGCTAATTACCACGAGGTCGGTTCGTCCAGAGCAGGGGTCATCGACATCTCCAATGATGAGTAAAGTAGAAGTAGGGTAGTTTCTTTTAAATATAGTTCATTTTGCTAATGTATGATCTAGTATATAGATGAATTTGTGTAGCATGAAAATAGAGGTTAGAATTCGAGGATTGTGGTTGTAGCGCTGGCCAAATGAGGGGCGATCGACTCCTATCCATGGACGAACCGGAACGTATCTATGGATGTATAGTCGCATGTCAAGTTTTAAAAATATTCAAATGCTCACGCGACAGCTTTAGGAATTTTGTTCTCCACACACGTCAAATTCTATAAAAATGTTTTCTTATGGCATTTTCCTTATGTTTTGTTGTTAGAGCATCATGGCAAGTAGTATGTATGTAGCATGGCAATTCTATATAAATTAAAAAATCATTATTATTTTTGAATCATGGAAATTTTATTAGACTTACCATGGTATATATACTAGACTTACCATGGGAAACATATTAGACTTGCCATTGCAAATATATTGTAGGTAGAATAACATTAATATTAATTTGATCATGGCATTTTCATTATTTTAGACCATTACAAATTTATTTGAATTACCATGGCAAATTTAGTTTTAACATACAATGGTCAATTAGTATTTTTTATATAATATAAGATTTATCGACATGGCAATATTCCGTATTTGCCTTCTCACAGACACAAATGAAATTCATGGAAACTTTTACATCCATGGCAAATTTAATTCCGTAAATGTGGGAAATTGCACCATTCTACAATGACAACTTTTAAGTTTTCCATGATTGGCAAGCATTCATTAAATCTTGCCAAGTCTAGATTTTGCCCTTGAATATATAAATTTGTCAAATACTCCCTCCGTCCCAAATTAACTGTCTCAACTTTATACTAGCTCTAGTTCAAAGTTATACTAAGCTTAAGATACTTATTTTGGGACGGAGGGAGTAATTCTTTGTAAGTGGACATTCTTGGAAAACGTATGAATTTTGTCACAAGAATACAATGTCTCCAAAGAATATATAGTTTTACCAAAATCTATAAAAAATTAATATTATCACATGGCAAATCTCTGGATTTTTAGTTGCCACATGTCTTTTTTAAACTGGTCCTTTTATGGCAAATCTATGAATTTATATATTCACGGCAATTTTCCAAAGAATTCTTGTCATATGGACAAAAATGTTTTCTTAAATTTGTGTATGTCTTTATTTTTCATAAATGTGTGATTGTTTTATTTACTAGAGCATGACAAAGGAAATATAGGAGATTTTTTTACCATGAATATGGAAAATTTTAATGTTGTGTTTTGTCCATGACACTCAATTTTGCTTTGTTGCCGATTATTTTTTTGATGACACTTGGCAAAGTCCCTGGCACTTGGCAAAAATGAAATTCCAGTAGTGAAATCACATCAATTGGCGGTTACCAGACCATCGGTGTTTCTTTGATAGAAAAAAAAGAGTCATGAGTGGCTCGTCATCATCACTTCTAAAACACCATGCAATGGCTTTTGTTTATTTTTGCCGCAGTTATGGTAGTTTTATGTGATTAACTTGATTATTTCGGACATGGGCCATGGAAACTGGAGGGGTGATTATGGGTCCGAGTTTCGGGGCTGGGTTTTGCACACCATGCACTGTGTTGGAGGCCGATGATTCAGTGGGTAGCGTCCCTTTGGAAGCTGTCTCTTCCCTTAAGGATACTTTTTTGTCTGGAAATTATTGAGGAACCATCTCTCGTCTCAAACGGAGGTGCTCAAGCTGCATGACCAGGGTAATGAGTTGTGTCCCTTGCATGACGTTCTGAAGAATGGAGCATATATCCTCTTTTCCCGCACGATGGCTAGGTTGCTATTGAGCTTTGTACGGAAGGCCCTCGAGCCCGAGGGGAGGCGTCAGATCTTGTCAGCTTCCTTCAGGTCAGAGATTTGCAGACCAAAAGGCAAAGACGCATCTTTTGGCTGATCTTTGGAGCGCTTTCATGGACACTATGAAGATCGTGCAATAATATGGCGATCGAGAGGATTTTATTACGACGCGTCTCTGACTCTTTCTTCAAATTTATTTCGTTCTGTCATCACCTACCTCCTGAAAAAATACATGATTGCTCTCTCCCTTGTGTTCTTGCTCAAGAACCCGTCGATTTTGATCTCTTTGCTCAAAGCTATATATCCAAAACTGTTTTAGGGGATTTCTTCTCTGTATGTAACTCCCTCATTGCTGTAATTAGTTTGTGATTTATTGGTTTAATTTTAGAATAATAGCTACTCTTGGTGCTGCTGTAGATGAACTTGCATGTTGAATTCTTAGAGTTCTAAGTAGTTTGAATGCTTGATATGGCCTGTATGCATCCCTAGGAGTAGTTGCTATCAATTTTGTTTAGTTTTGCTAACAAAATTTTGTGTCACAATTTTTTTCAGAAATCATTCACAAATAAAATGCAATACTTCAGGAGTTCTTCGAGGAGGAGATCCTCGGGGGCATCATCACGTGAAAGTTACATACGACAATCATATGTTGAGCCAAGTGCAAGCTCAATACGGGATGCTGAAACCTAATCATGCCTTTGGCCATGTAATACTTTCATGGAAGGTGCAGGTATTAAGGAAGAATTTGAGCAGTAAGTTCGCAATGCTGATCTGGTTCCCTTTATTGAAGATAAGTGCACTCAACACCTCACCCTCACGAAGACATTTACCAAGAAATTTAAATATTTCCCTCGTGAGTCTAGAGTTTCATTTAGTCTTTATACTAATGCTTTCACCATGCCTTTAGACGCATTTTGCGTCGCGTGTTAAATTCCTATTGGGGTTCATTAGACGAACCAACAAAACCTGAGTATGAATCATTATTGAGAAACCTTTGTTGTGGTGACATTAGAGGAGTGACACAAGGCAGAATAAAGAGCATCCATTTTCTGTCTATTCAGTACTTTGCACTCTTTAATGGCAAATGCATTGTAGGCAAGCAGGATTGTAGCACGCTGTGTTCCCATGACTTGAGTCTTATATACACTTCTTTAACTGGAATTAAAGACTACAACTTAGGAGCAATTGTTGCATGGAGAGTGACTCTCAATGCTTCTAATGGTAATTTCTATGGAGGGATTTATGCCTCTCGCCTCACTACGACGTTGGGAGTGTCTCCTTGGCCTAATGATCCTATCTTACCTAACCAGTACTTACACTTTGATGCCATGAAACGCCATAGATTTCTTACAGGCACAGTTAATAACTATACTTACAACTTGAGGTTTGATAACGGTCCCATTGTGCCTATTGTATTTCCTGCTCCTGCTCTCTTTGATTTTAACAGCAAGGGAAGATACTATGTCCTTGAGAGCGAGGCACGCGCGTACAATGCAGGGGTGGAAGCTGCCAGGAGGGCTGAGGTGGTTGCACCAAGAGCCTCGGTAGGCCAGCACTCAGGCCATTATCCGAGCCTTGGATGGTGATTATCAAGCTAGGCCTAAATCCTAAGCTTGGGGGAGTACGTATTCCCACCGACATTACATTCATGTTCACACATTTCATTTCAGTTGTCGGTGTTCACACTCTTTCATTATACTATCCATGCTAGATTTTTTTTCTTGTTTTCTTCTTGTGTGTTTGATAAACTTGGAGAAAATCCAAAAATACTTCTTGCTTCTTTTCGTTTTTTCTTTTCGGTTCAGTTAGCTATAGTATTAAAAAAACCAAAAAGGTTTCTCATTTCTTCTTTTTCTTGTTGGGAGTTCTCCTGTGTAAATAGTTTTTCTCATTTTTGTTTTTCCTTCTCTTATTTGCTTCTCCACTAAATACTAAAAACTCCAAAAATATTTTAGTGTGTTTTGGTGAAATTCTCTTTCTTTTATCAAGTCATAAAAAAGAGAAGGACACGATTAAAATGTTAAGTGGCTCTCATATGCATTATTGTTGATCTAACAACAAGCCCATATTACTTTGTCTTCTCCCCTTGAATAAAATGTTTGTAGATTCCAGCTTAGTCCACAACACTCTTGCACTATTATTATTTCCATATCATTCGATTGTGCAAGCAAAAGGAAATAATGATGATATTTGATAAATTGACTATGGTAGAGAAGCGGGTATGAACTAAACTTGTTCTTGTTTTTGTAAATATGTTCAACCTAGTATCCATAATACATCACATTATGATTGAACATTCTTGCAATGATAATTAGAGATTATAGTGGTTCATGCCATGATAAAGTAGCTAGGAGTGGATAATGATTTATCTTGGATGTCAACATGCATTAAAATGGTTGTGATGTAGTATGATGATATGGTATCCTCCTCTGAGTGTTTCAAGCAGCTTGACTTGGTACATGTTCATGCATGTAGTTGAATCAAAACCAACATAGCCTTCATGATATTTATGTTCATGGTCTTCATATCCTACTCATGATAGCATTCAATGTTTATTATTCGTAATGCATGTTTATGACCTTATTCGCTCTCTAGCTGGACGCTTCTCAACCTATTTGCTAGCCTTCACCTGTACTAAGTGAGAATTCTTCTTGTGCATAAAAAAACCTTAAACCAAAGTTATTCCAGATGAGTCCACCATATCTACCTATATGCAATATTACCTTGCCATTCCAAGTAAATTTGCATGTGCCACCTCTAAAATTTCAAATGAACATCTATTTTGTGTGCCTGGACTGCTCATGGAGCGATAGGGGGTGGTCAATATCTTCCATGTTAAGTGGGTTACTCTCATGATGAGTGTTTAGTCACTCGTCCTTGCACGAGAAGGGTGGTAATAGGGATTCCTAGTCCTGAAATCAAAATGAATGCAAATAATTAAACAAAATTCCCCCAGGAATGTTGTTTGTTTGGACAGTACACATGGATTCGGCTCGCCATGTTGTGTTTGTTGGTGGAGGGGGAGTAAACATTTACTTTTACCGCTTGGGAACTGTCGCTAATTTGTTTCACATGGAAGATATTGATAGCTCTTGGTCGTAACGTTGATAGGAAGGGTGTATATCAAAAAATTATACTGATCTCTTATTTAATCCTTGCGCTCCGGCACCTCTGAAAATCCATGCTTCCCTCTACGAAGGGACTATCTATTTACTTTAATATTAAGTCATCACCTTCTAAAATAAGCGCCAGATCTAAGAGCACTATTCTCATCCTCATGCATTATGTATAGTGAATGTTAGATCCATCATAAATGGATCTTTTCTACCATGAATTACAATGTTTAGTCGTTGCTTGAACTTTGGAGGTGCTCTGCATTTATGTTTTGCGGTCTCAGAAAGGGCTAGTGAGATAACACTATTGTCATATTATATCATGGTTGTTTTGATAAATGTTTGCACTTGAGATATCTTATTATTGCTCGCTAGTTGGTTGTGTCATTGATATGAGTTAATATAATATTTAAGAGTTATTATTCACATGGTTAGTCACGATCTTTGCTGAAAACCTGGGTGCTACTTAAGCATATGTATGTAAACAAGAACAAAAGAGTTTGTAAAAGTTTTCCTTTCTCACTTCAGTTTGTCAACTGAATTACTTGAGGACAAGCAAGGGTTTAAGCTTGGGGGAGTTGATAAGACTCCATCGTATCTACTTTTCCTAACACTTTTGCTCTTTTTTTGGACTCTAATTTCCATGATTTGAATGAGTCTAACCCGGACTGACGTTGTTTTCAGCAGAACTACCATGGTGTTATTTTTGTGCAGAAATAAAAGTTCTCGAAATGGAATGAAACTTTTTGGAGATTTATTTTGGAATATATGAGGAATTATGGAGCCAGAAGCCACCTGAGAGGGTGCCCAGGGTGCCCACCCTCTACCAAAACGTGCCAGGCCCCTTTGCATGGCCTGGTGGAGGGTGGACACCTCTTGGGCCCCCTGTTGGGGAACGTTGCATGGGAAACAAAAAAAATTCTACATACACGCAAGATCTATCCATGGAGATGCATAGATACGAGAGGGGGAGTGTGTCTACATACCCTTGTAGATATCTAAGAAGAAGCGTTAATAAACGTGGTTGATGTAGTCAAACGTCTTCGCGATCCAATCATGATCCGTCTCGCGATCCAATCACGATCCGTCCTGATCTATTGCCGAATGGACGACACCTCCGTGTTCAGCACATGTATAGCTTGATGACATCTCCGCCTCCTCGATCCAGCGAGCGAGGGCGGAGTAGTAGATGATTTATCTGACAACATGGTGATTGGTGGCGGTGGTGGTGCTATTCCAATAGGGCTACGCCTAGCGCTACCAAAACCGCGAACGAAGGAGAAAACGATCTACGGAGAGAGAGGGGCACCAAGGGCTTCGTGTGTGCTCTTGGGGCGCCCTCCCCTCTATATAAAGGTGGAGGGGCGTGGATATCAGCCCCTCCAAGCCCTAGGGCGCAGCAAAGGAGGAGGATTTGGACTCCTAGTCCAATTCCCTCCCTTTCCAAAACCAGGTGGACTTTCCACCTCTCTCAAGCCACATGGGCCTTGAGGGACTTGTGTGCCTGGCCCAATAAGGCCTGGGTGCCCACCTTGGCCCATGCAAACCCTTGGGATGTGGTGGAACCCTTGATGGACTTATGGACTCCTCCGGAAGTTTCCGGAACCTTCTTGAAGCTTCCCGGTACAATACCAGAAAAACTCAAAACTTTTCTGGTAGCCAAAATATGACTTCCCATATATAAATCTTTACCTCCGGACCATTCCAAAGCTCCTCGTGATGTCTAGGATATCATCAAGGACTCCAAACAACCTTCGATCACCAACATACATAACTCAACAATATCAAATCATCACCGAACGTTAAGTGTGCAGACCCTGCGGGTTCGAGAACTATGTAGACATGACCGAGACAGCTCTACGGTTAATAACCAATAGCGGGACCTGGATGCCCATATTGGTTCCTACATATTCTACGAAGATCTTTATAAGTGGAACCACGATGTCAAGGATTCAGACAATCCCATATGCAGTTCCCTTTGTCCATCGATATGTTACTTGCCCGAGATTCGATCATCGGTATCTCCATACCTAGTTCAATCTCGTTACCGACAAGTCTGTTTACTCGTTCCGTAATACAAGATCCAGTGACTATCTCCTTAGTTGTCGCATCTCGGGCTCCGCAAAACCCAAGGACGTTCGAAAACAGATGCGTGTGTGAAGTTCTCCAATAGCCTCACCCCTGCTAGCTCACAAACCGATGGCTTAGACGATGAACTCACACGATGACGGGGAAGAAGATTGCACACAATGATTTACCTAGGTTCGGACCGCTATGAAGCATAAAACCCTACTCCTGTTTTGGTGGATTACCCCACGAGGAGGTTTGTGGATGAACTAGTACAGTGGTGAGTAGCCTCGCGAGGGCGTTCTGTTGATCTTGCCTCTCTTCTTTTCGTTCCCCTTTATATGGGGCAGTCTAGACTCTATTTATAGTGGCCCGGGTCCTGTTCGCTTATTTCTATGGCGGGAAGGGATCCCACAATGACCAAATTTGAAGGGAGATAGGGGGTACATCTTTATCCTGATGAAAGGTTGTCTTCGCCTGCAAACTAGTTGTTGATGATGCAGAGGTGCTCTCGACAATGATATCAGTCGTGTAGGGCTCGTGGTCGTGGTGTTGTTGCACTAGACTGGAAACCTTCGGGGGGGGGGGTGGTGGTGCTTTGGGAACCTGCGTACGTCCTTGTCCCCTTTGCACCAAAGGGGAAACTGCATCACCTGGCGCGTTGGTGCCCTCCTGTCCTGCCTTATGTCATTCTTGGCCTCCCGAGGCCAAGCACTGCATAGAGATCTCCGCCACTCCGGAGGGGGGTATAAGGAGGCCTATTCCTCGCAGGTCTTGGTTCTGCTTCCCTCGCGAGCTCAGGGCTCTCGCGAGGGCCTTGTCTTGTGTGGGGTCATGCAGGGTCGTGCTTGGCTTACGAGGTGGGCCATGCCCTAGGCTGCAGGCGGGCAGGTTTGGGTACCCCCATTCCTAGAACGCCGACATTAGTCCCCAGGCCCAAGGTGCGCTCTAGCCGGATTCCGGGCGAAGCCGTTGAGGATAGTCCAAAGTGCCGCGGGCCCCAAGCGACTGCAGGTCAGGTTTGACGTGCGTTGCGCGGTTGGTGTCGGGTGTCCCATGCCTCCTCGACAACTGCCTGATGATAACCCACAAGTATAGAGGATCGCAACAGTTTTCGAGGGTAGTTTATTCAACCCAAAATTATTGACTCGACTCAAGGGGAGCCAAAGAATATTCTCGAGTATTCGTAGCTGAGTTGTCAATTCAACCACACCTGAAGACTTAATATCTGGAGCAAAGTATTTAGTAGCAAAGTAGTATGGAAGTAACGGTAACAATGGCAATAGTGGTAGTAGCGGTTTTGTAGTGATTGTAGCAGTAGTAACGGAAAAGTAAATTAGCAGAGATCAATATGTCGAAAGCTCGTAGGCAATGGATCAGTGATGGATAATTATGTTGGATGGAATTCATCATGCAACAGTTATAACATAGGGTGGCATAGAACTAGCTCCAATTCATCAATGTAATGTAGGCATGTATCTCTTATATAGTCATACGTGCTTATGAAAAGAACTTCCATGACATCTTTTGTCCTACCCTCCCATGGTAGCGGGGTCCTAAAGGAAACTAAGGGATATTAAGGCCTCCTTTTAATAGAGAACCGAACCAAAGCATTAGCACTTAGTGAATACATGAACTCCTCAAATTACGGTAATCACCAGAAAGAATCCCAGTTATTGTCACCCTGGGGGATGTGGATCATAACTCGTAATAGGTGTCAACAACTTGCAAGATAGGATCAAGAACGCATATATATTCATGAAAACATAATAGGTTCAAATCTGAAATAATGGCACTTGGGCCCTAGTGATAAGCATTAAGCATAGCAAAGTCATAGCAACATCAATATCAGAACATTGTGGATACTAGGGATCAAACCCTAACAAAACTAGCCTGATTACATGATAAATCTCATCCAACCCATCTCCGTACAGCAAGCCTATGATGGAAGTACTCACAAACGGCACAGAGCATCATGGAATTGGTGATGAAGGATGGTTGGTGATGACGATGGCATAGATTTCCCCTCTCTGGAGCCCAAAACGGACTCCAGATCTGGTCTCCCAAGGAAGAACAAGAGGTGGCGGCGGCTCCGTATCATGACATGCGATGAACTCTTCTCTCCGATTTTTTTCTGCGCGAATAGGAATATATAGGAGTGGAATTTTGGTCGGTGGAGCAATAGGGGGCCCACAAGCCTGCTAGGCACGACCAGGGGGGTGGCCACGCCTGGCAGGCTTGCCACCTATGGGTCGCCCCTCTCCGGTTGATTCTTTCACCAGTATTTGTTTTAATTCCAAAAATATTCTTCGTAAATTTTCAGATCAATCCAAGAACTTTTATTTTTGCACAAAAATCACACCATGGCAATTCTGCTAAAAACAATGACAGTCCAGGTTAGTTCCATTCAAATCATGCAAATTAGAGTCCAAAACAAGGGCAAAAGGGTTTGGAAAAGTAGATACGATGGTGACATATCAACTCCCCCAAGCTTTACCCATTGCTTGTCCTCAAGCAATTCAGTTGATAAACTAAAAGTGATAAATAAAAACTTTTACAAACTCTGTTTGATCTTGTTCTTGTAAATATGTCTAACTGATGTTCAGATTTTCAGCAAAGATTATGGACTAACCACGTTCACAATCACATTTAGGTCTCACATTCACTCATATCAATGAAATAATCAACTAGTGAGCAATAATAATAACTCTCGGATGGCAACACTTTTATCAAAACAGTCATGATACAATATGATGAAATGATATCTCGCTAGCCCTTTCTGAGACCACAAAACATAAATGCAGAGCACGTCTAAAGAACAAGGACTGACTAGACATTGTAATTCACAGTGAAAGAGATCCATTCATGCTCATACTCAATATCAATTAACAGCTAAGCATACAAATGATGGTGGTGCTCTCTAACTAGTGCCTTTTATAAGAGGAGGACGACTCAACAATAAAGTAAATGGAGGGCCCTTCGCAGAGGGAAGCATTGAATTGCAGAGGTGGCAGAGCTCGAGTTTTTAAAACAGAGATAAGTAATAATTTTTGAGCCGTATGCTTTAAATTCTCACATAATGACCAAGAGTTTTCAACATCTTCCATGCTAGATACATTATAGGTGGTTCCCAAACAGAATGATAAAGTTTTTACTCCCCTTCACTAATCAATCACACTCGACGGCAAGCCGAATTCACGGGTACTGTCCATACAAACACAGTCTTGGGGGAGTTTTGTTTAATTATATTTTGATTTTATTTCGAGCATGGAACTGGGCATCCCGATTACCAGCCACTTTCTCGTGAACGATAGTCAATCAACACATATCCTGTGAATGACACACCTAGCATGGGAGATAGTGACACCCCCCAGTCGCCACATGAGCGATTTGGGCATACAAAACAGATTTTTTATTTGAAGATTTAGAGTATGGCACATGCAAATTTACTTGGAACAGCAGGTAAATACCACATATCGGTAGGTATGGTGGACTCAGATGGAACAACTTTGGGCATACAAAACAGATTGTTTATTTGAAGATTTAGAGTATGGCACATGCAAATTTACTTGGAACAGCAGGTAAATACCGCATATCGGTAGGTATGGTGGACTCAGATGGAACAACTTTGGGTTTGAGGAATTGGATGCACAAGCAGTATTCTCGCTTAGTACAAGTGAAGGCTAGCAAAAGACTGGGGAGCGACCAACTAGAGAGCGACATAGTCATCAACATGCTTTGAGATTAACCAACATTGAACGCAAGCATGAGTAGGATATAAATCACCATGAACATAAATATCGTAGAGGCTATGTTGATTTTGTTTCAACTACATGCATGAACATGTGCCAAGTCGAGCCACTTGAATCGTCCAGAGGAGGATACCATCCCATCATACTACATCATAACCATTTTAATATGCATGTTGGCACCCAAGACAAACCATTATACACTCTTAGCTAATTAAGCATGGCATGAGTAACTATAATCTCTAATGGTCAACGCAAATATGTTTCACCCATAATGAACTGAATTTGGAACATTGAACTAATCATATTACAAAAGCAAGATAGGTCGAGTTCATACCAGCTTTTCTCCATCTCAATCTTTTCATCAAATATCGTCATTATTGCCTTTCAGTTGCACGACCGAACGGTGTAGATAATAATAAGAGTGCACGTGCATTGGACTAAGCTAGAATTTGCAAACAATAACTCAAAGGAGAAGGCAAGGTAATATGGGCTCTCTGATTGATAAACAATTATGCACATGAGAGCCACTCAACATTTTCATTGTGGTCTTCTCCTTATGACCCAAAGAAAGGAAATTCAAAACAAGAACGAGAAAAACTATTTACATGGGAAAGCTCTCAACAAACAAAAGAAGAACGAAAAATATTTTTGGGTTTTCTTTTAATGCTAGAACTAAGCAAACTAGAAGGTAAAGCTATAACTAATTTTTTGTATTTTTCTCAAAGTTAATTAAACACACAAGAAGAAAACGGAAAAGGATAAACTACCATGGATGGTACAATCAAAGAGTGTGAACAGTGACTACTAAAATGTGTGAACATGAATGTAATGTTTGTTTGAGATACGTACTCCCCCAAGCTTAGGCTTTTGGCCTAAGTTGGTCTAGGGCCATGGCTGGATACAACTCTCTCCCGGATACTCCGGAGCATCCTCAGAGTTCCATTGGTTGGTGAGCTCTTGCGGCTCCCACTGAAAAACTGGCTCAGGATATGGATCAAGGGCTGGCGCCGGTTTTGGAACTGGGGGTTGCGTCAGACCCCAATATCTGTAAATGTCTTGTGCATAATGGTGTACCTGCCTGAGTGAATATAGAACAAAGAACAAGCAGGAAAATTAATAATCTCACAAGTACCATGGCTAAAAACTAAGTTGTAAAGTAGCCTCCTATCATCATTTTTCTTAATAACATCATGTGCTACCATACGGTCATAATCTAAGAACTTCGAGAGTAGCAACCTCTCCTTTTCCTCATCAAGCCTAATGGGTATCTCAAACTATTTGGCCAGACGAGATGCATATATACATGCGAATATGGCCCCCCTCGAACGGTTGAAGTTCAACCGTTGGGCCTCCATAATGCCCAGACTAAAGGTTCTCTCAGCAAATAAAGCATGGTGTAGAATGGCGAGGTTAGGGGCACTAAGACCTCCACCCTCCCAGCGACTAACTAAACATCTCCCCACAAATAATGAATAATAGTGTAGCACAGGAAAATGTAAACTAGCTGTTCTTGCCTTTGACACCCCTCTCCCTTCCCCAATAGTGACTACGACAATAAAATCTTCCATGTCTCTAGGACGTGGTTCCCTGATACTGCTCTCATATGGTATTTTGCGAACTTTGCAAAAACCATAAAGGTTCATTTTCTTAGGCACATCATATAAGTGAAATTCTACCGTAGGAGGGTCTTCCCTAACATGAAAATGAAAATTTTGCACAAAGGTATTCGTGACCAAGAGGTACTGGTCACACTTATCGTTGAGGAAGTCGGTGAGGCCTGCATTCTCAACCAAATAATAGAAATCTTCATAAATGTCGGCCGCCCTCAAGAATGTCTCAGTTGGCCATTCACATGGTCGAACTTCTGCGATGCGAGGAAGATTATACTTGGGTTTCTTCTTCATCTCATTTTCATTTTCCTTAGAACTCCGTCTTGAAGAGCCTCTTAACAATCTCCTCAACATTTCTTTCTCTGAAAAATTCTGAAATTTTTAGTGACCCAAAATAAGGATGAACAAAACTCATAGCAACTACTCCCACAAGTGCCTAGAGGCTATATCATGCATCAAAAGTACTTGGACCATGCAAATTTGACTTGCAAGCTCAAGAACAAGGTCACCACAGCAGCAAAAATTTGCAATATATAAATCACTAGAAAAAAACTGATTGGACCGTTGGAGGAGTCACATACCGAAGAATAATCTCCCAAAATAGTTTTGCGAATGAAGCTTTGCACAAGGAGATCGAAAATGGCAGAAAAATGAGCTAGAATACGGGTTTGAGCAATGGTGGGATTTTTTGGAGGAATATTGAGTGGATGGGTGCTGGAATAAGTGAAGGGGGCCCACGTGGGACCCACAAGCCTGCTAGGCGCAACCAGGGGGTGGTCGCGCTTGGTGGGCTTGTGACCCACTGGTGTAGCCCCCTGCTGTGTGCTTAGTGCGACATATTTTTTAATATTCCAGAAAAAAAGTATACTACATTTTTAGGGCATTTGAGGAACTTTTATTTTCAGGTCATTTTTCTATTGCACGGAAAACTCGAGAAAACAAAAAAATAGTAGTATTTTTACTTAATTTAATCTAACGAACAAAAAGTAAAGGTTGGGTCCAGAAAGTTGTGCTTTCTAAATTCAACCATCTCATGCTCATCAAAAGGAATCCATCAATAAGGTTGATCAAGTCTTATTAACGAACTTCTTTTGAGTAACATGAAACCGAAGATTTTTCGAATAATCACTAAGTTACCTCAATGGAGATACGCATATCCCCACAATAAGTATATCATATTTCTTCTCTACAGTAGGAAGAGGGAATTCAAAGTCTCCAATAATAATCATTGGAATTTTTTCAATGGAATTGATATTATGCACTTGAGGTTGTTTCTTCGGAAACGGTACCGTATGCTCATTACCATTAATATGAAAAGCGACATTGCCCTTGCTGCAATCAATAACAGACCCTGGAGTATTAAAAAAGGGTCTACCAAGGATGATCGACATACTATCGTCCTCAGGAATATCATGAACAACAAAGTCCGTTAAGATAGTAGCATTTGCAACTATGACAAGTAAATCCTCACAAATACCGAGAGGTAGAGAAGTTGATTTGTCAGCCATTTGCAAAAAGATTTCAGTAGGTGTCAACTTATTCAAATCAAGTCTATGATATAAACAGAAAGGCATAACACTAACACCAGCTCCCAAATCACGTAAATCAGTTTTAACATAATTCCCTTTAATAGAGCATGTTATAGTTGTTATTCTTGGATCTCCTAATTTCTTTGGTACTCCACCCTTAAAAGTATAATTAGCGAGCATGATGGAAATTTCAGCTTCCGGTATCTTCCTTTTATTAGTCACAATATCTTTCATACACTTAGCATAAGGATACATTTTCAGAATATCAGTCAAGTGGATACGCAAAAAGACAGGTCTAATCATTTCAACAAAGCCCTCAAAATTCTCATCATCCTTTTTCTTGGATGGTTTAGGCGGAAAGGGCATGGGTTTCTAAACCCATGGTTCTCTTTCTTTACCATGCTTCCTAGCAATTAAATCTCTTTTGTCATATCTTATATTCTTCGGTTGTCGGTTATGAAGATCAACAGCGGTTCAATCTCCACATCATTATCCTTACTAGGTTGAGCATCAACATAAACATCATCATTAATATTATCGCTAGGCTCATGTTCGTCACCATACTGTGTCTCAGCATCAGAAACAAAAATATCATTTGGGTTTTAAGGTGTATCTATAACAGGTTCACTAGCAGCATGCAAAGTTCTATCATCATCCTTGTTCCTCTTATTACTAGAGCGACTAGGTGCATCAATATTACTCCTTTGAGAATCTTTCTCAATTTTCTTAGGGTGGCCCTTGGGATACAAAGGTTCCCGAGTCATTCTTCCACTTCTAGTCACAACTTTAACAAAATGATCATTGTTCTTACTATTCATCTCATTAAGCAAGTCATCCTGAGCTTTAAGTACTTTTTCTACTTGAGTAGTTGCCATGGAAGCATGTTTACTAATCAGTTTAAGATCATTGATAATTCTACTCATATAATCACCTAAGCGATCATGCATGAAAGCATTATGTTTCAATTTTCTACTAACATAAGCATTAAATTTTCTTGCTTAACAACAAAATTATCAAACTCATCCAAGCATTGGCTAGCCGACTTATTATAAGGAATACTTCTTTCATCAAATCTGTGAAATGAATTAACCTCTACTACCTATGTCGGGTTATCAAGACCATGTATTTCTTCTATAAGTGGAAGATTCTTGACATCTTTGGCTTTAATACCGTTTTCCTTCATAGATTTATTTGCCTCTTGCATATGTTTAGGACTGAGAAATAGAATACCTCTTTTCTTCGGAGTTGGCTTCGGAGGTGGTTCGGGAATAGTCCAATCATTATCATTTCTCAATATATTATTCAATAGTAGTTCAGCTTGTTCAACAGTTCGTTCCCTGAAAACACAACCAACACAACTATCTAGGTGGTCCCTAGATGCATCGGTTAGTCCATTATAAAAGATATCAAGTATTTCATTTTTCTTTAGGGGGTGATTAGGCAAAGCATTTAGTAATTGGAGAAGCCTCCCCAAGCTTGTGGGAGACTCTCTTCTTCAATTTGCAAAAAGTTAAATATTTCCTACAAGGAAGCTTGTTTCTTATGGGCAGGAAAATATGTTTCTAATAAGTAATATATGATATCCTGGGGACTATGCACACATCCAGGAGCAACCGAATTAAACCATTTCTTAGCATCACCCTTTAACGAGAAAGGAAACAACTTAAGGATATAGTAATAATGAATTTTTATTCTCATGATTAAATAGGGTGGCTATATCATTCAATTTGGTAAGATGTGTGACAATAGTTTCAGATTCGTAACCATGGAAAGGATCAGATTCCACCAAGGTAATTAACTCAGGATCGACAGAGAATTCATAATCCTTATTAGTAAGAAAGATAGGTGAAGTAGCAAACTTAGGATAATATTTAATTCTAGCATTCAAAGATTTTTGTTTCCACTTGCATAGTAATTTCTTAAGATCATCTCTATCCTTACAAGCAAGAAAGACCCTAGATATCTCTCCTTCCATAACATAACCCTCGGGAATATCAGGCAATTCATATCTAGGAGAGCTAGGTCTAGCAGGTGTCTCATAGTGTTTAGTTTTAATAATTTCATCAGGTTCAATAGTATCATAATTTTCAGCATTGACTCTAGCAATTTGTTCATCAAGAAATTCACCCAGTGGCACGATATTTTCAAGCAAAGTATTATCGTAAGCATCATGCATAGCAGAAGTGGCATCATCAATTACTTGAGAGATATTAGAATTACTAGCATATGGTGGTGTCGCAAACTTACTCATAATAGAAGGTGAATAAAGTGCAGAGCTAGATGGCAGTTCCTTATGTCCACTCGTAAAATAGGGATAGATCTTGGTTTTTGGATCTTTCAGATTTTTCATAGTGATCAACAGATATAAATGCCAAGTGACTCAGGGAATAGAGCTATGCTCCCCAGCAACGGTGCCAGAAAAACGTCTTGATAACCCACAAGTATAGGGGATCGCAACAGTTTTCGAGGGTAGTGTATTCAACCTAAATTTATTGATTCGACTCAAGGGGAGCCAAAGAATATTCTCGAGTATTTGCAGCTGAGTTGTCAATTCAACCACACCTGAAAGACTTAATTTCTATAGCAAAGTATTTATTAGAAAAGTAGTATGGAAGTAACGGTAATAATGGCAATAGTGGCAGTAGCAGTTTTGTAGTGATTGTAGCAGTAGTAACGGAAAAGTAACTTAGCAGAGATCAATATGTGGAAAGCTCGTAGGCAATGGAGCAGTGATGGATAATTATGTCGGATGGCATTCATCATGCACCAATTATAACATAGGGTGACATAGAACTAGCTCCAATTCATCAATGTAATGTTGGCGTGTATCCTATATATAGTCATACGTGCTTATGAAAAGAACTTGCACGACATATTTTGTCCTACCCTCCCGTGGCAACGGGGTCCTCATGGAAACTAAGGGATATTAAGCCCTCCTTTTAATAGAGAACCAGACCAAAGCATTTGCACTTAGTGAATACATGAACTCCTCAAACTACGGTAATCACCGGAAAGAATCCTAGTTATTGTCACCCTGGGGGATGCAGATCATAACTCGTAATAGGTGTCTACAACTTGCAAGATAGGATCAACAACACATATATATTCATGAAAACATAATAGGTTATGATTTGAAATCGTGGCACTGGGCTCTAGTGACAAGCATTAAGCATAGCAAAGTCGCAGCAACATCAATCTCAGAACATAGTGGATACTAGGGATCAAACCCTAACAAAACTAACTCGATTACATTATAAATCTCATCCAACCCATCACCATCCAGCAAGCCTACAATGGAATTACTCACGAACAGCGGAGAGCATCATGGAATTGGTGATGAAGGATGGTTGATGACGACGATGGTGTCGATTTCCCCTCTCTGGAGCCCAAAACGAACTCCAGATCTGGTCTCCCGAGGAAGAACAGGAGGTGGCGGCTCCATATCGTGAAACGCGATAAACTCTTCTCTCCGATTTTTTTCTTTGCGAATAGTAATATATAGGAGTAGAATTGAGGTTGGTGGAGCAACAGGGGCCCTACAAGCCTGTTAGGTGTGGCCAGGGGGTGGCCGCGCCTCGCAGCCTTGCCACTAGTGGGTGGCCCCCTCTGGTTGATTCTTTCACCGGTATTTTTACTAATTCCAAAAAATTCTCAGTAAATTTTCAGATCAATCCGAGAACTTTTATTTCTGCACAAAAATAACACCAAGGATATTCTGTTGAAAACAGCGCCTGTCCGAGTTAGTTCCATTCAAATCATGCAAATTAGAGTCCAAAACAAGGGCAAAAGGGTTTGGAAAAGTAGATACGATGGAGAAGTATCACCCGAATCGACAAAAGACGGACTTCCAGTGTTGAGCCATTATAGCTTTCATCTCCTATGCTCCTGCTCTTACTTCCAGATCCTCGGCCTTAGCAGAAACCTCTCCAGATCTCGACACCGCACCGTTTCCTTCTTGCTTCGTTGGCCCTGAGGACTTCTTAATGGCTCCCGCCGGCAAGTCAAAACCTGAGGCCCATAGCTCGGCCTCCACTCCTATCTCACCGGTGCTCTCGGAGTCCACCATAGACAAGGATGGAGACCTCGTCCCAATGCTTCCATCGACGACAGACGAGACCAATGAGTGGGGGTGGACCTTGATATGGGGCGGCTCCACGGAGAAGCAACACCCGTCCAAGTCAGCCTATCCTCTTTTTCTCCATAGTGTCTTCTCTAGGCTCGTTCCGCCTTTCTCCTAGTTCTTCACCGTCATCCTCGATCACTATAGGATCCAAGCTCTTCATCTCCAACCCAACTCCATTTTTCTCTTGTCCGTCTTCACCTTTTACTAAGAAGCTTTCGTAGGTGTGAAGCCTTTGGTGGCACTCTTCTATCATTTCTTCAGCTTGCGGCACCATGACGACGCTTAGTGGTTGGCGTGTTTCTCCTTCGTCGCGGTCCAGAGCGGGAACATGCTCTTAAATGTCGGGAATAAGGTGGAGAACTTCAGGCACCGCTGGATCTTCCTGGATCTCAAGAGCGTCAATTCCCGACTGGATCTTCCGAAGGGGCTGACAAAGAAGTCCCCCGTGTGGAGCTCCGCGAAGCTTTCCGACCCTCGGGCCAGGCCCATCTTGGAGCGGATCTCTCGTGATAATCAGCGCCAAGAAGCTGACCGAGGGATGATAGTGAAGGAGTTCTTGACGCAGTGTCTGGTGTCCCTCCAGTTGCATTCGAGGCCCTTGTGGGACTATTAGGGCAGTGGCGATGACCTTAGACTTCGGTCTGCACGCATAACCCCCGGGGAGCTGACCAGGGCTGTGACGACCTTGCTCTACGACGACCCTGGAGACCTTCCTGATGCCTACGCCCCATTGTATTGCCATGACGACAAAGCCGATCTGGTTGCCGTGGTGCCCACCTTTGACAAACTAGGGCTCTCCCCAGCTAAGGGCCCTAGTTCCCCCGTGGCGGTGTGCTGCAGTGAGACCGCGGGCAGGGAGGATTTGGAGGAGGCAACAGATGACGGTCTGGAGGGAGTGTCCCCTCCGTCGCAAAGCACGCTCCTGCGTTGTCTTGAAGACGATGACGATTCTAGCGAAGCCTCTGCTGCAGGTTCTCCGCATTTCACTAGGGTCCTCAGGGGTCCTGGACCCACTCCTCACGCCTCTCTGTCGGCTGGCCTGGTGACCCCCAAGAAGCACGAGGCTGGCTCCCCTCCGGTATACCTTGCCCGTACCGGCAAGGTAGCTGAAGTGCCCGCCTTGCCTCCACCCGAACTGCGGCCTGCGGGCGAGGCAAATGGGTTTGGGACCTGAGTGGCTTCTCAGGCTACTGCCCTTGCGGATAGCGCCCCTGCTCCGCTACGTGGTGGCGCCCTCCCGGAGAAGGGCGAGGGCACTCCCGGCATCGTCGAGGTGGGGAAGAAGAGGAAGTGGTCGACATCAAAGAGCGAGTCATCCCATTTAGCATTGGCCGCATTCTGATAGCTCGCGTGCTGATGATCCCTCCTTTGCTTGCTGTCCAGGAGTGCCGCTGTGCTGAAGATGAGGAAGAAGAAAACGTGCATCAAGTCGAAGGTGCTTTCGACGCGTCGCCCGCTCCTGACGCCCTACTGTTGCCTAACGAGGCGCCAGATGTAGCGGGTGCGGGGGCTCGCGAGGCGATTCTCCCTGTCACGGCCGCGGAGCCCTCTGAGCCCCCGGTGCCCATTGGTGCGGCCGTTCCTGCCCTTGGGGGTGCATTGGCACCGTTGTCTGAAGAGCCAACCCCCGAGGGCCAGCTAGGCACAGACTCGTCTATATCCGCCTTGAATGTGGTTGTAGCCCAACCCCGGTGTCTTCTGCTCCTCGTGCTTCTGTGATCTCACAGGAGGCACCTCCAGAGAAGGTCCTAACGCCTCCGTCATGTGGCCTCGGCATCTTGGATAGGGCCTACACCGCTCTGAGTCAGGTTCGGGATGCCCTCGGGGGCGCTGACGATCGCCTCACAAAGGGGCGCCTGGGGCTCGTCTCCGGGTGGCTCCAGGCCGACGCTTGTGCCGTGGCGGTTTGGAGCCAAGCCACGACAGCTGTGGCCAAAAGCGAGAAGGAGGCCACATCAGCCAAAGCGGCCCGTGAAGCGGCACTGACCGATGCGGCGTCTGCTACTAGGCATTGCGATGAGGCGGAGGCCCTCCTGAAGGCTCTTTAGAAGGAGAAGGCCGCACTCGTGGAGCAGCTTTGCCAGCGAAAGGAAGACCTCAAGACCTGTGAGGCCAAGGTTGCCGATCGAGACTCCATGCTGTCCAAGGCGGCGGCCAACCAAGCCACGGAGCACGAGAAGTTGGACGCGCGGGAGAAGGAAGTAGTTGCGGTGAAGGCTCAACTCGACACCAGGGAGAAGGCCCTTGCCGCGGCCGAGGAGAGAAAGGCTACGGAGCTCAACGCCCTTCCCTCCGTGGAGCTCAGGCTTCACCGAGTGCTTCATTCCCTCTGCCAGGGAGGGTTTACAGAGCCCCTGGTGTCTTCGGAGAGCAGCTCCACGGGACTCTCTCCAAAGCTCGTTGAGGCGCTAGAGGGTGTCGTTGCCAAGGTGGAGGTAGTCTTGGAGAGTGAGTGTCGTGACCTCTTTTCAGAGGCCACGACGCGCGTCTTCAACCATCTTCACCTTCATGAGTCGGGGTTTGACTTTAGCTCCGTTATCCGCTCGGTCGATCCCGAGGTCCGCGCCACCACTCCGGCGGCCGTGAAGGGCATCATGGGGGCGCTGATGAAGAAGTTCACCTGTGTCGCCGTTCCCCCACCTCCTGCAACTGTGAGGGTTAGCCACGATGAACACTATGTCAGCGACGTCGATGATGAGTTCCCCACGGCCGGGACGAGTGGTGGGGATAGCTCCTCCTAACTCCTCTTCCTGGTTCCTTTCCTACAATGTTCATTGTGCCTCGCGGAGGCATTAGACTTGTTTGCATTTCCGGAGACATTTAATGCTTGCAATAACTGTTGAATTATGTGGTTGCTTTATTCGCCTTGTTTCCTTCCTTCTTGCTCTGATGCTTTGCATCGACAAGGCCTAGTCCTACGCATACCTCGGCCACCGTTGGGGCGTCCAGATCACCAGGACAGTGCCAAGGGGAGAGGGGCTACGTGACCAGTGAGGCTCCTGAGTTGCGATGCTCAGGAGTCCCCCTTGACGTACGAGAAGCCCTCATGAAGGGAACATGGTGAAGACGGGGTTGACTTGGAGATTTTGAGCACCTTGAGCTCTGCATCGGCAGGGCCCGGTCCTGCGCATACCTCAGTCGTCGTTGGGGCGTCCGTATCACCAGGACAATGCCAACGGGTGAGGAGCTATGTGACCAGTGAGGCTCTGAGTCATGATGCTCAGGAATCCCCCTTAACGTATGGGCGGCTCCCATACCTTTCCTCGCCAGCTTTTCCTGAGAGGGGCACGTGAAGACCAGGTTTTATAGACATGGGAAGGTGGCGTGTACCAGCCTTGGCCTGGTCGTAGCCTCCATGCAGCCCCTCACGCGAACATCCTAGGGGAATGCGGCGAGACGCGGCCGCGAGGGGCCTTCCTGAGGTTGGATGCAGCTGCGGGGCACCCTTAGTTGTTTATCCCTAGCGCGGAGCATAGGGTTTCCATGTTCCATGGGCATAGTTATTGGCGGACCATGTCGTCCGCCAGCGCGGAGCATGGGGCTTCCACTTGGGCATGGGAATGGGGGGGGCCCGTCTCCTGAGCCCCCCCGGGCATGTACAACCCATCAAGTTCTAACGCATGGCATGCATGGTAAACCTGGGAGGTGTTGTTGGGCACTCACGAGGCAGCTCTAGCCTCGCAAGGCCCTACCTCAAAGGTGGTTTGCGCCTGAGTCTTTTTTGTAGAAAGTGCCGTTCGAGGTCCTGTAGATTTTCAGAAACCTGCGCCGAATGCATTTCCAAGGGCCATCGCATGAGAAGGCCAGACACCAGTGACCCCAGGAGGTGACATGGACGGGACCAACCCGCCAGATAGAGCTCAGCTACTGGATTTATCGATGCTGCAGGGATGAACCCGAGCACAGACGTCGTGCCCGGTCTTCTCATGCGACAACTCCAAGGAGAAAACACCTAGCGTGCAGCTCCCTTGACGGAGAAAAGCCGACCACGGTTGTAGGAACCGTGTCACGTGCCCTGACTCACCCACTCCCGATTAGCTCACGCGAGGACAAAGCACCAAGGGACACGGGAGGTGACGTGCATGGGGCTGGCCAGCGAGACAGAGCTCGACCACTTAGATTTATCAACATTGCAGGGACGGACCCGAGCACAGACGTCATGCTAGCCCTTAATCATGAGGCAGTCGAAGGCAAGATCATTAGGGCATGGTGACATTCATGGTGGTGAACCACCATGCACACAGGATGAAACATTAGGGAATAGATCGTATGCATGAAAGGAGCTGACATATGCATAAAGGAAGCGGATGCAGGGGTGGCCCTGACCGCCTGAGGATAATGCAGCCCGGTGGGCACCGTCAAACTGAATAAACCAAAAACTTACCTGGCACGGACCAAAAAGTCACATGGCGGCCATGCCGCTGAAGAGTCGAAGGAGTCGTCGTAGCCTGACCTTGTATTTCCATGAACATGGCCTTCATGAGCCCGTCACCTCCCAGGGCTCGGGACCCTCGCTCGGTCCGGGCACATCCTCTCTAACTCCTCACTGCGCCTAGCCCGGTAAGGTATGAGCATGGCCTGGGCAAGACGCTGGAACATGGCACCCCTGTTCGCCAAGTCGAAGGGCATGCGAGCGTAGTTGCACGGGTACACCCCACCGTGATCGGCACGCGTCAGCCAAAACATGTCCTGGGACGCGGCCCTGTTGATCGCGAGTGTGTTGACGCAGACGCGTGGCTTGTCGCCCGGGCCGATGATGGTGGCTGCACTTGGTGATGCAGGTCAGCTCCTGCTTTGCGTGGCCTGTGCTTCCTGAAGCTCCTAGATCACTCTGGTGATGAATTCCCACAAACTTGACGCCTCGTGCCGTGCTTACAGCTTGGGTAGGTGCACATCAGAACACGCCTCCAAGTTGTGCCCGAATGCCTCCCTCGTCTCACCGGTCAGGTCGGAAGCCCCCGAGCCCGACCCAAGGGAGGCGCCGAGTGTGCCTTCCTATGCGAGGGAGGGAGGGGCCTCGGTGTTAGTGTCAAAACTGGCGGATCTCGCGTAGGGGGTCCCGAGCCATGAGACTAAGATCGATTGTAACAGGGGACGAAGGAGACGATGTTTACCTAGACTCGGGCCCTCCAATGGAGGTAAAACCCTACGTCATGCTTGATTATATTGATGGTAGGAAGGTTACAGAGTTGATCTATCTCGAGATCGAATAGCTAAACCCTAGATGAGTTTTCTTCTACCCTACGATCTAAAACCCTCCCGGTTTATATAGACACCGGGGGGGGGGGTACTAGGGTTTACAAATGGTAGGTCTCCTTCCGAGGATGGAGATGCCGATTTCATCATCTTGACTTGGAGTGCACGACGCGCCTTCGAGACTTCCTTCTGGAATGTGGGATCTCAATGTATCCGGTCCTTCCTACGACAACCAGAAAATGGCCCACCAAGCCGGCCTATTCAGAGATAGGCCGTCGACCTGAGGACCCCTTAGTCTAGGACTCCCTCAGTAGCCCCTGAACTAGCCCCCAACGCCAAGGGTCTTAGCTTCGGTTTCTCCATGTGACTAGAGTCTTCGCCTTGCGGGGTGAGTTCTTCTTTAATGATCGCCTGAGATTAGTTCGGCTTCCGATGACGCGTAACGTTTCCAATCATATGATCATCCGAACACCGTGAGTTGCTTAGTCCCGAAGGCCAAACGTCAAAGTGTAAACAATGTATACTGACAACCTTTCTGATGAAGGGTCGTGGCCCACCACAACCACTGAACCAGTTATGAAAACTCGATTCATGGTTCGAGGCCGTTTTTACCTTAACCCGGTTCATCAATGCATAAATCGTGCTCCGTTTCATATGGGATATAATTAATCATATCAAGTTTCTTTATGCGTGTATAATGGCACACACGTCTTGGGAAGCGGAGGGATATGCAGCATAGTGAAGGGAGTCTAATCTTCATCATGCCTCATAAAAGGGAAAAAAACCTCAAGGCCTACTCATGCTCCCCATTCGCATCCTCTACTTCCTCAATCTCCCTAAGCTTTGAGACCCCAGATCCACTCTTTCCTCAACTTCTCCTCCGAGCTTTAGCCATGGTGGGTTCGGGATCCAGTGGCAAGTGGGAGGCCTCCAAGGTCACCGACAAAGACATCCGGGACCTGAAGGAAGCCGGTTACCTCTCCGCCAATGTCTTCCACTGCACCCCGGAGAAGAACCAGGTGGTTCCCACCCCCAAGCCAGGCGAGAGGGTGGTATTCGTCCCCAACTTCATTCGGGGACAAAGCTCTCCACTCCATCCCTTTGTCCGGGGTCTCATGTTCTTCTATGGACTAGACTTCTAGGACCTGCCCCCCAAACTCCTTTATGCACATATCGGCCTTTATCATCGTCCGCGAGGCCTTTCTGCGGGTCGAACCGCACTTTGGCTTGTGGCTCAAGGTCTTCAATGTCAAGCCGAAGACCGTCGCGAGCGAGCACGCGAACTGCGGAGGGGTGGTCATCAGCAACCTCCCCCGTGTCAGATGGCCGACCGACACCTTCATTGACACCATCAAGATCTGGCAAAAAGAGTGGTTTTACATCAACGGGCCAAGGGAATAAGGTCGGGTTGCTCCGGTCGAGTTCAGATCCGGACCCCCCACAAGATTGACCTCATGGATATGAAAGGGCCTTGACTGGGGGTCGGATGCGGAGGTGGACACGCTGTAGAAGCACATCATCTCAATGATCAAGCCCAAGATCAAGCTGGTTAACGTGGTCCAGATCATGCTTCGACACCGCATCCATCCCTGCCAGCGCCGGGTGTTGGAACAAAACTAGGTCTAGAAGGGGGGGTGATTAGACTACTTGACCAAATAAGAATCTACTTTTTCCCAATTTTAATTCTTGGCAGATTTTACCATTCATAGTATGTCAAGTACACCCTACACATGCATGTCTAAGAGTATAGCAACGGAAAGTAAATACATTGCACATGTAAGTAAATAGAGGGTAAGGAAAGCAAACACAATTGATGACACAATGATTTTTCCCGTGGTTCCGATAGGTGGTGCTATCGTACGTCCACGTTCATGGAATCTTCAACCCACGGAGGGTAACGGTCGCGAGAGTCCATGGAGGGCTCTACCACACAGGGTTCCACGAAGAAGCGACCTTGACTGTACCATGACAGCCTACGTCCACGGAGGACTAGCCTTACTCGGGGTAGATCTTCACGAAGTAGGTGATCTCTTGCCCTTACAAACTTCTTGGTTCACTCCACAACATGAGGTAGGAGGTTCCCAAGCAACACCTAACCAATCTTGGAAGCACCACCCTCCAAAAGGTAATAGGATCGATAATGTCGATGAACTCCTTGCTCTTGTGCTTCAAGATGATAGGCTCCTCAACACACAATCACTCTCTCATAGATATGGCTTGGTACAAGAGATGGGACTGGTGGAAAGCAACTTGGGGATGATAGAAATCAAGATCCATATGGTTGAGTGGAAGATCATGACCTCAACACAAGGGTAGGTGGTTCTCTCTCAGAAAACTGATAGGATAGGTATTGAATGGTTCTGAGTGCTTCTCTGTCAAGTAGGTGGTGGTGAAGGGGTATATATAGACATCCCCAAAAATCCAACCGTTACACACAAATGACCAACTCAGTGACACCGATGTGTTAATCTCGGTGGTACCGAAGTGACCAAAAGGTGGAAACTTTTGAATCTCAGTGAGACCGATATAGGAATCTCGGTTGCACCGATAAGGTGACCAACATTCGGAATGCCCATTCTCGGTGACGTTGATTCAACAATCTCGGAGGGATCGAAATAGTGAACTGGCGTAACAGAAAGTTGGTAGTCCAACTCGGTGGCACCGAAAGCAGTATTGGCTGTACCAAAGGTTTAGGGTTTGGCTGAGTCTGTCTTGGGTTTGGAATCGGTGGCATCAAATGTGGAATGTTGGTTGCACCGATTTTGAGTGTTTGGCTTAGAGCAGACTTTCATGGGAGAGTTTTTGGGTGTCTTTGGTGACTATCACCTGTGCACGTATGAGCATTTTGTTCACCAACAAAAAACTTACCCCCTTTTAATAGTATTGGCTTTCCTATGGACTCAAGGTGATTTCTCACAAATGTAAAATGTAGAGTCCTCTTGCTTGAAGCTTTTCCAACCTATTTCCTTGCATCTTGGGGTGTTCCACAACCTCTTTGCCAACCCATCATTGAACTTTTCCTGAAATATACTTGATGGAAACATTAGTTCAATGACTTATATGTTGTTATGAATTACTAAAACCACCAAGGGAGCAAATGTGCTTTTAATCTCCCCCTTTTTGGTAATTGATGACAACATATAGATCAAAGCTTTAACATATGATATAATCAATGAATATAATCGTCGCTTTGATAAGTATGTGATAAGTAAGATCTCCCCTAAATTTGTGCATTATTTTGGATTTGCATTTGAATGCAAATGCACAATCGATTAGGTACATGGGGCACTTCTTCCATGTCACATACATCTTGGTGGTGTGCGAGAATAATTAGAGTGAACATAATATCAGAACACAATCAAGCAATGTAGAAAGATCATCTCATAAAGCATTAAAATGATAGGAAATAGTAGCATCACACAAAAGTGTATCACAAGCAACCAAAAGACAATTTTTTTTGAAAAGCAATAAACACCAAAACGCTCTCTCACTCGAAGCCTAAAGATCTATACACACTTCTCCCCCTTTGGCAACAAGTTACAATAAAATTTCAAAGGGATATGTCTAAGCGTTCTTGGGCTGATCTCCTCTGGTTGTTGATGAAGGAGTCGAGAGAACAGTGTCATCGAAGATCTCTGCAGATGTCCTAGATGGAGCTGGAGTGGATACATGAGGAACTGGAGCTGATGGAGCAGGAGCTAAGATGACAGTAGCAGGAGCTGATGAAGAGGGCCTCAAGTATAGAGCTGGCACAGTGGATGATCTGGCCTGAGTAGGAAACTATGTGCCTATCCTGAGAGGTAATCCATCCTCCTCCTCATCATCATCATCAGAAGAAGCCTGAGGGATGTGCACTGAGTCAACTTCCTTCTGAAGCTCTATGATTGTCTTAGTCACCATGTCCACTTATCATTAAGAGTCTTGATCCTTGTTTCAAAGATCCTCACAAGACTGTTCTGGTTGTCTAGAATCCCCTTAATGTTCTTCTACATGTCCTGAACTGATGAAATCAACATGTCCATTTGCTCACTTCTGGATCTAGGAACTTGAGCACTAGTGGCTCTAAGTGCCTCTGCCTTTGCCTGAGCTGCAACTGATGTGGGATGATCTGGGTCCATCACCATGATGTTATCCTCAAGCTCTGGCTATTGGGGCAAATGGGGATGATCTAGAGCAAATTTGTGCTTTTCCAACTTGGAGTGCATAGCAGCAAGAGCACTTCTGATCAACAGCAACCCTCTTGACTGTCTCAACAATCAAGTCCATGACTCTGATCCTGGTGTGTCTCTCAAGGTGGATCAACATGTTGATGGAATATCGTCGGATCATCTTGTCATCTCCTGACTTGGGAATCAAGGTATGCCTCAGAATGGCGTTCATGGTGCAGAGGCCAGCCAGAAGATAGTAGATGGATCCTAGCTTGTGAGACTTCACAGTAGCAGCAGGGATCTCCTTGTACATTTTGGACATAGCATTGTGGCTCTCCTTGGATTCTGAGTAGACATCCAAATCACCATCATGTGCCTCTGGGACTCCTAGAATTGCAGCCCATTCATCAACAGTGGACTCATATCTTGCTCCTTTTTTCATCCATAAAATCCTACCATCTCCATAGAAATGTGCAGTGGAGTAGAATTGCATGATCATTTTATCATTCCATGCAGTAAATTCTCTGCCAAAAAATTCATCCAAACTAATGTAGTGTCTTGGACACTTGGAAAACAGTCCTCATTCTCCTTAATGAATTCTACATATCTCATGTCATTGACTGCCGGGCTCTTGTCTAGCATGACTGTCTCATAGAAGTCTTGCTGCTCCTTGGTGTAGAATCTGTAAATCAACATTAGTCTTCTTCCTTTGGGCATATGGATCAACATATCTCCATGCCCTAAAACCCGAGTCTTTTCTCTTCTTCATATCTTTAGGAACTAGGTGCCTTATATCATGTACTTGAAGATGTGGTCTAAGTTTCATCAAGGCTGTAAAGTCATCATCATCCTCTACTCTGGATGTAGTTCCCTTGTTCTTTTCTGAAGCTAGAATCTGCCTGGATGTCCTCTTACGCTTTTTCAGTAGCAGTCTTCTTGGATTTTGTGCTTTTGGATGTGCCAGTCTTGGGCATAGCATCAGATAGAAGTTTCTTGGCCTTCTGCTTGGGAGGAGCCTTTGCAACTGGCTCATCCTCCTCTTCAGCAGCAACTGCCTCCTCTGGATCTTCATACATGGATGTAGGCCTGCCAGTCACATGGATTATCCTCTTTTTGGCTCTCTTCTCACCTGCCTTCTTAGGCATAGACTTCCTTGGGGGATGAATGGTCATTGTAGCTCTAGCACTCTCAGGTGCTTTGAAGGTTTCAATAGGTGCATAAATTTTGCTGACCACCCTCCTAGAAGAGGTGGCCTCATTTGTTGACTTCTTGGCAACTTTCTCTTGCTTCTTGGCAAGAGACTCTTATGGCACAAAGTCTGAATCTTCCTCATCTGAATTCAGTTTCTTCCTGTCCCTAGTGGTAGCCTTGGGCAACCCATGAGAGCTGGAGTGCCTGGATCTGAAAAGGAACTAGGCTCAAGGCTAGTGCCTAAACTCATGTCAACTCCATGCTCTGGCAAATTCTGATTGTCTAACTCTGACATGCTGACCCTGTGAAAAGAGTATAGAAGAGTGGAATAGGTTGAGTCATCACAAAATATTCAGCTGGTTTTTGAAAGTTTGAACAGAAAAGTTATAGATGTAGTTCATTGCAAAATTGAATTTCGGTGTCACCAAGTCAAACCTTTCGGTGCTGCCGAGACTCACAAAACCCTTAAACGAAACTTGGCAACAGTTTTGGTCAGACCGAACACTGTCACTCGGTCTCACCAAGTTTTGTCCTTAGTAGCACAAATAGGCAATCGCTGGAACCGATTTTTCTGACTCGGTCTCACCGAGATGCAATTTCGCGGGCAACTAAACCTAAAATTTTCCGATTCTCTAGACTATAGAAATAATCTTGTGTATAGAACGATCTCAAATATTGGCAAGATACTGGTGAAACCCTAATGTACAAGATTAAGAGGTTGGAGCGCAAGAGTGGCTGAATGCGTACCCTAGCTCGATGACGGATCTGCTACGGTGGCGACGGGGGCGATGATTTTGTCGGCGGCGGTGATTCCCAGCGGCAGAGGAGTGCGGGAAGACAAGGGCGATGACCAGGGGTCCTTCTGTGGCAGCTTAGGGCTTGGGGTGCAACAGTTTGAAGAATGAATTTTCGAAACGTTGGGACCACCGAATGTATACCCTTTACTGTCGGTGACACCGATTCTAAATTTTTGGTGTCACCGAGTTTCTCAACTGTCAGGAGACAGGGAAACTTGGTGTAACTAAGAATATGGAATCGGTTGTACCGAGGCAAGAAATCCATATCAACCCTAGGCAATCGGTGTGACCAAGATTTTGGTGTTGGTTCCACCGAGATGCACTTGGGAGGTTTTAATGGTCAGTCCTTGTGGATTCGGAGCTCCGAGTGCTCCACACACAGAGGGATCAAAAAGCACTTGTTCAAATTTTGTGATGCATCTTGAAAAGAGTATGAGGTGAGAAATCATAGATAGCTAAAGGAGTGGTCTTAGGCATTCTTTTATATCCAATTGGCAAATAAATATGAAAATCCAAATAGCAACAATTGGATATCCTCGAATGAGTAAATAAATGCAGACCAACATGCTCACACAATAAGATGTCAAATGAATCATGGCAAACATGCACAAACACAATAGCATCTAACAAGCACTTTGGCGATGTTGGAGTCATCTATATATGAGTATATTGACTTAGGAGCCAAGTAAGAATACTTGATCATAGGTCATACTCATCGTTTAAGCACAAGTAGGGTTACCACTTCCAGAAGCATTTACTGTTGTCACATTCTTTTGAGATGCTTTAAATCAAGTATTAGAGTAAAGCTCCCCCTAGATGTGACATCCCCCCATAAGAGGGATAAACTAACCTTAGGTTTTGTCGAGGAAGACTTCATGTTGGTGAGGTAGTGGTGGATACTCAAAGTTGATGAAGGTCTCCAAGAGTTGGGAGCATCCTTGTTGTTTCATTACTCCTCTCACCTACATGGGTTAGTCCCAACACATAAGAGACAAATACAAGGATATCTATGGACATGGAGTGCAAAGCATATGTGATGATGTCCATTGATTTGTTGATTACCTTGTCCCTTGCTTACCTTTGAGGGAATGTGTGACGCCTTGAACTATTGCATAGAGTTGATGTTGAATGCAAATAGTCTTTGCCAATAATGAATATGAGTGAATTTCATTGGCGGAGTCACCCCTCAAGAAATTTCTAGTTCTTCTTCTTGGGGACCCACATCAAGTTGATAGGAATCCTTGGTGTTGAATTAGCACTTGTAGAAGTTGATCTTGTAGTAGCCTTGGGAACCCACTTCATCAAAGCTTGGAATTCATCTTCATAAGAGTCAAAGTCTTCTTGAAGCTCATTCTTGTACTTGAGCTTGGTGTCATGTGGTGAAGGTCATCTTGATCTTTTGTTCCCTTGGGAAGAGTATTTACATACTTCTCCTTTCGAGGAACAAACTTGGGATTGGGGTATTGACCTTCTTCCCATTCAACTCCATTAGCGTTGAAGTTGCCAACAACACGATTCTTACGGTATCCTCCATGTTTGTGTACAATCTCCTCAAATTGTTTGCACCCTTCAAGACTCTTGTAGATACCTTTCTCTATAATCCCTTTCAAGAGTTCATTTTCTTGCTCAAGTGTAACTTGGCTAAGAGAAGAGTTATTGGGATCAAGAGAACTACTAGAAGCAATATCTTTGGATTTATCATTTTTATTGCTACTAGTTGAAGAAACTTTACTTCCTTTGATACTAGCTTGCTTTGACTTAACTTGAGGCATGAATGTAGATAAGAGAAGTCATTTGGCTAGATAAGAGGAAGTCTTCTTTCGAAGATCGCCATTGATAGCTCTAAGGAACTCATGCTCTTGCTCTAAATTGAGCTTCTCGAAGCATAGCTTCTCATGTGTCCTTGCAAGCTATCTATGATCTTCTAGAGTTGACTCATGAGCTAACTTAAGAGTTTTTAGTTCTTGAGTTAGTCATTCTATTTCCAACTTATCATCATCACATGACTTATCTATACTAGAGTGAGTACTAGCAAGTTCATTTTGACTATCATCACTAGTTTTGTCAAATAGCAAGTCATCTTCAATTAATAAGTCATCTTCATCACTATTGAAATCATGATACTCGGGGTGTGATACCTTGGGGCCTTTATCCATGAAGCAACTTCCACTCCCTTCATTTGGTGAATCAAATAGATAATAGGAGTTGGTAGTGACTAGAGAAATTCCGGCAACACCTTCATTTTGACTATAGTCGGAGTTGGAGTGATAGCTTCTCTCGGAGTGGTTGTCGGAGTCGGAGCCAGAAACCCATTCACCAATATGAGCTTGATATTTCCTTCTTGAGTAGCTCTTGGTGTACTTTTCCTTCTTCTTCGAGTCCCTACTTCTCCTTGAGGGTCTTCGTTCATAACGATCATCTCTACTCCTTCTCTCTCTTTGAGGTGACTTGTCTCTTGAGCTTGTCTTCTTGGTGACTCTTCTCTTTGTTTGTAGGGATCCATGCACTCATTTGAGTAGTGTTCGGGCTTCCCATAATTGTAGCAGTTTCGTTCATGACTTGACAAACGCTTCTCTTCATTTCTTGAGTTGGAGCTTCGATCTTTGCTTCTATTTTTGTAGAACTTGTTGAATTTCTTGACCATGAGGCTTATCTGTTCATTTGTGACAAGGTTGTCGCTTGAGGGAGTGGGAGCATCACTTGTGGATTTGTAAGCACCGCTAGACTTGTGGTGAAGCTCTTCCTTGTCTTTGAGTGTCATCTCATCAGCAACAATTCTACCAATCACTTCGGTTGGTTTGAGATCTTTGTAGTTGGGCATCATTTGGATCAATGTGCAAATGGTGTCATATCGATCATCCAAATCTCAAAGTATCTTCTTGATGATCAATTTTTTGTCATTTCTTCGGTTCCTAAGCCGGCAATCTCATTGGTGATGAGAGCTAGCCTAGAGTACATCTCAGCGACTCCTTCACCATCCTTCATATTGAACTTGCGAAGCTGACCTTGAAGAACATCTAACTTGGATTCTCTCACAGACTCAGTTCCTTCATGCATATCAACCAAAGTGTCCCAATTCTATTTTGCGTATTCAAGACGGCTGATTTTGTTGAATTCTTCGGGGCATAGGCAGTTGAAGAGAATGTCACATGCTTGAGCATTAGGTTGCAACATCTTCAATTCATCCGCAGTTGCTTCACGATCGGGTTCCTTTCCTTTCGCAAAGAATTCACCTCGCAAGCCAACACGAACAACATCCCAAACTGCAGGATTATGACTAAGCAAATGCATTTTCTTTTGTGCTTCCAGCTAGCAAAATTTGTGCCATCAAAGTACGGACCTCTACGGTGATAATTTCTCTTACTAGATGTCATACTTCTCCTAGGTTGTGAAACCAATGCAATGGATACCAAAGCTTTGATACCACTTGTAGGATAGAAAGTAGGTCTAGAGGGGGGGGGGTGATTAGAATACTTGACCAAATAAAAATCTACCTTTTCCCAATTTTAATTCTTGGCAGATTTTAGCATTCATAGTCTGTCAAGTAGACCCTACACATGCATGTCTAAGAGTATAGCAGCGGAAGGAAAAGACATTGCACATGTAAGTAAAGAGAGGGTAAGGAAACCAAACACAATTGATGGCACGATGATTTTTCCTGTGGTTCCGATAGGTGGTGCTATCGTATGTCCACGTTCACGGAGTATTCAACCCACGGAGGGTAATGGTCGCGAGAGTCCACGGAGGGCTCTACCCATGGAGGGTTCCATGAAGAAGCAACCTTGACTATACCATGACAGCCTACGTCCATGGAGGACTAGCCTTACTCGCGGTAGATCTTCACGAAGTAGGCGATCTCCTTGCCCTTACAAACTTCTTGGTTCACTCCACAACACACAACACGAAGTAGGAGGCTCCCAAGCGACACCTAACCAATCTAGGAGGCACCACCCTCCAAAAGGTAATAGGCTCGATAATGTCGATGAACTCCTTGCTCTTGTGCTTCAAGATGATAAACTCCTCAACACACAATCACTCTCTCACAGATATGGCTTGGTAGAAGAGATGGGATTGGTGGAAAGCAACTTGGGGAGGCTATAAATCAATATCCATATGGTTGGAGTGGAAGATCTTGACCTCAACACAAGGGCAGGTGGTTCTCTCTCAGAAAACTGATAGGATAGGTATGGAATGGTTCTGAGTGCTTCTGTGTCGAGTAGGTGGTGGTGAAGGGGTATATATAGGCATCCCCAAAAATCAAACCGTTACACAAAAAATGACCATCTCAGTGACACTGATGTGTTAATCTTGGTGGTACCGAAGTGAGAAAAGGTGGCAACTTTTGAATCTCGGTGAGACCGATATAGGAATCTCGGTTGCACCGATAAGGTGACCAATGGTTAGAATGCCCATTCTCGGTGACGCCGATTCAACAATCTCGGAGGGACCAAAACAGTGAACTTGTGTAACAGAAAGTTGGCAGCCCAACTCGGTTGCACCGAAAGCAGTATCGGCTGTACCGAAGGGTTAGCGTTTGGCTGAGTCTGTCTAGGGTTTGGAATCGGTGGCACCAAATGTGGAATGTTGGTTGCACCGATTTTGCGTGTTTGGCTTAGAGCAAATTTTGGTGGGAGAGTTTGTAGGTGTCTTTGGTGACTATCACTTGTGCACGTATGAATTTTGTTCACCAACAAAACCTTACCCCCTTTTAATAGTATTGGCTTTCCTACGGACTCAAGGTGATTTCTCACAAATATAAAATGTAGAGTACTCTCGCTTGAAGCTTTGCCAACCTATTTCCTTGCATCTTGGGGTGTTCCACAACCTCTTTTCCAACCCATCATTGAACTTTTCCTAAAATATACTTGATGGAAACATTAGTTCAATGACTTATATCTTGTTATGAATTACCAAAACCACCAAGGGAGCAAATGTGCTTTCACCGAGACTCCCCCATGTGGGCTTATCAGCTTGACGGTGAATGATATGTCTCCATCGTATCTACTTTTCAAAACTCTTTTGCCCTTGTTTTGGACTCTAATTTACATGATTTGAATGGAACTAACATGGACTGATGATGTTTTCAACAGAATTGTCTTGCTGTTATTTTTGTGCAGAAATAAAAGTTCTTGGATTGACCTAAAAAATTATGGAAGATATTTTAGGAATTAATAAAAAATGCTGAAGAAAGAATAAACTGGAGGGGCTTGTGGGCCCCCTACTGCTCCACCAACCTCAATTCCACTCCTATTTATTCCTATTCGCGGAGAAAAAATAAGGGAGAGGATTTCATCGCATTTCACGAGACGAAGCCGCCTCCACCCTCTGGTCTTCCTCGGGAGGCCAGATCTGGAGTCTGTTTTGGGCTGCGGAGAGGGGAAATTGACGCCATCGTCATCACCAACCATCCTTCATCACAATTTCCATGATGCTGTCCACCGTTCGCGAGTAATCCCATCGTAGGCTTGCTGGACGGCGATGGGTTGGATGAGATTTATCATGTAACGAGTTAGTTTTGTTAGGGTTTGATCCCTAGTACCCACTATGTTCTGAGATTGATGTTGCTATGACTTTGCTATGCTTAATGCTTGTCACTAGGGCCCGAGTGCCATGATTTCAGATCTGAACCTATTATGTTTCCATGAATATATATGTGTTCTTGATCCTATCTTGCAAGTTGTAGACACCTATTACGAGTTATGATCCGCCTTCCCCAGGGTGAGAATAATTTGGATTCTTTCCGGTGATTACCGTAGTTTGAGGAGTTCATGTATTCACTAAGTGCTAATGCTTTGGTCCGATTCTCTATTAAAAGGAGGCCTTAATATCCCTTAGTTTCCATAAGGACCCCGCTGCCACGGGAGGGTAGGACAAAAGATGTCATGCAAGTTTTTTCCATAAGCACATATGACTATATATGGAATGCATGGCTACATTACATTGATGAATTGGAGCTAGTTATGTGTCACCCTATGTGATAACTGTTGCATGATGAATGACATCCAACATAATTATCCATCACTAATCCATTGCCTACGAGCTTTCCAATTATTGATCCTTGCTAAGTTACTTCTGTGCTGCTACTGTTACAATCACTACCAAACTGCTATTGTTACTTTTGCCACCGTTACCGTTAGTTCCATACTTCTTTGTTACTGAATACTTTGCTGCAGATATTAAGTCTTTCAGGTGTGGTTGAATTGACAACTTAGCTATGAATACTCGAGAATATTCTTTGGCTTCCCATGAGTTGAATCAATAAATTTGGGTTCAATACTCTACCCTAGAAAACTGTTGCGATCCCCTATACTTGTGGGTTATCAATGAATCTACCGTTCATCAACTCTTCCGCACCACTCCAGAGAAACTGTACAAGGCTCTATTCAAGGCTCAGAAAAGCTGGCCAGCCGAGGAGGAGGATCGGGGCCTACACGCCGATAACCCTCCTACCTAGGTATAACATAATTTCAAATGATCGTCTCTGTTTTCCGATAGAAAATCTAAACACCTTTCCCAACATCTTTGCAGAAATGGTTGAGCAAAGCCACAGGCATCAACTGCCTAGCACCACAACTTGAATACCCTAGGTCAAAGCTATTGTCGAAGATGCTTGTCGTGATGTTGGTCTTGCCCGATCACAGTTTGGACTCAGATACCGAGTCTGAGGACTTCGACATGGTTCCTCAATGGAACCTAAGGGTCAAGCTCCCAGCTCGAAGGTAAGAATCCAAAGATTCCCTGAGAAATTCATGCCAAGGTTTTAATGTTATTAATGTGTGAGCGCCTTTTGGTCCGCAACCCACCACACGTTCTCCCCACCGACCAAGTTTTGGATGGGGAGACTCCACCTGCCGAGCTGGTGGAGAGCGGGACCACGTCGCATCCCACACCTCCAGGGACCGCGAAGGATGCCGTGAAGGTGTCCTCCCACCAAGCTCCTTTGGAGCCGAACATAGGCGGTGTGGGTGACAATGTCATGGCCGAGGTTAATGCCTCAGACGCTGAAGACCACGAGGAGGAGCCCCTCCCGGACACTGCGGAGACTAGACAAAGGGATGTCCAGTCCCCTCCGAGGTCATCTCCAGAGCACACCACGCCTTCGAAGCCACCGTTTCAATCCCTGGTCGGAGATCGGACTAACCGATCACCACCGACGCCACTGATGATTGGGTGGCCGGTCATGGAGGAGGCTCTGTCAAGCGCCCCATCTCCGAGGATCATCGCATCCTTATGGGTGCAGTTGTCCAAAGCATTCAGTCCGTTGATAGCAGACTGAAGGAGGCCTTCAACGGTCTCTTGACGGGCTTCTAGGCGAGCCACGTAATGTTCTTTTCCTAGAATTTTAATTCATTAGGTTTGTCCTATCGTTATATATAGCAGCCCCCGAGCCCTGGATGAGTTTAGAAAGACTCACCCGGGGGTCAAATACAAAGAAATGACCAAACAATGTATGAGACATTATTCATCCTATAACGTTCTAACAATCCTTAAGAGGACCGAACATAGGGTCATGGTCTTGACAGTTTGGTGTTTGCACTCATGTAAACTGATAAATATGTGCTATTTAAAGGTTTCATCATCAAAGGTGCCCGTAAATGCTGCAAAGCTTGATGAGCTAAACTGGAATCTCAAGATCTCCTAAGAGGAGCTTGATGCTCTGAAGAAGAGGTTCGACGAGGCGCAAGGTAAACAGTCTTGGAATATTCGAGCTCTTAAGCATTAGTGATTCAAACTGTTGGCTTAGTATAGTTATATGTTTTATTGCTTGCACAACCTCGACAAAGGAAGTCGAGAAGCTCAAGGCCGAGCTGTGACAGATGAAGCAAGAGGCCGCGAAAGAGAAGGCAATAGCTGAATAGGCAGCAACCGCGCTCTCCGCCTTAAAAACCGCAAGCAAAAAGCATGAGGCTTGGGTGGGGGAGGTTCAGCAGGAGCTTAAGGACGCCAGCCAAAAATGCGAGGACCTTGAGCAGAAGGGCAAGGAACAAGTTGTCGAGCTATCCGCGCTAAAAGCCGACCTCCATAAGGAGCAGGTGGACATGCAGTTTTTTGAAGAACAGATTCGCCAAGTCAAGGCTATCACGGATGGTAAGCCGTATTTACTACAGTGTACCTTCGGTGATAGCAAGTTCGCATTGCTCACCCAGATGTGGCGTTCCTTAGGCGCCAGTTCAGACCTCCTAAAGGGTGAAGCGGATGCGAACCAATTCTATGCTTCTCAAGAAGAGGGAGATGAGGCTCGGCTCTTTTGGGCGCAATTTGAAGCCTCCGAGCGCTCTCCTCTCCTCATCGAGCAGATGAAGCAGCTGATGGAGCTACACCGGATGGCGGAGCCGACCATGAAGGATCTCTGCATCCGGCTATGGCCCGATATGATGAGCCGTTGTCGGTCAGTTAATTCGACCTGGTGCGGAAGCTGAGCGACGCCTCGCCTTGGATTGACGCACTAAGGCGTTCTTCCTGCATCGAGGGAGCTCAGACGTCCTTTGCCAGGGCCAAGGTGCACTGGTCGGGGCTTGATCCGACAAAGATAGCCACCGCTCCTCTGCCCCTTGGAAAGGAGCATAGGTTCCCTAAGCGATACTTCTCCGTAGTGATGGAGGGTGCTCGGGCGATAGAGGCTCAGTGCTCAAAAGAAAACTTTTATGAGTAAGCGCGTTGTAATATGTCTGAAGACATTTTAACGCTTTTATGGTTATGATGCATGGTTTATCATGTCTTTTATGTCTTGCATTCACTATAACTCCCGTGTGGCCTTTTAAACTAAAAGTTGCAAGTTGTCGGCTTCAACCCCCATGTTGATACTATGCGAGGTGTATCTACCTCCGCACTGTGACCCTTAGCCAAGCTATCGGTACCCGAAGGCGGTAGTGTGGGGTGGACAAGGCAATCAGACTATAATTCTTTATTGCTTTCACTTAGCCGTGGGAGCGTGAAAAAGGAATGCGGGGGATGATGATTAGCCCCTAGTGGTTTGTGATGTTTGGATGAACCGTGGTGAAGCCGGCATCACATGGTTTGTACGAATACCAAACCCATCGTATTACACGGAATAACCTCTAACAAAGTTTTTAGTATAACACTTATACTTGGATGCGCAGACCGGTTCTCGCATACTATGACAGTAAGTTTTCGGCTTTCTCCCCGGAGGTGCTTGGCCAGGCTAGCTGGAAATACAATCATAGTGGTTGTCCCTTTGCCCTTTTAGCCGAATGAGTGGAACGTAAAGTGGCAAGCACAAGAGCCGGGCAACCCAACTATTGACCCAAGACATAGTTCAGAACCAATTCATATAAAGCAAACTCCGAGACGCCAAACACATGATCAATTGTGCTTATGTCAATATTTTAAATTTGATCCACCGGTTTATTAGCTGGTTGCATCGTAATGTGTGCCAAACAGTTTCGCCAGAAGCGTTGAGGAGGGAGGAAATAGAGTAAGTGCCAAAACTACAGCGAAGCATACATGCATAATGGTCTTATATTTTGCTTAATAACTCTTATAGCTCAAATTGCCGAAGCAACTTCTTATAAGTACTTGAAGATGAAATATAGAGCTTACAGGAGGGGTTGTATGAGGGGTCTTCGATGGGTGGCCTGGCGTCCTCGATATGCCCTGTCACCTGTCCACTCCTGTGCCTCCTAGGGGGTTGCATTCCTTTATGGGTAATGCTGTCGACGAGTGGACCTTGGAAAGAGGATCTTGAGAAGTCACCAAACTATTGATGGGCTTTACGCTTTAGCAGGTCCTTGATGGTACCTGTTGTATGTCTGAAGACTTATATTGTTGGTAGTTCAGTCCAGTCAAACACTTGTGCTCTAATAGTAGTTCCCCACTATAGCCCGTGGAATCTTAATTGCGAAGTTGTGCCTTCTTGGCACGTGTTTTGCTGGCATTAGGGTTGTGCAATGGGGAGCGAGTCCCTATTTCTAGGGAGGAGAAGGTTTTGTGAGTTCGGGCTGAAACCGAGCTCGCTTCTCATACTTACGTGCCTTTACGGCAGATGGCGGCATTTGCCGATCATCATTGTAATGGAATTTGGCCGCCAGGGCCAATGCATGTTCCTCAGTTCGAAGGGAGCGCTCTGTGTTGCCGTTGACAGTAATTACCCCCTTGGGCCCGAGCATCTTGAGCTTGAGGTATGCGTAGTGTGGGACGGTGTTAGAGTGAGCAAACATTGTACGACCTAGTAGGGAGTGATAGCCGCTGTAGAAAGGTACAATTTCGAAGATTAAGTCTTCGCTTTGGAAGTTATCAGGCGAACCGAACACTACTTCCGGGCTTACAGAGCCCGTGCACCGGGCTTTGATGCCTGGGATCACTCCTTTAAAGGTAGTGTTGCTGGTTTGATCCTTGACAGATCTATACCCATCTTTTTCACCATGTCTAAGTAAATCAGATCAAGGCTACTTCCTTCGTCCATTAGGACTTTAGTGAGGATATACCCATCTATGATGGGGTCTAGGACGAGGGCGACTGAACCCCCATGACAGATACTGGTCGGTTGGTCGCGTTGATCGAAGGTGATCGGGTACGCCGACCATGGGTTGTACTTCGAGGCTACATCCTCTATGGCGTAGACCTCTCGAAGAATGCGCTTCCTCTCCTGTTTGGGTATATGAGTGGCGTATCAGTAGTGCAGAACCGGCCTATAGTCGCGGTTCGTAAGGGCCTTTAGTGTCGGTTCTAGAACCGACACTAAAGGGTGGGGACTAAAGCCTACCCCCCTTTAGTGTCGGTTCAACACGGCCCGGCACCAAAGGCCCTCCACGTGGCATCCGATGGCGCCATGGGTTGGGGGACCTTTAGTCCCGGTTGGTAACACCAATCGGGACTAAAAGTATTGAGTTTTTTTTAGTTTTGTTTTATTTTTCCTTTTAATTCTTTAGGGGTTTATGAATTAATTATGGTTGTATGCCGTTATACAAATTTTGGTACAATACCAATTAAGAGGTTGTTATATCATTATGTTCATGATGAATTATTATATCATTGTGAGGAAGAAACATGGATTTTATTCATCCAAATGAATAAAAAGTGATCAAAAGTTGAATTAGCAGGACGACGATCCTACTAATTCAACTTTTGGTCACTTTTGATCCATCCACATGAATCTAATCCGCTTTCCTTCCCCCAATGATATAACAAATGATCATGATAATCATGATCAACATCATCATCATATTAATATAAAAACTCTTGCATCATATCATCACCAACAACACTATAGCTAATAATCATCATAGTCGATTCCACTAACTCCTCCTCCTCCTCCTCATCAACTCTAACACATTGTAGCACATAATAACACATTGTACCTAGGACCTACTCCTCTCTCATAGGACCTACTCTACCCTCTCTTAGGTACAATATCATAAAACAAGATAGGCCTTGACTCTCCATTATGGAGAATGGAGATCATCCTATCTCAAATTCTTGGCCTATGCACAATGTTGCTTCCAAGTATCTCTGTACAATTGACCATACATTTTTTCCAATCTTTGATGGTCATGTCTTCATCGGTTTTAGAAATCCAGTATGGACAGGGGTGATGTGTCGACTGACCTGGCCGTGGTGGCCCTAAGCTCATAACAACAACGCGACCTCTCGGAAACATCAGATGAGGCACACAATCCTTCGGGATTTTCTATTGAAAAACGTAGTAATAATTTGTAGTTAGAAATGTAGTTTTGTTTTAGAAGAATTTATGCAAAAGATGCACGGATGTCGTAATAGTAGAAAATCTTACCATGCAATCTCCATGGATGTTACCATAGCCCACCACATGCACTAGTGGCACGTATTGACCATAATGTGGAGGAGTTTGATAATAGCTATTGTAATTCTCAAGATTATTAAGAAATGTGGTAAGATGATCTTTCTCCTTACGAGTTAATTCTGCTTCATCATTGTAGTAGTAGGTTATGTCTTCCATCTTCCGTACATTTTTTGAAGAATGAAAATAAGTTGTCAATGGAAATAAGTTGTCAACTATTTATAAATAAAAAATATAAATTACTTAATAAATATGGTTGAGAAACTCACATAATGATAGAGCTGGAGGCGACTGCACATCGACCCAGATGTCGATATTACCTTCAATTTCGTCTTCCAGACGAATATCAAAGGTGATAAGCATATTAGGCTCAAATGAATAAGCCTTGCATAGTGCTCTCCAACTTTTGCATTCAAAATAGCAGTAGGTGTCTGCATTGTAAAATTTTACCACAAAAATATAACCATGCTCGGTCCTCAAGTGAACTATCTTTACCTCCATATTTTTTTTAGTATTGAAACCAATCTTATCCAAGACAACAATTCTTGCATGGCAGGGGATACACTAGTAGAATAGTACAAAATTAAAATTATAAGTTGAAGCAAAAGAAGGAGAAGTCATGCTTAATTACGAAAAAAGACTTGTTGTCGTGACTTACTGTATCCACTTCGAAGGTCTCATCCAGCATGATGCTAAAGTGCCTACCATCAACTAGGAAAGGCTTGTCACACAGGCCGGGCTCGTCTTCGCAGTATTCGCACATAGCGAATTCCCTTTCGCCGTCAGACATTTCCTATGTTCATAGTTGAAACATATAAAATCGATCGAAGGAAACTATGAGAAAACTGATCAACACACATATCACTATTACTCAATATGCAATAGGTTGACTTTAGGTCTGTCGAGTCTTTCCTTCCTAAACTTTCATCTCACGTATATGGTGGGCACACTCCTTCTGATATTGCAACCATCGGTGATGATAGCTCCTCCATTCGTCCTAGAGTGCATTACACCAAAATGTCTAGCACACTGGAACGAAGGAGAAGCCACCCCCACGACAACAAACGGGATTCTTCCTCTCTCTTATATATATATATATATATATATATGGTGGACACTCTCCCTCACTGAAAGACATACAAGGAGCTGAAACAGACGTAAAGTCAACCCGTTCCATATATCGAGCAATGACATAGAAAAAATGCAACATTAAAATATGCAACTTTTGCAAATACTAATTGCTATACATTGGATCAAATGTCAAAATTCATCAACTTTTTTGTATACATAAATACTAATTTATATATCTAATTCATGTAACATTTCTATAACTAAAAGTATAAAAAACTAAAAAACAAAAAAAACAGAAAATAAGAAAATGTGTGTGTGTGTGCGCGTGTGTGTGTGTTCATGCATATATGTGTGTGTGTATGCGGGCTCGATCGATGGGAGGGTGGCCATGGCGGCAGGGGCTCGGAGAGGGGTGACGGGCGGTGAGGTGAGGCGACGGCGACGACAATGACGACGACAACGACGACGACAACAGAGCGCGAGCTCGAGGAGGGGGCAGCACGCGATGGCGGCGATGGGGGGCGGCGCGTCTGGGGCCGTGATGGCGTGGGTGGCGCGTCGGTGGAGGCGACGACATTAGGGCGGCAACGACGTGGGCGGCGAGGGCGTCGGGGGCGCACGGGCGGCGATCTCCTGTGGTGGAAGAGACGAAGAAAGCAAAGGGAAACTGGAAAAAATTCAACTCCTGCTTATATAGGAGTACCTTTAGTCGTGGTTGGTGGCTCCAACCGCGACTTAAGGGGGGTCTTTGGTCGCGGTTGGATCCACCAACCGCGACTAAAGGTGAATTGCACCATCCGAAGCGACGGGAAGCGAAACCCTTTAGTCGCGGTTGGTGGATCCAACCGCGACTAAAGGGGGGGTCTTTAGTCGCGGTTGGAGCCACCAACCGCGACTAAAGGGTGTTGTGCCAGGCGAGTGGCAGGGAGGAAGTTTAGTCCCACCTCGCTTGTTGAGAGGAGCTCGCATCGGGTTATAAGCCCCATTGCGGCTACCGTGTCAAGCTCCTCTCTCAAGCAGGCCTTCTGGGCCTACTGCACCTCTGCACCCTGTGGGGCCTACTGGGCCGTATAGGCCTGTGTCCTGGCCCAACAAGAGGTTGGGTTTCTAGTCATATGCAGTCCGTGGCGGCCCAATAGGCGGGCTTTTTTTTAATATATTTTTTGTTTTTTTGTTTTCTGCTTTTTTATTTTCTTTTGTTTTGAGTTGTTTTTTTTGCTTTATTTAGAGTTTCTTTGTGAATATTTTTTCTTTAGGTAAAAAAATTATAAACTTTCTCTTAGTGCTAGTAGTTTTCAAATTTTAATAGTTTAAATTTGAATTATTTGAAATTTGTGTGAATCAATAGTTTGTGAATAACTTTAATTCAAAAATAGATTTTTTAGTGATTCTTTTTTCTACCGTTTAATATTATCGTGTGTTTCTCATTATATCCAATTTGGTAATTCTTAGGTTATTTAAAAAATGAAATGTCTTTGTAACAGGCGAGTTTTCGTCTGAAACCCTCATACTTCGAAAGAGATTGTCCATTTTGTACACGAAGTGAATCCAGTTTTTGCCGTAACCCTGTCAACTTTTTAGCACATGCTATGTGGGTGAAATGATGATACCATGCCAACTTTCAACCTTTTTAGAGTTCATTTGTAGTACATATCAATTTCAGGGTCATTTAGCTCAAAAAAAATCAGTAAATGCATGGAAAATAGCAAATGAAGTCAAAAAGGGTTGAAAATTGATGGCCTCCACTCGAATGGTCCATACTGAACGCACAAAAAGTCTGGAGTTGAAATAAGTTAAAAAAATGAAATGCCTTTGTAACAGACGAGTTTTCGTCTGAAACCGTGATACTTCGAAAGAGATTGTTCATTTTGTACATGAAGTGCATCCAGTTTTTGCCATAACCCTCTCAACTGTTTAGCACATGCTATGTGGGTGAAATGATGATACCATGCCAACTTTCAACCTTGTCAGAGTTCATTTGTAGTACATATCAATTTCAGGGTCATTTATCTCAAAACAAATGAGTAAATGAATGGAAAATAGCAAATGAAGTCGAAAAGGGTTGAAAATTGATGGCCTCCACTCAAATGGTCTATACTGAACACACAAAAAGTCTGGAGTTGAAATAAGTTAAAAAATGAAATGCCTTTGTAACAGACGAGTTTTCGTCTGAAACCCTCATACTTCGAAAGAGATTGTTCATTTTGTACACGAAGTGCATCCAGTTTTTGCCATAACCCTCTCAACTTTTTAGCACATGCTATGTGGGTGTAATGATGATACCATGCCAACTTTCAACCTTTTCAGAGTTCATTTGTAGTGCTTATCAATTTCAGGGTCATTTAGCTCAAAAAATCAGTAAATGCTTGGAAAATAGCAAATGAAGTCGGGAAGGGTTGAAAATTGATGGCCTCCATGCGAATGGTCCATACTGAATGCACAAAACACATAAGTACACTAGTATTACAAAGATTCCCTTCAGTTTGTCTGAAGTGGGACTTTCTAGATATATATATAAATCCGGAAACTAACTAGAGAAGCCGGTCACATCCTAGAGTGGGATCTTTGGGTGTAAAACTTTTTCTTCGCATGTGTCCCTTTGGCTCGTAAACATGGGCAATCTTCATCGTTTAACTTGATGCTCGGGTCAACATTCACTGTGAAGGGAGCAATTTCATGAAACTTTTCATAATCTTCTGACATGTCTGTCTTGTGCTCCACTCCCACGATGTTTCTTTTCCCTAAAATAACTATGTGGAGCTTTGTCTCATCACATGATGTATTTGCTTCCTTATTTTTTCTTTTTCTTGGCTTGGTAGACATGTCCTTCACATAGAAAACCTGCGCCACATCATTGGCTAGGACGAATGGTTTGTCTGCGTACCCAAGATTGTTGAGGTCCACTGTTGTCATTCCATATTGCGGGTCTTCCTTTACCCCGCCTCCTGTCAGATTTACCCATTTGCACCTAAACAAAGGGGCCTTCAAATCAAGTCCATAGTCAAGTTCCCATATCTCCTCTATGTAACCATAGTATGTGTCCTTTGGCCCATTGTTGTTTGCTACATCAAAGCGGACACCACTGTTTTGGTTGGCACTCTTTTTATCTTGGGCGATCATGTAAAATGTATTCCCATTTATCTCGTACCCTTTGAATGTCAATATAGTCGAAGATGGTAACTAGGACAACAAGTACAGTTCATCTTCAACAATGTCGTCAAACACAAGACGTGTCTGCAACCAACCGGCGAAAGTCACCGTTTATTCATGTGTAATCCAGTCATCAGACTTCTCCGGGTGTTTGGAGCATAGAATATTCTTATGTTGCTCGATATACAGAGCCACCAAGGCGGAACTTTGTAGAACTATGTAGTGTGCTTGCGCCAAAGAATGCTCGTCCCGGCATATTAGTGATTTCTTTCCTAGCGTGCCTTTTCCACCCAGTCTGCCCTCATGTCGCGATTCAGGAACAACTATCGGCTTAATGTCAGGAATAAAGTCAACACAAAACTCAATGACCTCCTCAGTTTCATGTCCCTTGGAGATGCTTCCTTCTGGCCTAGCATGATTATGAACATATTTCTTTAAGACTCCCATGAACCTCTCAAAGGGTAACATATTGTGTAGAAATACAGGACCCAGAATGGCAATCTTCTCGACTAGGTGAACTAGGACATGCGTCATGATATTGAAGAAGGATGGTGGGAACACCGACTCGAAACTGGCAAGAAATTGCACCAAATCATTCTCTAACCTTGGTAGGATTTCTGGATCGATGACCTTCTGAGAGATTGCATTCAGGAATGCACATAGCTTCACAATGGCTAATCGAACGTTTTCCGGTAGAAGCCCCCTCAATGCAACCAAAAGCAGTTGCGTCATAATCACGTGGTAGTCATGAGACTTTAGGTTATGGAACTTTTCTCTGCCATATTTATTATTCCCTTTATATTCGACGAGAAGCCAGACGGGACCTTCATACTGAGAAGGCATTCGAAGAAGATTTCCTTCTCTTCTTTGGTAAGAGCATAGCTGGCATGACCCTGAAACTGCTTTGGATCCATGCCTTCTTTTCTTTGCATACGTTGCCGGTACTCCAGTGCCTCTGGTGTATCTTTTGTCTTCCCATACACGCCCAAGAAGCCTATCAGGTTCACGCAAAAATTCTTCGTCACGTGCATCACGTCGATTGCAGAGTGGACCTCGAGGTCTTTCCAATATGGTAGGTCCCAAAATATAGATTTCTTCTTCCACATGGGTGCGCATTTGTCAGCGTCATTCGGAAGAGATTGTGAACCAAGACCCTTGCCAAAGATTACTTTTAAATCCTTGACCATATCAAGTATTTCATCACCCGTACGGTGGCGTGGCTTATTCCGGTGATCTGCCTCACCTTTGAAATGCTTGCCTTTCTTTCTTACGGCATGCCTGCTCTGAAGAAATCGATGATGCCCCAGATACACATTCTTCTTACATTTATCCAAATATATACTGTAGGTATCATCTAAATAGTGCGTGCATGCGTGGTATGCCTTGTTTTTCTGTCCTGAAAGGTTACTGAGAGCAGGCCAATCATTGATGGTTACAAACAGCAACGCATGTAGGTCAAATTCCTCCTGATCTTTCCCATCCCACACAGGTACACCTTTTCCATTCCACAGTTGTTCCTTGCATTCTTTGCAAAGTCCTTAAACCAAACCACTGATATGATTGTTGTTCTGCTCCCGAAAAGGATTAATGCAATTTGCACATAAACCAAACCATACGTTCCTTGCATCCTTTGAAAAGTCCTTCCACTTTCTCTCGATTTTTCTCCACTACGATCCATCAGCAGGCACTCTCAACTTCCCGTCTTTCTTACGGTCTTTGTTGTGCCATCACATCAACTTGGCATGCTCTTTGTTTTGGAACAAACGTGTCAACCGTGGTATTATAGGAGCGTACCACATCACCTTGGCAGGAATCTTCTTCCTGGGGCGCTCGCCCTCAACATCACCAGGGTCATCGTGGCCGATCTTATAGTGCAATGCACAACATACCGGGCATGCATTCAAATCCTCGTACTCACCACGGTAGAGGATGCAGTCATTAGGGCATGCATGTATCTTCTTGACCTCTAATCCTAGAGGGAAGACAACCTTCTTTGCTTCATACGTACTCTCTGGCAATTCGTTGTCCTTTGGTAGCTTCTTCTTTAACATTATCAGCAACTTTTGAAATGCCTTGCCAGATACACCATTCTCTACCTTCCATTGCAGCAATTCCAGTGTGGTACCCATCTTTTTATTGTCATCTTCACAATTTGGGTACAACCCATATTTGTGATCCTCTAACATGCGCTACAACTTCAGCTTCTCCTCGGTTTCTCTCTGCATCGGCAATGGACCGACCAAGATCATCATCGGGCTCATCTGATGCCTCTTCTTCAGCTCCTTCCCTCATTGTCGGCTCAGCTTCTTCCCCCATTGTTGTACCATCGTATTCATGGAACCCATGGCAAGGATAGCTGTCGTCAGCCTCTTCTTCTTCATTCTCTTCCATTAGGACCCCTCTTTCTCCGTGCTTGGTCCAACAGTTATAGCCGGACATGAAACCGGACTCAAACAGGTGAACGTGAATGGTTCTTGAATTAGAGTAATTTCGATCATTCTTATAGCCAGCACATGGACAATACATAAAACCATTTGGCCGCTTGTTTGTCTCAGCCGCAACTAGAAAAGTATGCACGCCATTAATGAACTGGGGAGAGCATCGGTCCTCGTACATCCATTGCCGTCTCATCTTCATTACACAACACCGAAAAGACCAAATTAATACAAGTTCATACACACTTGCTATCATAAAACAATGTACAAACTCTCTAGATAAAGCATTTAAATGCAACAACAAATGCGATCAACATCGCAACTAAGGTAAGAATTGATCCAACAGCATAGTGATACCAAGCCTCACTATCAATGGCATATCTTTTAAATTTTCTAATCTTCAAGCGCATTGCACCCATCTTGATCTTGTGATCATCGACGACATTGGCAACATACAACTCCAATTTCATCTTCTCTTCTTCAACTCTTTTCAATTTTTCTTTCAAATACTTGTTTTCTTTTTCAACTAAATTTAACTTCTTCACAAGAATATCTATGTCAGTTGGAATCTCTGGTTCACATACCTCCTAGATAAAAATACCTATGTCAACTTAATTGGCATAATTGGCATAAACATGAAATGCAACAAAGAGTTATAAAAGAGAGTATATACCACATCCGCATCATAAACCGGATGGGGGCCAACGGGGATAGATTTCAAAACCATGCCACCCTGTATAACAAACAACCATATAGGTAAGAAAACTATACAAGTAACTATCTAAATCTTACAAACATGCTTTTTTATAAAAAGTATAAGAACAAGAAGCTCGCCAAGTTGGTGCCGGCAACGGGACGGTGCGGGCGATCGACGGTGGTTAGGACGGGGAAGGGAAGCCACTAAGTAAACCACACCTACAAATGCAAAGTAAGAAGTTAATTTGAGCTAAAATTGCATAAATCAAACAAACTTCCACATACAAACTAAAACCCACAAATTACTATACTTATAGAGCATTGCAAGAGCTAATCTAGCAATGAGAGATGAAAGGACAAAGTTGCTAACCTTTGTGAACACTTGGAAGGATGGGATGCCTCCAAATCTTGACAAATTTTGGCAAAAAATGGAGGATGAGCTCGAGGAAGAGAGGAAGAATAGAGATGAGAGGAAAGGGGAAGAACAGAGGACTCTGCTCGGGCTGGCACCAAAGGGATTCAATATAGGGGGACCTTTAGTCCCGGTTGGTGGCTCCAACCGCGACTAAAGGTTAGCCTATAGTAGCGGTTGGAGCCACCAACCTGGACTAAAGGTTCTCATGGGGCCCCAGGCTGACACCGGCCTACAACCACGCCTTTAGTGCCGGTTCGTGGCATGAACTAGGACTAAAGGTCTGTAACGAACCGGCACTAATGATCCCTATCACGAACCGGCACTAATGATCACATTAGTGCCGGTTCAAAAGCCAACCGCGACTAATGAGGGGGACGAAAGGTCTGTTTTCAACTAGTGTATATCATATTCACGGTTTTAACCTCTGGAGGGAACTGCTTCTGTCCGCCACCGATCCGACCACGGGGCTCATCCTCGTCCTCACTGTGTGCGCCCTTGCCTTGATCCTCGCCTATGAGTTTGCCGACCTATTTGAACACCCAGCAGTTATGGTTGGTGTGGTTGGCGGGCTTCTCTTGAGTGCCAGGGATCTGCCAAGGCCTCTCCATAATTTTTTCTAGCGGGGTGGATCCGTCGCTATTGCCTTTGGAAGGCTTCTTCCGCTGCCCGGGTCGGGAATTGCGGAAGCGGGCGTTAATGGATGTGTCATCGACATCCCTATTGTTGTGCCGGCGCTTATTCTTGTTGCATTTTGGTTTCCTGTTTCCATCCTGAACTTCAGAGGTTCCAGGGTCTTCGGGGTTGTGGCTCCGTCTTGCTAGCCAGTTATCCTCGCCCACGCAAAACCGAGTCATGAGTGATGTAAGGGTAGACATTTCATATGTTTATCCTCGCCGAGCTGGCGAGCCAGCCATTCAACCCGAATATTGTGCCTGAAGGAGGCTATTGCCTCGCCATCTGGGCAATCAATGATCTATTTTTTCATGGTCAGGAACCAATTCCAGAATTGTCGAGCGGACTCTCCAGCCATCTGGACGACATTGCTCAGGTCGGAGGAGTCCGGTGGCCGAACATAGGTGCCTTGGAAATTAGATCGGCATGCATCCTCTAGATCCTCCCAACACCCGATGGAATTTTTGGGGAGGCTGTTTAACCAGTGCCGAGCTGGCCCCTTAAGTTTTAGGGGTAGATACTTGATGGCGTGGAGATCATCTCCTCGTGCCATCTGGATATGGAGGAGGAAATCCTCGATCCATACTGTTGGGTCAGTTGTCCCATCGTATTGCTCTATGTTCATGGGTTTGAACCCCTCCAGGAACTGATGCTACATTACCTCGTCCGTGAAGCATAGTAGGTGGGCAGCACCTCTGACCTGAGCTATGTGATGCCGGTAATCGGCGTCTGTTCTGGCCTGGTTTCTTTCCGGACCTCTATTATTGCGGTCGAGCCAAGGCTAGTACTCCTCCTGTCTATCAGGTGAGTACCCTCTGGATCTATAAATGGATCTCATATGACCTGCTCTATAGTCTAGGTCATGTCGTAGGTCAAACCTGCTGTCGGGCTCTATTGGCTCTTTTCCCCGGTTTGGGGTATCGTCGGCCTATAACCAGTGTCGTCAGTCGTCCTGTATCGTCCTCGAGGAGGGCGGTCTGGCTTGTCGTATGGAGTATGTTTGGGAGACGGTGTATCGGTAAGCTCATCATCAAATTGTGGCAGCAGCCTTCGGCATGGATAGCTTTTGGGTTGGTCCAATAGACCGGTACCATATGCTTCCTCGGCTGATAGGACCCTCGTCCATCTATCATTGAGGTTGTCCTGTTCAGCCTTAAGCTGCCGTTCTTTCGCCTTCAGTCTGCGGGCCGTGGCTATAAGCTGTTGCCTGAACTGTTCATGATCTTCAAGGTTTTTGGGGATAGCAAAGTCAATGGCTTGCGAGATGTCCTCCTCCTCGACAGGGGGGAGGTAGTTGTCATCCTCGAAATTGTTTAGATCATCAGGGTTGCGCTGATCTTCCGGCCTCTCCTGATCCTCTAGCGGGTGTTCGGGGATATCGGGATCTCCGAGGTCTTCCAGAGTATCTCCGTTCCCGGTGCCATCGATAGCTTTTCTTTCCTTTTTGGCCTTTGATCGTTTATGCAGCTTCCGGCGCCTTGATGGCGCTTCACCCGATTTGTCGCCATCATTTTTGGGTGTGTGTTTGTCATTATCAGCTGGAGTGTCCACCATATAGATGTCGTAGATGGAGGTCACGCCCCATCACCCGGTGTTAACGGGGATGGGAGCGCAATCTTCCTGATCCGTGTATTTTGCCTCCTTGGAGGCGTAGTCCAACATGTTGGTTAAGTCTTCGACAGTAGCTATCAAGCGGGTGGTGGGTGGCATAAAAAATTCTTTGTGACCAACTTTAAGATCGACCTGAGCATGGACCGGGGTTGGGTCGTCGGTAATTTTCATCGACAAGATCCGATCTAGGGCCTTGTTGAGTGTCTAGAGCTCGATCGGGTCAACCTGCTCAGAGCTTTTGGAGTTAACCTCCGATGCCTCCGTGCGAGGGGAGTGTTCGGCAGGAACTGGTCTCCGGACGTCTGGCTCTATGGCCAGATCCGGACTCAAAGCCGGGTCATAGCCAGGGTGCATCCCGTGGACGGGACCAAAAGCGGAGTCCGAGGTTAAAGCCTCAGAGTCTTCAGGCACCGCCGGCGAGACTGCGAGCTCGGTTAGAGAAAGATCGCCCTAAGAGTCTCCAATGAACTCTAGGTTCCCGAATCTGACCTGTTGATAAGGGGCGAAACTCCCGACCCGACCAAGATGGCCGGTTGTGTCAGCGTGCAACCAAGGTTGTCAGAATCGCGACTCAAGTCTTAGAATCTTATGACCTCACGATCCAAATTAGCCCCTCCGATTCTACGATTTTGCTCATAAAATCTAAGTTTCTATGATCCTAGTAGTTATGATTCTATGGTTCACAATCCTACCAATGGAGCTCCGATCTGATTCAGAATCTCGATTCTAACAACTTTGCGTTCAACACAATGCTGCCGAAAGCGAAGATCTTTTTGGGGACAAAGGTGTCCATGTTGCGGAATTCTTCGTTGATGACAACACGAGCCATCGACTCCTTTGGGGATCATAGCGGAACTCTCAATGAAAGGGCCAATGTCGATGTCAAAACCAGCAGATCTTGGGTAGGGGGTCCCGAGCTGTGAGACTAGGGTCGATGGTAACAAGGGACGAAGGAGACGATGTTTACCCAGGTTCGGGCCCTCCTATGGAGGTAAAACCCAACGTCCTGCTTGATTATATTGATGGTATGAAGGTTATAGAGTTGATCTACCTCGAGATCGAATAGCTAAACCCTAGATGAGTTTTCTTCTGCCCTATGATCTAAAACCCTCCCGGTTTATATAGACACCGGGGGGGTACTAGGGTTTACACATGGTAGGTCTCCTGCCGAGGATGGACATGCCGATTTCCTTATGTTGACTTGGAGTGCACGACGCACCTTCGAGACTTCCTTCTAGAATGTGGGCTCTCAATTTATCTGGCCCTTCCTGCGACAATCAGAAAATGGACAACCAAGCCGACCGATTAAGAGATAGGCCGACGACTCGAGGACCCCTTAGTCCAGGACTCCCTCACTCGACCCTCGACGTTGAGCCTGAGGCGCCATCCTTAGAGGTTTTAGCCCCCTAGTGCCCTGCATAGAGTAGTTGCTTCTTCTTCCTGGGGACATCCTTGCAAGGCAGGAAATCTCCCTCATTGTTTGAGTGCTCGGCTGCTATGGCATGGTAGGCGCGCTCCAGGGAGCAAACGGCGTCCTTCTCATCACAGGCGATGGTGATGACGCCACCACTCCCCGGCATCTTGAGGATGTTGTAGCCATGATGAGTCATCACCATGAACTTGGCGAGGGATGGGTACTCAAGGATCACGTTGTACGGGAGGTGGATGTGGGCGACGTAGAAGACGATGAGCTCGGTGTGGTAGTTTTTGCGTCCGCCAAAGGTGACGGGCAGACGTACTTGCTCGATGGGGACCATGGATCTGTTAATAACTCCTGAGAAGGGTTTGGTTGGAATGAGCTGGCCGTATGGTACTTGGAGCGCCACGAACGTCTCAATGGAGAGGACATTGAGCCCCGCGCCACTGTCGATGAGGGTCTTGGTGATGAGGACATTGCTGATGGTCGGCATGCACATTATGGGGAGTGTGACTGCCATGGCTCAGCACCTGAGTTGACCCCTAGAGTTGAAGGTGATTGCGGTCTGGGACCACGTGAGGGGGCGCATGGCTTCGGGCTTTGGGAGAGTTGTGTTCACCTCCTGTGAGATTTGCTTGAACATGCGGTTCGATGCTAGGGCTTGGGCGTTACCCAGGATGCAAGCTATTGCCCTGACCTCCTGGAAGCCCCTAGCCCCATCATCCTACCTGTCCTCTTCCTTCCTCCTGGGTGCTGACGGCAGTGGGGGTAGGCCGACCTCACGAGGACGGGCCTCATGAGGCTAGCCATGACATGACCCCTTCGGAGGGTCGTCGCGCCAGGGGTCCTCCCGAGGCCAGTCTCGCCACTCCTGGTGCGGATCATGATAGTCCCAACAGCCTCCACCGCATTCGAAGCCATGGTCATTGTGTCCAGGGCACCGGCCGAAGTGCTCGTCACGGACCACCCTGAGCTCCTGGTAGTCGATGGTGTCGTGGTTGTTGGTGCCATGGAAGATGCAGAATGGTCGCCCTCCTATAGGGGGTTCCTCATCTCGGCTGTGCTTCGCCTCAGGCTCAGCTGCAAGCATCGCGGGGGCCTTGCGCTTTGCCTCCTTGGCCTTGGTTTTCTTGTCTTCTGGATCCGCCTCTAGAAGCTCGCGGAGTGAGAGGCGGCCCTCTTCGGCCTAAGCGCACTTGTTCACCAGGTTGAACATCTCCAGGGCCGAGCATAGTTCGTCGTTGATGGTGAGCTCCTCCCTCATCCTGAGGTCCCTGACGTCATTGGTGAACTCGGAGATGATGGCCTCATCCGATGCCCTCGGGATCTTGAGGCGGACAGTCGTGAAGTATTGTATGAACTTGTGAAGCGTCTCTCCCTCCTGCTGCTTCACACGTTGCAGGTCGCTCGCGGTAAGCGTGCGGTCGTGGGTACCTTCGAACTTGGCAACGAAATGCTTGGGCAGGTTGTCCCAAGAGGTGACCGACCCCTCCGGGAGATTGAGGAGCCAGGAGAGCGCGCTGCCCCTGAGTGCCATGGGGAACCAGCTTGCCATGACCTTCTCGTCTCCACCAGCCGTAGGAAATCAGCAGGATCCTAGTGATTGTTTTATCATGCAGAGATGGAAAAACCAGCATTCCCAACCGCATAATAATCAGGGCGGTGGCCTGCCTGGCGGCTCAGGACACGGCAGGTCAGGGGCGGGATTCGGCGCTGGCGGTTCAGGAAACGGGCATCCGGGTTAGAATAACCAAGGGGGGCACCAACAGCATCTTGGCAACAACAACAATAACAACAATCAGCAGCAGCGCAATCAGTCCGGGTTTCAGAGTAATCCGAAGTAGCTTAGTTCTGGACAGTATCACGTGTTCACGACCAGTCACAATAAACGAGACGAGAAGTTGCGGAGGCGAGCAGTTAATGCGGTTGCTCCGGCTCTCCCGCGATATTTACCATGGTCTGTGTATAACATAATGTGGAGCCGGGAGGATCACCCGCCATGGGTAGATGACCCAGGCCGGCTGGCTCTAGTTGTGGCCCCCTAGGTGAATGGCTATATGGTGAATAAAGTGCTTATGGACGGAGGTAGTAGCATCAACATCCTTTATTATGATACTTTCCGGTGGATGAAGTTGCTTGACAAAGACCTTAAACCTTCCTCCACCGTTTTTCATGGTGTGGTCCCGGGTAAATCGGCATACCCAGTGGGCTGGATTTCATTGGAAGTAGCTTTTGGCGATGAGCATAATTACGGGGTGGAGTCTTTGTGGTTCGAGGTGGTCAAAATCAAAAGTCCTTATAATGCACTATTTGGGAGGCCGGCTTCTGCCAAATTCATGGCTAGGCCTTGCTATGTTTATTTGCAACTCAAAATGCCCGGCTTAAATGGTACAATTACCGTTCACGGTAACAGGAAAATGGCTCTCGAGTGTGAGGAAGGAGATGCGGCGTATGCAGAGTCTAGTTGTGCTCAGGAGGAGCTGAAATTCTACAAGGAGAACGTTGACCTGGAGGATATGACCCCGCTGAAGAAGCCTACAACAGAAGTTGAGCCGCCACTCAAGTTTTTAGTGGATGATACCAAGGTAGTAGACTTCAATCCGGGCGACTCATCCAAGCAGTTCATCATTGGGGCTCACATGGATCCCAAATAGGAAAGCGCGCTCATCGAATTCATCCGTGAGAATCGGGACATCTTTGCATGGAAGCCTTCGGACATGACGGGTGTACCGAGAGAGTTCGCTTAGCACAATCTTAATGTGGATCCAAAGTTTAAACCGATCAAACAGTTTCTACGACGGTTCAATGAAGAGATACGTAAAGCTATTGGGGAGGAAGTTGCCCGGCTCTTGGCCGCAGGCTTTATAGTGGAAGTTTTTCACCCGGAGTGGTTGGCTAACCGGGTGCTAGTGCTAAAGAAGAACGACACTTGGCGTATGTGTATAGATTACACAGACCTTAACAAGGCTTGCCCGCCTGACCCTTTTGCCCTCCCTTGTATCGATCAAATTATTGATGTTACAGCCAGATGTGACAGTTTATGCTTCCTAGATGCATATTCAGGATATCATCAGATTAAGATGGCAACGAAAGATCAGGAGAAGACGGCGTTTATTACACCTTTTGGGGCGTTCTACGTCTCCATGCCTTTCGGGCTAAAGAGTGCCTAGGCGACTTACCAACGATGTGTGCAGAACTACCTCCATGGTCAGATTGGCCGAAATGTTCATGCTTACGTAGACAACATCGTGGTTAAATCCAGAAAGAAGGAAACTCTCCTAGAGGATTTGAAAGAAACCTTTGACAATCTCCGGGTCTACAAGATGATGCTTAACCCGACGAAGTGTGTCTATTTTTTTGCAGCAGGAAAGCTTTTGGGTTTCTTGGTCTCTGAGCGGGGTATCGAGGCTAACCCGGATAAGATTAAAGCTATCACTTCTTTAGGGGAGCCGGCGTGCATTAATGACGTTCAACGCCTTGCAGGACGGATTGCTGCGTTGAGCCGCTTCATAAGCCGGCTTGGGGAGAAAGCCATTCCCTTATACCAGATGATGAAAAAGACAGACAATTTTAAGTGGAGCAAAGCAGCAGCCGAAGCACTTGAAGCTCTTAAAAGACAGTTGACTGAGCCGCCAGTGTTAGCTGCTCCAGTTGAGAAAGAGCCATTATGTGGCGGCTAATAACAGAGCGGTCAGTGTAGCAATTGTGGTTGAGCTCAAGGAGGCAGGGAAGGAGTATCATGTGCAAAGGCCAGTTTATTACACTAGTGAAGTCTTGGTAGAGTCTAAGCAGAGGTATCCGCATTGGCAGAAGTTAGTGTATGGAGTTTTTATGGCCAACCGCAAGTTAAAACATTACTTTTTAGGGCACCAGGTAACAGTGGTCAGTTCCGCCCCGTTGGGAGACATCATTCAAAATAGAGAAGCTACAGGGAGAATTGCCAAGTGGGCTTTAGAGCTGGGTCCTCTTAACATGAAGTATGTTCCTCGTACAGCAATTAAGTCTAAAGCTTTGGTGGATTTCATAAATGATTGGACCGAATGTCAAGCCCCCTAAGAGAAGCCGGATAACACGTATTGGACTATACACTTTGATGGGTCCAAGCAGCTAGAGGGGTCCGATGCAGGAGTTGTTCTCACCTCCCCCAAGGGTGACAAGTTTTGTTCTGTGCTCCGGTTAATGTTCCCTTGCACTAATAATGCAGCTGAGTATGAAGCACTGCTCCATGGTCTCAGAGTCACTAAAGAGATGAATTTAAGCCGGTTCAGATGTTTAGGCAACTCAGATATGGTGGCTCAGCAAGTTTCAGGTACTTGGGACTCCAAGGATCCGCACATGGCAGCTTATCGACAGGCGGTTGATATCATTGCCGGTCACTTCAAGGGGTACCAGGTGGATCACATTGATCATCGCAGGAATGAGGCGGCTGATGCTTTGTCACGGTTAGGCTCTCAACGAATGCCGGTACCACCTAATGTTTTTCTGGATGTATTGCATCATCCGACTATCAAGATACCCTCTGAGGAGGATCTGCTATTCCTGACTGGGAAGCGAAATTGGTGGCGGCTCTGCATGCTACCCCAGACTGGACTATTCCTTATTTGGCGTATCTGACACGCAGCGAGTTACCTAAGTCTATGACAATTATCAATGGTGATCATCCGGCATTCTAAGTCTGGAGGAGGATCTGGCCAGGAAGATCATCCGGCATTCTAAGTCTATGACGATTATCAATGGTGAGTTACATAAGTGTAGTGGGATGGGTGTCTTTCAGCGCTGTATCTCACAAGAGGAGGGCCGGCAGATCTTGAGTGAAATTCACGCTGGTGATTGTGGACATCATGTCGGGTCAAAATCTTTAGTGGCCAAAGCTTTTCGACATGGGTTTTTCTGGTTGACGGCTCACAAAGATGCAGAAGATTTAGTCCGTAAATGTGACGGCTGTCAGAAGTTCGGTCGGCGTGCTCACGTTTTGGCTCAAGAGTTGAGGATGATACCAATCACTTGGCTGTTTGCAGTCTGGGGGCTCGATATGGTAGGACCTTTCAAGAGACCCAAGGATAAGAAAATGCACCTTCTGGTGGCGGTTGATAAATTTACTAAGTGGGTAGAGGCAGAGCCGGTCAATTTATTAAGAAGCTGATCTATCGCTTTGGTTACCCGCACAGTATCATTATGGACAATGGAAAAAATCTATCCAAAGGAGCTATGAAAGTGTTCTGTGCGAAGGATCATATCCGTCCTGATGTTTCAGCCGTGGCACATCCACAGTCTAATGATCATGCAGAACGAGCCAATCAGGAAATCTTAAGAGGAGTCAAACCACGGCTCATGGTTCCTTTGAAGCGGACACCCGGTTGTTGGGTTGAGGAGTTGCCCTCCGTCTTATGGAGCATCAGAACTAGCCTTAGTAGATCTACAGGTTTCACGCCTTTCTTCATGGTGTATGGTGCTGAGGCGGTTCTACCCAGCGATATTCGGCACGACTCACCAAGGGTGGTGGCTTATGTTGAGATGGACAATGAGGTAGCACGCCAAGATGCGTTGGATGCCTTGGATGAAGCACGAGAGTTAGCAGCAGCCAGGTCGGCAATTTATCAACAAGACCTGCGACGCTATTATAGCCGCACCCGGACGTTCTAGGAGGGTGACCTGGTGCTCCGACTGATTCAAGACCAATCTGGAATGCATAAGTTATCTCCACCATGGGAGGGGCCTTTTGTGATCAGCAGAAACCTTAACAATGGGTCATATTACCTCATTGACATCCGAGATGAATCGGAAACCGCGGGTCAAGAGACGTTGCGGCCATGGAATATCGCACATTTGTGACCATACTTTACTTAGCAGGCATTGAAAGCTGTTATCATTGTATAGATCATGCTTGCATGAGTAAAAGCTAGCATCCCCACAAAGACAGGGGCCTCCGCTCTTATGTATGCCTTTGTGCATTCAAGATGAAATTTTTTCTGGCTCAAAATTTTGAGTTAAAGTGGTTTACTCGCCGTCAAAATGGCTGATCTGGCTTTATGCCTTATCAAGCGCTGTAGCAGGGAGGCTTCTTGCCTTTGGGTATTGCTCACATCTCCCCTGCACAGTCGGCTTTTACGCTGGTGCAAGGAGGCTTCTTGCCTTCGGGTATAGCTCACTTCTCCCTTGCATAGCCGGCGATATGCCCAATTAAGCACTGTTGCAAAGAGGCTTCTTGCCTTCAGGTATAGCGTACTTCTCCTTTGCACAGCCAGCTATTATTAAACTGTTGCAAGGAGGCTTCTTGCCTCCGGGTATAGCTTACTTCTCCCTTGCACAGTTGGCTTTATGCCTAGTTTGGTTACATTAAGCGCTGTTGTTGATGGAGGCTTCTTACCTTTGGTATAGCTTACAGGACCCTAAGACAATAGCGTGTACACCAAATTCCAATTGCTTATCAACTGCGGCCATCGAAGGGGGCTTCTTACCGACGGGTATCACTTATCTCACCCTAATGGCCGGCTTTATGCCACTTCCGGTTACTCATTAACCGTGGTTGTCGAAGGGGCTTCTTACCGACGGGTTCGCTTATCTCACCCTAAAAACCGGCGTTTACGCCAAAATTCAGTTGCTTATCAACTGTAGCTGTTGAAAGAGGCTTCTTGCCTTCGGGTATAGCTTACTTCTCCTTTCAAACAGCCGGCTTTATGCCGTCTCAGGCTGATTATTAGCTGCGGTTATCGATGGAGGCTTCTTGCCTGAAGGTATAGCTTACATCTCCCGTCAACAGCCGGCGTTCGCACATTTGCTGTTAAAAGGAGGCTTCTTAGCGTCAGGTATAGCTTACATTACCCTTCATACAGCCGGCTTTAAGCCACTTCCCGTTCATAAATAGCCGCAGTTGTTGATAGAGGCTTCTTACCATCAGGTATAGCTTACACTATCCTACGACAACCGGCTCCTTAATGGATTCATCCGACAAGAATAAGAGCCATGTTGATCCGGATGACAAAAATTGAGTTTTCAAAGAGATTATACGGTTCTAATATTCTGGCAAAGGAATGGCTCTTCAAAGATAGACACCCCTCATCAGAAAAGCTCAAGGTATATCCATGGAGAGTCGGCAACACATTAAATTGAAACACAGAGAGAAGGAAAGTGCACACAGAGAGGTGAAAAATATACAGCCGCCAAACAGCAGAGTCATGATTACTCTATTATAAAAACTACTCTTAGAAGGAGCATAAAGCATTGTCAACCTCCCACGGCGGGTCATTACATGAGTCTGTGCTCAGAAAGGATAAAAGAATAAAGTTTAGTTATTTGTCGGCTCATCCTGCTCTAGGTCTTCTGCTGGCTTGATCTAGAGATTTCCCAATTCCCAATTACAGTCAGCCAGAGCAGCGAAAGACCCTTCAAGGAAAGGGGATGCGTCAAGCTCACAAGGGAAGAGATCCTTACTGTCGGCGGGTGTCAGATCCTTCCACTCGTAGAGAGGCCCATGGATCCTCTTCTCCTCTGCGTCATAAGCCGCCTGATAAGTGCTCAAGTCAGCTTCATCCGCCAGTACAGAGGCCAGATACCGCGACTCTTTGACAAACCGAATGTAATCTTCTTCGGTGAATTGTGAGCCATCATCTCTTTTAGACGGGTAACCATCCATCATTTTAGCCAGCGTTATCTCGGGGGCGAAGGCCAGAGCCTGGCTCAATCCAGCGACGGCTCCTTGGCGGAAGGCAGACTTCTTTAGCTCTTCTATCTGCTTGGGCATTGTGGAGAAGAGTTCCAAGACCCCTTTCAGAGCAGTGGGGATCTTCTCCTTATATTGCACGCTCTTGATCGTGAAGATGGTGCCGCAGTATAGCTGTTCCGCAAAGGTGTAGATGGGCTTCAGTGGCAAAAGGCTATCAGAAGCCAACTGACGGCTCCTAGGACCTGGATAAGTCAGATAAAGTTAATGAGTCGCCAGTTTATCACTAGCAATGTTAAAAGTACAAAGTAAAACAGAAACTTACCAAATAGGGCGGCTGACATCTTCGCTATGTGACGCTTTAGGCCTTGGAGTTCCTCTGCCACAGCTGTAAGACGCTGCTCGACGCTGTCCGCCCGTTTGGTTAGAGTGGCCTTTTCAGATTCAGCCGTCTCTTTCAAAGAGGTAAGCTCAGCAGTGACATTGGCCAGCTCCTCAGAGAGAAGCCGACACTTTTCGTCAGCAATGCTTTGGGCTTCTTGCTGAGCCACCAAATTGGCCTTCAGATCTGTCAACTGAGACCCGACTTCATTCAAAGCTTCCTACAATACATCAAAATACAGGATAAGCCGCCAAAATGCAGGACGAGTGTTAAAAGCAAATACAAGTCTCAAACAGATTGCAAGCAATATATTTGACACTTGGGGGCTAATGTATATTTGATATTTCAGTATGCAATGCAGTTCCGGTTCATCTCCTTCGAAGCTATTCCGGAACTTGGGGGCTACACTGTGGCTCTTCAATGTACTAATAATGGAAGCACCGACTCAACTTGATCAAGTTTGAGCCGGCCCTTGGGGCTACGATTAGATCTTCAATCTGTCTACATTAAAGACCCGACTCAAATATAATCTGAGACAGCCCTTGGGGGCTATGATTGGCGGTTCACTTTATCTACAGTACTAAGCTAAAGCAATTTTAAGGGAATTTGGCATGACAATATCTATAGAGGTCATAGAAAGACCCGGCTCAATGATTTAGTATGTTAAGCCGGCTCTTGGGGGCTAAGTAAGGATATGGTAAGAAGGAAAGGTACCTCTTATTTTGTCTTCATTGAAGAGATCAACCGAAGTTCCAGATCCCGGCTGGTGGTAACCCAGTTTATATACCCGGCGTGGCGCTCTTCGGCTGTCATCTTCTCATACGAAGAGTCAAAGTTCAGCTTTTTCGAGGCTTCAGTCAGCTCTGTATGTTTGGTCAACACATGAGCCGAAGGCATTTGATGACCAGACCCGGTGATAACAACATCCGGAGTGTCAGGGGTCTTGGCAGGAGTCGCCAGCTTTGAAGGAGCCCTCAGAGGGCTATCCATGATGACATCTTCAGCGACCGGCTCCGTGGAGGCAGCCGGCGGGTTTTCTTCTAGTTGAGTCTCCTCCGGTTGTTCGGGCTCCAGCTCTTCGATAACTGGGTCGGAGGAGGGCTTGTTGGTCTTGCGACGTTTAGCTTGAGCACTGCAAAATAGAAGGATCAACAGTTGAAGATGTTGCTATCATATTAACAGCTGGATATCCGGATATCATAGTAAGGAATGCTTACAGCAGATTAATCTTGGGCGGTGGTAGAATTGACGCCGAAGAGTCACCGGAGGAAGGAGATTTCTACAAAGAATAAAACAGAAAGGTGAGGAAAGTATCAAGTCTACAAAGGAAATTCAAAGGAAAAGAAGAGACTCCTCGGCGGGGTGTTTCTTTGGAGCCGGAGAGTTTGGTAGCCCGGACATGAGCTCAGTAGAGCCGGTGCTTCGATTCTGTCGATGCTCGACTTGCTGTTGCTTTTTTAAGAGAAAATCGGGAGCCAGATAAGCAAGAGGGTGAGAAAGAGGAACTTTTTTGATAACCCGCCGCGGCTTTCGGGGGACGAAACATTCTGAGTCGGAAGAAACGTAATTTACCTTAGGAGCATTGGCACGGCTGGTTTCCACTTCATCCTGCGAGTAAAACAAGCATTAATAAAGCAGGAAGGTAAAATATCAAACAAGGCACTTAAAATTTACCTCTGAGCTGGATGATGGTGGTGGGTCAAGCAAATTATCTTGCGGGGCATCTTTTTTAGCCTTCTTAGTTGCGACCTTCTTCCTGGATTTCTTTGGACGGGCAACATATTCCTTCTTCCAGAAGACTATGTCGGCCTACAGGAGTGACCCGGAGAAGGACTAATAAATCAGCAAAGTACAAGCAACATCCAAGAGACGGATGGGAAGAGATTAACTTACGTCCGGAGCCGGATGATTGACGCAGAAAGGCGCAAGCCCGATGGCGCTGCAAGAGCCGGAGGCTTCGTGGACAAGGCTCCGGATGGTCATGGTGATGTCATCTTCTGTCAAAATTGATTTGCTGAAGCACAAGGAACTGTCGTACTTGCCTTCGTATTCACACATAAGCCAGCCCCTGTGGCTTAAGGGCATGATCCGCCAAGAAACCTAGCAGCAGATCAAGTTTATTCCTGTTAGTCCATTGGCCATGAGCGCCTTGAGCTTGGTATGAGCCGGTTCAAATTTGGCATGCTCCGAGGCTGAGAGCCGGCCCGGAAGCTCTGAATCTGTCTTGAGTCGGGAAGCACGATAGCCCGGCAAGGGGCGTTCACCCTCAGGAGAGGTATCCTTGCAGTAGAACCAGGTTTTATTCCGGTCCTTTGGGTGACTCGGCATTTGCGTAGCCGGAAAAATGATGTCTCTATGGCGCTGAATAGAGATACCTCCAAGCTCAAAACTTTGACCGCCCTTCATCTCGTTTTGGCGGTTGGCATAAAAGAACTCCCGAAAGAACCCCACAGACGGCCTGGACTGCAGATAAGCCTCGCAGAGCACTTGGAAGTTGCATATATTTGAAACAGAGTTGGGGGCCAAGTCTTGAGGGTGCATCTTATACAAATGAAGAATGTCCCGGAAAAATTTAGAGCCGGGCGGCATGAACCCTCGCTCAATGTGGTCGGTGAAAACGACTACTTCTCCTTTTTTGGGTGCAGGCCGGGTCTCATTACCCAAAACCCGCCAGTGAAGAACCTCTTTGGGATGGAGAGTGCCCGCTTCGACAAGATCTGCTAAATATTCTTTCGTGACGCAGGAGCCAACCCAGTTGCATGAGTTGGATGCACGAGACATGATGCCGGATTAACTACTGTACAAAGGAGATAAAGACGGCAAGTCAAGAACAAGCAGGAATCTGTGGCGGCTTACAATTTTAGGGACTCTATGATATCATGCTTCTGTCCGGGTGACAAGAGCCGGACGAGGCTTAGCGACTCATCCAGGGAAAGGAAGATTGAAAAATCGGCTAAGTCCTAAAAACAGATTCCGCAAACTATCGCTATGGCTACGGAACTACAAAAGCAGTGAAACAGAATTTAATCCACACCTAGCGATCAATAGCAGAAAGGAAGAAAATGGAGCGGGGATAGCGCGGTCCACGCATTACGCGCGGTCGGCCTGCATGCGGCGGCGGACGAGAGCGCGATCTAAAAGAAAACAACGGCGTGGAGATATGCTCGAGGCGGCGGTGCCGGAGCCTAGCTACGGCGGAACCCTACTACGGCGGTGAGCGATCTAAGGAGAAAGGAGAACTCACCGGAGATGTTGCGGCGGTGGCAGAAGAAATCTGGTCCGTATCAGGGTGATGCAGCGGCCCGGTCGGTGCAGATGCGAAGACGGCACCGGACGACGAGGACGCTGGAGTGGCGGCGACAGGAGGAAGAAGAAAAAGCACGAGCGGGAGGATGGAAAACTCCGACCCGCACGGGTCATATTTAAAAAGGGGTTAAGGAAAGCGCGAAAATCCAGGCGACGACACCGTTTGACCGAGGCGGATGCCTCGATTCTTGGGATAACAGTTAACGAAAGATTTGGTGATACGTCAGCAGATCTCATGACGTCACGCCGGGTCATTTCCGGGCGACTCGCCACAAAACGGAAGAGAAGGATGAAGTGAGCAAGCTCAATTCAACCTGGGGCCTAATGTTGGGGATATGACCCCACGATATGGCCCGCCCCGGAGGCTCCGGGTCATGTTGCTGGCTCATGAGCCGACCCGAAGATGAGCCGTAAGACTGGTGGCCCAGGAAGATAGGCGGCTCAAGGTGTGGGCCATACAAACGGCCCGGACGGAGAAGACCCGGGCGTGCAAGCCGATTCATAGACGGCTTGGACAGGAAGATAGAAAGAGACTCGGTTAGCAATTGTACGACCCGGTGGTCCTAACCTCTTATATGAAGGCAGACCCGGGGCGACTTAGGGGCAGGTAATCGAGAACTAGGTCAAGCCTTAGCTCCCTTGTAATCGATACACAAGCAATACAAACACAAGCAGGACGTAGGCTATTACCTCGATTAGAGGGGCCGAACCTGGGTAACTCCGTGTCTTTTTTCCCGACTAACCCCTTTGAGTCCACCCCGTTAGCGATGGCCTCGAATCCAAATCCGTTCATCCGGACATCCGCCGTGATAAAACAACGACAGGTACCGTCATAGCGAGAGGGTAAGTCAGGCTTGAACTTGCAGGGCCATACGGCCAGATGGAGCTCCGAGGTGATGGCGCAGCAACCCACTAGACCAGCAAGCACCGCACGCATGGGAGGGACCCGGTCTTGGTGCTCCTGCGTGGCCGCTTCGAGGGGCGTCCGGTCATGGCGCTGATTCAGTGGTGCGAGGATTACTCGCGCATCGGTGCACGACCACAACACCACCTGTTAGCTTACTTCATCCCTCGCCCTCGCTTGCAGCCCGCACGGATGGTCGTGCGGGCGTGCTTCATGTCTAGGCTCGGGGTCGACGTCGCACTATGGAGGAGGGGGCGGTGCATCATGGGCCACGTCGTCCGCCCAAAGAGGGATGGAGCCGGAGAGAGTAGGAGAGCGCCGAAGCATCGCCGGTTGCACTAACGAGCTCTACGATGCACGTGAGCCAGTCGTCATGGCGGTGAGGGGTAGGGCGGTAGCACAGCAGTTCGCGCGCCATGGCTAGTGCGTCCGTCCCACGTGCCAGCCCGTGCTACTTCTTCAGCTTGCGTTGGTTTTCCCTTGAAGAGGAAAGGGTGATGCAACAAAGTAGATAAGTATTTCCCTTGGTTGTTGAGAACCAAGGTATAAATCCAGTAGGAGGAACAAGCAAGTCATCAACACATTCACCTACACAAACAATCAAACACTTGCACCCAATGCTATAAAGGGGTTGTCAATCCCTTCACAGTTACTTGCAAGGATTAGATCTGATAGAGATAGATAGGAAAGATTGCGAGAAGTAAAAGGTAAATAAATTGTAGGAAGGTATTTTTGGTATTTTTGGTATATAGATTTGAAAATATAATATGGAAAATAGACCTGTGGGCCATAGGTTTCACAAGAAGCCTCTCTCTTGAAGGAAAATAATACGGTGGGTGAACAAATTACTGTCGAGTAAATGATACAAAAGTGCATAGTTATGACGATATCCAAGGCAATGATTATGCATATAGGCATCACATCCGTGTCAAGTAGACTAAAACGATTCTGCATCTACTAATATTACTCCACACATTGAACGACTCCTGCCTACATCTATAGTATTAAGGTCATGAATAATAGAGTAACTCATTGAGTAAGATGACATGATGTAGAGGGATAAACTCAAGCAATATGATGAAAACCCCATCTTTTTACCCTTGATGGCAACAATACAATACGTGCCTCGCTACCCCTACTTTGTCACTGGGTGAGGACACCGCAAGATTGAATCCAAAACTAAGCACTTCTCCTATTGCAAGAATTACAAATCTAGTTGGCCAAACCAAACCAATAACTCGAAGAGACTTGCAAAGATATGAAATCTGTATATAAGAATTTAGAGAAGAACCAAATAATATTCATAGATAAGTTGATCATAAACCCACAGTTCATCCTATCTCGACAAACACACCGCAAAAGAGTATTACATCGGATAGATCCCCATGAAGATCATGGAGAACATGGTATTAAAGCACAAAGAGAGAGAAGAAGCCATCTAACTACTAGCTATGGACCCGTAGGCCTGTGGTGGACTACTCACGCATCATCGGAAGGGCAATGGAGTTGATTTAGATGCCCTCCGTGATCGAATCCCCCTCCGATAGATTACCGGAAAAGGCTCCAAGATTAGATCTCTCGGGAACGGAGGCTTCCGGCGGCGAAAAAGTATTATTGTGGATCTTTCTGGTTTTCAGGGAATATTTGGGAATTTATAGGCCGATGATTAGGGTTGAAGGACCTGTTGGGGGGCCACAAGCCAGGGGGCACGGCCCCCCGCCCTGGCTTCGCCAGGGTGGCTTGTGACCTCCTGGCAGGTCTCCTGCCTTCCTCTCCAAGTCGGGTAGATGTCTTGTGGTCCAAGAAAAATCATCGCGAAGATTTTATTCCGTTTGGACTCTGTTTAATATTCCTTATCTACAATACTCAAAAGCAGGGAAAAACAGAAACTGGCACTAGGCTCTAGGTTAATAGGTTAGTCCAAAAATAATATAAAATAGCATATTAATGCATATAAAACATCCAAAACAGATAATATAATAGCATGGGATAATAATAAATTATAGATACGTTGGAGAAATATGAGCATCCCCAAGCTTAATTCCTGCTCGTCCTCGTGTACGTAAATGATAAAAACAGAATTTTTGATGAGGAATGCTACATATATATCCATGTAATATCCTTTATTGTGGCATGAATGTTCAGATCCATCAGACTAAAACCAAAACCTTAATGTTGACATAAAAACAATAATATTTCAAGCATACTAACCAAGCAATTGTGTCTCTTCAAAATATAATAGCAAAATTAATTTATCCCTACAAAACTATATAGTCTGGCTATGCTCCATCTTCTCCACATATAGTATTTATATCATGCACAACCCTGATGACAAGTCAAGCAATTGTTTCACACCTTTTATGTTCTCAACCTTTTTCAACTCTCACGCAATACATGAGCATGAGCCATGGATATTGTTGGGGAACGTTGCATGGGAAACAAAAAAATTCCTATGCACACGCAGATCTATCCATGGTGATGACCATCTACGAGAGGGAGAGTGGATCTACGTACCCTTGTAGATCGCTAAGTGGGAAGCATTAAGAAACGCGGTTGGTCTAGTCGAATGTATTCACGATCCAAATTGCCATGCATCCCACGATCCAATCACAATCCGTCCCGCGATCCAATCACGATCCGTCCCGCGAACTTGATTACGATTCGTCCCACGAACTTGATCACGATCCTTCCCATCTAGCGCCGAACGGACGACACCTCCGCGTTCAGCACATGTACAGCTTGATGACGATCTCCGCCGTCTTGATCCAGCAAGAAGGAGTAGAGAGGACGAAGAGTTCTCCGATAGTGTGACGGCGCTCCGGCGATGGTGGTGGAGCTATTCCGGTAGGGCTTCGCCTAAGCACTGCAGAAATCCGATCTAGAGGAGAAACTATGCACTGGAGTAACGGGCAACACATGGCTGAAAATTATGTGCAAAACCCCTAAAACCTCTAGTATATATAAGAGGAAGAGAGGAGGAGGCTTGGCCCAAGGGCCAAGCCTCTAGGAGTCGGCCAAACCAGGTGGGAGAGGTGGAATCCACCTCCAATCCTAGTAGGGCTAGGATTCACCCTATTTTTGCCTTTTTCCACTTTTTCTCTTTGTGGTTTTTCTCCCTAGCCGCATGGGATTTGTGTGGGACTTCTACTAGACCACTAAGGGCTGGTAATTATTCTCCCACAGCCCATGAAGCCTCTTGGGTCGAAATACCCCTCCCGGTGGTCCCCCGGTACACTACCGGCACTCTCGGTAAACTATCGATGAGCTCAAAACTTTTCCGGCGACCAAAACAGGACTTCCTATATATGAATCTTTACCTACGGACCATTCCGTAGCTCCTCAAGATGTCCGGTATCTCATCCGGTACTCCGAACAATCTTCAGTCACCACCATACATAACTCTGTACTACCAAAACGTCACCGAACCTTAAGTGTGCAGACCCTGCGGGTTCGAGAACTATGTAGACATGACCGAGACATCTCTACGGCCAATAACCAATAGCGGGACCTGGATGCCCATATTGGTTCTCACATATTCTATGAAGATCTTTATCGGTCGAACCTCTATGTCAAGGATTTAGTTAATCCCGTATGATGTTCCCTTTGTTCTTCGGTATGTTACTTGCCCGAGAGTCGATCGTCGGTATCTCCATACCTAGTTCAACCTCGTTACCAGCAAGTCTCTTTACTCGTTCCGTAATACAAGATCTCGTGACTAACACTTAGTCACATTGCTTGCAAGGCTTATTGTGATGTTGTATTACCGAGTGGGCCCTAAGATACCTCTCCGTCACACGGAGTAACAAATCCCAATCTTGATCCATGCCAACTCAATAGACACCCTCGGAGATACCTATAAAGCACCTTTATAGTCACCCAGTTACGTTGCGACATTTGATACACACAAGGCACTCCTCTGGTATACGTGAGTTGCATGATCTCATGGTCATAGGAACAAATACTTGACATGCATAAAATAGTAGCAATAAACTGGCACGATCATATGCTATGTTTGTAGTTTGGGTCTTGTCCATCACATCATTCTCCTAATGATGTGATCCCGTTATCAAATGACATCACATGTCAATGGCTAGGAAACCTTGACCATCTTTGATCAACGAGCTAGTTCACTAGAGGCATACTAGGGACAAAGTGTTGTCTATTTACCCACACATGTAATGTGTTTCCAATTAATACAATTATAGAATGGATAATAAACGATTATCATGAACAAGGAAATATAATAATAAACACTTTATTTATTGCCTCTAGGGCATATTTCCAATAGTCTCCCACTCGCACTAGAGTCAATAATCTAGCTGACATCACTATGTGATTTACATTGTAATGAATCGAACACCCATGCAGTTCTGGTGTTGATCACGTTTAGCCCTTGGAAGAGGTTTAGTCAACGGGTCTGTAACTTTCAAATCCATGTGCACTTTGCAAATATTTATGTCCTTCTCCTCGATGTAATCGCGGATGGAGTTGAAGCGTCGCTTTATGTGTCTGGTCCTCTTGTGAAACCTTGGTTCCTTGGCCAGAGCAATGGCACCAGTGTTGTCACAGAACAGGTTCATTGGATTCAGTGCACTGGGCACTACTCCAAGATCTGTCATGAACTGCTTCATCCAGACACCTTCCTTCGCCACCTCCGAGGCTGCGATGTACTCTGCTTCACATGTAGAATCGGCTACCACGCTTTGCTTGGAACTGCACCAGCTTACCGCTCTCCCGTTGAGAATAAACACGTACGTATCCGGTTTGTGACTTAGAGTCATCCGGATCAGTGTCAAAGCTTGCATCGATGTAACCCTTTACGACGAGCTCTTCATCACCCCCATAAACGAGAAACATTTCCTTAGTCCTTTTCAAGTACTTAAGGATATTCTCGACCGCTGCCCAGTGTTCCATTCCAGGATCACTTTGAAACCTTCCGGCCATACTTATGGCAAGGCTGACATCGGGTCATGTGCACAGCATTGCATACATGATAGAGCCTATGGCTGAAGCATAGGGGATGACACCAATCTTTTCTCTATCCTCTACAGTCACTGGGCATTGAGTCTTCCTCAACTTCACACCTTGTAACACAGGCAAGAACCCCTTCTTGGACTGATCCATTTTGAACTTCTTCAAAACTTTATCAAGGTATGTGCTCTGTGAAAGTGCTATTAAGCGTCTCGATCTATCTCTATAGATTTTAATGCCTAATATGAAAGCAGCTTCTCCTAGGTCCTTCATTGAAAAACTCTTGTTCAAATATTCCTGCATGCTTTCCAGCATTTGTATATTGCTTCCAATCAGCAATATGTCATCCACATATAATATTAGAAACGCTATAGAGCTCCCAGTCACTTTCTTGTAAATACAAGCTTCTTCATAAACTTGTATAAACTCAAATGCTTTGATCACCTCCTCAAAACGCTTATTCCAACTCCGAGATGCTTGCACCAGCCCATAAATGGATCGCTGGAGTTTGCAAACTTTGTCAGCATTCTCTGGATCGACAAAACCTTCTCGTTGCATCATATACAACTCTTCCTCAAGGAAACTGTTGAGGAACGCTGTTTTGACATCCCTCTGCCAAATTTCATAGTCGAAATAAGCAGTCATTGCCAACATGATTCTGACAGACTTAAGCATCGCTACGGGTGAGAAGGTCTCATCGTAGTCAACTCCTTGAACTTGTGAAAAACCCTTTGCCACAAGACGAGCTTTATAGACGGTGACATTACCGTCCGCGTCTGTCTTCTTCTTAAAGATCCATTTGTTCTGAATGGCCTTTCGCCCTTCAGGTAATACTTACAAAGTCCATAATTTGTTTTCATACATGGATCCCATCTCGGATTTCATGGACTCTAACCATTTCTCGGAATCCAGGCCCATCACTGCTCCTCCATAGCTCGTAAGTTCATTGTTGTCCAACAACATGAACTCCAAGATAGGGTTGTCGTACCACTCAGGAGTATTACGCGGCCTTGTCGACCTACGAGGTTCAATAGTAGCTTGATCCGAAGCTTCATGATCATCATCATTAACTTCCTCTTATACCGTTGTAGGTTCCACAGAAACATCTTTCTGTGTTGCGCTACTTTCTGGTTGAAGTGAAGGTTCAATAACCTCATGAAGCTCTATTTTCCTCCCACACAATTCTTTCGAGAGAAACTCTTTCTCAAGAAATGTTCCGTTCTTAGCGACAAACACTTTGCCTTCGGATCTGAGATAGAAGGTATACCCGACTATCTCTTTCGGGTATCCTATGAAGACGATTTTTCCACTTTGGGTTCCAGCTTTTCAGGTTGAAGCTTTTTGACATAAGCATCACATCCCCAAACTTTAAGAAACGACAACTTTGGCCTCTTGCCAAACCATAGTTCATATGGCATCGTCTCAACGGATTTCTATGGTGCCCTATTTAAAGTGAATGCAACTATCTCTAATGCATAACCCCAAAACGATAGTGGCAAATCAGCAAGCGACATCATAGAACGCACCATATCCAATAAGGTTCGATTACGACGTTCGGACACACCATTACGCTGTGGTGTTCCGGGCGGTGTCAACTGTGAAACAATTCCACACTGTCTTAAGTGACTGCCAAACTCATAACTCAGATATTCACCTCCTCGATCAGATCGCAGGAACTTAATCTTCTTGTTACGATGATTCTCAACTTCACTCTGAAATTGCTTGAACTTTTCAAATGTTTCAGACTTGTGTTTCATCAAGTAAATATACCCATATCTACTTAAGTCATCAGTGAAGGTGAGAAAATAACGATATCCACCACGCGTTGTAACATTCATTGGACCGCACACATCAGTATGTATGATTTCCAATAAGTCACTCATCCGTTCCATTGTTCCAGAGAACGGTGTTTTAGTCATCTTGCCCATGAGGCATGGTTCACATGTGTCAAGTGATTCAAAATCAAGTGACTCCAAAAGTCCATCAGCATGGAGCTTCCTCATGCGTTTTACACCAATATGACCTAAACAGCAGTGCCACAAGAAAGTGGTACTATCATTATCAACTATATATCTTTTGGCATCAATGTTATGAACATGTGTGTCATCACTATCAAGATTTAATATGAATAAACCCCTCACATTGGGTGCATAACCATAAAAGATATTACTCATATAAATAGAACAACCTTTATTCTCTGATTTAAATGAGTAACCGTCTCGCAATAAACAAGATCCAGATATAATGTTCATGCTTAACGCCGGCACTAAATAACAATTATTCAGGTTCATCATTAATCTCGATGGTAATCGAAGAGAGAGCGTGCCGACGGCGATCACATCAACCTTGGAACCATTTCCCACGTGCATCGTCACTTCATCCTTTGCCAGCCTTCGTCTATTCTGTAGTTCCTGTTTTGAGTTGCAAATGTGAGCAACCAAACCGGTATCAAATACCCAGGTACTACAACGAGAGCTAGTAAGGTACACATCAATAACATGTATATCATATATACATTGTTTGTCGTTGGCCGCCTTCTTGTCAGCCAGGTACTTGGGGCAGTTCCGCTTCCAGTGACCAGTTCCCTTGCAATGAAAGCACTCAGTTTCTGGCTTAGGTCAATGCTTAGGCTTCTTTACAGGAGTAGCAACTGCTTTGCCATCCTTCTTGGTTTTACCCTTCTTGCCTTTGCCCTTGTCATTTTTCTTGAAACTAGTGGTTTGATTGACCATCAACACTTGATGTTCTTTCTGCATTTCAGACTCAACGACTTTTAGCATCGCAAACAGCTCAACGACTGACTTGTTCATCCCGTGCATGTTATAGTTCATCACAAAGCTCTTGTAACTAGGTGACAGTGATTGAATAACTCTGTCAGTGATTGCCTCTGGCGGAAGGGCAATTCCCAACTCCGCTAGATGAGTTGAATACCCAGACACTCTGAGTATATGTTCACTGATAGACCCGTTCTCCTCCATCTTGCAAGCATAGAACTTATCGAAGGTTTCATACCTCTCGATCCGGGCATTCTTCTGAAAGATAAACTTCAACTCCTGGAACATCTCATATGCTCCATGATGTTCAAAACGTCTTTGAAGTCCCGGTTCTAAGCCATACAATATTGCACACTGAACTATTGAGTAATCTCTAGTACGTGCCTCCCAAGCGTTCTTAACGTCTTCGGAGGTCATGTCTTCTGGTTGGTCACCAAGCGGTGCATCAACAACATATGATTTCTGGAATCCGTGAGGATAATCCTCAGATTACGGGCCCAGTCAACAAAGTTACTTCCATCATCTTTCAACTTAGCTTTCACTAGGAATGCATTAAAATTCAGGGGTTCTACTACACGAGCCATTGAACTACAACATAAATATGCAAAGTTTACTTAGACTATTGTTCAAGATAATGAGTTTAGTTAATCAAATTACTAAAGCTCCCACTCAAATTGACATCCCTCAGGTCATCTGAGTGTCACATGATCCAAATCCACCAACTCAAGTCCGATCATCACGTGAGTTGAGGTGGCTTCAATGGTGAACCTCATTATGTTGATCATATCTACTATATGACTCATGCTCGACCTTTCAGTCTCTTGTATTCCAAGGCCATGTCTGTACATGCTAGGCTCATCAAGTTTAACCCGAGTATTCTGCACGTGCAACACTGCTTGCACCCGTTGTATGTGAGCGTAGAGTCTATAACACCCGATCATCACGTGGTGTCTCAACACGACGAACTTTCGCAATGGTGCACACTCGGGGAGAACACAATTTATCTTGAAATTTAAGTGAGGGATCACCTTATAATGCTACCGTCGTCCTAAGCAAAACAAGGTGCATAAAAGGATTAACATCACATGCAATTCATAAGTGCCATGATATGGCCATGAACTTGTGCTTTTGATCTCCATCTAGAAAGCACCGGCATGATCTCCATCGTCACCGGCATGACACCATGATCTTCATCATCTTGATCTCCATCAACGTGTCGCCATCGGGGTTGTCGCACCCAACATGCTTCTACTACTATTGCTACCGTTTAGCGATAAAGTAAATCATTACATAGCACTTAATGATTGACACACAGGTCATACAATAATTAAAGACAACCCTATGGCTCCTGCCGGTTGCCGTACTCATCGACATGCAAGTCGTGATAATCTATACAACACATGATCATCTCATACATTACATATATCACATCATGTAATTAGCTATATCACATCACAACATACCTACGAAAACAAGTTAGATGTCCTCTAATTGTTGTTGCATGTTTTACGTGGTTGCTACGGGTATCTAGCAAGAACAATTCTCATCTACGCAAAAACCACAACGGTGATACACTAGTTGCTATTCAACCTTCTCAAGGACCACCTTTGTCGAATCCGATCCAACTAAAGTGAGAGAAACTGGCACCCGCAAGCCATCTATGCAACAAGTTGCAATCGAGGGAACTGGTCTCTCGTAAGCGTACGACTAATGTTGGTCCGGGCCGCTTCATCTCACAATACCGCTGAACCAAAATCCGACCAAGGTAGGAAGCAATCTAAGCATCAACGCCCACAAACCTTTTGTGTTCTTCTCGAGATCTCATCTACACATAGACCTAGCTCATGATGCCACTGTTGGGGAACGCTGCATGGGAAACAAAAAATTTCCTATGCACACGCAAGATCTATCCATGGTGATATTAAGGCCTCCTTTTAATAGAGAGCTGGAACAAAGAATTAACACATAGTGAATACATGAACTCCTCAAACTACGATCATCGCCGGAAAGTATCTCGATTACTGTCACCTCGGGGTTTACGGATCATAACACGTAATAGGTGCATATGACTAGGAAATATCGGATCAAGAACATAGATATAATGGTGATAACATTGTTGGGGAGCGTCGCATGGGAAACAAAAAATTTCCTACGCACACGTAAGATCTATCCATGGTGATGAGCATCTACGAGAGGGAGAGTGGATCTACATACCCTTGTAGATCGCTAAGCGGGAAGCGTTAAGAAACGCGGTTGGTGTAGTTGAACGTCTTTGCGATCCAAATCACCATGCATCCCGCAATCCAATCACGATCCGTCCCACGAACTTGATCACGATCCGTCCCACGAACTTGATCACGATCCTTCCGATCTAGGGCCGAACGGACGGCACCTCCGCGTTCAGCACACGTACAACTTGATGACGATCTACGACGTCTTGATCCAGCAAGAAGGAGCGGATAGGAAGAAGAGTTCTCCGGCAGCATGACGGTGCTCCGGCGATGGTGGTGGAGCTATGTCGGCAGGGCTTCGCCTAAGCACTGCAGAAATCCGATCTCGAGGAGAAACTATGCACTGGAGGAACGGGCAGCACGTGGCTGAAAATTCTGTGCAAAACCCCTAAAACCTCCAGTATATATAAAAGGAAGAGAGGAGGAGGCTTGGCCCAAGGTACAAGCCTCTAGGACTCGGCCAAACCAGGTGGGAGAGGTGAAATCCACCTCCAATCCTAGTAGGACTAGGATTCACCCTATAATTTGCCTTTTTCCACTTTTTCTCTTTGGGTTTTTTCTCCCTAGCCGCATGGGATTTGTGTGGGACTTCCACCAGACCACTAAGGGCTGGTAGTTATTCTCCCACAGCCCATGAAGCCTCTTGGATCGAAATACCCCTCCCAGTGGTCTCCCGGTACACTACCGGCACTCCTGGTACACTACCGATGAGCCCGAAACTTTTCCGATGACCAAAATTGGACTTCCTATATATGAATCTTTACCTCCAGACCATTCCGGAGCTCCTCGTGATGTCCAGGATCTCATCCGGGACTCCGAACAACCTTCGTTCACCACCATACATAACTCTATACTACTGAAACGTCACCGAACCTTAAGTGTGCAGACCCTGCGGGTTCGAGAACTATGTAGACATGCCCGAGATATCTCTACGGAAAATAAACAATAGCGGGACCTGGATGCCCATATTGGTTCCTACATATTCTATGAAGATCTTTATCGGTCGAACCTCTATGTCAAGGATTCAGTTAATCCCGTATGATGTTCCCTTTGTTCTTCGGTATGTTACTTGCCCAAGATTCGATCGTCGGTATCTCCATACCTAGTTCAACCTCGTTACAGGAAAGTCTCTTTACTCGTTTCGTAATACAAGATCCTATGACTAACACTTAGTCACATTGCTTGCAAGGCTTATTGTGATGTTGTATTACCGAGTGGGCCCTGAGATACCTCTCCGCAGCACGGAGTAACAAATCCCAGTCTTGATCCATGCCAACTCAACAGACACCCTCGGAGATACCTGTAGAGCACCTTTATAGTCACCCAGTTACGTTGCGACGTTTGATACATGCCAGGCACTCCTCCGGTATCCGTGAGTTGCATGATCTCATGGTCATAGGAACATATACTTGACATGCAGAAAATAGTAGCAATAAACTGACACGATCATATGCTACATTTGTAGTTTGGGTCTTGTCCATCACATCATTCTCCTAATGATGTGATCCTGTTATCAAATGACATCACATGTCAATGGCTAGGAAACCTTGACCATCTTTGATCAACGAGCTATTTCACTAGAGGGATACTAGGGACAAAGTGTTGTCTATTTACCCACACATGTAATGTGTTTCCAATTAATACAATTATAGCATGGATAATAAACGATTATCATGAACAAGGAAATATAATAATAAATACTTTATTTATTGCCTCTAGGGCATATTTCCAACATATATAGCACTATAGGTGGAATAGAATATGGTGGAGGTTTCGAAGAAAAAGAAGAAGATAGTCTCACATCAACTAGGCGTATCAACGGGCTATGGAGATGCCCATTAATAGATATCAATGTGAGTGAGTAGGGATTGCCAAGCAACGGATTCACTAGAGCTGTAAGTGTATGAAAGCTCAAAAAAAACTAAGTGGGTGTGCATACTACTTGCTTGCTCATGAAGACCTAGGGCAATATGAGGAAGCCCATCATTGGAATGTACAAGCAAATTTATATAATCAAAAATTCCCACTAGTATATGAAAATGACAAAATAGAGACTCTCTATCATGATGATCATGGTGCTACCTTGAAGCACAAGTGTGGAAAAAAGATAGTAGCATTGTCCCTTCTCTCTTTTCTCTTTTTTTGTTGGGCATCAATGTCCTATTTTTTAAATTTGGGTTTCGGTGGCCTCTTTTATTTTTCATAAAGTCTGGAGTCTCATCCCAACTTGTGAGGGAATCATAGCTTCCATCATCCTTTCCTCACATGGGACAGTGCTCTAATAATGATGCTCATCACACTTTTATTTACTTACAACTCAAGAATTACAACTCGATATCTAGAACAAAATGTGACTCTATATGAATGCCTCCGATGATGTATCGGGATATGCAATGATCTTGCATAGCAAATGACATCCAAAATGGACAAGCCATGAAAACATCATGCTAGCTATCTTACGATCATGCAAAGCAATATGAAAATGATGGTGTGTGTCATAATAAACGGAACGGTGGAAGTTGCATGGCAATATATCTCGGAATGGCTATGGAAATGCCATAATAGGTAGGTATGGTGGATGTTTTGAGGAAGGATATATGGTGGGTTTAATGCACCGGCGAAAGTAGCGCGGTACTAGAGAGGCTAGCAAAGTTGGAAGGGTGAGAATGCGTATAATCCATGGACTCACATTAGTCATAAAGAACTCACATAATTATTGAAAAAGTCTATTAGTCATCAAAGCAAAGTATTAGACGCATGCTCCTAGGGGAGAGGCTGGTAGGAGTTAAACATCACGCGCTCCCGACCCACACACAAAGGTTGACAATCAATAAACAAATCATGCTCTGACTTCCTTACATAATGGTTCACCATATGTGCATGCTACGGGAATCACAAACCTTTACAAAAGTATTTATACCAATCCACAATTACTTTCTAGCATGACTCTAATATCACCATCTTTATATCTCAAAACTTTATGCAAGGAATCAAACTTCTCATAATATTCAATCCACTTTATATGAAAGTTATTATTATAACCCTGGATGCCCATTATATTAGGACTAAATTCCTAACCTAAACCAATTACCATGTTGTTTAAAGACTCTCAAAATAATATAACTGAGGTATGAGAGTTCAATTATTTCTATAAAACAAAACCCCACCATGCTCTAAAAAGATATAAGTGAAGCACTAGAGCAAAATTGCCTAGCTCAAAAGATATAAGTGAAGCACATAGACTATTCTAATAAATTCACGATTCATGCGTCTCTCTCTCAAAAGATGTGTTCAGCAAGGATGATTGTGGCAAACTAAAAAGCAAATACTCATATCATACAAGACGCTCCAAGCAAAACACATATCATGTGGTGAATAAAAAATAGCCTCAAGTAAATTTACCGATGGATTGAAGACGAAACAGGGGATGCCTTCCGGGGCATCCCCAATGTCGGTGACAAAACCGGCGGATCTCGGGTAACAGGAGACAAGCGAGATGGTATTTACCCAGGTTCGGGCCCTCTTAATGGAGGTAAACCCCTACATCCTGCTTTGTTTGTATTCATGATGGTGTATTGAGTACGGAGTTGATCTACCTCGAGATCGTATGTATTGGTCTAAACCCTAAGAGTTGTGCTCGTATGATTATATGATCTATGATGATCTGATTGTCCCTAATGACTAGACTGGTCTTGGCTTATATAACACACTAGAGGCCTAGGATAAAAATAGTCTAGTCGGCTACGTCGGTGGAGAGGAGTCCTTGTCTTGGTCACCAAGTCTTGTGGAATCTTCCTCGTATGCATCATGGGCTGTCTGAACTGGACCATTAATGAACCACCCTGGGGGTGCTCGGCCCGACCCACTGGTCGGGAGATGACGTGGTGAGTACCCCCTAGTCCAGGACACCGTCAATAGCCCCCTGAACTGGTCTTCAATTTGGGGACGCTCCTGAGTTCTTCTGAACCATTCTTCATCTTCGGTCGTCGGTCTTGAAAATTGGTTCAACAAATCTTCCCATGTCCAATCTTGAGGATCGCCGAGCTGAATCCGAAGAGTTCACATGTCGGGCATCTGAGGAGCCCATTAAAGTTCTTGGCCTTTATCAATGCCTTGTAATTGTTTACGCCACACCTGTGGTTTGAAGTGTTTCACGTGCGGCGGTGTCCTCTTACATTCAAGCTCCAAAGCCGAACTACATTCAAGGTGTCCTCTTGTGTCCGAGCTCCAACGCCGAACTGCATCCGAGGTGTCCTCTTGCTTCCGAGCTCCAATGCTGAACTACATCCGAGGTGTCATAGATTACTTAGGTCTCTAAAAATTTGAAGTAGTCCATCTGAGCTTAAATGCCGGAATAGTCTTTTATGGAGCCAGCCATTCGCATCCGAGCTTTATGCTGGACTGCTTCCAAGGTGATTTCTGCAGCCGAGTTCCAACACAAGTCCGCATCCGAGGTGTCATATATTACTTCGGTCTTTGAAAAGGTTGAACGAGTTCAGCCGAGCTTAATGCCGGCAATGCCCTCTATTGAGCCAACCACCTGCATCCGAGCATTACACTGGACTGCTTCAGAAATAGTGCACCACCTCATTAGCGAGCCGATTTTTTGTGGAAATGATTTCCGATCGTAGCGATTTATTCTCTGCTGAGAATTATAGCCAGTAGCCCTCAAGGTGTGTGTCGGTCTATAACCAGAGATGCACCTGAAGGAAAAAATAATAAAGAAAATAAAACCACTAATCCCAGTAGCCCCTGAGACTTAGGTAGATTCACAAAATCAACCTGAGGATCAAGTTCTTGCTTGCCAGCATATGTTAGGTATGGAAACGTGGTATGCAATAGTTTCCCAAACTCGGGTTGGGGCGGCCGACCAACCTAAGAATCAAATCTCCTTGGAAACCGTATTGCGTTTTTAATTTCGTGCTTTGAATAGGCAATGCAGTAGCCCTCGAGCCTTAATTTGGGCATGGGTGGTCGAATTAAGGATCGATATGTGTTTGACACAAACTTTTTTACATTTGACACGATTTATGTGTAATGATTCTATGCATCCAAGTACTTTACATCAGTAATGCTCGGATCCGCATTGTACAAGACTTTGTTGACCGACCATCGGCTTCAACCTCCTCGGATAGTAGCCGAGGAGTGTTTTTCATACTTTATAAAGCCTTTTGATTGGCAAAGATTTATGAGAAACAAGGCAATCCTGTCATACGGTTTTACAAAATAAAGGTTCACGGAGAGATATGTTATATTACTATTAACGTAAGAAACATCTTCTGGGAAAAATAGTTCCTCTATAATTTCCTTTTTCCCAGGATGTCATGTTGACCATGATCGTGAAACCTCAACTCCGATCAATGTGGGAGGAAAATATTGAGGATTTAGTTCGGGGAATGTTCCCGAACTCTATGGTCTTTAATGAACCAAAATTTTCAGTTCCGTCGTTGTCGACCAATTATATTCTTAAGATGGCTAGCTTTCGGCTTCACCCAATCTGAGGTACTAACCCTGAAGTAACAATCAAAGAGGTGCTCCCTTTACCTCCTAGCCCAATCGAGAACGTAGTGGGTAAGCATAGGAGCCAGGCAACCCATCTTGGCTAAAATCTTAACTCAAATTGAGGCATATTTATGGATTTGTAACGTTGATTACGGAAGGCATCACTCACATATTGAATATAAGTTCTTTAATGCTATATGTTATTTTGACTCTTTTGTGACAGTTTATCATTTGAGAGTGCCCCATCGTCGGCTTCTACCCCATTGTAAATGCTACTCAGGGTGTTTCTGCAGTAACAAGACAACCCTTAGCCGAAGTCTTGATGCCCGGAGGCTGTTTTGTTAGCGGAAACGAGGCAATCAGATATCTAGGCTTTATAACTTTCACTTAGTCATAGGAGCTTAAAGTTTGGGAGGCCAGTTACTATCCCCCGGTTAGTGTTCGGCATTAGCCAAGGTCAAGCCGTTGACACTTCGGCCAATTTTATGAATGACCCATGGGGTAACCTCTATTGTTCTATAGTTTGACAGAGTCATCGGATTGCTGACAGGTTAGTGCTCATTGTGACAACCAGTTTTCGGCTTTCTCCACTGAGGTACTTAACCAATAGAATCGGAAGTACAATCACAGTGGTTCTCCCTTTGCACATCTACCCGAACAAAGCAGAATATAGGAGGCAATCAGAGGAGCAGGGCAACCCAACTATTGACCAAAGACACAATTCGAAACTGATGCATATAGAGCAATATCCAAGACGCCGAGCTGGAGGTCGGTAAGGAAGATGCCAAACATCAGGTCAAAAAAAAGATTTCTGGAGCTGAATTATTACGTAGGTCACCTCGATCAAGATGATGTCCCTCCTCCTAAAAAGACATACAACTAACTTACAAGTGCCACAAGCTCGAAAAGCCAAAAAACTTACGTTAAAACATTGATGTTCGAACTAAATCAAGTGTTTTGGTGCCAATCTGAAAATTGGTCTTAAAATTAACATGTGCTTCGGTCGTGCTTTAACATGATACATCGGATCTCTCAGACCTCAAGTAGGTCAACCTTTGGCTTCAACATCCATATCCCGAGGGCGGAGGGTTTCTACGAGGCATGTTTAGCAAACTAAACTCAACGACTTGAGAGAGAAACTAGGCTACCCAGGTATTGACCAAACACTCATGTCGAAAAAACGGAGTAGTAGAAAAAGACTTTGCAACGACCAAGAAGAAAATGCATTTATTATGAAACAACTCATATAAATTTAATAGCCCCAAAGTGACTTGGGTAAAATAATTTTATTTATAATGATTGTATGTGACGAAGTACTTATATCATATCTGTGTTCCTCCAAACTTTAAACGCGTCTTAACTGACCATCGGCTTCTCCCTCTTTGACCAAGGGCCGAAAAGTGTTATCAACTGCATCATCCGAGGATATTGGAGGTGTTTCGAATAACCAGGCAATCAGGCCATTAGGCTATAACAGACAGAGCGCGCTGAGGGAACTTATTCTATATTACTATTTAACGTAAGAAGCATCTTCAAAGAAAATAGTTCCTCCAACGGTTCCTTTCTTTTGGTTCTCATGATTGCCATGAGGGGTGTGCAATAGATTTATGTGTGCTTGTCTTCCGTCGTGGCCAACCATAGCTGAAAACAATAACAGAGCTAGCTTTCGGTTTCACCCGTCTGAGGTACGAGTTCGGGTGACCTGATCGTAAAAATCTCAGAGGTGCTCCCTTTACTCCCTAGCCAAGCAATCAGGAATGTAGGGGTAAGCACAGGAGCAAGGCAACCTAGCTTTGCAGAACACTTAAGTCAACATGATGCATATATTGGCGTAAACATGAACAAGTAAGGGTGTGATACATTAATAATCATATGCAAGAGGAAAAGCTTCATAAAGGAAGTCCCCAAGTAAATGGGGTATTTAAATTTGTTTGTAACAAAGAAAGTTTTTTTGTTTAACAAAAAATATAATGTTTGTTTGCACCGAACAAAAAGTAAAATTTCAATGAGAGCTGAGCATGAAAACGACTTAGCTAGTTAATGTGCTCGATGTGGTTCGGGGTTGTGGTGGTACGAAGATGTAGTCCTTGGTTTGGCCGATGTCCCAGACCCCAAGCCCGTCACGAGATAGAAGAAGAAGAGATCGGCTTGATGAAGTGACAACACAACAGTTCACAAGGGCCAAGGAGAAAACCCGAGTCCAGTCGAGCAGACAGAGTAGTTTGGCAGTGTGACGATGAAGCCCCCATATTTGTCGACCATGTCGACAACACAACTTGGTTGATGGAGATGGGAGGACGATGTAGGCACACCAAGGCGACCGCATGACACAACCGAAGTCGATTATCTATGCACACAATATAGTGCAAGCCAAGAGTAATAACAAATCAAGGTAATAATATAAAAAATGTTGTACTTAGTTAATTTAAGTGAAGAAAATAAGTAAAGGAATATGGCCTGGGCGCCGAGGTGCCTGAGCGAAGAGTTCGGCTTGATGAAGTGGTGACGCTGCATGGTTGATGCGACGAGATGAAGTCCTCGGTCCAGTCAACATGGCAAAGCTATGATCGGCGGACGCCGAAGTCTCATGCAGGTCGGCTAGTGATGCCGAAGTCTCATGCCAGTCGAGGTGTTGAAGTAGGTCGGATGGTGACGCCAAAATCTCACACCAGCCGAGGTGTTGAAGTAGGTTGGCTGGTGATGCCGAAGTGTCATGCCAGTCAAGGTGTCAAAGTTGGTCGGCTGGTGATGCCGAAGTCTCACGCCAGTCGAGGTGTCTAAGCTAGTCGGCTAGTGATGTCGAAGTCTCCGGAGCGGGTTGCTGAAGGGATGCCAAAGCCCCGGTTTAGCTGAGGTGACGGAGAATATCGGTAAGGTGATGCTAGAGCCCCATACAGCCGATGTGTCAAAGCAGGTCGGCATGGTAGACGTCAGCTTGAAAAAGTAACGGTGCTTCAATGCCGACGTAGGTCAAAATTTGTGACGAGGTCGATACTCCTTGATGAAGCAACAAAGCGCCCGACGAGTACAACCCACGGATGACGAGGTTCCCTTGATGATTATTCGGCCCTCGCGATGCCGAACTCTTGGTCTGATGACCGAGATGATGAGAAAATTTCCTTCTATAAGGACGTCCGACAGCCCGTTCATGAAAAAGATGAACTTGGGTCAGATTCATTTTCACGGAGAAAATAGATCCAAAATTAGTTGTACTAATCGGATGTTTCCCAAAGTTTGGATGGTCGGCTCGAGCTGAACTGTTGAGCGAAGATCGGTATAGGAATTCCGTAGCCGATGAACCATGGGATTTTCCAACAAATGTCCGAGCTATAAACTAGACTCCTCGCCCTAAACTCATCCAGATTCTCGTCCAGATTCGATAGGGCTTCGGTAGATCGGAGGTTGCTAGAGATTCCTCCATCGGAACACGGTGAAATTTTGCAGGGTTGTTGTAGATTCAATTCCACAGAATTCCACTGAAGCAATCATCAAAGCGACGCTCGAGGAAATGGGGACGATGAACACAAATTTGCTGTCCAGAAAAACTGCAATCTGTAGACGTGCCATCGATCCTTCTGGCGATTCCACACTGGAACTCTCAATGAAAGCACCAATGTCGGTGTCAAAACCGACGGATCTCGGGTAGGGGGTCCCGAGCTGTGGGTCTTGGATTGATGGGTAACAAGAGACAAGGGAGACGGTATTTACCCAGGTTCGGGCCCTCTTGATGGAGGTAAAACCCTATGTCCTGCTTTGTTTATATTGATGATGGTGTATTGAGTACAGATTTGATCTATCTGGAGATCGTATGTAGTGGTCTAAACCCTAAGAGCTATCACTACTAGGAGAAAGCCTAGTAGTAGCGCTGGAAATACCCTTACTAGTAGCGCTAGGTCCAGCGCTACTGCTAAGGCGCTACAGCTAAGTTATAGCAGTAGCGCTGGTAAGTGCAGTGCTACTACTAAGTCTGGTTAGCAGTAGCACTGCACTTACCAATGCTACTTCTACTATCTGTAGCGCTACAGAGGGGCAAGCGTTGCTGATAATCCAGCGCTGCTGCTAGATGGCTTCCAGCCCTGCTGCTAGTATTACAACTTTCATAGATTCATACCCTCTCTACGTATTTGTGATGTATTTATACAAGCTCTATACAGTAGTTTCATCATATCATCATAATACATCATTGTCATATAAGAGCTCCTCATCATCATCATTTTCGTCCATTAGACATCATATAACAACTTGGTCACTAGTTATAATAACAACAACTCATCATCATCATATAACAACTCCTCATCATCATCATCAACTTGGGCATCAACTTGGTCACTAAGTCACTAGTCATATATAATCAGCACTAACTAATTGTTCTTAATACCTAGGACCTACTCCTGCTGCTCTCTCTCAGGTAAAATGGCATAAAACATGTGTATCACTCCTTCTTCATCATATTGGAGAATGCATATGAACCTGCCTCCTAATTGTGGGTCGCGCTTCTGATTTCTGCCCCCTAGTACTTCTCTGCCATCCTTCACAATTTTGCTCCAGTCTTTGACTATTAAGACTTGCTTGCTTCGAGAAATGATGAATGCACTCATGTGCAATACATGATATCTTGGTCGTAAGCTAACCATTGCCATGCGACCTTTAGACTCGATCCAACGAGGCACAACACTCATTGGGAGTCCCTATTGAAGAATATCGTAGTAACATACTTAGCAATGAAGATTAGCTTAAAAAATAATGTATGCAAAATATGCACTGAGGACAAATAGTAAAAATCTTACCATCTTTCCTAGATAGATGTGATCGTAGTTCAATATGCACACTAGTGGTCGCACGTTTTGAGTACTAATATCTCGCAGTCCAGAAAAATAACCTGTCTTGACAGCATCAAGATCCTCAAGCCATGAAACAAAATGACCTATCTCCTCGCAGTTTAGTTTAGCCCTGGGACAGTAGTAGGTGCTGTCTACCAAGCGCTGGACATGTTTGCTTGAATGGAAATAAGCTGTCAATAGAAATTAGTTGTCAACTATTTTTAAATAAACAATATAAATTACTTAATAAATATGGTTGAGAAACTCACATAATGGTAGAACTGGAGGCATCTGCACATCGACCCAGATGTCGATATTACCTTCAATTTCATCTTCTGGACGAATATCAAAGGTGATAAGCATATTAGGCTCAAATGCATCAGCCTTGCATAGTGCTCTCCAACTTTTGCATTCAAAATAGGAGTAGGTGTCTACATTGTACAATTTTACGGCAAAAGTATAACCATGCTCAGTCCTCAAGTGAACTCTCTTTACCTCCATACTTTTTTTAGTATCGAAACCAATCTTATCCAAGACATAAATTCTTGCATGGCAAGGGATACACTAGTAGAATAGTACAAAATTAAAATTATAAGTTGAATCAAAAGAAGAAGAAGACATGCTTAATTGCGAAAAAATACTTGTCGTTGTGACTTACTGTATCCACTTCGAGGGTCTCATCCAGCATGATGCTGAAGCGCCTACCATCAACTAGGTAAGGCTTGTCACACAGGATGCGCTCGTCTTTGCAGTATTCGCACATAACAAATTCTCTTTCATCGTCAGACATTTCCTTTGTTCATAGTTGAAACATTTAAAATGGATCGAAGGCAACTATCAGGAAACTGATCAACACACAGATCACTATTACTCAATATGCAACGGGTTGACTTTAGGTCTGTCGAGTCTTTCCTTCCTAAACTCTCATCTCACGTATATGGTGGGCACTCCCTCTGATATTGCGACCGTCGGTGATGGTGGCTCCTCCATTCGTTCCCGGGTGCATTACACCAAAATGTCTAGCACACGGGAACGAAGGAGAAGCGACCCCCACGACAACAGTCGGGATTCTTCCTCTCTCATATTTCGACCATCGGTGATGGTCGCTACTCCTCCTTTCCCTAGTGCATTACAAATATCTAGCACAAGGAAAATAAGGAGAAGTGACCCCCACGACAATAGTTGGGATTCTTCATTTCTCATATATATATATGGTGGACAGTCTCCCTCACTGAAAGACACACAAAGAGCTGAAACAGACCTAAAGTCAACCCGTTCTATATATCAAGCAATGACATAGAAAAAATGCCCTATGTTTTGCCGGAATATCATTGAATTCCCGTTCTAGCAAATCACAAGCAATCGACATGTCCTACATTGTAGCACAAGTCATGCTAAAATTCATGAAAAAAATATTAACACGAATATAATATCACTAATACATCATCCCAAATAATCCAGTTAATGCATCATCAAATATTAACTAATACATCTCAAATATTATCATATAAGATCACTAATACAGATCGAATACTATCGAATAATCTAAGGCATAGCGGTTCCTGAGTCGTGGGTGGTGGACACCCAAAGATAAGGAACCATCATGAGATCATAACTCGGGTGAGATCCTGAGGAATCTGCCAGGTATTGTTGAACCTAGCGTCCAATGCTGCCATGTAGCGACAGATGTGCTCGTCCTCCTCCCTGACACGGCGACGTACCACCTTTGCGGGGGCCTGCTCCCTCTGCACCGAAAGTGGCCCACGTGACCGGCACCACAGAAGCTCCGGGTCGACGATGAGACCTGGATTCCTCACCAAGCTTCGAGCCCGGGAAGGTAGCACCTCCTAGTGCTAGCCCGACGGAGCCCCAGTCCCGGACATGGCGCCTATCAAGCAGGCTCTCGCTGACCACTCAACGATGAGGATGCGGGCCGGGCATCGTCGGTGTCGAGACAAATTCCTATGAGAAAATTTTCTTATCGTTTAATCACTTATTTTTTAAACTCATTTTAGACTCATTTTGATTCGGTTTTCCAGAATGCCGCTTCCCTGCAAATCACAACACTCCATATGCCTACTTTCTAGAACAAGTCATGCCAAAATTTCGACATGACCTTTGCTAAAAAGTGGACATATCGAGTGCATGAAATTCACCATAATGGAAATGAATCAATATTCCGGCAAAACATAGGCCACTCGGATCATTTGCATATAACAGTAAGAAAAACATAGAACTTGAAAAAAATGCAATAAGGTTTTTCATATTTGACACATTCATATTTGTCTCTAAACTAATTTAGGTAACAAACCTAACCATAGAATCAACCAAACCCTAGAATCAACCAAACCCCCCTAATCAACCTAACCCTAGAATCAACCTAACATCCTATCCCTAGAATCAACCTAACCCCCCTAATCAACCTAACTCCTAGAATCAACCTAACAAACCTAAACCTAGAATCAACCTAACCCCCCTAATATTACAAAATGGACAGATGCGAGAGGGGTGAAGGGAGTGAAGGGAGAGGGGAGAGGGAGGAAGGAGTGAGTAGGGGCTACCTGCGGAGGGAGGGGCGCGATGGTGAGGGAGGGTCGACAATGAGGGAGGCCGCAATGGTGAGGAAGGGGGCAATGGTGTGGGAGGGTGCGATGGTGAGGGAGGGGGTGATGGCGAGGGAGGTCGTGACGGCGAGGGAGGGGGTGCGACGGCGAGTTAGGACCAAGGCATGACGGTGGCGGCGACGACGATGGCGGTCGGGGGAGAGGAGTGATGAGAGGGAGAGGGAATCGAATGGGGAGGGAGACGTGGGGAAGGAATGGAGAGTGGGAATCAACGGTGGGGGTCGAGTAGCAACAGCGCTGGTCCGGGCCTGAGTGTTGTTGCTAATCAGGGCCCACCTGCTGGCAACATACAACCATAGCAGTAGCGATGGTCCGGTGACAAGCGCTACTGCTACGGCTGTAGTAGTAGCGCTGGTTTTGGAGAGCCTCTACAACTACAGGTAGCCACTGGTGGTGACACCGGGACCACTTATCAGTAGCGCTGGTTAGCTAGCCAGTGCTGCTGATATTGTTCTACTTGTACCGCTTGTTCCAATCCAGCGCTGCTACTACCAAACAATAGCGCTTTCCCTATATCCAACGCTACTGCTAAAATCCTGTCTATAGGCTTTCTCCTAGTAGTGTATGCTCGTATGATGATATGATCTATGATGATCTGATTGTCCCTAATGACTAGCCTAGCCTCAGCGTATATAACACACCAGAGACCTACGATAACAAGAGTACTGGTCGGCTACGTCGGTGGAGAGGATTCCTTGTCTTGGTCACCAAGTCTTGAGTAATCTTCCTCGTATGCATCATGGGCTGTCCGAACTGGCCCATTAATGAACCGCCTTGGGGGTCCTCGGCCTGACCCACTGGCCAGGAGACGACATGGTGAGTACCCCCTAGTCCAGGACACCATCACCCAAGCTTAGGATTTTTGGCATCCTTGATTCCTTGGGGTTCCTTGGGCATCCCCAAGCTTAGACTCTTGCCACTCCTTATTCCATAGTCCATCAAATCTTTACCCAAAACTTGAAAACTTCACAACAGAAAACTCGTGAGGTCCGTTAGTATAAGAAAAGAAATCACCACTTTAGGTACTGTTGTGAACTCATTCTTTTTTTATATTGGTGTAATATCTGCTGTATTCCAACTTCTCCATGGTTCATACCCCCCGATACGACCCATAGATACATCAAAATAGGTAAACAACACAAACAAAACAGAATCTGTCAAAAACAGAACAGTCTATAGCAATCTGGAAACTTTGTATACTTCTGTAACTCCAAAAATTCTGAAAAATGAGCACATCCTGAGAAATTTGTATATCAATCTTTTGTAGAATATTCAGACTCATTCGACGCTCTTATAAATTTATAAAATTCATGTACTATGCGCAAAAGTTTCTGTTTTCCAGCAGGATCAACTCAACAATCACCATAGACCATCCCAAAGGTCTTACTTGGCTCAAACACTAATTAAAACACCAAAACACAACTACTACAGAGGTAATAATGTGTGAAACACTCAAAAACAGAAGCAAAAAATAGTACATAAAAATAAAATAGGGTCGCCTCCCAACAAGCGCTATTGTTTAATGCCCCTAGCTACGCATAACACAATAGATCTAGGTATTGTAATCTTTGGTATGCAATCCGTTCTAATAGGAAAACTTAGTTCATGAAAAAGAGTTTGATTAGTAACTTTGACATTCATAAACTCATAATCTGGATCATCACCATAAATATCATCATATAAAACGCTTATCTCATTTTTAAAGGGCTCCCTGAATTTTTCTTCTAACCAATCATCATTGAATCCTATATAAATGCCCCTAGTGATCCAATCAAATTCATCATAGGTTTCAATGTAAATAGTTTGGGTAACTTCAGAATAGGGAACTCTTCTTCTAAGATTATCATGGTAAGATTGATAATCCCTAGATTCAAAGCTACGCAAGATTCTTTATTGTGTAGAATTTCTTCAATCGGAGGGTGTTTAATATCCTTTTTATAGAAAGCAAAATTTTCCCTAGCTTCTTGTATGATGAAATCAAATTCACGCGTAAGGATGATAGTGGCGATCATTTTATCCTTAGGATGACTAATTTTGGGAAGCTCATAAAACACCTCTTGCAAAGCGGGATGAATATGCACAAATTTTCTTTCCAAATTTTTAAAGAGCAAGGCAATAGCATCTGCATAACAATTTTTTCTAAGAATAATAGATCTCTTATTCATAGGCATTACTCCCGTATAATCAAAGAACTCTTGAATAACACTCTTCCCGATAATATTACCGTCTCCCACTTGAAAAGTTTTAACTTTATAACTAGGAGGAGGTTTAGATTCATGATCTAGAGAGCAAGATCCAAAAAATTTCTCAAGATTTATACTAGCAATACCCTCGAAATTTTCAATGATAACCTTCCCAGATTCAGACATGGTGGCAATGAATTGACCTAGCACGCAAGCAAACAAAAAGCAAACGAAAAGGTGAATGAAAGAAGGGCGAATAAAAAGGAAATTTTTTTTGAAAATCATTTTAGAAGTGGGGAGTGGAAAACGAGAGGCAAATGGCAAATAATGTAAATGCAAGAGATGAGTTTGTGATGGGTACTTGGTAGGCTTGATGTGTATCCTCCCTGGCAACGGCGCCAGAAATCCTTCTTGCTACTTCTTGAGCTTGTGTTGGTTTCCCCATGAAGAGGAAAGGGTGATGCAGCAAAGTAGATAAGTATTTACCTCAGTTCTTGAGAACAAAGGTATCAATCCAGTAGGAGGAACAAGAAAGTCATCAATAGATGCACCTACACAAACAATCAAACACTTGCAACCAACGATATAAACAGGTTGTCAATCCCTTCACGGTTACTTGCAAGGATTAGACCTGATAGAGATAGATAGGAAAGATTGCGATAAGTAAAAGGTAAATAAATTGCAGCAAGGTATTTTTGGTATTTTTGGTATATATATCTGAAAATATAATATGGAAAATAGACCCGGGGGCCATAGGTTTCACTAGAGGCTTCTCTCTTGAAGGAAAGTATCACGGTGGGTGAACAAATTACTGTCGAGCAATTGATAGAAAAGTGCATAGTTATGACGATATCCAAGGCAATTATTATGCATATAGGCATCACGTTAGTGTCAAGTAGACCAAAACGATTCTGCATCTACTACTATTACTCCACACATCGATCGACTCATGCCTGCATCTAGAGTATTAAGTTCATGAAGAACAGAGTAACACATTAAGTAAGATGACATGATGTAGAGGTATAAACTCAAGCAATATGATGAAAACCCCATATTTTACCCTTGATGGCAACAATACAATATGTGCCTCGCTACCCCTACGTTGTCACTGGGTGAGGACATCGCAAGATTGAACCCAAAACTAAGCACTTCTCCCATTGCAAGAATTACCAATCTAGTTAGCCAAACCAAACCAATAACTCGAAGAGACTTGAAAAGATATGAAATCATGCATATAAGAATTCAGAGAAGAACCAAATAATATTCGTACATAAGCTGATCATAAACCCACAATTCATCGGATCTCGACAAACACACCACAAAAGAGTATTACATCGGATAGATCCCCATGACGATCATGGAGAACATGGTATTGAAGCACAAAGAGAGAGAAGAAGCCATCTAGATACTAGCTATGGACTGGTATGTTTGTGGTGGACTACTCACGCATCATCGAGGGGCAATGGAGTTGATGTAGATGGCTTCCGTGATCGAATCCCCCTCCGGCAGATTACCGGAAAAGGCTCCAAGATTGGATCTCTCAGGAACGGAGGCTTTTGGTGGCGAAAAAGTATTATCGTGGCTCTTTTTGTTATTGGGGGTATATTTGGGAATTTATAGGTTGAAGATTTGGGATGGAGGACCTGCTAGGGGGGCACAAGCCAGGGGCGTGCCCCCTGGCCGCGCCAGGGTGGCTTGTGACCTCCTGGTAGGTCTCTTGCCTTCCTATCCAAGTCTGGTAGATGTGTTTTGGTCCAAGAAAAATCATCGCAAATATTTTATTCCGTATGGACTCCGCTTAATATTCCTTATCTACAATACTCAAAAACAAGGAAAAACAGAAAGTGGCACTAGGCTCTAGGTTAATAGGTTAGTCCCAAAAATAATATAAAATAGCATATTAATGCATATAAAACATCCAAAATAGATAATATAATAGCATGGAACAATCAAAAATTATAGATACATTGGAGACTTATCGGACCGGGACGAGCGTGGGAGGATGACCCGGTAGCTAGAACAATCGACGGAGTGGCGGTGGGGCCGTCGCGTCGCGCGGTGACTGGCTATGAGGAGTCCTGTTGTTCGTGGGCCTCCGGGCCCATGGCGGCGTTGGCCATGGGAGAGGCGGACCATCACGCAGAGGCGCGGCCCACGGGCGCCGTCTGGGTGACGCGGGCCCGGCGAGCATCAACCATTGGAGCGGCAAGGCGGAGAAAGAGCATGGCTTGAGGAAGACTTCAACACGCCCCCTACCTGGCGTGCCAAATGTCAGATCTCGGGCTCTGAAAAACCCAAGGAAGTTTGAAGACAGGGGCATGTGCAAAGTTCTCCAGCAGCCTCACCCCTCCTAGCTCACAACTCGATGGCTTAGATGATGAAATCGTACGATGACAAGGAAGAAGTTTGCACATGATGATTTACCCAGGTTTGGGGCACTGCGAAGTGTTAAACCCTACTCCTGGTTTGGTGGATTGCCTCATGAGGAGGTTTGTGGATGAACTATTACAGTGGTGAGTAGCCTCACGAGGGCGTTCTGGTGATCTTGCCTCTCTTCTTTTTGTCCCCCTTTCTATGGGGCAGTCTAGCCTCTATTTATAGTGGCCCGGGTCCTCTTCCTTTATTGCTATGGCGGGAAGGGATCCCATAACGGCCAAATTATAAGGGGACAGGGAGTACATCTTTATCCTGATGAAAGGTGTTCTTCGCCTGCAAAGTAGTTGTTGATGATGCAGAGGTGGGCTCGGCGATGACATCCGTCCTACAGGGCTCGTGGTCGTGGTCTTGTTGCACCGGAATGGAAACCTTTGGGGGTGTTTGGGAACCTGCGTACCTCCTTGCCCCCTTTGCACCAAAGGGGGAACTATACCACCTGGCGTGTTGGTGCCCGCCTGTCCTGCCTTACGTCATCCTTGGCCTCCCGAGGCCAAGCGCTTCATAGAGATCTCCGCCGCTCCGGAGGGGGCTTGAGGATGCCTATTCCTCGCTGGTCTTCATTTCGTTTCCCTTGCGAGCTCAGGGCTCTCGTGAGGGCCTTGTCTTGTGTGGGGTCACGCCGGGCCATGCTTGGCTGACAAGGTGGGCCATGCCCTAGGCCATAGGCAGGCAGGTCTAGGTACCCCTGTTCATAGAACGTCGACATTAGTCACATTGCTTGCAAGCTTCTTGTGATGTCGTATTACCGAGTGGGCCTAGAGATACCTCTCAGTCATACGGAGTGACAAATCCCAGTCTTGATCCACACCAATCCAACAAACACCCTCAGAGATACTTGTAGAGAACCTTTATAGTCACCCAGTTACGTTGTGACATTTGATACACACAAGGCATTCCAGTGTCAGCAAGTTGCATGATCTCATGGTCGTAGGAACATATACTTGACATGGATAAAGCAATAGCAATAAACTGACACAATCAACTCATATGCTTATGGTTGGGTCTTGTCCATCACATCATTCTCCTAATGATGTGATCCCATTATCAAATGACAACTCATGTCTATGGTCAGGAAACCTTGACCATCTTCGATCAACGAGCTAGTCTAGTTGAGGCTCACTAGGGACATGGGGTTGTCTATGTATCCACACATGTATTTGAGTTTCCGATCAATACAATTCTAGCATGGACAATAGACATTTTTCATGAACAAGGAAATATGATAATAATCAATTTATTATTTCCTCTAGGGCATATTTCCAATAGTCTCCCACTTGCACTAGAGTCAATAATCTAGTTCACATCACCATGTGATTTACACCCAATGAGTTATGTGGTTTGATCATGTTTAGCTTATGAGAGAGCTTTTAGTCAACGGGTCTGCAACATTCATATATGTGTGTACTTTGAAAATCTCTATGTCATACTGTAGATGTTGCTACCACGCTCCACTTGCAACTATTCCAAAAGGCTGCTCCACTATACGTATCCGGACTATTACTCAAAGTCGTCCGGATTGGTGTCAAAGCTTGCATCAACGTAACCCTTTCTGACGAACTCTTTATCACCTCCATAATTGAGAAACATTTCCTTAGTCCTCTAGTTACCAAGGATAATTTTAACCGTTGTCCAGTGATCCACTCCTGGATCACTCTTGTACCCCTTGACAGACTCATGGCAAGGCACACACCAGGTGCGGTACACAACATGGCATACTATATAGACCATATGGCTAAGGCATAGTGGACGACCTTCGTCCATTATCTTTCTTCTCTCATGATCGAGCTTTGAGTTTCACTCAACTTCTCACCTTACAAATCAGGCTAGAACTCCTTCTTGGACCGATCCATTTTAAGCTCTTTCAAAATCTTGACAAGGTATGTGCTCATTCAAAAATCTTATCAGACGTCTTCATCTATCTCTCTAGATCTTGATGCCCAATATTCAAGTAGCTTTATCCAGGTCTTCCTTTCAAAAACTCCTTTCAAACAACCCTTTATGCTTTCCAGAAATTTTACATTATTTCTGATCAACAATATGTCAACCACATATACTTATCAAAAATTCTATAGTGCTCCCACTCACTTTCTTGTAAATACAAGTTTCTCAAAAACTTTTATAAACCCAAAACTTTGATCACCTCATCAAGGCGTATATTCCAACTCTGAATGCTTGCTCCAGCCCATAGAAGGATCGCTGGAGCTTGCATACCTTTTAGCATCCTTAGGACTGATAAAACCATCTGGTTGTATCACATACAACCTTTCCTTAAGGAAACCATTAAGGAAACGATGGTTTGACATCCATGTGCCACATTTCATAATCGAGAAAATGAAACAACTGCTAACATAATTCCAACAGACTTTAGCATCACTATGGGTGAGAAAGTCTCATCGTAGTCAACTCCTTGAACTTGTCGGAAACTTCTTTGCGACAAGTCGAGCTTTATAAATGGTGACATTTATCATCAGCGTCTGTCATCTTCTTAAAGATCCATTTGTACTCAACGGCCTACTGATACGTCTCCAACGTATCTACAATTTTTGATGATGGCATGCTATTATATTATCTGTTTCAGATGTTTTATATGCATTAATATGCTATTTTATATTATATTTGGGACTAACCTATTAATCTAGAGCCAAGTGCCAGTTTTTGTTTTTTCCTTGTTTTTGAGTTTTGCAGATATGGGATATTAAACGGAGTCCAAATGGAATAAAACCTTTGGAAGGAATTTTTCTGGAAGGAAACAAGTCGATCAAGCTTGGAGTGCACGTCACGAGAGGTGCGAGGGCGCCACAAGCCTTCTAGGCGCGACCCCCCTTGCCACGCCTAGCAGGCTTGTCGCTCCCTGGCAGGTCTCCTAACCCTAATTCTTGGCCTATAAATACTCAAATGTTCCCCCAACATCAGAAATCGCCACGAAAATACTTTTTCGCCGCCGAAAGCCTCTGTTCCCGAGAGATCCAATCTTGGAGCCTTTTCCGGTAATTTGTTGGGGGGGGGGGTTTTGATCACAAAGGGCATCTAAATCAACTCCATTGCCCCTCTCATGATGCGTGAGTAGTCCACCATAGACCTACGGGTCCATAGCTAGTAGCTAGATGGCTTCTGATATCTCTTTGATCTTCAATACCATGTTCTTCATGATCTTCATGGAGATCAATCCAATGTAATCCTCTTTTCTGGTGTGTTTGTCAAGATCCTATGAATTGTGAGTTTATGTTCAGATTATCCATGAATCTTATTTGAATCTCCTATGACTTCTTATTTGCATGATTTCATATCCTTGCAAATCTATTCAAGTTATTGGTTTGGTTTGGCCAACTAGATTGGTAATTCTTGCAATGGGAGAAGTGCTTGGTTTTGGGTTCTATCTTGCGATGTCCTCACCCAGTGACATAGTAGGGGCAGCAAGGCACGTATTGTATTGTTGCCATCAAGGGTAACAAGATGGGGTTTTCATCATATTGCTTGAGTTTATCCCTCCTCATCATGTCATCTTTCTTGATGCGTCACCCTGTTCTTCATGAACTTAATACTCTAGATGCAGGCAAGAGTCGGTCGATGTGTGGAGTAATAGTAGTAGATCCAGAATCATTTTGGTCTACTTGTCACGGACGTGATGCCTATATGAATGATCATTGCCTTGGATAACTACATGATTATTCACTTTTCTATCAATTGCTTGATAGTAATTCGTTTACCCACCATGATATTTGCCTTCAAGAGAGAAGCCTCTAGTGAAACCTATGGCCCCCGGGTCTATTTTCCATCATATACTTTAAGATCTATACCTTGCTGCAATTTATTTATCTTTTACTTTCCGTTCTTGTTTACATCCATATCTATTAGATGTAATCCTTGCAAAAAAATCGTGAAGGGATTGACAACCCCTTTTATAGAGTTGGGTGCAAGAGTTTGATTGTTTGTGTAGGTGCATCCATTGGTGACTTGCTTGTTCCTCCTACTGGATTGATACCTTGGTTCTCAATAACTAAGGGAAATACTTATCTACTTCGCTACATCACCCTTTCCTCTTCATGGGAAAACCAATGCACACTCAAGAGGTAGCAAGAAGGATTTCTGGCGCCGTTGCTGGGGAGGAAACATAGCAAGTCAAGACAAGATCTCTCCCGTTAACTTGCCAATTTCTGGCGCCGTTGCCAGGGAGGATGCACATCAATCCTACCAACTACCCATCACAAACTCATCTCTTTCATTTACATTATTTGCCATTTTGGTCTCGTTTTCCTCTCCCCCACTTCTAAAACGATTTTCGAAAAATATCAAAAAGATTTGCCTTTTGCTCGCCCTTCTTTCGCTTGCCTTTCGTTTGCTTGTGTGCTTGATTGCTTGCTTTACCACCATGTTGTAATCTAGGGAAACTTCCAATGAAGGAGATAGTAATAATCTTGAGGGTAATTTTGATGACCTTGATAATGACAACCATAAAAAAGAACATACTATCATCCATACAAAAAGTTCCGCATAGGTAGTGGTAATATCATTGGAAAAGGTGTTATTCAAGATTTCTTCACTTGTGCGGGGACACTTCCTACTTTAGGAAGTTCCATTCTCAATAAAACTAATAGTCTTGCGGAAGCTATAACTTTGTTAATAAGTGAACTTGAGAGGCAATTCTTGCATATGCACCCTCACATACAAATGATTTTTCTTGAGTTCTCTAATATTCAGCATTGTTCTATTAAGCGTGACGCCCCTATGTTCCTAGCCCACGAGTTTAGATTTATCATGAAAGAGGCTAGTGAAATTTTTTCTCATTATAAAATTAATGGTGTATGTCCCCCTATTTAGGAGATCGTTTTTAATCAAGAAGATATAATGATACTACGATCTCTGGATCAAGTTGCTTATAATGAAAATTTGAGAAAAAAGGTCCCTACCGAGGTTTTGGTTGATAAGATTTCTGAAATCAATGATAATTTTGCTATACAAAATAAGTATTAGAGTTCATTCTTAGAAAAAGGCGCATGGCCTTTACCCAAAGGAAATCTTATAATGATGAATTGATTATACACTATAAGGAGCCAAAGGAGAAACCTATCCCTCCCGCACTTGATCTTAAGGATCCCTATCCTATTAAATTCATCCCTTTTGATTATTTTTGATTTCCACAAAGGAAATTAGCTGCTGAAAGAAGGGAGTATGAGATAATCATGAATGATCTTCCTTATTATTATTATGACAATACCTAGATCTATTGCGGTTTGCCTAGCTAGGGGCGTTAAACAATAGCGTTTGTTGGGAGGCAACCCAATCTTTTTTTCTGTTTTTGCTTCTGTTTTTGAGTGTTTCCCATATTATTACTTCTGTAGTAATTTTATTTTGGTGTCTTTATTAGTGTTTGAGCCAAGTAAAACCTTTGGGGGGATCTATGGTAGTGGTTGATTTGATCTTGCTGAAAAACAGAAACTTTTTCGCTCAGTCCAGGAATTTACTAATTTTTTCAGAGTGTCAAATTGATCTGAAAATTTACAAAATATTTTTATATAAATTTACCAGGTGTTACTTATTTTTCATAATTTTGTTAGTTACGTAAGTATACTAACTTTTCAGATTGCTACAGACTTTTCTGTTTTTGACAGATTCTGTTTTCTTTGAGTTGTTTGCTTATTTTGATGAATCTATGGGTTGTATCATATGGTATGAGACATGAAGAAGTTAGATTACAGTAGGTATAACACCAATATAAATACATAATTAGTTCACAACAGTACCTAAAGTGGTGATTTATTTTCTTATACTAACGGATCTCACAAGTTTTCTGTCAAGTTTTGTGTTGTGAAGTTTTCAAGTTTTGGGTAAAGAGTTGATGGACTATGGAATAAGGAGTGGAAAGAGACTAAGCTTGGGGAATCCCAAGGAACCCCAAGTTATATTCAAGGATGCCAAAGAGCCTAAGCTTGGGGATGCCCCGGAAGGCATCCCCTCTTTCGTCTTCAATCCATCGGTAAATTTACTTGAAGCTATATTTTTATTCATCACATGATATTTGTTTTGCTTGGAGCGTCTTGTATGATATGAGTCTTTGCTTGTTATTTTTCCACAATAATCCTTGCTGCACACATCTTTTGAGAGAGAGACGTTGAATCGTGAATTTATTAGAATACTCTATGTGCTTCACTTATATCTTTTGAGTTGGGCAATTTTGCTCTATGTGCTTCACTTATATCTTTTAGAGCACGGTGGTGTTTGCGTTTATATAGAAATATTTGAACTCTCGTACCTCACTTATATTATTTTGAGAGTTTCTAAAACAGCATGGTAATTCGTCTAGGTTATGAATTTAGTCCTAATATGATAGGTATCCAAAAGGGATATAATAAAAACTTCCATATTAAGTGCATTGAGTATTTATGAGAAGTTTGATTCCTTGCATAAAGTTTTGAGATATAAATATGGTAATGTTAAGATACATGTTAGGAAGTAAATTTTGATTTGGTAAAAATACTTGTGTAAAGGTTTGTGATTCCCGTAGCATGCACGTATGGTGAACCGTTATGTAAGGAAGTCGGAGCATGACTTGTTTATTGATTGTCGACCTTTGTGTGAGGGTCGGGGGCGCGCGATGGTTAACTCCTACCAACATCCCCCCTAGGAGCATGCATTTAATGCTTTGCTTTAATGACTAATAGACTTTTTGCAATAAGTATGTGAGTTCTTTATGACTAATGTTGAGTCCACGGATTATACGCACTCTCACCCTTCCACTTTTGCTAGCCTCTCTAGTATCGCGCAACTTTCGTCGGTGCAACAAATACCTTTCTCAAAACAGCCACCATATACCTTCCTCAAAACAGCCACCATATATCTTTCCTCAAAATAGCCACCATACGTACCTATTATGGCATTTCCATAGCCATTTCGAGATATATTGCCATGCAACTTCCACCGTTTCCTTTTATAACATGCACCATCACTTCCATATTGCATATAGAGTCATATTTTATCATAGGTATCGAGTTGTAATTTTCTTTTGAGTTGTAAGTAAATAAAAGTGTGATTATTATCATTATTAGAGCATGTCCCATGTGAGGAAAGGATGATGGAAGCTATGATTCCCTCACAAGTGGGGAAGAGACTCCGGACTTTATTAAAAAAAGAGGCCAGCAAAGCCCAAATAAAAAAATGAGTAAAAGAGGCCTTAGATGCCCACATAAAAAATGAGAGAAAATAGAGAAGGGACATTGCTACTACCTTTTTCCACACTTGTGCTTCAAAGTAGCACCATGATCTTCATAGTAGAGAGTCTCTTATTTTGTCACTTTCATATAACTAGTGGAATTTTTCTTCATGATGCACGTCCACTTAGTTTTCTTTTGAGCTTTCATACACTTATAGCTCTAGTGCATCCTTTGCATGGCAATCCCTACTCACTCACATTGATATCTATTGATGGAATAATTGCACCAACCGACCCATCTAATTTGTCTTGATCAAATCCAGCGTCCACATTCAGTTTCATATATCCTGGGCGTGGTTTCATCCATGGCGTTGATCGCTTCTTCGCCTTCGCATAGTTTTTGTGAGGCTTTTTATCGTTAGAAGAATTTGGGCTGCTATTTGTGTTTTCCCACCATGAGTGAGCCGTATCTGTTCAAACCATAAGTACCAGGTAGTGGTTGCTATAGTTGCTCGCAAATTTGGCAAACCCAAGACATGAACAAGAATTCTTCCGATTAATCAATTCATTGACTAGTTAATCTCTACTCATTGGGTGGCCGAATCGAATAACGCCTATTCACCACATTAACTTGCCAGGCCGATTAAATTGTCCATAGGACCGATTAAATGGTTTGTCAGACCGATTAAATGGTCTGTTAGACCAATTCACCGGTTGTCACGCTGATTAATCCATGTTGGCCCGCTAACTAGTGGGCAACCAAAGCCTGATTATGTGGCACATAACCCCTCCCAGCCCCTCCCACTCCTAAAGAGCTAGGGTTTAGCCCTTCACCCGCCCCTCTCACTCCTCTCATCCCCTCCCAAACTAGATGGCGGCTGGTTAGGTCCTTGTCGGCATACTGTCGCTTCCCCTCGTCCCCAATGTGTTGCCGCTTTCTATTCTCCCTCTGTGTGCCACCACTTCCCCTCCTTTGCGATGTGCCACCTCCGGCAACCAACCTATTCAGACGCCATGCGCGACCACTATCACCTTTCCTCTGTTTGTCACTGTCGCGTGGCCACCATCTCCCAGAGTTGCGTCTCTGGTGGAAATCAGCAAAAAAAAAATTGCATACATGTTTGTTGATCCCACATGGATGATTGTTGTTGTATACATGTTTGTCATGCATTGACAAAAGAAAATGGTGGCATTTGCTTCATATTTGCAATGTAGTTTTTATTGTCTGTACAAAACTTGCTTCTATTGATTTCAGAATTACACCGATTAATGGTCGACCGATTAATCCAATTAATAGGCCGATTCAATGATTAATCGCTATTCCCAAGCCGAGCGAGCAACTACCAGTTAACGATTTCCTCAACATTGCCGGAGACACAGAAGTTGCTCGAGGACTACTTCTCCAGACCAATTCACTTTGCACACCTTCTTGATCACATCATATACCCCCATCATTTTCCAAACTCCCTCGGACTTTCTTGCATTGGAACAACAGATGTATGATATTATCAGCGCCTTTGTTACAAGCAGGGCAATGAGATTTCATCTTAATATGCTTCGCTGCTAGAATCGCACGACATGGTGTGACACTATGCAACGTCCGCCATATAAAGATATTTATCTTGGTGGGCATTTGAGGTTCCAAACTGAATCCCATACAAGCTGGGCAATGGGATTTCACCTTAATATGGTTCGCTGCAAGAATCGCACGACATGGTGTGGCACTATGCAGCGCCTGCCATATAAAGATCTTTATCTTGGCTGGGCATTTGAGGTTTCAAACTGAATCCCATACATCCACTTGGTTGGATGACAAACTGGTCGGCTGATTTTATTTTTCCTATAGTCAAACTCATTCCACCTGATATGCAAATTGCATTGAAGAAGAAGTTCCATGCTTCGTCGGGTTCCAAGCTATAAAATCTTCCATCTCATGTAGCGGGTACATCTTGTGTGTTCTTAGTAATGCATATACATGACGAATAGGTTGAAAGTTTTCTTGAAAAAAATAATTAGCTATCTAGGGGCGGCTGAAAAAATATTGATTATGCCGACCGTCCGACGGTGCCTTAAGATTCGCGGATCCCTGCCTTCCTGTTTGTTTGGCACGAGTTCTTCTTCCGCTCCGGCTCTTATTTGCCGTACCGAATCCGCCCGCCCTCGGCCCTCCCCGCGTCTTTGCCACCCCACTCCAGCGGCGGCGCCTCCCTCGCCGCACGCCATCCGCCCACCCCGGCTCCTCGCCATCCCGCTCCAGCGGCCGCGCTCCCCCTCCCCGCACGGGATCCCCGCTCCCCGGCTCCTCGCCACCCCGCTCCAGCGGCCGCGCCTCCCCTCCCCGCACGGGAAGCAGCCGCCCCGACGTCTTCGCCACCGCGCTCCAGCGGCCCCTCTTGCCGTACGCCGCACGCCGCGCGCCGTCTTGCATGCCCCAGGCCGTACGCCGCCCGCCGCCGCGCTCGCCGAGCTGCTGCTCGCCTCCGCTTCTTTGACGGATTCGTCGGGTTCGGCTTCTTCTCCAGCCCCGCCTCCTCCACTCAGCCGGCGTTACGGGAGTCACGGCGGAGCCCGAGTCCAGCAGCAGAGCGGCATCGAGTCTGCCTTGTCCTCCCACCCGCGCACCGCACGCCGCCGATTTCAGGTTAGGGTTTTTCTTACCCCGTAACCGTTCCCCAACACGACCGATGAGATCTTATATGCTTTGATTGTGCTGCGATTTTTGGATTCTTGCAATCTTCGCGGACCCGTGCGCACGTACGGCCTCTGGGCACGCAACATAAAAAATTGGTCATGTGTTGCAAATAGAGCTTCGGCAGCTTGCCATATTGTCAGAGTCGTTTGCATTTGATGCTTAGTTTGTTGCCGTAGATTGTCAGTCTAGCACAAATGAAACAATAAGAACTATGAACATCTGAGATGGTGCACGGTTTGCTCCTGCAGAAACAAGCATGCTGTGTTTTCGTGAACAATTGAGCAAGTTTCGTAAACAATGGAACATACTTTTGAGATGTTTTAACCAATGATGATTGGCAGAGCGTGAAAATGCAGGCGTGCACACATAGAGGAAGAACTTGCCATTTCCACTCGTAGCATGAGTTTGATCCCAAGCTAGAAGTGAAGATTCCCTACAATATAACATCCAAATAATATATTTAATGGGAAATCGACTGGACACTACCAACATCGGGCAATAGATACTTAACTGCCGTTGTGTTTTCCGGTTGTTTTACATGCGCCTTAAAAGTAGCAAGTTTTAGGATGCTCTTAACAAAGAAATGAAGCCAGAACTGATGGTAAATAAAAAGTCAATCGTTACAGTTCACAGCATCTTTATATTATGCATACATCAAGAAACAAGTCCCTCAGTGGTTGCGAACTGTTTGTTTTGAACCAAAGGTACATTTGGATTATTGACATATCTGTTTCTGTAACTGAACATTCCTGTCAATAATTTGGCAATATTCATTGTGCTAGAGCTTTCTAACTAGCTTTTTTAGATTAATGTTTAATAATAGTTGCATCATTAACTTACAGATGTAGAAGGAAATCAAGGGATCGTCCAGTTTGTGATTAGAGGGTTCGTGGGTGTTAAGTTTTTCTAATTATCAGTTTTGTCACAATACTACATACAATATTCGAGGTCTTTTGTGTGGTTCCTAAAACAATTGCTAAATTGGGTGCATTAAGTTTTTGATAACCAAGATCTCATTTTCCACTACAGGCACCCATGTTCGAACTGACGATTGGGGAGCCGGTGGACATCCCGGTGGACGTCATTCATGTCGTCGCCCGACAGCAGCCCGCTCAGAGGGGCTTGCAGGAGGGCTATGGAGGAGGTGGACTCATCATTGATGACACGGGGCGTGCGGAGGTGCCGATGCCTGACACTGACAGTGCCAGAAGAGGCGATGGTTTGGGTGATAATCGTGATCTCGTAGAGGCTTACTCGGCGCCAGGCCTCGACGGTCCGTTCGAGTTCGACATCGCTTGTGTCTCCAGTCAGACATTCTTACTCATCTCTCTCGTCATTCTGCTGTTAGCTCTTGCTGTCGTATATCTGTTATCATATCTCCCGTCCCTTCTTTAACAATCTCCATCGTCCAGCAGCTGCTTTAGATGCACATGAATTTTGATCGACATGAGTACCGATGGGTACTAAGTAAGTAAGTTTTACTACAAGTATTCTGGGGTTTTACTACGTATCGACGGACGAAGAGGTATTGATACAATTGTATCTACTCTTATCGGGTGATGTATTACGGGTCCATGTATGGTTGGCACAGACAATGAATGGAATACGTGGGCCTTCACAGAAAAGGCGAAGTGAACTGTGGATATAATTTGAAAATATGTGTGGATTGTGCGTATGCATTGTGATTTTTCTTATAATACGGTGTAGTATTTAGTCTGTGTTCCCTTTTTTCTGTGTCAGACTGTGTGTGTGTGTGTGTGGCGCATGCGTGTGCTGGTGTTGTGGGTGATCTTGTGTATGATGTACCTGTCCGTGTGTTGCAGACTTGCAGTCATGTGCGTGTACGCATGCGTCTGAGCACGAAACACGCTATGGGTGCGTTTGGTTGCTCGCATTGTTTTTTTACACTTTGCATATTTGTTCTGGTTGGGTCTGGCTGAGTGGCAAAAAATCAACATGCATGTGTTGATTGGTTGTTGCATATGCTTTCCTTGCATCGTAGCGACGCCTCTATACATTGTGTTTGGTTGCTTGAGTTGTATGTGGTCACACGAGTGTACGCTGTTTGGTTGCATATGAGCATAGATTTATACTTATCTTATACCCTACTCGGTGAGCTTATCCAATACTATAATACCTTACACACGATCATAGTGAGCACACCAACGCCACATCACTGCCATGGCGATGAATTGGATAAAGATGATGAAGCTTTTCAGCCCAAAGTGGATGATCCACCTTGCCAACCTCAACCTTGTTGCATGTCTGCACTCGCACAAACTTAGAATAAGCATCTTCTGCCGCCTGCCTAGTCTTAAACCCTCTGTGACTGCTACCCTGAAACTTGTTGGTTGTATGCATCCCATGAACTGTAAACCCCTGCAGCCCTCCCGATGAACACCGCATACCACTTGCCCTAGCCGTGTAATGAATAATAAGTTGAAGCAACAAGCATGAGAACACACAAACAACAACCAATGGAGCACTTTAGGAGCAAGCAATGCAACACACAAGCAATGGAGCAGAAGAGCATTAGCAAGCATGCATGATCATACCGCATAACAAGTTCAACCTACCACTACTTTGGTGTTATCCTACCAGCACGTCCAAAAGAGGGTGTAATCCTACCTCCGCAAGTTCGTGGTCACAGTAAGGATCACCGTGAGGGGTTAGTATATACCACCTCACCAAAATATACAAACCATACGATTGTTTTTAAGACATAACTACACAAAATATACGTCGTCATCGTCATTGTCGTCCTTGTCACCATCGCCGTCGAGGATCATGCACGTCGTCGCTACCAGCAGAAGCAACACTAATAGTGGTGCTTGCCTAGCCAGGTCCTTAGCCAGAGCACCCTATGGGTGTCACCCATGGCAACGAACCCAACACCATAGGCTTTGTTGTCTAGCAGGTGGCTGAGAGCCACCATGAGTGCCTCTAGGCGGAAGCCACCTTGCTCCATGACGTCGCCGTAGCGCTCCAGGTGGACGTCGACCATATTGCTCTCCCTGATGGTGGTGACCACCTCCTACATTGCCTGAGTCATCCTGTCAACCACATGAACTTGCTCACCATCCTTCTCAGGAGCATCACCGTTGATGGTGTCTGACTTCTGGGTGTCTGGATACTCGGGCATCGGCGAGGCCAGTGGCTGACCAGAACCCATGGCATGATTGCCGATTGCCAGCCCGAAGGAGAAGATCTGCTGCATATGATGGTAGTTTTGGATAGTTGTCTTGAGGAACTCTGCATCCCTGGGGTGAGCCTAAGAAAGAAACCGGGCAGAGTGGTGAGTTAGTATGGCAATGGTTCATAGGCTTAAAGAGCTGGTTAGTTAGAATGGCATGGTTTGTGAGCTAACCGCGATGTGGCCTTGGTAGTGCTCTGCCTCCAAAAGGATCGTGTAGGTCTCCTCATCCCATGAAGTATCGATCTCTCAGCTTGGATGAGATGATCCACCTTGTTCTCCACTTCCTCAGGTGGTTATAGACCTGGGTTAAGGTGACCTCCTATCCACAAAACTCGAACACTTGCTTTGCCACATCATGCAGGTGCACCTCCTTGAAGCCCTTGTCAGTCGTTACTCCACTACTTATGATCTCACACATTTTGTTAAGCACAAAAGTGGAGAGGAACGATTGAAATTTCATGATGCATCACCTGCCATCCTTCTTCTCCTTTGCGACTGCCTTCCAAGCAGAAGCATGAGCTACAACATTGGATCGAGCCAGCACAAATGGAGGAACCGTAGGCAGCACTTCGAAAACCTCGGAATCAAGAGGCATGTGGTCGATGTTAGGCTGAGGGTCCTCGACGTAGGACACCGGGAACTTGCTCTCGAACGACACGAGGGACGGACTAAACTCTTTGTGCTCATCTCCTACAAACGCAAGCGTCATCAACAACAAACCACACTACAGATGGACAGTATGAACAACCAGTAAATATGGAGAAATCGAACTAGCAGTAACACATGCACACATGGATGATGTTGGGGATATACCCCATGGTATGACCCAACCAGGATATGACTCGGTTATCTAGGGCGGCTCATTAATAGTTTCACTATGCAGGCCGCACTTAACTACGAAGTTCAAGCCTAGGCGACAACTTAAAGAGAAGGCCAACTCATGGCCAACTATCTAGTAGGCCGGCTTATGGAGGAAGTCATGAAGAGTTTCCCTTACTTGAGAGACAAGATAAGTAGGAAGTAGACTAAGGCATGTGTTGTGCTACGACCCAGATTCTATTGTGACCACAGGGCCTCAACCTATATATAAAGGGGAGCCCTGAGGTAGAAAGGACAAGAAACAATCAATTTAGAGCTAGTTTAGCAAATCCGCATCCTGTAATCGAGATATCTACCAATATCAATCAAGCAGGAGTATGTCTTTAAGTCCACCGTGAGGGGCCGAACCTGGGTAAACTCTGTGTCCTTCATTTTCGATCAACCCCTCTCAAGCAACCACCTAGTTGCGATGGCCTCTAGACTTAGTCCTTTTTTGAGGACAACTACCATGACAAAACCACGAAAGATGGCGCCCACTGATACGTCTCCGTCGTATCTATAATTTTTGATTGCTTCATGCCAATATTCTACAATTTTATATACTTTTGGCAACATTTTATATTATTTTTGGGGACTAACTTACTTACCCAGTGCCCAGTGTCAGTTCCTGTTTTTTGTGTGTGTTTTGTTTCGCATAAATTCCATATCAAACAAAGTCCAAACGTGATAAAAAATTACAAAGATTTTTTTTGGAATATATGTGAATTTTGGGAGTTGGAATCAATGCATGACGATGCCCAAGGGACCCACCATGCAACAGGGCGTGGCAGGGGGGTCACGCCCTGATGGTTGGTGGCCAGCCCTTAGGTCGGTTGGGGCTCTCCTTCCTCCACAAGGAAGATATTTTCGCGATAAAATCCCCTCAAAATTGCAGCTCGATTGGAGTTACAAATATCTGGATATTTAAGAAACAGTGAAGGGCTCAAAAAACAATCAGCACAAGAGAAACACACACACACACACACACACACACAGAGAGAGAGAGAGAGAGATCCAATCTCGGAGGGGCTCTTGCCCTCTGGGAGCCATGGGTTCCATGGACCAAAGGGGAAACCCTCCTCCCTCCTAAGGAGGAGGCCAAGGAAGAAGAAGGAGGAGGGGGATCTCTCCCCCTCTCTCCCGGTGGCGCTGGAGTGCCGCTGGGGCATCGATCGTGATGTCGATCTACACCAACAACTTCGCCACCGTCACCACCAACTCTCTCCCCCTTTATGAAGAGATGTAAAACCTCTTATCCCTGATGTAATCTCTAATTGAACATGGTATTTAATGCTATATATTATTATCCAATGATGTGCGGTTATCCTATGATGTTTGAGTAGATTTCCTTTGTCCTATTGGTTGATTGATGATCGTGATTGGGTTGACTTATATGTTCCATTTTGGTTTTGTCCCAAGGTGCCTTCCGTGAGGCGCACACGTGAAGGAATCCCGCTGGAGGGTTTACAATATGTTTATGATTCACTTATAGTGGGTGGCTAGAGTGACAAAAGTTTACATTGAGTAAGGGGATTGTTTACGTATGGGATAAAGGGGACTTGATGTGTTAATGCTATGGTTGGATTTACCTTAATGAATTTCTAGTAGTTGCGGACGCTTGCTAGAATTACAATCCTAAGTGCATATGATCCATGTATGGAAAGTATGTTAGCATATGCCTCTCCCTCATATAAAACTGCAACAATGATACCGGTCTAGTTATCGATTGCCTACGAACAAATCTTTCTCTTGCGTTACACAAAAAGTTTTCTACTAAAAAAATTACTTTATTATTCTTTATCTAAACATCCCCTAAATTTTATTTCCACATTCTTTATTATCTTGAAAAACTATCTTTACACCTACAAAGTACTTCTAGTTTTATTCCCGCAAAGTAGTTTCATACTTGTTCTAGGTAAAGTAAGTGTTAGCGTGCGTAGAGTTGTATCGGTGGTCGATAGAACTTTAGAGAGTATTAATATTACCTTTAGCTCCTCGTTGGGTTTGACACTCTTACTTATCAAAAAAGGCTACAAACGATTCCCTACACTTGCGGGTTATCACCGACCATGGGGCCTACGCGCGGTGGTGTTGTGTTCTTGGAGGGAGCTCTCCCAGGGATTGAGGGATACGCGATCGGCCGGATGCCCAAGATTTGTCGTGGCAAGCTCTACATCGACAATTCAGGCTGGGCTCCCGAGGCTGACTCAATAGAGTACAGCAAAAGGGTACCATTTCACAAGATCCACGTATTCATTGGCAAAATTGGCGACTCAGGACCCGAGATGGACATCTGCACCGACATCATCGATCCCGCTCGGCGCACCCGACCCGACCAAGCCCAAGCCAGCTGGAATCATGTCTTCGTCGGCTTCACTCAAGGACTCGACCACGCGGACAACTCCGCGACTAGCGAGGAGGCCCTCTCCTACTTCGATGGAGAGTCCTCGGCTAGAGACAACGAGTCAGTCCTCCTGCTCTTTGATGGTAGGCTTGGGGGATACTCCGGCGGTGAGGCCGCTCCAGAGTCCCTTGAGCCGTTTATATGAATCCAACATATCTATAATTTTTGATTGTTCCATGCTAACATATTATCATTCTAGGATACTTTTTGGGTATTTATTTATCAATTTATAATATTTTTGAGCACTAATCTATTGACTCAGTGCCTAGTGCTAGTTCATGTTTTCTCCATGTTTTTGCCTTTTCAGAGTTGCCATACCAAACGAAGTCCAATTGCCACAAAACTTTTTGATGATTTTTCTGGACCATATGAAGACCTAGAAGCTTCGGAAGGAGGTCAAGAGGTGCACGAGGGACCCACCACACATCGGGGCGCACTCTGGGGGCGCCCTGATATGCGGAGGCCCCCTCGGCTGCCTCCCGACGTCCCTCTCTAGCCTATAAATTCACAAATACCCTACAAACTCCGAGAGCGCTCCCGAAACACTTTTTCCACCGCCGTAAGTCTCTGTTCCGATGGCAGGCCATCTACACCTCTGTTCCAGCAGCCTGTCAGAGGGAGATCAATCACGGAGGGCTTCTTCATCAACCTTGCTGACCGCACCATGATGTGAGAGCAGTTCACCACAGACTTATGGGTCCGTAGGTGGTACCTAGATGGCAATCTCTCTCTCTCTATATATATATATGTCCCTCTCGATCTTCAATACAATGTTCATCACATCTTTGCCTTGATCTATCCGCTGTAATCCCTTTGTATGGTGTGTTTGTTGGGATCCGATGAATTGTCAGATTATGTTCAGATTATTCATGAAAAGTATATGAGTCAAATATGAATACTATGATTCTTATTTACATGATCAGCATAGCTTCGTAATGCTCTCCGATCTATTGAGATAGTTTAGCCAACTAGATTGATATTTCTTCGGTGCGAGTGCTGCATTGTAGTAGGTCCAACCTGACGAGTTTCTATATCCGAGTAATAGAAAGGGACAAGTTGCGTCTTTGTGTTGCTGCTACTAAGGATAAACCGATGGGGTTTATTTAGATTGATTGAGTTTACTTTTTCTACATCATGTCAATGTTCTCCCAACATTACTCTGTGTTACTTAATACTCTAGATGCATGTTGGATAGCGGTCGATGTGTGGAGTAACAGTAATAGGTGCAGGAAGGAGTCAGCCTATTTGCTTATGGATGACGTGGCTTGAAACTACGTCGGTAGTTACGCAAAGAGGAAGGGATGATGGAGCACAATAACGATAAGTATTTCCCCCAATCTATGAAACCAAGGTATCAATCCATAGAGGAAGATTAGGCACCCACGTAAACAACACCTGCACACAAATAACAAATACTTGCAACCCGACGCAAAAGAGAGGTTGTCAAGCTCTCCACGGTAATAAAATATATTAGGTATTGATAGTTTTGGCAAATAGATCTCACGAGAACACAAAATAAAATAGATAAATAAAAAGTGCATCAAGGTATTTTTGGGTTTTGGTTTTATATATCTGAAAACAAAAAGTGAAAATAGTAGATAGCAAAGCAATATGTTGGAAAAGTAGACCCGGGGGCCGTAGGTTTCACTAGTGGCTTCTCTCATAAGTATAGCGCATAGCGGGTGAACAAATTACTGTTGGGCAATTGATAGAAGATCAAATAATCATGATGATATCTAGGAAATGATCATTATATGGGCATCACATCCAACAAAAGTAGACCGAAACGATTCTGCATCTACTTCTATTACTCCACACATCGACCGTTATCAAGCATGCATATAGTGTATTAAGTTCATGGAGAAACGTAGTAATACAATAAGAACGGTGATATGATGTAGACAAGGACTATTCATGTAGGAATAAACCCCATCTTGTTATCCTTAATGGGAACGATACATGCGTGTCTTGCTGCCCCTTCTGTCACTGGGAAAGAACACCGCAAGATCAAACCCATCACAAAGCACCTCTTCCCATGGCAAGAAAAAACGATCTAGTTGGCCTAACTAAACCAAAAATTCAAAGAAGAAATACGTGGCTATAAGTAATCATGCAAATAAGAGATCAAATAAAACTCAAATCATATTCATGTATGGAAACTGATCATGAACTCAAAATTCATCGGATCCCAACAATCACACCGCAAAAACCATTACATCAAATAGATCTCCAAGAGACCATTGTATTGACAATCATCGAGAGAGAGAGAGAGCAAGCCATCTAGCTACTTCCTATGGAGCCATAGGTCTATGGTGGACTACTCACGCATCATTAGAGAGGCACCTATGAAGAAGATGAACCCCTCCGTGATGGTGTTAGATTGGATATCGAGGTTATGGAACTTGCGGCGGCTGGAATTGTGTTTCATCGACTCCCCTAGGGGTTTCTGAATATTTGGGAATTTATAGGCTCAATAGTTGGTTGGGGGGAGTCCCGAGGTGCCCACCCTCTACCAAGCCGCGCTAGGGGCCTCTGGCGCCCTGGTGGAGGGTGGCCACCCTAGGTCCCCTCTTCCAGTGATCTTTGGCCCATCTTGTTCCTTTTGGTCCATAAAAATTATCCAAAATGCCCGCAGCTTGTGGGCTCCATTTGGTACTTATTTTCTGCGAAATAAAAAACAAGCAAAAACATCAATTGGCACTTTGGCACTATGTCAATAGGTTAGTCCCAAATAATTATATGAAGTTGCTATAAAATGATTGTAAAACATCCAAGATTAATAATATAACAACACGGAACAAGCAAAAATTATAGATACGTTGGAGACGTATCAATGGACGTGATGCCTATATACACACGACCATTGCCGTGAAAATTGCATAACTATTCGCTTTTTTTATCAATTGCCCAACTGTAATTGTATACCAATCGTATGCTTTGCTTATGAGAGATGCCACTAGCTAGAGAACTCTACGACCCCTGAGTCTATTCACTTATATATTCACAAACGCTATCATTACCTTGCTGTTATTTTATTTTATTTTGAACTTTACAATTATCTACACAACTCACTTGCTTGCAAATAACGAGATCAAGGGGATTGACAACCCTCTTGCCGGCATTGGGTGCAAGTTGTTTGTTCTTTTGTGTGCAGCCGCTGAAGACGGTTGAGGATTGGTATTCCTATTGGTTAGATAAACCTTGGTTTCATGACTGAGGGAAATACTTACCAAATTTGTGCTGCGATAACCTGTTTCTCTTCACGGAAAACCCAACGCAGATCACGAGTATCACGCGCCTCGGCAAGCCATCGATTTCATGGCTGGGACTATGCCGACCCTCGACTCCACGACATCTGGCATGGTAATCGGGACTAGCACTTCGACACTGGCTCCGGGCGCGACCGGCTCGAGCAAGACACCAGCTCAATCTATGGCCGAATTGATGGCCACCATGACAACACTTCCGAAAACGCTAGTAACCGCAGATAATTAGGATGAACGTAACACGAAGATGACCAAGCTTTGTGAGCAAATGGCTAAAGTTCAAGAGGATATCAACGCTGAGAATATTTGCATGGTGGAGGTGCAGGCTCACATCCACAATGAGGTTGAGCGTCTAAACACAAAAACCTGACATCTGGTTTTTTGCGAGGACACTTCAAAGGACAAGCAACTCGCTTGCCCCTCAATTACGAACCTGCACACATGTTCAACACACTACAGGATACACTAGGGGTTGGGCTGCCATGGTCGGCTCAACCTCATCAGCCGGCTCAACAGCCTGAGTCGGGCCACCCGTCGTCGGCTCAGTTACTGCCTCATCGTTTCCAGACACCGGCAGGTCATTTTTTCAATCATGTGGACAATATGCTGACAATAATTCGTAACCTTGATGCGCTTTCGATCACGGGGAAACACCAATTGAGATTGAGGCCAAGAACACCATTGAGATGTTGACGACAGCGGTCACCCAACAAGAAAATTGTTCCTATAGTCGCGACCGGGCTCACTCCACCCCATATCCGACTTGTAGCAGAAGTTGACACGTGGAGTCCCCCGTAGTCTCCAGCAGTGAGCGCAAGCAGCATGTGTAGAATCCCTGAGCAATATCAGACTGGTAGGCAATTGTCGATGCAGCTTGGGCCATGCAAGAGGCAAAAGTGGTGATGCAGCGGCGGGTCAAGCGCCTCCCTCCACCCCCAGCTAGTTTCCTCTAGGGCGTGTCTAAGTACCAGAACTATCGGAAAGCCATGTCTAGTGATGACTTTATGCAATGACGTATGCCTAAGGCCCTCACAAGGTTCCCAACTACATGGTTGACCTCGAGCCGGTTGCATGGATAGACAGCTATGAGATTGCCATGGGCATGCTGAATGTTAGTGAAGCAGTCTGCGCTAAGTACTTGACCATGTTGTTGGAATGGCTGGCTCACACGAGGTTGAAAAAACTACCTCCCCATTCCATCAATACTTGGGAAAATTGGAGGATTGCTTCATCAAGAATTTTCAAGGAACCTGCAAACGTCTAATGATGATTGTTGATCTACAACATTGTATCCAATATTACAAATATTAACATAGTTGAATCATATGTAAATCCCTCACGTGCGACAAAGAGTTCACTCCAAAGTTACAAATAGCGGAGAACAAACGTAGAAATTATTGTAGGGTACAAAACCACCTCAAAGTTATCTTTTCTGATCAATCTTATGAGCTATCTCTATAAGTGTCACGAACAGCCCTAGAGTTTGTACTAAGATAACACCTCAAGATACACATCAACCAAAACCCTAATGTCACCTAGATACTCCAATGTCACCACAAGTACCCATGGGCTTGATTATACAATATGCATCACATAATTTCAGATTCATTAATCCAACACAAGGAACTTCAAAGAGTGCCCCAATGTTTCTACCAAAAAGTCAAGACGAAAACATGTGCCAACCCTTATGCATAGATTCCCAAGGTCACGGAACCCACAAGTTGATCACCAAAACATACATCAAGTAGATCAATAGAACATCCCATTGTCACCACAAATATTCCATCATGACATACATCAAGTGTTATCAAATCCTTAAAGACTCAATCCGATAAGAAAACTTCAAAGGGAAAACTCAATTCATCACAAGAAGATAGGGAGGGGAAAACTCCATATGATTCAATCTATATCAATAAAGCTCGCGGTACATCAAGATCGTGTCATCTCAAGAACACGAGAGAGAGAGAGAGAGAGAGAGATCAAACACATAGCTATTGGTACATACCCTCACCCCCGAGGGTGAATTACTCCCTCCTCGTCATGGAGAGCATCGGGATGATGAAGATGGCCTCCGGTGATGGTTTGCCACTCCGGCAGGGTGCCGAAACGGGCTCCTAATTGGTTTATCGTGGCTCTGGAGGCTTGCGGCAGCGGAACTCCCGATCTAGGTTCTGCGTTGGGGTGTCTAGAATATTCGATGATTTATAGAGCTGAGAGGGAGGTCGGTGGAGTCCCGAGGGGCCCACAAGCCTGGTAGCCGCGGCCAGGGGGGTAGACGTGCTCCTGGGGCTTGTGGCCTCCTCCGGAACCTTCTGGCCCAACTCAGATGCTCCGCGGGTCTCTTCTAGTCCATAAAAAATCACTGTAATTTTTTAGTTCGTTTGGACTCCGTTTGATATTCCTTTTCTGTAAAACCCCAAAACACGGAAAAAACAGGAACTGGCACTGGGCTCTAGGTAATAGGTTAGTCCCAAAATAATACAAAGTTGTTGTAAAATGATTGTAAAACATCCAAGAATGATAATATAGCAGCATGAAACAAGCAAAAATTATAGATATGTTGGAGACGTATTAGCATCCCCAAGCTTAATTCCGGCTCGTCCTCGAGTAGGTAAATGATAAAAACAGAATTTTTGATGTGGAATGCTGCCTAACATGTTCATCGTATTATTTTCTTCTATGTATAGCATGGACGTTTGGACTAGTAAATGATTCAACGCAATAGTCTAGTTTTAACATAATGACTTCAATACTCGAGCATGTCAACAAGCAACCATGTCTTTCAAAATATCAACACTAAAGAAAGTTATCACTAGCCCATCATGCTCAATCATTGATCCTTTCATGAAACACACTCAAATATTAGCTATGCCCAATGCTCAAGTACAATCATAGTGCCCCCCTAGTTGGTGCTTATAAGAGAAGATGGAGACTCAAAGAAAAAAAATGAAAATCGCATAAAGTAAATAGATAGACCCTTCACCGAGGGAAGTAGAGATTTGTAGAGGTGCCAGAGCTCAAGGTTTATATTGAGAGAGAAAAATATTTTGAGTGGCATGCTTTTCCTATCAACAAAAATGACCAAGTATCTTAGAATACTTTCCATGCTAGATACATTATAGGCGGTTCCCAAACAGAATAGTAAAGTCTTTACTCCCCCTCCACCAATCAATCACACTCCATGACGAGCCCAATCCACGGGTACAGTCCATACCAACAACATTCCCGGGGGGGGGGGGGGGTTGTTTCATTATATTTTGATTTGATTTTGAGCATGGGACTGGGCATCCCGAATACCAGACACTTTCTCGTGAATGATAGTGAATCAACAGATATCGTGAGAATAACACACCTAGCATGGAAAAATATTGGATACTCCCCACCGTTTCATGAGCGGTACGAGCACACAAAGGAGAAAAATTATTTTGAAGATTTAGAGATGGCACGTACAAATTTGCTTGGAACTACATGGAAATACCGCATATAGGTAGGTATGATGGACTCATAAGGAAAAACTTGGTTTAAGGATTTTGGATGCACAAGTAGTATTTCTACTTAGTATAAATGAAGGCTAGCAAATAGATTGGGAAGCAACCAAACCAAGGAACGAAAAATTACATCGAATAATGCACCACAAGTAGGATGTAACTTCATTGCATAACTATTGACTTTTGTGCATGCATAGGGAATCACAAACCTTAACACCAATATTCTTACTAAGCATAATTACTCACTAGCATGACTCACATATTACTATCATCATGTTTCAAAACTATTACAAGGAATCAAGTTTAGTTTGTCCAATGATATTCATGAAAGTTTTTATTATATCCTCCTTGGATATCTATCACTTTGGGACTAGTTTCATATATTTCCATTGATTTTTGGCAAGCTCAAACAAATTTAAGTAAAACACATGAGCAAATAACAAGCTACTCTCAAAGGATATGAGTAGTCAAACAATTAAGGAGCTATGTGAGGACTCTCTCTCCCTCAATAAATATTTTCAGATCTTAAGTAATTTATTCAAACAGCAAGCAAAATAAAAATAGCACTCCAAGAATAGCACGCATCATGTGAACGAATAAAAATTTAGGCTCAACATAGGCTAACCGATAATTGTTGATGAAGACAGGTGGGATGCGTAGCATCCCCAAGCTTATATGCTTGAGAGTTCTTGAAATATTTACTTGGGGTAACTTGGGAATCCCCAATATTGAGCTTTTGCATCTAGTTCAATCCTCTCATACCACGGTTTCACCTATTCTCAAAAACTTCATCCACACAAAACTCAAAAAGAACTCGCGAGATAGGTTAGTACACATAGTAATAAATCAACTCTTTATGTACTGCCAGGACAAGTTTCATAATATTTTTCAAACATTAGGTAATGTATACTATCATTTCCACAATTTATATGTACCAATATAGGCTATGGAAACTATAGGATAACTAGATAACGAAACTATGACAACAATCTGTCTAAACAGAACAGTCTGTAGCAATTTATGAAAACAGTGTACTTCTGTAACTCCAAAAATTATGAACATTTATTACATGCTATAAAATTTATATGAACATACTGTGTCAAAATTTCATAAACTTTCCACGTTCCAGTAAAATATGAAAATTCAAACACTACAGCCAAAGTTTATGTTTTTACACAGCACTCATAAAAACATGCAATGCAAGCATCCTAAAGGAAATTCTTGGAACTTTTTATTGAAAAACAAGATTATAAATAACATATAACATAACTTAAAAAAATATAATGACGATCCAAGCAAAGCACATATTGTGTGACGAATAAAAATATAGCTCCAACTAAGATATACCGGTAGTGTTGAAGACGAAAGAGGGGATGCCTTCCGGGGCATCCCCAAGCTTAGCGCTTGAGTCTTCCTTGGATATAACCTTGGGGTGCCTTGTCCATGCCCAAGCTTAGTTTCTTGTCACTCATTATTCTTCTCATATCGGTGTCTCATCCAAAACTTGAAAACTTCAATCACACAAAACTTAATGGAACTTCATGAGATGGGTTAGTATAATAAACAAAGATCATTCACTTTGGTACTGTCAAGACAAGATTCATCAATGTTCCCACATGATACCTACTGAATTACATTATTACCACAATTTATAATACTCAATATAAGCTATAGGAACACTTGAAACAAGCAAACTATGCATGCAAAATAGAATATGTGAAAAACAGAACATTATGTGAAGATCTGTAGTGTAACCATACTCCCCTATCTCTAATTTTTTTTAAATTAGGAAAACCTGGGTAAATTGCATGTAAATGGTGTGTCAAAATTTCATAATTGTTTGACGCTCCAGTAAAATCAGATAATTCATATACTGGACGCAAAACTTTCTGTTTTTGCACAGAATCTAACAAACAAGTATCCACACTATCCCAATGGCTTTAATTAGCACTTTATTGAAATAAAACACACAAAACAAGATTACTAGACTATATTAATCATGTGAACACACAAAAAAAGAAAGTAAAAGTGTTGGGTTGTCTCCCAACAAGCGCTTTTCTTTAATGCCTTTTAGCTAGGCATGATGATTTCAATGATGCTCGTATAGGAATAATAGTTAAAACATGCAAGAGAGCATCATTAATCACATGACAAGCACATTTAAGTCTAACCCACTTCCTATGCATAGGGCTTTCATGAGAAAACCATTTATGGGAAGAAGAATCATCTAGCATAGGAAGGAAAAACAAGCATAACTTCAAAACTTTGAACACATAGAGAGGAAACTTGACATTATTACAATTCCTACAAGCATATGTTCCTCCCTCATAATAATTTTCAGTAGTATCATGAAGGAATTTCACAATATAACCATAACATAAATCATTATTTTGATTATGCACAAGCATAAAAAAATTGTCACTCTCCACATAAGCAATTTCCTTCTCATTCATAATAGTGGGAGTATCATATGAAGCTTGAATACTAAAAATAGTTTCCACATTAAAAGATTAATTTTCAGTAAAAGGATATTCAAAATTATTACAATAATTATCACTACTCTTTATAACATAAGTATCATCACAATAATCATCATAAATAGCAACTTTGTTCTCATCATAGTCAATTGAAACCTCTTCTGAAATAGTGGAATCATTACTAAATAAGGTCGCGACCTCTCCAAATCCACTTTTATCATTATAATAAGATTGAACACCCTCCAAAATAGTGGGATAACTATTATCTAAAGTTGACACTCTTCCAAACCCACTTTCATAAATATTGCAATCATCATAAATAGGGGGCATGCTATCATCATAATAAATTTGCACATCAAAACTGTTGGAAATATGCCCTAGAGGCAATAATAAATTAGTTATTATCATATTTCCTTGTTCATGATAATCATTTATTATCCATGCTATAATTGTGTTGATCGGAAACTCAGATATATGTGTGGATACATAGACAACATCATGTCCCTAGTATGCCTCTAATAGACTAGCTCGTTGATCAAAGATGGCTATTGTTTCCTGGTCATGGACATGAGATGTCATTTGGTAACGGGATCACATCCTTAGGAGATGATGTGATGGACAAGACCCAAACTACAAACATAGCATATGATCGTGTCAGTTAATTGTTACTGTTTTCTGCATGTCAAGTATATGTTCCTATGACCATGTGATCATGCAACTCACTGACACCGGAGGAGTGCCTTGTGTGTATCAAACATCGCAACATAACTGGGTGACTATAAAGGTGCTCTACAGGTATCTCCGAGGGTGTCTGTTGAGTTGGCATGGATCGAGACTGGGATTTGTTACTCCGTGTGACGGAGAGGTATCTCAGGGCCCACTCGGTAATACAACATCACAATAAGCCTTGCAAGCAATATGACTAAGTGTTAGTCACGGGATCTTTTATTACGTAATGAGTAAAGAGACTTGGCGGTAACGAGGTTGAACTAGGTCTGGAGATACTGACGATCGAATCTCGGGCAAGTAACATACCGAAGAACAAAGGGAAGATCATATGGGATTAACTGACTCCTTGACATAGAGGTTCGATCGATAAAGATCTTCGTATAATATGTAGGAACCAATATGGGCATCCAAGTCCCGCTATTGGTTATTGACCGTAGAGGTGTCTCGGTCATGTCTACATAGTTCTCGAACCTGCAGGGTCTGCACACTTAAGGTTCGGTGACGTTTCAGTAGTATAGAGTTATGTATGGTGGTAACCGAAGGTTGTTCGGAGTCCCGTATGAGATCCCCGACGTCACGAGGAGCTCCGGAATGGTCCAGAGGTAAAGATTGATATATAGGAAGTCCTGTTTTGGTCGCCGTAAAGGTTTCAGGCTCATCGGTAGTGTACCAGGAGTGCCAGTAGTGTACCGGGAGACCATCAGGAGGGGTATTTCGACCCAAGAGGCTACATGGGCTGTGGGAGAGTAACTACCAGCCCTTAGTGGGCTTGTGGAAGTCCCACACAAGGCTCATGCGGCTGGGAAGAAAAGCCCAAAGAGAAAAAGGTGGAAAAAGGCAAAAAAAAGGCAAAAATAAGGAGGAGTCCTAGTCCTACTAGGATTGGAGGAGGAATCCTCCAATCCTCCTTGGTTCGGCCGACCCAAGGGCTGGCTCCTTGGGAGCAAAGCCTCCTCCTCTCTTCCTCCTATATATACTAGAGGTTTTAGGGTTTTTGGCACTAGTTTTTCAACCACGTGCTACCCGTTCCTCCAGTGCATAGTTTCTCCTCTAGATCGGATTTCTGCAGTGCTTAGGCGAAGCCCTGCCAGAATAGCTCCACCACCATCACCGGAGCGCCATCATGCTGCCGGAGAACTCTTCTACCTTTCCGCTCCCTCTTGCTGGATCAAGAAGGTGGAGATCGTCATCAAGCTGTGCGTGTGCTAAACGCGGAGGTGCCGTCCGTTCGGCGCTAGATCGGAAGGACTGTGATCAAGATCGCGAGACGTATCGCGATGAGATTGCAGGACGGATCATGATGAGATCGCGGGACGGATCGTGATGAGTTCGCGGGACGGATCATGATTGGATCGCGGGACGGATCGTGATGAGATCACGGGATGCTCGGCGATTTGGATCGCGAAGACGTTCGACTACACCAACCGCGTTTCTTAATGCTTCCGGCTTAGCGATCTATAAGGGTATGTACATCCACTCTCCCTCTTGTAGATGCTCATCACCATCGATACATCTTGCGTGCACGTAGGAATTTTTTTGTTTCCCATGCAACGTTCCCCAACAGTTGTATCAGAGCCAGGTTTATGTATAGATGAGATCTTGAGTAGAACACAAAGAGTTTGTGGGCGTTGATGCTTACATTGCTTCCTCCCTTGGTCGTGTTTTGGTTCAGCGGTATTGTGAGATGAAGCCGCCCAGACCAATATTACTCATAAGTTTACGAGAGACTGGTTCCCTCAACCGCAACTTGTTGCATAGATGGCTTGCGGGTGCCAGTTTCTCTCACTTTAGTTGGATCAGATTGGACAAAGGCGGTCCTTGAGAAGGTTGAATAGCAACTAGTGTATCACCGTTGTGGTTTTTGCGTAGATGAGAATTGTTCTTGCTAGATACCCGTAGCAGCCACGTAAAACATGCAACAACAATTAGAGGACGTCTAACTTATTTTTGCAGGGTATGTTGTGATGTGATATGGCCAATTACATGATGTGATATATATGATGTATGAGATGATCATGTGTTGTATAGAATATCATGACTTGCATGTCGATGAGTACGGCAACCGGTAGGAGCCATAGGGTTGTCTTTAATTATTGTATGACCTGCGTGTCAATCATTAAGCTCTATGTAATGCTTTACTTTATCGCTAAACGGTAGCAATAGTAGTACAAGCATGATGGGCATGACAACCCCGATGGCGACACGTTGATGGAGATCAAGTTGATGGAGATCATGGTATCATGCCGGTGACGATGGAGATCATGCTGGTGCTTCCAAGATGGAGATCAAAAGCAGAAGTTCATGGCCATATCATGTCACTTATGATTTGCATGTGATGTTAATCCTTTTATGCACCTTGTTTTGCTTAGGACGATGGTAGCATTATAAGATGATTCCTCATTTAAATTTCAAGATGAATTGTGTTCTCCCCGAGTGTGCACCATTGCGAAAGTTCGTCGTGTTGAGACACCACGTGATGATCGGGTGTGATAGACTCTATGTTCACATACAACGGTTACAAGCCAGTGTTGCACATGCAGAACACTCGGGTTAAACTTGACGAGCCTAGCATGTACAGACATGGCCTCGGAACACAAGAGACCGAAAGGTCGAACATGAGTCATATAACAGATATGATCAACATGATGATGTTCACCATTGAAACCACCTCAACTCACGTGATGATCGGACTTGAGTTGGTGAATTTGGATCATGTATCACTCGAATGACCGGAGGGATGTCAATTTGAGTGGGAGTTCTTAAGTAATATGATTAATTGAACTCATTATGATGAACATAGTCAGTAGTGTCTTTGCAAACTGTGTTGTAGATTACTAGCTCACGATGTAGCTCCCTTGAATTTTTATATGTTCCTAGAGAAATAGACTTGAAATATGATGGTAGCAATATTGCAGACTAGCTCCATGATCTAAGGATTGTCCTCGTTGCTACACAGAAGGCTTATGTCCTTAATGCACGGCTCGGTGCGCCAACCCCTCTAGCGTCGTCTGGAGATGTTGTGAACATCTGACAGGCACGTTCTAATGACTACTTGATAGTTTAGTGCGTCATGCATTATGGCTTAAAATTGAGGCTCCAAAACATTTTGAACATCACGGAACATCTGAGATGTTCTAAGAGCTAAAATTTGGATCTCAGGCTCGTGCCCGTGTTGCGAGATATGAGATCTCCAACAAGATTCTTTGCCTGCAAGATGAAAGAGAATAGCTCAATCGTTGAGCATGCGCTCAGATTGTCTGGGTGCTACAATCACTTGAATCGAGTGGGAGTTGATCTTCCAGATAAGATAGTGATTGATATAGTTCTCCAAATCACTTTCACTAAAGCTACTAGAACTTGGTGATGAACTATAAAATGCCAGGGATAGAAATAATGATCCCTGAGCTATTCGCGATGTTAGACACCGCGAAGGTAGAAATCAAGAAGGAGCATCAAGTGTTGATGGTTAGTCAAACCACTAGTTTCGAGAAGGGCAATAGCAAGGAGGGAAACTTGATGGATAGCAAGTCAGTTGCTGCTCCAGTGAAGCAACCCAAAGTTGAACCCAAACCCGAGAGTAAGTGCTTAGATTAAGAGGAGAGCGGTCGCTGAAGCGGAACAACCCTAGATACTTGGTAGATAAGAAGGCTGGCAACGTCGACAGAAGTATATTTGATATACGTGTTAATGATGTGTACCTTACGAGTACTCCTAGTAGCACCTGGGTATTGGATACCGGTTCAGTTGCTAAATGTTAATAACTCGAAATAAAAGCTACGGAATAAACAGAGAACTAGCTAAGGGCGAGGTGACGATGTGTGTTGGAAATGTTAACAAGGTTGATGTGATCAACATCGCACACTCTCTCTACCTTCGGGATTAGTGACAAACCGAAATAAATGTTATTTGGTGTTTTGCGTTGAGCATGAACGTGATTAGATTGTGTTTATTGCAACACGGTTATTCATTTAAGTTAGAGAATAATGGTTATTCTGTTTACATGAATAATACCTTCAATGGTCATGCACCCAATGAGAATGGTTTGTTGAATCTTGATCGTAGTAATACACATGTTCATAACATTGATGCCAAAAGATACAAAGTTAATAATGAGAGTACCACATTCTTGTGGCACGACCGCTAAATGTCATATTGGTATAAAGCGCATGAAGAAACTCGAGGCTGATGGATCTTTGGACTCATTCGATTTCGAATAGGTTGAGACATGCGAACCATGCCTCTTGGGCAAGATGACTAAGGACCCCGTTTCCAGATGGATGGAGCGGGCAAGTGATTTATTGGAAATGATACATGTTGATGTGTGCAATCCAATGAGTCTTGTAGCATGCGGTGGATATCGTTATTTTCTTACCTTCACTGATGGTTTGAGTAGATATAGTGTATATTTACTTAATGAAACACAAGTCTGAATCGTTTGAAAGGTTCAAGCATATTTAGAGTGAAGTTTAAGATCATCGTGACAAAAAGATAAAAATGTCTGCGATATGATCGTGGAGGTAAATATCTGAGTTACGAGTTTGGCATACAACTTTAGACAATGTGAAAGTTGTTTCACAACTCACGCCACCTGGAACACCATAGTGTGATGGTGTGTTCGAACATCATAGTCGTGCTCTATTGAAAATGGTGCTTGCTATGGTGTCTCTTATCATTTGGCTACTATAATTTTGGGGTTATGCATTAGAGACAACTACATTCACTTTAGATAGGGCACCATCTAAATTCATTGAGATGACACCGTGTGAATTATGGTTTGATAGAAACCTAAGCTGTCATTTCATAATGTTTGGGGCTGCAACACTTATGTGAAAAAGGTTTTCACCTAATGAGCTCGAACCCAAAGCGGACAAATGCATCTTCATAGAATACCCTAAAGATGGTTGGGTAAACCTTCTATCTCAGATCCAAGCATAAAGTGTTTGTTGCTAAAACTGGGTCCTTTCTTGAGAAAGAGTTTCTCCCGAAAGAATTGAGTGGGAGGAAGATAGAACTTGATGAGGTTATTGAACCTTTGTTTCAACGAGAGAGTAGCGCAGCATAGGAAGATGTTTCTGTGAAGCCTACGTTAGTTGAAGAGGAAGTTAGTGATGATGATCATGAAGCTTCGGATCAAGTTACTATCGAACCTCGTAGGTCGACAAGGACGTGTACTGCTCCTGAGTGGTACGACAACCCTGTCTTAGAGGTCATGTTGTTGGACAACGATTAACCTACGAGCTGTGGAGAAGCGACGATGGGCCCGGATTCCGACAAATGGTTAGAGGCCATGAAATCCGAGAAAGGATCCATTTATGAAAACCAAGTATAGACTTTGGTAGACTTGCTCGTTGGACGGCAGGTCGTTGAGTAAAAATGTATGTTTAAAATGAAGACATACGCTCATGGTAAATGTCACCATTTGTAAAGCTCGACTTGTTGCAAAGAAAGTTACGACAAGTTCAAGGAGTTGACTGCGATGAGACTTTCTCACTCGTAGCGATGCTAAAGTCTGTTGGAATTATGTTAGCAGTTGCTGCATTTTTCAATTATGAAATCTGACAGATGGATATCAAAACATCGTTTCCTTAACGGTTTACTTGAGGAAAGGTTGTATGTGATACAACCAGAAGGTTTTGTCAGTCATAAGGATGCTAAAAGGTGTGCAAGCTTCAGTGATTGTTCTATGAACTGAACCAAGCATCTCGGAGTTGGAATATATACTTTGATGAGGCGATCAAATTTTGAGTCTATACAAAGTTTACGAGAAACTTGTATTTACAATAAAGTGAGTGGGAGCACTATTGAATTTCTGATAAGTACATGTGGATGACATATTGTTGATCGGAAATGATGTAGAATTTCTAGAAAGCATAAACGGTTGTTTTAAAAGAGTTTTTCAAAGGAAGACCTGGATAAAGATACCTAATTGTTGAGCATCAAGATCTATAGAGATAGATCAAGATGCTTGATGAGACTTTCAATGAGTACATACCTTCACAAGATTTTGAAAGAGTTCAAAATGGATGAGTCAAAGAAAGAGTTCTCGCCTGATTTGTAAGGTGTGAAGTTGAGTGAGACTCAAAGCTCGACCACGGCAGAAGAAATAGAAAGGATGAACGTCGTCCCCTCCGCCTTAGCCATAGGCTCTATATAGTATGTCATGCTGTATACCGCACCTGTGTGTGCCTTGCCATGAGTTTGTCAAGGGGTACAAGAGTGATCCAGGAGTGGATCACTGGACAGCGGTCAAGATTATCCTTAGTAACTAAACGTCTAAGGGTATGTTTCTCGATTATGGAGGTGATAAAGAGTTCGTCGTAAAGAGTTACGTCGATGCAAGCTTTAACACCAATCCGTATGACTCATAGTAGCAATTTGGATACGTATAGTGGAGCAGCCATTCGGAATAGTACCAAGTGGAGTGTGGTAGTAGTGTTTACAGTTTGACATAGAGATTTGCAAATTACACACGGATCTGAATGTCGCAGACCCGTTGACTATAAGACCTCTCTCACATGCAAAGCATGATCGAGCCCCAGAACTCATGGGTATTAGATTCATAAAAATGCGAGTCACATGGTGATGTGAACTAGATTATTGACTCTAGTGCAAGTGGAGACTGTTGGAAATATTCCCTAGAGGCAATAATAAACTAGTTATTATCATATTTCTTTTTTCATGATAATCATTTATTATCCATGCTATAATTGTGTTATGTATGGGTTATGTCTACATAGTTCTCGAACCCGCATGGTTTGCAGACTTAAGGTTCGGTGACGTTTTGGTAGTATAGAGTTATGTATGGTGGTGACCAAAGGTCGTTCGGAGTCCCATATGAGATCCCGGATGTCACACGGAGCTCCGGAATGGTCCGGAGGTAAAGATTGATATATAGGAAGTCCTTTTTTGGTCGCCGGAAAGGTTTCGGGCTCATCGGTAGTGTACCGGGAATGCCGGTAGTGTACCGAGAGACCATCGGGAGGGGTATTTCGACCCAAGAGGCTACATGGGATGTGGGACAGTAAATACCAGCCCTTAGTGGGCTTGTGGAAGTCCCACACAAGGCCCATGCGACTGGGAAGAAAAGCCCAAAGAGAAAAAGGTGGAAAAAGGCAAAAAAGGCAAAAATAAGGAGGAGTCCTAGTCCTACTAGGATTGGAGGAGGAATCCTCCAATCCTCCTTGGTTCGGCCGACCCAAGGGCTGGCTCCTTGGGAGCCAAGCCTCCTCCTCTCTTCCTCCTACATATACTAGAGGTTTTAGGGTTTTTGGCACTAGTTTTTCAGCCACGTGCTACCCGTTCCTCTAGTGCATAGTTTCTCCTCTAGATCGGATTTCTGCAGTGCTTAGGCGAAGCCCTGCCAGAATAGCTCCACCACCATCGCCGGAGCACCGTCATGCTGCCGGAGGACTCTTCTACATCTCCGCTCCCTCTTGCTGGATCAAGAAGGCAGAGATCGTCATCAAGCTGTACGTGTGCTAAACGCGGAGGTGCCATCCGTTCGATGCTAGATCAGAACGACCGTGATCAAGATCGCGAGACGGATCGTGATGAGATCGCGGGACGTATCATCATGAGATCACGGGACGGATCATGATGAGTTCGCGGGACGAATCATGATTGGATCGAAGGACGGATCGTGATGAGATCGTGGAATGCTCGACGATTTGGATCGCGAAGACGTTCGACTACACCAACTGTGTTTCTTAACGCTTCCTGCTTAGCGATCTACAAGGTTTGGTAGATCCACTCTCCCTCTCGTAGATGCTCATCACCATGGATAGATCTTGTGTGCGTGTAGGAAAATTTTTGTTTCCCATGCAATGTTCCCCAAGAAAATCTTGGGGGACTAAAAACATCATCTTCATTAAAGATAGCATCCCTAAGCTTGGGACAAACATTAATTGCAGCAAATAAATTCTCAAGCATGTCATCTCATCAAACATAGCATCCCCAAGCTTGTGTCTTTTCATAACATAAGCATAATCACTATCATCACTAATAGTATTAATAACACCAATAGTATAGCAATTATTATCATCATCATCCAAGTTGGTGCCATAAATATTTTCAAGATTATAAGAAGTATCATTATCTTCCCAATCATAATTATCACAACAAGCAATAGGCATAACAAAATCATCCTCAAGTGTGTCATATTCCACAACTATTTTTGATTCATTCTCATGAGGCCTACCAATAATGGGTGCAACATTATTTGGGAGAGATACCTCTTTACCTTTTAATTTTCCTTCTTTTCTTCTTCTTCACCACATTATGTGTGGCTTTATTTAATTCCTCCAAACTTCCTTTTGAAGAGGTTTGTTGAATAAAAAGCTTCTCCTCGTTACAAGATAACTTTTGCTCAATTTTCCCCACTCCCTTGCCAGAAACCCTCAGAACTGGTCACAACGGATGTTGTCGTCGGGTCAAAGGCTTGACCGTTAACTCTAACGAGTGGGGCCGCGCTAGACTGTGCTGTCTATTGGACCTGATTATTTTAGACAAGCCCGTTGGACCTGACGAGTGGGGTCGCGTCAGACGGTGCCGCTATTTACCCGTTGGGCCGTGGTTAAATTGTTGGACCCTACATGCGCCGCAATGACAGAAGCCTGTTATGCATGCACGACATGTCCAGCTAGCCTGCTATGCATGCACGTAGCTAGCCTACCTGCATGCGCCGCTGCCCGCCGCCACGATGCGTTGACCGGCTGCATTCTGCACGCGAGCCGCCACGGACGCTAACCAGCCTCTTTTTCATGCGAGCCGCCACGGAAGCTGGGACGGTCTCTGCCGCTAGTTCGTCTCATCTCCCACATGTGTCTCCTCGATGTAGAGCATTGTTTCACACTTTTTGATCCACTCACATCTATTCAACATGGCAATTAAAACCTGTGGCAATTAAAGTGGCATATCAATTGATGCGGCTTGTTTGAACGAAGCAAATCCAAAGCGCAGCCGGTGAGACTCCCCTTCCCTTCCCCTTTCCCTATTTAAACCACCCACCCCTCCACCTATTCTCCACACATCCATTTGTGTTGCCCCGTTCTCTTCTTCACCCAAACCTAGAGCACTCTCAAAGCGAGGCGAGTATGCAGTACAACGGACCCACCTTCAAGATCCCACCGACCGTGCCGGAGAGACAGTATTCGGCCGGCGTCATCGTGGAAATGACGCTCCACGTGTGAGCATTCTCACGCAGGAGGGGTGGAAGGGAGTTTGTCAAGTGGTTCCTTGGTGCGGGCTTCTCCCACCTCCTGGCGGGCTCACCGGTGATGTTCCGACGAGAGGAAGTGCATCCAAACTCATACACTCGGCCGATAGGGCTCATCGTCAACTTCACCAATAGATTTGATGCGTACTACCTCCTCGGCAAGGTGTTTTGGTGTGGATGCGAATTCATCGCATTCACAACCTACAACATCTTCACAAACTTTGACTGCATCTTCCTCACCCGCAATGGTATGGACAGCCTCCCCTACTACCTCGGCGAGGACGGCATGGAGGAGGAGCACTGAAGAGAAGGCGTAATGAAGATGGTGGTGAAGGCCCGGCTGGTCTCGTGAAGCTTGTCTTGCCCGTTAGGGCTTTTTATATATTTTTATGTTATGTGTCGTTGGTTGTACCAAGAACTCTTTTATGCACCCTATGTTTTAGGGTTTATGTTTTCTGTAAGAACTATGCTATATATGCTTGCTACTTTGTATGTTATGGATGTATGCTTGCTACTTGAGATATCGGTATATGGATATGGTGCCGTAGCCGAGCCCTAGACTTGCGCTCTAGATGGGTATGGTGGCGTATCTGAGCCCTAGACATGCTCTCTAGATGGATATGGTGTCGTAGTCGAGCCCTAGACATGCTCTCTAGATGGATATGGTGGCTAATGGTGCCACCATACTTTATTTTAGACATGGTTTCTGATGGATATCATGATCTGCATAATTAAATCAGATATGCTCTTAATAATAAATTTGCCATGTTCTACAAAAAAATTGTGTATAAAACAAAAACAAAAACAAAAAATCGTGTATACAATATTTTTCTTGCAACAAAAACATGTTTATAATACCCGCATGTCACAAAATCAAAGTGTTGTGTCGTAGGCTATATACAGAAGGAAATTGCCACGATATGTACAAATAAATTTGGCATGGGCAAGTTCAAGAAAGAATTTGTCATGGTATCTACACTAACAATGACATGGAAAAAGTTATTCTTAAGTTCGCCATGTCAATTATCTCTACAAAAATGCCATGGAACAAAAGTTGTACTGCTAGCAATAAATCGATTTACAATCATGCACTATTTTTGTTCGGCATGGCAATAAATTGATTTACCATGGCAATAATCAAGCAAAAGAACAGGGGTCAAAAAACACAGCCAGCGCGTGCACTATTTTGTAGGCCTCTTTTATCTTCATGGGCCTTCGACACTCAACGCAATGCGATGGCCCAACCATAGCTTAGTTTCAATTTGGGTCGTAAAACAATTTTTTTTCCTTCTGTGGTCGGTGTTGTCTAACGAAACTGAAGAAAATGAAAGTACAAAACTGACAAAACAGACATGATCCACAAATTAGGCAACACAGAGCATAGAGCACATGATCCACAAATTTAAGCACATCCTAGAGCACATGATCCACAAATGTAAGCAAATCCTAGAGCACATGATCCAGAAATTTAACGAAATCCTAGAGCACATTACACCACCCTAATAACATCTCTAACGAGTGATGACCAGCAAGTAACCAAATCCTAGAGCAACTATACAAAAATAAAATCCTAAAGCTATCAGATTCGCTTGCTTGTTCAATAGAATCATCTGCTTCAAGTTCTTGTTCATCTTCTTTAATTCTCCTTTCAGATCTGCATCCCCAAGTGTCAGAGCAACACTTTCAGAGAAGAAATTCGTTGGTGCTGATGGTAGATTGAGCTCCCTGGGGCCCCATTGAATTGAATCCTCTTAACGTAGTCATCCAGCCATTCAAAATGTGTGCATTTATTCACGATCTAAAACGATAACATGAACCCTAAATCCCAGATCTAAGGAAAAAGAATTATAAGCAAATAGAAAATGAAATCAAAGAAAAATCATGAGATCTAACCTGTCCCTATGGCTTGCTCTCGCATTTCACGAACTCGCGCCCATCGTTGCCATTCTTGACCTCCTTCGAAGTCAGCCGTATTAGTGGCGCGCTACGTGGGCAGTCAGGCATCGCTCCAAGGGAAGTTGACCATACTTTGTCCACCTGGGGCAGGAGGTTGAAGTGGAGCTCGACATATCGCCGAAAGTCATCGGAGAAGAAGAAGCATAGGAGTGGTTGCTCTCGTCGCCGAAGAAGAAGAAGTAGAGGAGTGGCTCCTATCGTCGCCGCAGAATGAGCAGCAGAAGAAAGGGGAGGCAAGGGTGGGCGAGCACAACCAACAACTCTTGCGGATTGCCTCTCGCGGATCGCCCCACGATCCAATGATGTGGAGCCATCCATGTGATCCAACAGCATGCAGCTTGCCCACCGAATTCCTTCTAGAAGACCACATCTGAGGGATGTCGCTTGGCGCTAGGGTATGATCAGATGGCTGACGTCCGGAGCTAGGGTTAGGCGAAACCACGTGGGGTTTAGAGGGGTTTTGAGTTGGTCAACAGGGTTTCCAAGGCTTTCACTAAGCATAACTAATTTAGAAAAAACCGAAAAATATGAAACCTTCGCCATTCGTCATTTCATAAGACGCGATAACAAGGAAAAATACTAAACTTTGTATACGGACATTTTCAAAAAAAACTAGCTGGCACGATCGAGGTCAAATGAGCACCATTAATTTGAAAAAAATCAAAAATATATAAAACCCGCGCACAATGTTGCCTTATGTGACATGTTACCAACCAAAAATCATAAACCTGGTCTATAGTCATTTTCATGAAAAAACCTTCACACATATGAGCTATCACGTACAACATTTCATAGAGTTCAAGGAGAGGAGGTAGGGTTACCTTCTGTTTTGAAAAATTTTAAAAAAATCACCAAAGCTTTCTTTCAAAGTGAATAAGAAGGATATGAACTTAGTTTTCCATTTTAATATTTTAAATGTGTTTTTAATAGTTTTTTATATTAAAGCATATTTTTCAAAAGAAAATGTAAAAATATGAAGATTAATTCAAAAAATAGTGAGACTTCGAATCTACACTATATAGATTGAATAGGTGTTAATAAAAAATTATTTGGCTCATTTATAGTAGGTCCAAAAAACTTGATTACAAATGGGGTTGTTTACCCTAGCTTGGGAGCTCATTTGGAGCACATGTCTCGTGGCTACAAGTTTTGCCAGGCAAAAGAGATCGGATTGATCACCTAACGTTTATAATAGTTTAGCAAACTTTGCGAATCACACCATAGGGCAATGCACTTCAAGTGTTGGTTCAAATTTAAAGTTTACCTAAAATTCAAATTTTGCCTCAGTTTCGTATTCTACCTCAAATTTCTCATCAAATTACAAATAGAATTATTACACCTTGCAAGTTTTCACAGTAGTTCAAATTTAAGACAAAATCATTATTAAAAATCCTTAAAGTTCAGGGTTTATGACTTGCATTCAAGTTCAAATTCAAATCTTTTCCTTGCTCCTTGTGTTTTGAGATAGGTTAACCATCTTGCTCCTAGTTTCCCTAGCTGGGATATTTTGTGCTTTTGAAAGTTTTGTCTTATTTTTTCTGGTCTTCACTTCTGGTTGTGGCGGTTTTGTTAAGATTTGACTAACCAAGCAAGTGATGACCAGTTGACGGTCATCTATGGGTTCACTAATCCTTATAGAATTTCAGAAAAAATAACTTCCTCCTCTCTTATAGCTTCAAAACCTTCAGTAGCCATGGTTTCAAATTCTGCATCAGATGATGGTTCAACCGAAGTTTCTTCCTCTCTAGGTATTTTCTGTCCTATGCCTCTAATTATCCTTGAGTTGTGTCAAACATAAATAAGCTTAGCCATCGATAAAAAAGAGAACAAATGCAAAAAAGGGAAAGGTTGCACACATACCAAGCTGCTACTTCAGTTGCATTTTCCTCTGCTGCTGCATTCTCCTCTGGATTTGCTGCTGCCCATTGTTCCTCTTCTCCAAATGATGCATCAACTGGATTGGTACAACGCCTAGCAATATGCCCTAGGATACCACATCTTTTGCACTTACGCTATTTTTTACACGACCCTCTTCAGCAGCTCTTATCCTATTTTTCCTTGGTCTTCCTGGTGGTCTTCTTAGTACAGGAGAATGGAGTTTGAACCCTGGGTCTACTATGTTCCATTAGTCTTTTCCCAAGAGTGCTAGCACATTTTCAGCATAAGCATCCCTAAAGTTGGCAATAGAGAAATATTCAGAGCAATACTGATCAACTTCACCATCTTCACCTCCAAGAACAGTCATGAGATGTAGGGCATGTATACACGGCTTCCCGCGGATCTGCCATTGCCTACAACTACATTCCTTAGTTGCAAGGTTCACTGGATATCTCCATTCCCTATTTTTACTGTCAGTGTATGTCACCTCAACCTCGTATGTCAACGGTCGAATGCATTTCATCCTTAGTCCTCTTGCCTTGGCATGCAATGCCTTAATGAGAGATGGGAGCATAAGATGGCCAACATATTGTGTTTCTCCAATTGTTTTACGAAGAGCCATCTTTATCTTGATCATCTTCCTGATCTTATCAAATGCTTGCCACAACAAAATCCCTTTCACTGACTTGAACTTTGCATTGAAACACTCAACGAGGTTATTGGTCACATAGTCTACTTTGTAGATTTCATTGAATTTCGATCTTGACCACAACTTTCCATGATGTTCATCCATGTACTCCTTCACCAAAGGATTGTGAGCATACAACACTCTCAAATTGTGCTCATGCTTCCTCAAGCTGCATGTGTATGATGCTGGCCATAGGTTCTCATCATAAACTTTGCCTTTGAATCTCTTTTTAAAATTCTGCAGTAGGTGTCGCATACATTCCCTATGTTCCACTCCAGGGAATACAATTTCTACCACACTCTCTAAACCCTTGCACGCATCTGTGTGTATAACTAAACCTAAGGGTGTACCTATAATGTTGCGCAACTGCTGCAGAAACCAGACCCAACACTACTCGGACTCTGCCTCCAGCACACCAAATGCAAATGTGAATAGCCAGTTGTGTCCATCAACTCTAGAAGGTGCTGCTAGCTGGCCTCTCCATCTTCCATTCAAAGCAATTGCATCGACAGCCAAATAGGGCCTACAACCATTCAGAAACCCCTACCAGCAAGCCTTGAAACAAATAAAAGCCCTCCTGAAGCACTCCTTCTCAACTGTCTTCCCTTTTAATTTGTACTGAACTGTATGCTTGTCAATCTCTACAACACTCCCTGGACTAGCCGTCTCCACTTCAACTTTGAAGGTGTAGAGCAAGTGAAAACTCTCATTCCATGGACCATTAATCCTATCAAGAGCCCTTTCCATAGCATAGAGAATCTTCATGTAAGGTATATTAATCTTGTACTTATCAATTAGCTTCCCGTGGAGTGTTGTTGTACCAATTGTTGGTGTTTCCCTCATCCAATCCAAGATTGCATCTGCCGTCCACCTAGTCTTTTCAAGCTTTGATTTGTCCTTCCCCCCCTCCAGGTGGGCAAGTGTTGCCCTGTGTTTTTTTTATCTGAAAGAAAATGAAAAATGATGTCAAATACAATTAAGAATGGATAAATAATCTGGAAAAAAAATTCAGTTGTAATACCTGAACCAATTTTCTCTTTAGCATAGTGGATGCATGCAACCTCCACCTACACCTATCATAAGGGCAATCAACAGTGAATCTTCCTGGCTCACTCCCATCAACCTCATAGGAGTTTTTAGTGAGAATGCAATATGTAGTCACTGCATTACGACAGTCCACCATCGATTCGAATATTGTTCCTGGAGTAAGCTGAGGATTCTCCCTATTCCACTCAATTGTTGGCATGTCCTCACCATCATATTCTTGTAAAACTAAGGAGTCGATGTTCTCCTCCCTCTCTTCATCGTCAGTGTCATCAAACCTAGCACGACTGCTAGGCTCCTCTGGATATTCCTCTTCCATTGCCTGTTGACTCACTCTATCTACTAGTCCAGGGAATAGAGTCTCATCCTCATCATCATGTCGAGGCACTTCCTCATCCAGCTCTGCATCTACTTCTACATCAGGTGTAGAAGGGAGAGGAGAAGTGGCAGAATTAGCGGCAGCCGACATGTTGTGGCTTTCAGAACCACTAGGTTTACTTGGTCTTGACCTACAAGGAGTGCGAGGATGCTCGCTATTAGCAGAGACAGATGATGTCTGAACACCCTTCCCCTTGCGTGCCTGAAGCACACAGATATGGATTTTACCGAAATTGCTGTCAGCATTCAAACTAAAAAGCAATCCTAGATGCTCATCACAAGTTAATGGGACAAATCTCTCCTCGGAACTATCGAAATATCTCAATTCAATAGCATCAGCAGGGCTCCACGGATACTCACAACAGAGTGCCTCATGGAAATCTTTGAACAAAATGCTGGTTTTTACCACTTTCGGATAGAAAAATCTAGAAAGCACATACGGTTTAGTTCCACGCAGCTCGCTAGTTTCCATTCTAACCGCCAGCCGAAAAGCAAGTGCAGGATCAACCCTATTCGATGAAATAAATGGCACAGTTAGGCCATAAATTTCAGAAAAATTGCACTAATTCACGCCAACGGTGGTCAAATACAGTCTAATTTACAGATCTCCTAATCAATTTGAGAGGAAAATGATGCTTACCCAGGTAGAATCCATGAATTATCCGCCTCTAATTCGACCCAATCCTCTCCACGGTCGATGGGCCGGGCGGGGTGCTCCCCCGACATTGCTTCCAAATCCTAGATGGGGAGAGATGGTTAATGCGGCAGAGGCGGCACAACGGCGGTGGAGGCAGCAAGACGGCGATAGAGGCGGCACGACGGCGGTGGAGGGGCGGCAAGGAATCGACTCGATCTGATTCATGTTACAGTGAGGGGTGTCTGTTTTGCGGCCCCATTCGTTAGCACGTAACGGTCAAAATGTGGACTCGGCCCTATGCGGCCCCACTCGTCAGAGTCAACGGTCAAAGGCATTGACCCGACGACAATGTCCGTTGTAACCTGTTCTGAGGGTTTTGGGCAAGGGAGTGGGGAAAAGTGAGCAAAAGTTAAGATCGTGGGGATGAATGAGTACAACTAACGAACCAGGGGCACAGAAATAAAAATCCCTAAGAAAAATAGGAGGAAATTGGGAAACCTCTTCTAATTGTTTTCTTGTCTTTAAGTAATTGGCAATATAAGGATTCTCAATGCAATTTACCACACAATACATATAGATTTCATTTAGATCCAAATCAATCAATTTCATGAGAGCCCATGCTGGAACATCCTTAGTTTCACGTTTCATTTCTTCGTACCCCAAAAATAGAGTAAGTTCATTACGATGCTCAAGGGTAATGAGGTTATCACAATTTTTGGACACAATTCAATCATGAAATAATTCACATTGGAAATTATAATGACCACGTTCATTGCAAAGTTCACAAGGACAGCGAGAAATATGAAGTCTTTCAGCACAAACATATAGCCTCTCTTGCAACCATTTAGTTTATAAATACTTATGCCTCTTACAAAATCTACCTTCCCTTTTAGGCATGTCTTGACAAGCTCTGTGTAGTCCACAAAAATTGACATGCTTATAAGAAATATTTTTATCATCACTAGTGCAATCATCTTTAGTACTATGGATATTCAAAGAATTCATACTAACAACATTGCAATCATGCTCATCACTCAAAGATTTAGTGCCAAACATTTTAATAACTTCTTCTTCTAACACTTGAGAAAATTTTTCCTTTCCATCTTTTTCACAAAGACATTAAAAAGATGAAGCATATGAGGCAACCTCAATTCCATTTTTTTGTAGTTTTCTTTTATAAAACAAACTAGTGAAAAACAAGAAACTAAAAGATTTGATTGCAAGATCTAAAGATATACCTTCAAGCACTCACCTCCCTGGCAATGGCGCCATAAAAGAGCTTGATGTCTACTACACAACCTTCTTCTTGTAGACTCGTGTTGGGCCTCCAAGCGCAGAGTTTTGTTGGACAGTGGCAATTTTCCCTCAAGTGGATGACCTAAGGTTTATCAATCTGTGAGAGGTGTAGGATGAAGATGGTCTCTCTCAAGCAACCATGAAACCAAATAACAAAAAGTCTCTTGTGTCCCCAACACACCCAATACAATGGTAAATTGTATAGGTGCACTAGTTCGACGAAGAGATGGTGATACAAGTGTAATATGGATGGTAGATATATGTTTTTGTAATCTGAAAATATAAAAACAGCAAGGTAAAAAAGAGTAAATGGCGAGCAAAATGTTGTATAAATGCTTGGAAACAAAGCCTAGGGTCCATACTTTCACTAGTGCAAGTTCTCTCAACAATACTAACATAGTTGAATCATATGTAAATCCCTCATGTGCGACAAAGAATTCACTCCAAAGTTACAAATAGCGGAGAACAAACGTAGAAATTATTGTAGGGTATGAAACCACCTCAAAGTTATATTTTCTGATCAATCTTATGAGCTATCCCTATAAGTGTCACGAACAGCCCTAGAGTTCGTACTAAGATAACACCTTAAGATACACATCAACCAAAACCCTAATGTCACCTAGATACTCCAATTCACCACAAGTACCCATGGGCTTGATTATATGATATGCATCACATAACTTCAGATTCATTAACACAACACAAGGAACTTCAAAGAGTGCCGCAAAGTTTCTACTGAAAAGTCAAGACGAAAACATGTGCCAACCCTTATGCATAGATTCCCAAAGTCATGGAACCTGCAAGTTGATCACCAAAACATACATCAAGTAGATCAATAGAACGTCCCATGGTCACCACAGATATCCCATTGCAAGACATACATCAAGTGTTCTCAAATCCTTAAAGACTCAATCCGATAAGAAAACTTCAAAGGGAAAACCCAATTCATCACAAGAAGATAGAGAGGGGAAATCTCCATATGATTCAATCTATATCAATAAAGCTCGCGGTACATCAAGATCGTGTCATCTCAAGAACACGAGAGAGAGAGAGAGAGAGAAAGAGAGATCAAACACCTAGCTACCGGTACCTACCTTCGGCCCCGAGGGTGAACTACTCCCTCCTCGTCATGGAGAGCGTTGGGATGATGAATATGGCCTCCAATGATGGTTTCCCCCTCCGGCTGGGTGCCGGAACAGGCTCCCTATTGTTTTTTCGTGGCTCTGGAGGCTTGCGACAGCGGAACTCCTGATCTAGGTTCTACGTTGGGGCTTGTGGAATATTTGACGATTTATAGAGCTGAGAGGGAGGTCGGTGGAGTCCCGAGGGGCCCACAAGCCTGGTGGCCATGACTAGGGGGGTGGTCGCGCCCCTCGGGCTTGTCGCCTCCTCGGGAACCTTCTGGCCCTACTCCGATGCTCCGTGGGTCTCTTCTAGTCCATAAAAAATCACTGTAAATTTTTATTCCATTTGGACTCCGTTTGATATTCCTTTTCTGTAAAACCCCAAAACACGGAAAAAACAAGAACTGGCACTGGGCTCTAGGTTAATAGGTTAGTCCCAAAAATAATACAAAGTTGTGGTAAAATGATTGTAAAACATCCAAGACTGATAATATAGCAGTATGAAACAAGCAAAAATTATAGATACATTGGAGACGTATCAATGACCTCCCTGAAAAATCCCACTACAAAGTTTCACCCCTGCTCAAATTCAAGCAGGTTGATTTTACTCCAGGAGATTCGTCCCAACTATTCACTATTGGGACTGGCAAGGATCCTAAATAGAAAAGCATGCTCATCGAGCTCATCCGTGAGAATCGGGATATTTTTGCATGGAAATCTTCTAACATGCCTGGTGTACCGAGAGAACTCGCCGATCATCACCTCTATGTGGATCCCAAGATGAAACGTGTCCGACAATACCTCCGTCGTTTTAATGAGGAGATATGAAATGCTTTTGGCGAAGAAGTGGCCCAACTCTTAGTTGTCGGGTTCATTATTGAAGTTTTTCACCCTGAATGGTTAGCAAACCCAGTGCTTGTTCTGAACAAAAATGACACTTGGAATATGTGTGTTGATTACACAGATCTTAACAAGGCTTGTCCTAAGGACCCGTTTTCTCTTTGTCGCATTGACCAAATCATCGACTCCACCACTGGTTGTGAGAGCTTGTGCTTCCTAGATGCTTACTTTGGCTATCATCATATCAAGGTGGTCGTTGAGTATCAGGAAAAGACGGCATTTATCACACCTTTTGGATACTTCTTCTCAATTTCTATGCCTTTTGGACTTAAGAGCATGGGGGCTACTTATCAGCACTGCATATAGAATTGTTTCCATAAATAGATTAGTCAAAATGTTCATGCTCATATTGATGATATTGTGGCCAAGTCCCAAAAGAAGGAGTCTCCATTGGACGATCTCAAGGAGACTTTTGACAATCTTCGGGTTTACAAGATGAAGTTTAACCCGACCAAGTGCATTTTTGGTGTCCCTGTGGGAACGTTGTTGGATTTTCTAGTGTTTGAACAGAGCATCGAGGCTAACCCGGACAAGATTAAGGCAGTGACCTTGCTTTCTGAGCCGACTAATATCAATGACGTCTAACGTATCGCGTGCCGCATCGCAGCCTTAAGACTGTTCATAAGCCACCTTGGTGAGAAAGTTATTCCCCTATACCATTTATTGAAAAAGACCGACAAATTCATCTGGAGTGATGTTGCAGACAAAGCTTTTAAAGCTCTTAAGAAGTAATTGGCTGAGCCTCCCATCCCCGCTGCTCCCATTGAAAAAGAGCCTATGCTCCTGTACATCAGTGCCAATGATAAAGCGGTGAGCGTGGCCTTCGTTGTGGAATGAAAGGAGGCTAGGACGGAATACCTAGTCCAGAGGCCAGTCTATCATGTTAGTGAAGTTTTGACCGACTCCAAGCAACGATATCCACATTGGCAGAAACCGGTATTTGGGGTCTTCATGGCTAATTGAAATTAAAGCACTATTTTCAGGAACACCCAATTACCATGGTCAGTTCGGCCCCTCTAGGTGACATCATCCAGGAACGGGAGGTTACAAGCCGTCTTGCTAAGTGGGCAATCGAGCTTGGATGAAAAATATTTCTTGCTTCTTTTAGGTTTTTCATCTTAGTTTAATTAGTTGTAGTATTAAAAGAAAACCCAAAAATATTTCTCGTTTCTTCTTTTGCTTGTTGGGAGTTCTCCCGTATAAATAAGTTTTCTTGTTTTTGTTTTCCTCTATCTAATTACAAACTAGAACTCCAAAATATTTCATTGTGTTTCTCTCAAATTCTTTTCCCTTTTATTGATCATACCAAGGAGAAGACCACATTGAAAATCTTGAGTGGCTCTCATATGCACCACAATGGATCTAACAAAGTGCATATATTGCTTTGTCTTCTCCTCTTGCATAAAATGTTTGCAGATTCCAGCTTAGTCCATAGCACTCTTGCACTATTATTGTTTTCATATCATTTGGTCGTGCAAGCGAAAGGCAACAATGACGATATTTGATGAAGTGACTCTGGCAGAGAGAAGTGGATATGAACTCAACTTGTTTTTGTCTTTGTAAATATGTTTAACCTAGTATCCATGAGTTAGCATATTATGATCAAACATGTTTGCAATGACAATTAGAGATTATAGTTGACCATGCCATGATTAAGTAGCTAGGAGTGGATAATGATTTATCTTGGATGTCAACATGCATTAAAATGGTTGTGATGTAGTATGATGATATGGTATCCTCCTCTTAACGATTCAAGTGGCTTGACTTGGCACATGTCCGCGCATGTAGTTGAATCAAAACCAACATAGCCTTCACGATATTTATGTTCGTGGTGTGCATATCCTACTCATGATAGCATTCAATGTTTATTATTCATAATGCATGTTTATGACCGTCTTCGCTCTCTAGTTGGCCACTTCTCAATCTATTTGCCAGGCTTCGCCTATACGAAGCAGGAATACCGCTTGTGCATAAAACCCTTAAACCAAAGGTATTCCAGACGAGTCCACTATATCTACCTATATGTGGTATTACCCTGATGTTCCAAGTAAATTTGCATGTACCACCTCTAAAATTTCAAATGAACATCTATTTTGTGTTCCTGGACCGCCCATGTAGCGACAGGGGGTGGCTAGTATCTTTCATGTTACGCGTGTTATTATCATGATGAGTGTTTTTTCACTCATCCTTGTACGAGAGGGGCGATAATAGGGATTCCCAGTCCCTAATCAAAATAAATGCAAGTAATTAAACAAAACTCCCCGGGAATGTTGTTGGTATGGACGGTACCCATGCATTCAGCTAGCGTGGAGTGCGTTTGTTGGTGGAGGAGGAGTAAACCTTTACTTTTGCCGCTTGGGAACCGCAGCTAATGTGTTTAACATGGGAGATATTGATACCTCTTGATCGTAACGTTGACAAGAAGGGTCCACCTCCCAAAATGTATTTATCTCTGATTTAAGATTTGATCTCTGGCACCTCTGCAAATCCCTGCTTCCCTCTATGAAGGTATTATTGATGTCTACTACACAACCTTCTTTTTTATAGGACAATGGCAATTTTCCCTCAAGTGGATGACCTAAGGTTTATCAATCCATGGGAGTCATAGGATGAAGATGGTGTCTCTCGAACAACCCTGCAACCAAATAACAAAGAGTCTCTTGTGTCCCCAACACACCCAATATAATGGCAAATTGTATAGGTGCACTAGTTCGGCGAAGAGATGGTGATACAAGTGCAATATGGATGGTAGATATAGGTTTTTGTAATCTGAAAATATATAAACAGCAAGGTAACAAATAGTAAATGGCGAGCAAAATGTTGTATAAATGCTTGGAAACAAGGCCTAGGGTTCATACTTTCACTAGTGCAATTTCTCTCAACAATATTGACATAGTTGAATCATATGTAAATACCTCTCGTGTGACAAAGAGTTCACTCCAAACTCACAAGTATCGGAGAACAAACGTAGAAGTTATTGTAGGGTACGAAACCACCTCAAAGTTATCTTTTCTGATCAATCTTGTGAGCTATCCCTATAGGTGTCACGAACAGCCCTAGAGTTCGTACTAAGATAACACCTTAAGATAGACATCAACCAAAACCCTAATGTCACCTAGATACTCCAATGTCACCACAAGTACCCGTGGGCTTGATTATACGATATGCATCACACAATTTCAGATCTATTAATCCAACACAAAGAACTTCAAAGAGTGCCTCAAATTTTCTACGAAACTTCAAGATGAGAACATGTGACAACCCCTATGCATAGATTCCCAAGGTCACGGAACCCACAAGTTGATCACCTAAACATACATCAAGTGGATCAATAGAATATCCCATTGTCACCACAGATATCCCATCGCAAGACATACATCAAGTGTTCTCAAATCCTTAAAGACTCAATTCGATAAGTAAACTTCAAAGGGAAAACTCAATTCATCACAACTAGATAGAGAGACGAAACACTCCATATGATTCAATCTATACCAACAAAGCTCGCGGTACGTCAAGATCATGCCATCTCAAGAACACGAGAGAGAGAGAGAGAGAGAGAGAGAGAGAGAGAGAGATCAAACACATAGCTACTGGTACATACCCTCAGCCCCAAGGGTGAACTACTCCCTCCTCATCATGGAGAGCGTCGGGATGATGAAGATGGCCTCCGGTGATGGTTTCCCCCTCCGGCAAGGTGCCGGAACGGGCTCCCGGTTGGTTTTTCGTGGCTCTCGAGGTTTGTGGCAGAACTCTCGATCTAGGTTCTGCATTGGGGTTTCTGGAATATTTGACGATTTATAGAGCTGAGAAGGTGGTTAGTGGACTCCCGAGGGGCCAACAAGCCTGGTGGCCGTGACCAGGGGGTGGCCGCGCCCCTGAGGCTTGTGGCCTCCTCGGGACCCTTCTCGCCCAGCTCTTCGCTCCAGTATGTTTTATATTTTCAAAAATATTCTCCGTAAATTTCCAGCTCATTCCGAGAACATTTATTTCTGCACAAAAACAACACCACGGTAGTTCTGCTGAAAACAGCGTCAGTCCGGGTTAGTTCTAATAAAATCATACCAAAATCATGTAGAATTATTGTAAACATGGCATGAATACTTCATAAATTATAGATATGTTGGAGACGTATCAATTATCTATTTACTTTTATGTTGAGTCATCACCTTCTCAAATGAGCATCAGATCTGAGAGCACTATTGTCATCCTTATGCATTGTGTATAGTGAATATTGGATGCATCATGACTGGATCTTTTCTACCAGGAATTACAATGTCTAGTCGCTGCTTGAACTTTGGAGGTGCTTTGCATTTATGCTTTGCGGTCTCAGAAAGGGCTAGCGAGATACCATTATTGTCATATTATATCATAATTGTTTTGACAAAGTTTTTGCATTTGAGATATTTTGTTATTACTCGCTAGTTGCTTATGTCATTGATATGAGTTAGCATAATCTTGAAGAGTTATTGTCAACATGGTTAGTCATAATCTTCGTTGGAAACCTGGGTGCATCTTAAGCATATGTATGTAAACAAGAACAAAAGAGTTCATAAAAGTTTTTATTTATCACTTTCAGTTTGTCAACTGAATTGCTTGAGGACAACAAGGGTTTAATCTTGGGGGAGTTGATACATCTCCATCGTATCTACTTTCCCTAACACTTTTGCTCTTGTTTTGGACTCTAATTTGCATGATTTGAATGAAACTAACTTGGACTGACGCTGTTTTCAGCAGAACTACCATGGTGTTGTTTTTGTGCAGAAGTAAAAGTTCTCAGAATCGAATGAAACTTTTTGGAGATTTATTTTACAATAAATAAAAGTTACTAGAGCCAAAAACGACCGGAGGAAGGGGCCTGGCCAGGCACAAGACACGAGGGCGCGCCTAGCGTGCCCTGGTGGGTTATGCCCACCTCGTGGCCTCGCTGACCCTAATTTCGGCACTATAAATTCCTATTTCTAGAGAAAAAATCAAGGAGAAAGTTTCATCGCCTTTCACGATACGGAGCCACCACCACCTCCGGTTCTTCATCAGGACGCTAGATCTGGAGTCCGTTTGGGGCTTCAGAGAGGGGAATCTTTGGTCTTCATCATCATCAACCCTCCATCATCGCCAATTCTCCCCACCGAGAGTGAGTAATTCCTTTGTAGGCTTGCTGGTTGGTGAGTAGTTGGATGAGATTCATCATGTAATCAAGTTACTTTTTTTAGGGTTGGATGCCTAGTATCCACTATGTTCTAAGATTGATGTTGCTATGACTTTGCCATGCTTAATGCTTGTCACTAGGGCCCGAGTGCCATGATTTCAGATTTGAACCATTTATGTTATCATCATTGTATCTATGTTCTTGATCCGATCTTGCCTAGTCATATGCACCTATTACGTGTTATGATCCGTAAACCCCAGGCTAACAGTAATCGGGACACTTTCCCGTGATGACCATACTTTGAGTAGTTAATGTATTCATTATGTGTTAATGCTCTGTTCCGGTTCTCTATTAAAAGTATGCCTTGATATCCCTTACTTTCCTTATGGACCCCGCTTCCATAGGAGGGTAGGACAAAAGATATCACACAAGTTCTTTTCCATAAGCATGTATGACTATTTACGAAATACATGCCTACATTACATTGATGAACTGGAGCTAGTTTTGTGTTGCCCTAGGTTATGACTATTATATGATGAATATCATCCAAAGAATACACTGATCTAGTGCCTACGAGTTTTCCACTTATTGTTCTTGCTAAGTTATTATTGCTGCTGTCGCTATTGCAATTGCTACAAAACTATTGATACCACTGCTACTGTTACTATTGTTGTTACCATGCTATCAAACTATCATATTACCGTGCTACTGTTCACTTTGATGCAGATATTTAATCTCTAGGTGTGGTTGAATTGACAACTCAACTGCTAATACTCTCAAATATTCATTGGCTCCCCTTGTGCCGAATCTATAAATTTGGGTTGAATACTCTACCCTCGAAAACTGTTGTGATCCCCTATACTTGTGGGTTATGAGGTGGCTCATAAATAGTTTCACTATGCAGGCCGCAGCTAACTACGAAGTTCAAGCCCAGGAGGCGGCTTAAAGAGAAGGCTGGCTCGTAGCCTAGTATCTGGCTGGCAGGCTTATGGAGGAAGTCATGAAGAGTTTCCCTTACTTGAGAGATAACATAAGTATGAAGTAGACTAAGGCACAGGTTGTGCTATGACCCAGATTCTATTGTGACCTCAGGGCCTCAACCTATATATAAAGGGGAGCCCCTGAGGCAGAAAGGAGAAGAAACAATCAATCGAGAGCTAGGTTAGCAAATCCGCATCCTTGTAATCGAGATCTCTAGCAATATCAATCAAGCAGAAGTAGGTCTTTACCTCCACTGTGAGGGGCCGAATCTGGGTAAACTATGTGTCCTTCATTTTCGATCAACCCCTCTCGAGCAACCACCTAGTTGCAATGGCCTCCATACTTAGTCCTTTTTCGAGGACATGTGTCGTGACAAAACCACGACAGTGGATTTAGTTCAAGAAAGCAGTATCAAATCCATCAAAGCATAACACGAGTCAACACAACAAAACACATCAGTAATCATGGACACATGGATGATCTTGTTCAACATGTGCACACTAGAATACCACACAACCAAGCATACTACTAATCCACCCATGACCACTACCTATCAATACAAGCAATCATGGAAAAAAAACCTAGCATGCTTCAAATCCATCCCAACTAACTACTGGAACATCATAGTCGAACAGATCAGAAGATCTAACCCCACTACATTAAAAGATCTAGCTAGAACTAGTAGAGGGGAGGGGGTGATTGAACTTACAAATGCCATTGGAGGAGCCATGGAGGAGGTTCCTAGCTAGCACGTCGGAGAAGAAGAGGAGTCGATCGATCCGATGCCATAGTCAACCGGTCGCCGGACAATAGTGTCGCTTACCTCGTCGTCGAGGTGGATCCGGGCCTGAGGAAAAGCTCGAGAAGGGAGAAATGGTGGCGGGAGTTTTGCCGTGTCGGTCACCCCGTCTATATAGGGCAACCAAATTAGCGGGAGTTGACTCCAATTTATCCCGCCGCTTTTTTGGAAATGCATCATCACTCGCGCCATCTCCCTGCCTGCAGCTACGTAGCACGGCGTTCCCCTTCCCTGCATCGCTCGAGCCTGGCTCGCTGGAAACTTTCGATTCGATCATTTCTAACGGGCTTGGCTGAGCACTGCTATAAGGTTTGTGCGGGCCAAGATTGGAATATGGTCCAAGCAACCAAACAGACTGAAATATGCTCGTGTGGGCCCGACTTGACCTAATGCGAACAACCAAATGCATCTTATATGAATGAGACGGAACTGTTGATGTGAGATACATTCTATTTTGACTCAAGACCTCAGCATCCATCCCGAGCATAACAACCACCTGGCTAAGCTATCATTTTGACAAAGTTACGTGTTATTCTATATTTTACTATCACACTGAACGTCAGAGAAGAACGATTATCTAACACCTTATGTAAAATTTGAGTACAGCTTAAGAAAAAATATTCACCCCACAACTATAACTCGGCCCAGATTAAATAAGAAACTAACCATTTTTGACACTTGTTTACTACTCTCCTCGTCGCATAACATTAGAGTGTTTTTAACACTATGCTATTAATCTCAAGAACGCTTTTATATTATGGAACTGAAGGAACATGTATTATTATACGAGTAACCTTTTTTGTAGTCTTGGCTTTTTGTAGTGCACATTTTTCAGAGGAGCGCGTGTGGTGTCTCCATGTACGCTCATCTTATAAATCTTACTCAAAGGTTTTCGGGATACGTTTCAAGCAACTTTTTTTCTGGGTCAGATTTACCGTCATTAATCAAATAGGTGTGTGGTATGTAAATAACCATGCTTTTTTGCATAGAAATTATCGGGGTATACTTTTTAAAAAAAATTGGGTCAAATTTCACAGGGTGTAAATATGTAAGTTATCTGTGACGTAAATTACCATGCTATTTACACAAAACTCATCAAGGTATGTTTTCAACAACTTTTTTTACCACGATCAAAAGTTACCTATGTGAGTTTTTAGCTCTATGGTGCGTAACTTACCATACTATTTACACATGTGGTGCCGGATGTGTGCATTCAACAACTTTTTCCCATCGGATTTGTCACCTCCTCGTGCGGCTTCCAGGCTCCTCTCGAAGCTTCATTGCTCCCAATTGGCCCAGAAAAAATCACCAAAATTTTTCATCGTGTTTGGACTCCGTTTGGTATTGATTTTTTTAAAGTCAAGAACATGCAAAAAACACGAACTGAAACTGGACACTGGATTAATAGGTTAGTCTCGAAAAATAATATAAAATAGCATATAAAGTATCATATATTGGTAATATAATAGCATGAAACAATTGAAAATTATAGTTATGTTGGATACATATCATGACCCAACATGACAGACGTTGCACCTGAGGAAGACGACCGAGGAGATGGTGCCGGGGAGGGAGGAGGAACCTTGCCTCGTAGGGCGCGTGGAGGCTGGCCCTAGCCATACTCGACGAGGAGGAGGGTGAGGGGGAGGCGCTTGTCCGGGTCCTGATCGGACAAGGATGCGTGGGGCACCATGCAATCCCGTGCCTAGTGCATGAATAAGCGGTAGCACCGGCATCGAATGTCGCGGTGGCATTCCACATGTGGATGAACTGTGCTCAGATGGCATGGGCACTCGGTGCGACGAGGGAGATGGGCATGGAGGAGTGACAAGGCGATGACGATGGGGACAATGTGGCCGCATGCGGCGCTGGCTCCTGACCTGCTCCTAGGCCCCCTTTGGCGAGGGCTCCACCCGATGGATCTCTGACCGTGGTCCGAGACACCGAGGAGGAACGGGGTCGGGGACGTCAACACCATCTAGTGAGACGTGCCCGGCGACCATCACGTCACTATAAAAGGGCGTCGATGCTCTAGAACCAGTTGAAGATGGGCTAGAGGATATCCACCGAGGTACGGGGTGCGCGTCATGGGCAGGAGGGGCGAGATGTCTATTAGTGGGAGGAGGTGTCAGGGTCCGAGTGGCCGGCGATGAGGGGTTAGGGTGGCTGTCGGGGCCGGAGTGACCACCGGGGTGGCTAAGAGCATGAGAGACCTAGGACCTCAAGACTAAGTTATTTCAATTAATCCATAAAAAACATGGCTAGTTATCTGGTGCACCCATACTTGTGGTGCTACCCATACACCAGACGATGGAATGTATGAGGGGGGTACTAATGCTAGTTGTCTCACAATTATAATTTTTCCGGCCGTTGGATTTGTGGTTGTGATGTTGTAAGCCATCCTTCCGCACTTGACCTTTGACTCCTTCCATATCCGTGCATTCTCTCTTCGTCCTCATCCATTTCTCCCACTGCTTCTCGCTCCGTTCAGGCTTGATAGCCGCTTTCTATGACACTGACACCAGCCCTAGGTTTCTGTTGCTTGTGTTAGGGGTGGGCGAATACTGGTGCACCGATGCTTGTGGTGCTATCGGTGCATCGAACTCACATTACACATTGTATATATTTATTAAAGAATTCTGAGAGTTTTTTAGCACATTCATACGTCAATAATGTAGTTTGTCATACAATTTAAAGTCAAAATTCAAAACATAGCTAAAAAATGAAAATTTTAACTCCAAATAGTACGTCACATAAGTTGACCTTCAAATTTGGCCCATTGTGACATTGATATCAAAATTTTAATTTTTGTATCTCGCGAAATGTTTCAAAATTTTGATACAATTTTTGTTGAGGACGTGTCAATATGCTATATTTCTTTTAGATTTTAAAAAATGTTTTATGACATCCGGTGCACCATGAGCACCACAAGTATGATGGTAATGAGTAGGACATAGTACGGGTACAATAATTTCATACTCATACCCATGTTCCTTATGGGCGTAAAATTATATCGATACCCGACCTATCAATACCCATGCCCGATGACTACCCATCGGGCAGATCAACACAAACTCGGAGGATGATGATGTGGGTGCTAGTTTCATGTGTTGTGTTGGAACCAACCACCATGATGTTTCTATGATTGAGGAATCGAGGTGGATGGAGATGAAGCACAGATCTTACATACAAAGATTCAACGACATAAAGTTTATAAGACATACTACACACAAGTCAGGTTGTAAGTGGGACACTAAGTGGGATGTCCATGGTCACTCCACAATTGCCGCATATAGTAGTCCCTCCCATATTAAGTGGGATATCCTCAAAGCCCCCTATATACTTAAGTGGGTATGTGGGTTTAATGGGATAGTCCACATCTGTTGGGGATATAACCCCATGGCGAGACCCGCACAGGAGGGGTCGGGTCACGCCTGGCGGCTCATGGTCAAGACCCTTAAGATGGGCCTGAAGATTGAAGGCAAGGCCATATAGCGACTTACTAGATAGGCCAAGATAAAGGCCCAAAGACGAAAGATGGCGCGGGACCCGGGTGTGTAAGTCGCCCAGAGACGGCTTGCCCAAGAAGGCAAGGCAGTTTAGAGACAGGGTCGAATACCTTGTATGACTCGGTTTGGACTCTTGTAACCCCAGGGCCTCGACCTCCTATATAAAGGTGAGTCCCTGGGGCGTCTTAGACAGAAACCAATTGATCGATAGCTAGGTCAAGCGAATCTGCTCCCTTGTAATCGATACCCCATCAGTACAACACAGAGCAGGATGTGCTTTTACCACTTCCTGAGGGGCCAAACCTGGGTAAACTCACGTCTCTCGTCCCGATCAACCCCTTTGAGTCCTCCGCCTTAGCGATGGAATCGAACCTAAGTCTTCGGACATCTGCCATGACAAAACCACGATAGTTGGCGCCCATCGTGGGGCTAGCGCACGGTGGTGTGGAGTTCTCAAAGGGCTCTCTCCCAGGAATCGAGGGATATGTCGTCGGCATGATGACTAAGAGTCGCCGCGGCAAGCTCTACATCGACGATGCTGGATGGGGTTCGGAGGCCGACTCAATCGAGTATGGGCACCGGGTCCCCTTTGGCAAGATTCACGTATTCATCGGTAATATCGGCGGATCTATGCCCGGGCCGGACAACTGCACCGACCTCGTCGAGCCGGCCCGACGTGCGCAACCAGCCCGTGTTCAACCCGGGCGGAGGAGCATCTTCGTCGGCTTCATGCAAAGCAGGGAAGACTCCGTATCAGGGGGCTCTTGCTCTTTCAGACGAAGGATCCTCTAGTGGAGATGCGGATTCAATCTATTAGCTCCACGACGGCGGGCTCCGGGTCTATGCCGATGGTAACAGTATTCCAGAGCCCTGTGACCCATTGAGTCGGGCCGCCGTCTTCATGGTAGGCCCGGCGCCGGTTTTCAATAGTATGATGTCTAGAGCAGCGGCAGGAGCCGCCATGCCAGATGTCGAGCCTCCTAAGCTGCCTGCTCGGGTCTTGCTAGAACTAATGGATGTGTTAACAACCCTAATGGCCACTGAAGTAACATCGAGAAATCAGGCAGAGCGCAATGCATAGATTACTGGGATTAAGGGATTGATGGCTTAGGCCCAGGAGGATATCAATGTGTTGCGATTTCAGAAGAACGCCGAGTTGGAACGTTTGAGGGCGGAGGCTCTCCGTTTAGCTTAGACCAGCGTGCTTCGGAGGCGATTCTTCGGAGGAGGACCCAAGTCGGCCTCCCTATTCAGCCACGAAACCTCTTTAACACTCCCAGAGCGGAGGTGAGCACGCCGCTGGTTGTGACCCGGGCCGTTGAGGTGCCACGGCAACTAGACCCGCTCTTAAGGGATCAGACTCTGCCACAGCATCTTGTGACAACACCTGGCCATTATTCTAATCTGGTGGAGAACATGATAGTGGCGGCTGCCAGGCTCGATGCACTCCCCTTCGCCAAAGGGATGTCGTTTGCTGAGGAGGCACGGAATGCCATTAATTTGCTACATACGATGGTGGCTCAGCAGGAATTGTACACACATAGCTGGAGTCGTGTACACTCCATGCCCGTCCAAAGACGTAGCTATAGTCGGCGCATAGAGTCGCCATCGGTTTCTAGCAGCGAGCAAAGACGCAACCCGCCCAATGATAACTCGCCTCAGATTAATGCTCAGGAGATCATAGGTAGGGGCCAGGCTCAGCGAGGGTCAACAATAGTGACAAATTACCTGGTGATCCCTGAGCCGGCTCCAATAACCCCTTTCGCCTCAATGGGGGCTGGCGCCTCATCTAGGGGGGTTGGTGTGTCGTGCCTGATGGCGGCTCTACGAAACGAGTGTTTGCCCAAGGACTTTAAGGGGCCACGTAAGGTGCCTAATTATATGGCCGATTTACCCCTTGAGGTTTGGATTCAAAGTTATGATCTCGCCATGGAGATGTTGGACGCCAGTGAGGCGGTTTGTGCAAAGTACTTCATCATGATCTTAGAAGGGCCGGCTCGCACGTGGTTGAAGGGTTTTCCTCCTAATACCATTACATCTTGGGCTGAGTGGGAGGCGCGCTTTATCAAGAATTTCCAGGGAACATGCAAACAGCCTATGACGATTGTGGATCTTGACCACCGTGTATAGCATGAGGATGAGTCGGCCCATCATGGGGTCCGGCGGGTTTCGACGGTTATCCACTCGTCCGAGAACATCTCAGCGTCTTAGGCGGTTCTAATTTTAGAGAAAAACTGTCACTTTTTACCCCTTAAGCAGAAGCTCGGGCGGCTGAAGCGTTCTTGTCAAGACATGGGTGAGCTCATGACGGCTCTCACAAAGTATGCAGATTCAGATACTACTAAGGATCTGAGCTCCGATGATGGGAGATCAGCTAAAGGTAAGAAGAAAAACAATGGCAAGAGTCAATAGTAAAATGGAGCTGGAAATAGCAACCCGGGGAAGAGAAAGAACCCAGATGGCGGGTCAGAATAGGTAGCAAACACCAGCGCTGGGAATAATCATGCCAAGGGTAATGGTAGGCCGCCCTTTAACAAAGGTAAAACTCCCTTCAACTTGGAGGAAATGCTCAGTAAGACTTGGCCAGAGCACAACATACCCGGTAAGCCGGCGGCCACGCGTGGAGTGATTGTAGTATTATGCGGCAGTTCCGTGAACACAATCTTAACCAACAACGCAATAACGGTAATGGGCCGTTAGGCGGCTCAGGTCCAGGCGGTTCAGGGAAAGACTTCGGTGGAGGCGGCTCGGTCTCAGGTTATAAGGGTCAAGGCAATCAAGGTGATCATCATCAGTAGTCTGGCAATGCTGGTCAGCGGCAAAACAACCAGTCAGGGTACCAGAGTAACCCGAAGTAACTCAGTGGAGGTGATACGTCTCCAACATATCTATAATTTTTTATGATGCCATGCTATTATATTATCTGTTTTGGATGTTTTATATGTATTAATATGCTATTTTATATCATTTTTGGGACTAACCTATTAATCTAGAGCCAAGTGCCAGTTTTTGTTTTTTCCTTGTTTTTGAGTTTTGCAAATATGTAATATTAAACGGAGTCCAAACAGAATAAAACCTTCGGAAGGAATTTTTCCGGAAGGAAACAAGTCGATCAAGCTTGGAGTGCATGTCAGGGGAGGTGCCATGGCGCCACAAGCCTGCTAGGCGCGGGCCCCTGGCCGCGCCTAGCAGGCTTGTCGCTTCGTGGCATGTCTCCTAACCCTATTATTTGTCCTATAAATACCCAAATATTCCTCCAATATAAGAAGAAGCCACACAAATACTTTTCCGCTGCCAGAAGCCTCTGTTCCCGAGAGATCCAATCTTGGAGCCTTTTTCGGTAATCTGCCGGAGGGGGTTTCAATGACGGAGGGCATCTACATCAACACCATTGGCCCTCCGATGATGCGTGAGTAGTACAGCACAGACCTATGGGTCCATATCTAGTAGCTAGATGGCTTCTTCTCTCTCTTTGATCTTCAATACCATGTTCTCCATGATCTTCATGGAGATCTATCCGATGTAATCCTCTTTTGTGGTGTGTTTGTCAAGGTTTGATGAAGTGTGAGTTTATGTTCAGATTATCCATGAATTTTATTTGAATCTCCACTGAATTCTTATTTGCATGATTTCATATCCTTGCAAGTCTCTTCGAGTTATTGGTTTGGTTTGGCCAACTAGATTGGTAATTCTTGCAATGGGAGAAGTGCTTGGTTTTGGGTTCAATCTTGCGGTGTCCTCACCCAGTGACATAGTAGGGGTAGCGAGGCACGTATTGTATTGTTGCCATCGAGGTTAAGAAGATGGGGTTTTCATCATACTGCTTGAGTTTATCCCTCTACATCATGCCATCTTTCTTAATGCGTTACTCTGTTGTTCATGAACTTAATACTCCAGATGCAGGCAGGAGTCGGTCAATGTGTGGAGTAATAGTAGTAGATGCAGAATTATTTCGGTCTACTTGACACGGACATGATGCCTATATGCATGATCATTGCCTTGGATAACTACATGATTTTTTGCTTTTCTATCAATTGCTTGACAGTAATTTGTTTACCCACCATGATATTTGCCTTCAAGAGAGAAGCCTCTAGTGAAACCTATGGCCATCGGGTCTATTTTCCATCATATACTTTAAGATCTATAAACTAAAAAACCCAAAAATATCTTGCTGCAATTTATTTACCTTTTACTTTCCACACTCGTTTACATCTATCTCTTTCAGATCTAATAATTGCAAATAACCATGAAGGGATTGACAACCCCTTTATAGCGTTGGGTGCAAGAGTTTCATTGTTTGTGTAGGTGCATCCATTGGTGACTTGCTTGTTCCTCCTACTAGATTGATACCTTGGTTCTCAAAAACTGAGGGAAATACTTATCTAATTCACTACATCACCCTTTCCTCTTCAAGGGAAAACTAACGCAAGCTCAAGAGGTAGCAAGAAGGATTTATGGCACCGTTGCCGGGGAGGATACATATCAAGCCTACCAAGTACCCATCACAAACTCATCTCTTGCATTTACTTTATTTGCAATTTGCCTCTCGTTTTCCTCTCCCCACTTCTCAAACAATTTTCAGAAAATACCAAAAAGATTTGCCTTTTTATTCGCCCTACTTTCGTTTGCCTTCCTTTCCTCCCAAGATCTTCTTCTTGTTACTATGTCTAGAGTCGCTATGTCCCCCTTGTCTTAGATTTTGAAGTCCTTTACTTCAAACAAAAACAAGGGGAAATTTTGAAAGATGTCTGGTATAAGCTAATGGAATCTTATCATATTTCCAATTTAAAAGGGGACGCACAAGTGCTGCTTAGAAGTTTTTACGTTGGATTAACTTTGCATCACAGAAAGCTTCTAAATTTTGCCTCAAAAGGGAATTTTATTGAGCTTGATGTGAATGCTGCTTATGAAGTTTTGGAAGGAATTTTAGGGGTTCCCCCATCGAAAAGGGTTTTGCTTTTTCACAAGAGGGTGTTCAAGTTCTTGACAAATTGGGTGACTTACACAAGCACTTGGTCGAGTTGCAACAATACCACGAACCCCTGAAACATATCAATGCGAACCTCAATCGCTTGAATAGTTTGCTTACCCTTTACAATAAGCGTTTGGATATTTTGGATATTAAGATGGACACTTCCTCCACAAATGCGGGAAAAGGAAAGAACCCCCTGGATTTGAGAAGGTCCCCACAAAAATTGCTAATACCAAAGATGACAATACCTAGATCTATTGTGTTTTGCCTAGCTAGTGGCGTTAAACAATAGCGCTTGTTGGGAGGCAACGCAATTTTATTTTTGTGTTCTCTTCTTGATTCTGTTTTTTGAGTGTTTCCCACATTATTACTTCTGTAATAATTGCGTTTTGGTGTTTCAATTAGTGTTTGATCCAAGTAAAACCTTTGGGGTGATCTATGGTATTTGTTGATTTGACCTTGGTGAAAAACAGAAACTTTTGCGCTCGGTCCAGGAATTTTTCAGAGCATCGAATTTATCTGAAATTTTTACACAAGGTTCACATATAAATTTCCGAGGATTTCCTAATTGTTCACAATTGTTTCAGTTACAGAAGTATATGAAGTTTCCAGATTGCTACAGATTGTTCTGTTTTTGACAGATTCTGTTTTCTTTGAGTTGTTTGCCTATTTTGATGAATCTATGGGTTTTATCATGTGGTATGAGACATGGAGAAGTTAGATTATGATAGTTATAAAACCAATATAAATAAATAATGAGTTCACAACTATTGGGGATATACCCCGTGGTAAGACCCACCTAGGTGGGGCCGGGTCATACTTGGCGGCTCATAATCCAGACCAAGGAAGATGGGCCAAGAGACATAGGCCTGGCCGTATGGCAGCTTACCAAGATGGGCCAAGACAAGGCCCGGACGGAAGGTAGCGTGAAGACCTGGCCGGCTCTACATTGACGATGCCGGCTGGGGCCCTGAAGCCGATTCTGTCGAGTATGGTTTCCGGGTTCCCTTCAGTGGAATCCACGTCTTCATCAGCAAGATCGGTGGATCTACACCCGGGCCGGACGTCTACACCAACATCGTCGAGCCGGCTCGGCGCACGCAACCCGCACAACATGTGCAACCCGCCCGTGCTAACCCGGGCAGGAAGCATGTCTTCATCGGCTTCACTCAGGGCATGGATCTTGAGGCTTCCATGTCACAGGAGACTCTCGTCTGTTCGGAGGATGGATCTTCGAGCGGCGAGATGGAATCAATCTACCAGATTCATGATGGCAGGCTCGGGGGCTACGACGAGCTTTACCCCGAGTCGGAGCATCATGAGTCGGACGATCATGGGCTGCCGATTCATGCGGTCGTCTTCATGGCGGGCTCAATGTCGGGCTCGGGCAGTATAGCCGCCGGGGCAGCAGGGTCGGGGGCTGACCCGCTGCCGGCTCAGGTTCTTCTCGATCTGATGAAAGAGCTTACAGCCTTGATGGCGACTAAGGTCATGTCTAAGAATCAAGCCGCCCGGAACGCAAAAATCGCAAGACTGAAGGACCAGATGACTAAAGTCCAATAGGGGATCAGCGTGCTAAAGGCTCAGATGGATGCGGAGGCAGAGCGCCTTAGGGCGGATGCTTTCCGCCTCGAGCTGGAGTAGCAATCTGCAGTGGCGGTTCAGCGGATGAGGCACCAGTCCCGCTTGCCAGAACAGTACGAGGCCAGAAACCTTTTTAACACGCCGGGAACGGGACAGATAGCGGAAGCACCTGGAAGTCGGCCGGTGGCTTGGCAATAGTAGCTTAACCCGCCACGACGGAACCAGGCCGCAGCAATGGCTTTCCCAATGCCGGCGGGTCATTATTCAAACCCGGCAGAGAACATGGTGGTGGCAGCAACCCATCTTGGAACAATCCCTATCCTGGACGAGGCACCTTTCGTAGAAGAGGTACGAAACACTATTGGATACCTGCAGACAGCGATGGCCCAGTAGGAGAAGTACACCTACAGCCGGAGTCGCATGCATTCAACCCCCATCCCCAGCCATAGCTTCAGCCGGCGTTATGAGTCGCCAGCGGTTTCTAGCAGTCATCGGCACCGGGGCCTGCCGCGAGATGATCAGGCGGTTCTGGATGCTCAGGCATTGGTGGACCGGGCGAGAGCATAGCGAGAGGCGGCGGCTCTGGCGGTGGCTGCGGGTCATCAAGAACCTGCACCTTCCATCTCGGTGGGAGTAGGAGTAACCACCAAGGCCGTGGGAGTGTCGTGTTTAGTTTCGGCTTTGCGAAACGAGCGTCTGCCGAAAGATTTCAAGGTCCCTCGCAAGGTCCCAAATTACACTGCTGACCTGCCTCCGGAGGCTTGGATTGAAAGCTATGAACTGGCCATGGAGATGTTAGACGTCAATGATGTAGTATGTGCTAAGTATTTTATCATGATGCTGGAAGGGCCGGCTTGCACGTGGTTGAAGGGCATGCCATCCAACACCATTAATTCCTGGGCCGAGTTAAAGGTGAAGTTCATCAAAAACTTCCAAGGAGCGTGCAAGCAGCCCATGACGATTGTGGATTTCGATTATTGTGTGAAACAGGAGGATGAGTCGGCTCATCATTGGGCCTGGTGGGTCTCAACTATCATCCACTCGTCTGAACAGATTACGGCGGCTCAAGCAGTTTTGATTCTGGAGAAAAATTGCCACTTTACGCCTCTGAAGCAAAAGCTTGGCCGGCCCAAGCGCTCATGTCAGGACATGGGGGAGCTCATGGCGGCTCTCATGAAGTACGCCGACTCTAACAATACGAAGGATCCAGGCTCTGATGAGGAGAAGCCCAGTCAGGGCAAGAAGAATAACAATGGCAAGGGTGCAGTAGGCAATGGCAGCTAGGGTAGGAGGAAGAATCCGGATGGTGGGTTAGAATTGGTGGCCAACACCAGCGCTGGGAACAATCGTGCTAAAGGCAACGGGAATTTCAGACAACCCTTTAATAAGGGGTAAAAGTCCTTTTAACTTGGGAGATGCTCAATACACCTTGTCCAGAGCACAGCCGACCTGATAGGGTGGCGGGTCACACATGAAGGAATTGCAACATTATGCAAAAGTTTCGAGACTACAGCTTGCGGCAGCATCACAACAATGGTGGTGGCCCGCCAGGCGGCTCAGGACCAGGTGGGTCAGGAGTTGGCCTTGGTCCTGGCGGCTCAGAATTCGGTTATCAGGGCCATGGCAATCAAGGAGGGCATCATCAGCAATCTGGTGGCAATAATCAGCAGCAGAATAACTAGTCTGGGTATCAGAGTAATCCGAAGCAGCTTAGCTCGGGTCAGTATCATGTTTTTACAACCAGCCTTGACAAGCAAGATCAGAAGTTGCGCAAGCGGGCGGTTAATGCGATCACGCCGTCTCTCCCGCAATACTTGAAGTGGTCTGAGTATGACATAACTTGGAGCAGAGAGGATCACCCGCCGCGTGTTGACGACCCGGGGCGGCTGGCTTTGGTAGTTGCCCCCCAAGTGGGAGGATGTGTGTTTACTAAGGTGCTTATGGATGGTGGCAGCAGTATTTATATTTTCTATTATGACACTTTCCACCGGATGAAGTTGCTTGATAAGGATCTTAGGCCTTCCTCGACGGTCTTTCATGGTGTGGTGCCTGGCAAGTCAGCTTATCCAGTGGGTAAGATCTCTTTGGAAGTCGCCTTTGGTGACGAATACAACTACAGGGTGGAGACCCTGTGTTTTGAGGTGGTCAAGATCAAAAGTCCATATCATGTCCTATTTGGACGTCCGGCTTATGCCAAATTCATGGCAAGGCCTTGCTATGTCTACTTACAGCTCAAGATGCCCGGTTTGAACGGGACGATTACAGTGCATGGTGATCGGAAGACGGCTATTGAGTGTGAGGAAGGAGACGCAGCTTATGCAGAGTCAAGTTGCGCTGAAGCAGAGCTCAAGTTCTATAAGGAAAATGTTGACCCAGAGGACATGACTCCGCTCAAGAAGCCCACCACAGAATCTGAGCTGCCCCTCAAGTTTTTGGCGGATGATACCAAATTGGTGGATTTCACTCCGGGTGACTCTTCGCAACAGTTCACCATTGGGGCCAATATGGATCCCAAATAGGAAAGTGCGATCATCGAATTCATCTGTGAGAATCGGGACATTTTTGCATGGAAGCCTTCTAACATGCCGGGTGTACCGAGAGAGTTCGCTCAGCACCACCTTAATGTGGATCCCAAATTTAAGCCGGTCAAACAGTTCCTTCAGTGGTTTAATGAAGAGAGGCGCAAGGCCATTGGAGAAGAGGTGTCCCGGCTCCTGGCGGCAGGTTTCATCGTTGAAGTGTTTCACCTAGAGTGGCTTGCTAACCCGGTGCTAGTGCTTAAAAAGAACGACACGTGGCGTATGTGTGTGGATTACACGGATCTTAACAAGGCCTGTCTGATTGACCCGTTTGCTCTCCCCTGTATCGACCAAATTACTGATGCAACAGCGGGTTGTGAGAGCTTATGCTTCCTGAACGCTTATTCTAGTTATCATCAGATCAAGATCGCGGTCAAGGACCAAGAGAAGACGACTTTCATCACGCCTTTTGGTGCTTTCTGCTATGTGTCTATGACTTTTGGGCTAAAGAGTGCCCTGGCGACTTATCATCATTGTGTGCAGAACTGTCTTCATAGTCAAATTGGATGCAATGTTCATGCATATGTGGATGATATTGTGATCAAGTCAAGCAAGAAGGAGACTCTACTTGATGACCTGAAGGAAACTTTTGATAACTTACGGGTCTACAAGATGATGCTTAACCCGGCTAAGTGTGTTTTTGGCGTTCCCGCAGGCAAACTCTTGGGGTTTCTAGTCTCCGAGCATGGCATTGAGACTAATCCGGATAAAATCAAGGCTATCACTTCCCTGTCTGAGCCGGCATGCATCAATGATGTTCAGCGCCTGGTGGGACGGATCGCTATGTTAAGCTGGTTCATAAGCCGCCTTGGTGAGAAGGCCATCCCTTTGTACCAGAGTATGAAGAAGACGGAAAAGTTTGTCTGGAGTACGGCGGCGAGTGAGGCGTTTGAGGCACTCAAGAGACAGCTCACTGAGCCGTCAGTCTTAGTGGCTCTGGCTGAGAAGGAACCTTTGATCTTATACGTGGCGGCTAATAACAGGGCAGTGAGCGCCGCGATCGTCGTTGAGCATAAGGAGGCAGGGAAGGAATATCCGGTTCAGAGGCCGGTTTATTACATCAGTGAAGTCCTGACAGAGTCCAAGCAGAGGTATCCACATTGGCAGAAGCTGGTATATGGGGTATTCATGGCCAATCGTAAGCTGAAGCATTACTTCCTGGGGCACCAAATCACAGTGGTTAGCTCTGCCCCTTTGGGAGACATAATTAAAAACAGAGAAGCCACCGGCAGGATTGCTAAGTGGGCATTGGAGCTTGGACCTCTTAATCTAAAATATGTGCCTCGCACGGCGGTGAAGTCTCAAGCCTTAGTGGATTTCATAAATGAGTAGACGGAGTGTCAGGCGCCCGAGGAAAAGCCAGATAATACATATTGGACGATCCATTTTATTGGATCGAGGCAACTGGAAGGATCAGGGGCAGTGGTTGTCTTAACTTCCCCTAAAGGTGACAGGTTCTGTTACGTGCTAAGGTTGATGTTTCCTTGTACTAACAATGCAGCTAAGTATGAAGCTATGCTTCATGGCCTCTGGGTGGCTAAGGAGATGAACCTGAGCCGGGTTAGATGTCTCGGCGACTTAGACCTCGTGGCCCAGCAAGTTTCCGGCACTTAGGATTCCAAGGACCCGCGGATGGTGGCTTATCGTTAGACGGTGCATCTCATTGCTGGTCAGTTCAAGGGTTATCAAGTTGATCATGTTGATCATTGCAAGAACGAGGCGGCCGACGCACTATCAAGGCTGGGCTCTCAGCGGAAGCCAGTACCGCCTAATGTTTTCTTAGACGTACTACATCACCCATCAGTTAAGTTACCTTCAGAGGAAGACTTGGCCATACCTGACCCAAAGGGGCAGCTGGTGGCGGCTCTACATGCTATTCCTGACTAGACCGTGCCTTACCTGGCGTACTTGACTCGTGGCGAGTTGCGTGAGGATGAAAACTTGGCAAGGCAGATCATCAGGCGGTCTAAGTCTATGACAATCATCAATGGTGAGTTACATAAGTGCAGCGTCACTAGCGTTTTTCAACGTTGTATCTCACCTGAAGGAGGCAAGGAAATCTTGAATGAAATTAATGCTGGCGATTGTGGTCATCATGACGGCTGAAAATCTCTGGTGGCTAAGGCTTTTCGACATGGCTTCTTTTGGTTGACGGCTCATAAGGATGCAGACGACTTGGTTCGCAAGTGCGATGGATGTCAGAAGTTCGGCCGGCGTGCTCACGTCCCGGCTCAGGAGTTGCACATGATTCCAATTACCTGGCCGTTTGTAGTCTGGGGGCTTGATATGGTCGGGCCTTTCAAGAGATCCAAGGACAAGAAGACCCACCTCTTGGTGGCCGTGGACAAAGTTACCAAGTGGGTAGAAGCTGAGCCGGTCAGCAAGTGTGACGCGGCTACGGCGGTTCAGTTTGTTAAAAATCTGATCTACCACTTTGGTTACCCTCATAGTATCATCATAGATAATGGTACGAATTTACCCAAGGGGGCTATGCAAGCATTCTGTGAAAGTGAGCACATCCGACTTGACGTTTCTGTGGTTGCTCATCCACAATCAAATGGTCAGGCAGAGCGTGCTAACCAGGAAATCTTGAGAGGTATCAAACCCGGCTTATGGTTCCTTTGCAGCGAACGCTGGGTTGTTGGGTAGAGGAGTTCTCGTTCGTCTTATGGAGCATCAGAACTACTCCCAACAGATCAACTGGCTATACACCTTTGTTCATGGTTTATGGCGCGGAAGCCATGTTACCAAGCGATATACGTCATGACTCTTCATGGGTGGCGTCTTACGTTGAGGTGGATAATGAAATAGCATGTCAAGACGCGTTGGATGCCTTGGAGGAAGAACGTGATCTGGTGGCGGCTCGATCAGCGATTTATCAGCAAGACCTGCATCACTATCATAGCCACAGAGTTAAGACCCGGACGTTTCAAGAAGGCGACTTAGTGTTGCGGTTGATTCAAGATCAGACAGATGCACACAAGTTATCCCCTCCATGGGAAGGATCTTTCGTGGTCAGCAAAAATCTCAACAACGGGTCGTATTACCTCATTGATATACGAGATGAATCAAGCACTTCTGGGCAGGAGACCCGCCGGCCATGGAACATAGCTCATCTACGGCCTTACTATACTTGGGTCGTCAAGACTTGACATCGTACACCATCATTGTACATATCATATATATATATATCGATAAAGTTGGCATCCCTGCAAGCCGGGGCCTCTGCCATTTCGCGTATCTTAGTTTGCGCAACAAGGTCATCTAGGGGGCTTCCAACCCACCGGGTTTAGCTTATCAGACCCTATTGATCGGCTCTTAAGCCAAAGTCAGGGGGTTATATACCCAAAAAGTTGACTCCGTCAACAGGTCATCTAGGGGGCTTCCAACCCACTGCGTTTAGCTTATCAGACCCTATTGATCGGCTCTTAAGCCAAAGTCAGACGGGTTATATACCCAAAAAGTTGACTCTGTTAACAGATCATCTAGGGGGCTTCCAACCCACTTGGTTTATCTTATCAGACCCTATTGATCGGTCTTAAGCCAAAGTCAGGCGGTTTATATAACCAAAAAAGTTGACTCCATCAAAAGATCATCTAGGGGGCTTCCAGCACACTAGGTTTAGCTTATCAGACCCTATTGATCGGCTCTTAAGCCAAAAGTCAGGTGGGTTATATACCCAAAAAGTTGACTCCGTCAACAAGGTCATTTGGGGGCTTCCAACCCACCGGGTTTAGCTTACATACCCTCTTGATCGGCTCTTAAGCGACTGCAAGCTCGGGTTAAACCTACCTGTAAGCTGATGCTGCTCCGCTATGTGACCCGCCGAACTCTTAGCAGTTAATCTCGCTTAGAGACCCTGAGCCGGTTCAAGGAAGTTGACGGCCAATCTTGATAGAGACAGTGTACTGGTTAAGGTTAAACTGGCGGCTCTTGTCACGTGAGTGCCGGCTTACAAAAAGGGAGGATAAACTCTCTCATTTACTGCCGACTCTCCGCTATGTGGCCCGTTTCGTACTCTTAGACAATTAATCTTTTAAAGACCCTGTACTGTTTAAGGTTAAAACGACAGATTTATGTCACGTGAGAGGCAGTCTATGGGCTACCAGGGTACTCATGCCCTACCGCGTCTCTTTCTAGGATGTTACGCTCCTATCAGTTAATCTCGCTTAGAGACCCTAAGTCGTTCAACGAAATTGATGGCCAATCTCGATAGAGACCTTGTACTGATAAGGAGTTCTAGTAGCGAGTCCACCCAGAAGAACCGGCAGATGAGTTATTGCAAAAAGCAAGTCAGGAAATATATAACATCTCTGGGTTGTTGTATTCTAAGCCACCCTCACAACAGTGCGGAAAGTATTCTGCTCTTACAGGCTGTTTTCTTAAGAAGAGCCGCCATGACATCTTGTATGAATTGAAGCACAAGGCGGACATAATATATTAAGCCGTGCGATTTCCTCTGTGCACGATGGCACAGTTCAGGCAAGACAAGGTTTTCCTAAGGCCTTTTACAACGCTCTCTACAGACCTCAAATAGTAAGACTTAAAGTTTTTTACACCGCTCAAAGTTTTTTACACCGCTCAAAGTTTTTTACACCGCTCAAAGTTTCAGGCAAGACAAGGTTATACCATGCAAAGATAAAGTTGATCAGCTGGACGGCGGGTCATCCTGCGGTGGGTCTTTGACCTCTTCGATCTGAAGATTGTCCACGTCCCAGTTGCAGTTGGTTAAAGCTTCAAAGTTGGCCTCTTCAAAGAGGGGATATGGGTCAATGTCAGGGGCAAAGAGATGCTTACAGCGTGCAGGAGTTAAATCCTTGGCCTCGAAGGTTGGGCCACACACTCGCTTGTTCTCAGCGTTGTAAGCCGCCTGATATGTTGACAAATTCACTTCTTTTGCCAACATTGATGCAAGGACCCTGGAGGCCTTCATACAATGAGCATAGTCGGCTTCTGTGAATTCTAAGCAGTCGTCCTTCTTTGACGGAAAGCCATCGATCATCTCTTCAGGAGTTAGCTTCGGGGCAAAGGCCAAAGCTCGACTTATTGCTGCAATGGCCCCCTTCCGGGCGGCTGATTTTTTGAGTTCTTCGATTTGCTTTGGCAGAGTTGACAGCACTTCTATGACTCCTTTCATGAACTTGGGGATGCTTTCTTTGTTCAGCATAGCTCTGATAGTGCAAAGAGTCCTGCGGTACAATTGGTCTGACAAAGTGTAGACGGCTTTCAGCTGCAACAAGCTCTCAACACCAAGTTGATGGCTTCTTTGACCTACACAAGACGGATTTATGTTATAAGCCGCATGTGCAACTTTTCAAGCAAGGATATTGGTTGATTCCTTAGTACTTACGAAAGATAGCAGCAGTCATCTTTGAGATATGGCGCTTCAGGGAGTGCAACTCGTCGGATACGACCATGAGCCGCTGGTCAGCATTGTCTGCATGTTTGGCCAGGGTAGTTTGCTCCATCTCAGCAGCCTTTTTGAAGGCAGCGAAATCAGATTTAATTTTTACAAGTTCTTCGACGGCAAGCCGACACTTCTCCTCTGCTTCACTTCGGGCGGCTTGCTGGGAGGCCAGATTGCTCTTTAAGCTGGTCAGTTCAAACTCGGCATTGCTTAAAGCTTCCTGTGACATACAAAAAGCAAATGAGGGGTAAGTCGCCAGGATAGCATATTACCAGATGGTTAAGTTAAGAAAATATAATGCAAGTCTCAAGCAGATTGCAAGCAATATACTCGACACTTGGGGGCTAATGTTTGTTTGTTCTCCAAGACTACAAGTAAGTTTCGGCTCATCTTCATCAAGTTAAGCCGGCACTTGGGGGCTACATTGATGTTTTCTAAGTCTACAATGAAGTTCCGGCTTATATTCTTCAAAGATAAGCCGGCACTTGGGGGCTACATATGGCTCTTTTGTTCAATCTACAGGGAAGTTCCAGTCCATTATTTCTATACTGACCCGAACTTGGGGGCTACCATTGATCAACTACTTAACACTGAGTACCGGCTCAATATTTACATATTAAGCTGATACTTGGCGGCTACACGCTAAGTGGTTCTACTTATGACATGGATTGGAAGACCCGGTTTACCATTAGCAAATATTAAATCGTCTTTGGGGGCTACATAAGGGTATAAGGAAAGGAAGGAGTACCTCATATTTTTTCTTCATCACATTAACAAGTTTGAGCTCCATGTTCCGGCTTGTAACTCATGAGCAGTTAACTTCTCTAGCACGGGGAGCTCAATGTCCAGCTTGTCAAAAGCTTCAGCTTTCTTAGTGTGCTTTGTCAGCACATGAGGTTGAGGAGTTTGAAGGTAGGTACCAGTAATGATGACGTCCGGAAGAACTGGATCGTCGACGGTCGTTGAAGGGCTTGGCGGCTTAGAGTTGGTCCTTGGAGGACTCTCAGTTGCCGGCTCATGGGCCGCCGGTTCGATAGAACAACGAGCATCTAAAGGCGCATCCTTTGAGAATGTAGAGGGATCAGCATGTGCAGCAGGAGAGTCCGTTTTGGCAGGCTCCGACTCTTGGGCAGTGGGGGCAGAGGTAGACCTGCCGGTCTTCCTTCATTTCGCTTGAGCCTTGGAAAGCACAGAAAGTTATTGTATAAAGTTCAAAGGATGACAAAGGATAGTATGCAAGCATGAAAGCATGTAGTCTGGGTTGATCTTCAGAGGCGGCAGCTTAGTTGTCGTAGAGTCGCCTGATGAAGGGGGCGATTCCTGAAAGCAGTTAAAGCAATATAAAGACAGAGTAAAGTTGTAAGGCAAGGTTTACAAAATTAAACCAAGTTAAACAAATACCTCAGCCGGACATTTCCGTTGAACCGGAGAGTGGGACAACCCGGCCATAAGATCTTCAGAGCCGATGCTCCAGGTCTGGCGTCGGGAGAGGTGTTGTTGCTTTTTCAAAAGAAAGTTGGGGTCTAGATAAGCAACAGGATGAGAAAATGGAACTTTTCGGACGACCCGCCATATCTTCTTTGGTGGAAGATGTTCTGAGTCAGATGAAACATAGGTTACCTCAGGAACGTGGGCGTGCTTGTCTCCATTTCGTCCTGAGAAGTTATTTATGTCAGTAAGATGCATAGTAAGACGGTCAAGAGAGTTCAAGTTCTACCTCTGAGTCGTCAGCCTCAGGCTTCTCTTGAGGTATAGTTTTCTTCTTTCAGCCACCGGCCTTCTCCTTCGACTTCTTCGGAGGAGGGACGTATTTCTTTTTCCAAAAGCTGGAGTTATCCTGAAAGTAAAATCCGCCGAAAGAGGTTAAGATTGCAAACATACATGGATAGCTAACGTGGAAGTAAAGAGATTGAGAGTCGCCCTTACATCTGGGGCCAGGTTTGCGGCACAGAAAGGTGGTAATCCAATGGTGAGGCAAGATTCTTGAGACTCATGGATAAGGCCTTTGATGGCGGCAACGATGTTTTCTTCTGACAAATTGGTAGGATTAAAGTAGAGGGGGTCATTGGCATCACCCGTATATTCACACATGAGACGGTTTCTCCGGCTCAAAGGCATGACTCTCCAAGAGATCCAGCAGCGGGTCAGATCAATCCATGTTAGACCATTAGCCATGAGGGCTCTAATTTTGGCGAAAGTCGGAGTATACTTTGCCCGTTCGGAGGCTGTCATCCGGTCAGGGAGTTCAGTTGTGGTGCGGAGCCGGGTCTGACGATAACCCGACAATGGACGTTCCCCTTCAGGAGAAGTATCTTTGCAATAGACGAGGTTCTGTTCCAATCCTTGGGGTGACTTGGCATTCGAACAGCCAGAAAGGTCATATCCCGTCTTCTTTGGATGGACACTCCGCCGAGCTCTAAGCTTGGGCCAGCCGCCACTTTTGTCTGGCGGTTTACATAGAAAAACTCACGGAAGAGGTCAACTGACGGCTCTTCTTGTAAGTAAACTTCACAGAGGATTTGGAAGTTGCACATATTTGATACAGAGTTGGGCGCAATATCCTAAGGATGCAACTTGAAGAAATGGAGGACGTCTCGGAAAAATTTAGAACCGGGCAGGCTGAAACCACGCGCAAGGTGGTCCACAAATATGACTACTTTGCCCTCTTGAGGGATGGGTTTCTTCTCCTTGCCCGGAACCCGCCAATGGATGACATTTTTGGCTGGCAAGGTCCCTGCGTCTACGAAGTCTTGCAAAAATTCCTTAGAGACCGCAAAACCAACCCGATTACACGAAGAGGACACATGAGGCATAATGGCGTCTTAGAACTATGAAAAGTAACAGTGCGCGGCGAGTTAGAAAGTGACAGACAACTAAGGGTGGCTGATGAATCTAAGCACTACAAAGCTAAGCTGCCGGTGCAGTTCACGGCGAGAGACGGAAGTTTAATAGCGAGTTAAGTTTGCAGGGCAACGAAGCACAATACAACTAAGTGTGGAGAACATGTTTCACATATTGTCTTTACAGTGACAGATCTACGGACAGAGGAAAAGCAGATTTATTTTAGACCAAGTGACAAACTGAGGGAAACCTGACAAGTTCAAAGGCAGTAAAAGGCAACAACTACAGATCTACACTAGGTTAGTGATGATTTCGTACGATCTACCGCAGCGGGAAGGAGGACATTACAAGATTTACTAGGCTATGTGTCGTTTGGCATTACGAAGAACTTGCGCTTTAATGGGGCCGAAGAACTCCATGGATTTGTCGCACTAAGCTAAAGATCTAGGGGATGGAGAAAGACGTACCAGAAGTGATGCGGCGGGCGCGGGCAAGGTTCTGGTCCGTTCAAGTTGATGGGGCGGCCTAGGGCGACGAAGGCGATGAAGCTTCACCGGAGCGGGGGAGCTCAGGGGCGATGGCGTTGAGAGGAATAAGAAGAGGCGCAGGTGGCGGAGGAAATGAGAAAGGCCCTTCGCGATCCTATTTAAGAGGCTAGAAAGTGGAAATGGGCGCGGGAATCAAGGCAATGGAAACTAACCGACCGAGGTGGATGCCTCGATTTTCAGGCCATCAGTTTAATGATGAAAAGATCCGTTGTGGTCATCGAGGAATCTTTTTGGCATATCTGGTATGACGTCACGGCGAGTTACATATCTTACTTTCAGGTGATGAAGAGTGAGACTTGCTGCCAAATAAGATGGAAGATTGACATGAGCAAGCTCAAATCAACCTGGGGCCTACTATTGGGGATATAACCCTGTGGTAAGACCTGCCTAGGTGGGGCCGGGTCATACTTGGCAACTCATGATCCAGACCAAGGCAGATGGGCCAAGAAACGTAGGCCAAGCTGTATGGCGGCTTACCAAGATGGGCCAAGACAAGGCCCGAACGGACGGTAGCATGAAGACCCGGGTGGTTAAGCCGCCCAGAGGCGGCTTGACCAAGATGGTAAGGTAACATAGAGATAGAGTCAGATACGTTGTAAGCGTCGGTATGAGACTTGTGTAACCCATGGCCTTGATCTCCTATATAAAGGTGAGGCCTGGGGCGACTTAGACAGAAACCAACTAATCGAGAACTTGGTCAAGCGAATCCGCTCCCATGTAATCGATACTCCAATCAATACAACACAAGAAGGACGTAGGCTTTTACCTCTTCTTGAGGGGCCGAACCTGGGTAAACTCGTGTCCTTCGTCCCAACCAACCCCTTTGAGTCCATCACCTTAGCGATGGCCTCGAACATAAGTCCTCGGACATCTACCGTGACAAAACCACAACAACAACAGTACCTAAAGTGGTGATTTATTTTCTTATACAAACGGATCTCATGAGTTTTCTGTTAAGTTTTGTGTTGTGAAGTTTTCAAGTTTTGGGTAAAGATTGGATGGACTATGGAATAAGGAGTGGCAAGAGCCTATGTTTGGGGATGCCCAAGGCACCCCAAGTCATATTAAAGGATGCCAAAGAGCCTAAGCTTGGGGAAGCCCCGGAAGGCATCCCCTCTTTCGTCTTCAATCCATCGGTAAATTTATTTGAGGCTATAGTTTTATTCACCACATGATATGTGTTTTGCTTGGAGCGTCTTGTATGATATGAGTCTTTGCTTGTTAGTTTGCCACAATCATCCTTGCTGCACACATATTTTGAGAGACACACGCTGAATCGTGAATTTATTAGAATGCTCTATATGCTTCACTTATATCTTTTTGAGTTGGGCAATTTTGCTCTATGTGCTTCACTTATATCTTTTAGAGCACGGTGGTGTTTGCTTTTTATAGAAATACTTGAACTCTTGTACCTCACTTATATTATTTTGAGAGTCTCTAGAACAGAATAGTAATTGATCTAGGTTATAAATTTAGTCCTAATATGATAGGCATCCAAGAGGGATGTAATAAAAACTTCCATATTAAGTGCATTGAGTATTTATGAGAATTTTGATTCCTTGCATAAGGTTTTGAGATATAAAGATGGTAATGTTAACAGACATGTTAGGAAGCAAATTATGATTTGGTAAAAATGCTTGTGTAAAGGTTTGTGATTCCCATAGCATGCACGTATGGTGAACCGTTATGTAAGGAAGTCGGAGCATTACTTGTTTATAGATTGTCGGCCTTTGTGTGAGGGTCGGGGGCGCGCGATGGTTACCTCCTACCAATCTCCCCCTAGGAGCATGCGTTTAATGCTTTGTTTCAATGACTAATAGACTTTTGCAATAAGTATGTAAGTTCTTTATGACTAATGTTGAGTCCATGGATTATACGCACTCTCACCCTTCCACTTTGGCTAGCCTCTCTAGTACCGCGCAACTTTCACCGGTACACCATATACCTTCCTCAAAACAGCTACAATATACCTTCCTCAAAACAGCCACCATACCTACCTATTATGGCATTTCCATAGCCATTCCGAGATATATTGCCATGCAACTTCCACAGTTTCCTGTTATGACATGGACTATCACTTCCATATTGCATATAGAGTCATATTTTGTAATAGGTATCGAGTTGTAATTTTCCTTTTGAGTTGTAAGTAAATAAAAGTGTGATGATTTTCATTACTGGAGCATGTCCCATGTGAGGAAAGGATGATGGGAGCTATGATTCCCTTACTAGTAGGGATGAGAGCCCAGACTTTATGAAAAAATAAAAGAGGCATGTTAGTGCATCTAGTGCCCCTTAGTGATTTTGGTGTATTGAAGACTTACATGTTAAGGTACTAATGCGTTTGTGAGTGTACACGGGCTCTATAAGTCAATGAGGAGTTTGATATAATCGGAGATTATCGGCCCCTAAAAATGTATGTCTTCAAGTGAAGACTTTGCTAAAGACTTTCTGAAGACTTTGGTGAAGCCTTTGTGAAGACTTTGAAAATGAAGAAGTTGGTGTGACCTTGAAGATATGAACGAGGAATATGAATCGTGAAGACTTTTGTTTTCGTATTATCGCTTCCTTTATTTGAGTCATAGGAAACACCGTACTGTTGAAGGGGGCCGAGGTAATACTAAGGAAAATTTCCAACTGATGATCAACTCCAAAATCCTCAACCCATACAATCCTTCGAGTGAAGCCTTTGGAAATCTCTTACGGTTCAAACAAGTTCTTCATTGACAGAGACGAAGTTCTTTTGGTCTCTGAGGAAATTGATTTGACTGAGGAGTTAGGATTTCGCCAGTGCGAATTGCCTACAAGTGAGGAACATGATAAGCTGAGGACTTTCATAGTTTGAAATTCCGACCGTTGTTGTGCTTAGCGCCAGCTGTCCCCAATCATTCTTATCCACATAATGGTCATATCATTGGGGGCATTTATGTCTTATAATGTCAGGTTGCATCCTAGCTATAAATAGCCACCCCCCACAACCACTAGCTGGTTGGCTGCTCCGAGAGAGAGAACTGACACTTGTCATTTGAGAGCAACCCATCCTCCGAGGACTTTTGAGAGAAAATCATCAGTGAGGAAAACCCTACAATCAAACCACAAAACCCAAAGTGATTGAGCATCACTGAAGAAATTCCTGTGTGGAACCGACGCTTGTTACCTTTGAGGACTGTGCATCCTCTAGACGGTTAGGCGTCATGGTCTAGTGCTCCTGCAGTCAATTGGGGACCATGAAGTGACCTTGGTCTAGAGCATCCAGCAGTAAATTGTGGATCGTCGAGTGACCAGTTTGTGAGGGTTTTGGAAGTCTACCCTGAAGACTTACCACGAGTGTTGGGCGAGGACTGTGTGACCTTAGCTAAAGGAGAATACGGTAGGCACTGTGTGTCCTTTGGTTTAAATACCAGGCCGCTCCAAACGAGACGTACGACTGCCACAGCAGTTGGAACTGGGTCATCAAACCATTGTCTTCATCGAACTATCTGGTTCTATTTCCTCAGCCCCTCTATTCCTCATATACTTGTTGATGAAATTGATTGTTACTGTTTGAAGAATTTGAGTGAAGACTTTCACAAATTCCTCACCTCAAATTCTTCAAGTTACCTTGTTCATCACTGCTTATCCTATATCACGCTACCTCTATTTGTGCATGTTTCATTTCATCATGAAGAGGATGTTGTTACTATGTTCCTCATGCACTTGACTACTTATTCCGCTGCTAGTTATTCATCACATTTCAAATTCCTCAAAGTTGAAATTCCTCAAGTGATGAATTTGTAAAAATTGCCTATTCACCCCCCCCCCTCTAGTCGATATAACGCACTTTCAATTGGTATCAGAGCGGGTACTCCCTCGCTCGATGTGATTTTGGTTTAACCACCTGGAATCTAGTTATGTCGAGTGCAGGTATGATCAAGGTTTCCACGGGGTGTCCTACCTTCGATGGGACAGACTACCCCTACTGGAAGAACAAGATGCATATGCACCTTGAAGCTATTGACAATGATCTCTGGTATGTTGTGGAAAATGGTGTGCCCTCTGTCACTCCCACTGTTACTACTGCTGATGTGAAGAGATTCAAGCAACTTGATTCTCATGCGAAGAATATCATCTGTGGCCATCTGAGCAAAAGTCAGTATGGCAGAGGGAGTGCTTTGGAGTCTGCTAAGCTTATCTGGGATAGGCTGTCCAAAGTCAACGAAGGTGTTTCCACTCAACGTGACTCTCGTGTTGATGTTCTTCGCAATCTCTTCAACCACTTCAAGAGACTTGACAATGAAAATGTTCAGCAAACATTTGATCGCCTCACTGATATATCCAATGAACTTCAAGCACTGGGTGCCACTGATATCACTGACCATGAAGTGGTGAAGAAACAGCTACGATCTCTCGATTCCTCATTTGCTACTCTGGCTTTGATGATCCAAGAACGTGGAGATTATAAAGCTCTTGATCCTGCTGATATTCTTGAGAGACTCAATACTCATGAATTCCAACAAGCTGAAAAGAGAGACCTCTACAGGCCAAGCTATGGAAGATCTCGTGCACTGAAGGCAAAAGCAATTTCCTCATATAAAGAAGAAGATTCTGACAGCAGCCTTGGTGATCCTGAAGAACTAAGTCAGGAACTAGCAATGCTTGTGAGGAAATTCCAGAAGTTCTCAAGGAGAGGTGGATTTGGAAAGTCATCAAAAAGTGGCTTGAGGAAACCAGATTCCTCAGAAGATTACAAGAAAAGAACATGTCATCATTGTAAGAAGCCTGGTCACTTTATCTCTGAATGTCCTCTCTGGGAAAAAGACTCAAAGAAGAAAAAGAAATACAAGGATGATAGTTATGATGACTCGAAGAAAAAGAAGAAATCTTCAAAGTCCTCATCTACAAAGTCCTCATCTTCAAAGTCCTCAAAGCACAAGAAGAATGGTTCCAGAAAGGCTCGAGCATTCATTGGCAAGGAAATGGATTCTGAGGAAGAATATGAAGAAGAGGAAGAATCTGAGGAGGAATTAGAATCTGGTGTCGCTAACCTTGCTCTCGCTACTGCTTTTGTCAGCAAGTCAATATTCAACGATGAAGAATATGACTACTCCAACGACTCTGACATCAGCAATGATGATTATGCTCCCACCTATTACTTCATGGCAAAAGGCTCAAAGGTACACAAACATCATTCCTCATCTGAATCAAGTGAAGGTGAATCTGATGATTATGTGAAACCTAGCTATGCTAAACTTATTAAAATTGCCACTAAGCAACAAAGTGCACTTGAAAAGCTTCAGAAAATGCTAGACAAAAGCGATGATGTGTTGAACCATGAAGTGGATCGGACTCAAACTTTGTCTGTCGATCTCAAAAGTCTTTAGACGAAGTATGATAACCTACAGAGTCATCATAACGACCTCTTAGTTGATCATGAGAAGCTTTCTTATGAATTTCTTCAAAGAAAGCAAGATCTTGAGAAACTAAGGGTGTCACATGAAGATCTCAAAAGGGAAAATGATTCCTTACTAGCTCAACAGATCAGTACCGCTCAGGAAGATTTCATTCCACCTTGTTTGAAATGCATCGAACATGAAACTGCTAATTCTTCACCTGAATGTTCAAATGCTTCTATTGCTGCAATTTCTTCAACTATTCCCGTGGTCTTATATTCCTCATCTGAGGATACCACTAGTATCACTAATGACAATGCAGGGTTGAAGGAATTGTATGTGACAGGCATGTACAAAAGTCTCAAAGGGCATCAAACCCTTTGCAATGTTCTCAAAAAGCAGATTCTGAACAGGAACCCTAGGAAAGAGGGTATAGCCTTTGTGAGGAAACTCAACGCTGATGGATCCTATTGGACACCTGAGCAGTACCCCAAAACCTCATGGGTTGCTGCAAAAGGATCTCCTGTAGATCCATCCACTTTATCTAGTTTTACTTGTGAAACTTCATATTCCTTTGATGAGTCGCTTGACTCCAATTACAGATTCTTCAAAAATCAGAAAAGTGAAGTATTTGCTAGATATGTTGGAACTAACTGCAGGAACGGTTCTCCTATCAAGAAAATTTGGGTTCCCAAGAGCTACCTATAAAATCTTCAAGTGAATGTCCTCACGATACCACTCATGAAGAATAGGAACCCCAAATCAAATTCCTCATATGGACCAAAGTCCTCACTTGGACCAAATTCCTCAAATGGTCAAAATCATCATTCTCGTGCTAATGCCTCTGTTTCGCAGGGAAAACCTAAGAGCTATGAATATGTGCATTATTCTTCAAACCATTATGTTCATAAGTCCTCGAAGAATTTCTCTCCTTATTCATTTGAATACTCTAACCCTCGCCTTGTGAAACGAAATGCACTTGCTTCTATGCCTCGCCCTCTGAAGCATATGAGTTCGTAAGTTGTACTAATTCATCTGCAGGATGATACTCTAAAAGCTACTGAGTGGGTTCTCGATAGTGGATGCACAAACCACATGACGGGTGACAAGAATCTAATGATGAATTTGCCACTCACTCCATCTCCTGTGAAGCATATCACCTACACAGACAAAGGAAAAAAGCAAGGTATTGGGACTTGGTAAGGTTGCTATCTCAAAGGACCGAACCATGGATAAGGTGATGCTTGTTGAATCCCTCTGGTTCAACCTTATGTCTGTCTCAATGCTTTGTGATCTTGATATGGTTGTCGTATTTGGAAAATATTGTTGTGTTGTCATCATGGAATATGAAAATTCCAAAGTCTTCGAAGGCTTTAGGAGAGGAGACTTGTATATTGTTGATTTTTCTACAGGTCCTTAGCCTGCCACATGCTTACTTGCAAAGTCCACAGAAGGCTGGCTGTGGCATCGACGACTTGGACATGCGGGCATGAGGAACTTGCACATGCTCGTGAAGAAAAAGCACGTCATTGGCATCAAGGGTGTCAAATTCCTCAAGGAACACCTCTGAAGTGCATGTGAATCTGGGAAGATGACCAGATCCAAGCATCCTCGAAGACAATCATGACCACGACTCGACCCTTTGAATTGCTTCACATGGATCTATTTGGCCCCACTCATTACTCCATACTAACAAATGCATCAAGTTTGTATGGCTTTTTCATTGTTGATGATTACTCTTGTTACACATGGGTGCATATTATTCTGTACAAAAATGAAGTGCAGGACGTCTTCAGACGATTTGCTTCAAGGGCCTCCACCAACTTCGGCGTCAAGATCAAGCATATCAGGAGTGATAATGGGACTAAGTTCAAGAACACTAATCTTGATGAATATCTTGATGAACTTGGTATTACTCATGAGCTATCTGCCCCTTATACTCCTCAGCAGAATGGCATCATGGAGCGCAAAAACAAAACACTTGTTGAGATGGCTCGCACCATGCTTAACGAATACAAAACTCCTTGTCGCTTCTGGCCTGAAGCAATTGATACTGCATGCCACATCATCAACAGGGTATATCTTCACAAATTCTTCAAGAAGACTTCATATGAGTTCATGATAGGCAAGAAACCCAATGTAAGTTATCTCAAAGTATTCGGTGCAAAATGGTGGATCAGAGATCCTCACCACAGTTCTAAGTTTGCACCGAAAGCACATGAAGATTTTATGCTTGGTTATGGAAAGGACTCGCACACCTACAAAGTCTTCAACACCTACCATCACAAGGTGGTTGAAACTGTAGATGTGCGGTTCGATAAAACTAATGGCTCGCAAAGAGAGCTCCTGCCTTCTGTGTTAGATGAACAGTCTCCTGAAGAATCCATCAAGCTGAAGGAAACTAAAGATGTCATACCCACTGATGAAATCATTCCAACAAATGAAGACTCTCATACTAATATACCTGAAGAAACTGGTGCTGATGAAAATCCTTAGCCACGTCAACCTGCTCATCCAAGAGTAGCAAATGAAGTGCAGATTGACAAAATCATCGATGACATCAACGCACTAGGTCCTCTCACACGCTCAAAAGCTTCACATCTGACTAACTTTTGTGGGCACTTTGCTTTTGTATCTATAATAGAACCCACCAAAGTTGATGAAGCATTCAAGGAGCCCGAGTGGATTCAAGCTATGCAAGAGGAATTGTATCAGTTCAAGCTCAACAATGTGTGGGAACTTGTCAAGCGACCAGATCCTCGCAAACATAACATCATAGGTACCAAGTGGATCTATCGCAACAAGAAAGATGAAAATGGCCTCCTGCTGAGGAATAAGGCTCGTCTTGTAGCCCAAGGCTATACACAGGTTGAAGGAATTGACTTTGATGAAACGTTTGCACCTGTTGCTAGACTTGAGGCTATTCGCATATTACTTGCTTACGCTAACCATCATAATGTCATCTTATATAAAATGTATGTGAACAGTGCATTCCTCAATAGTAAGCTTGAGGAAGAAGTATATGTTGCTCAACCCCCAGGTTTTGAAGACCCTAAGCATCCTGACAAAATCTTCAGACTAAACAAGGCCCTCTATGGCCTCAAGCAGGCCCCTCGGGCGTGGTATGACACTCTGAAGGAATTCCTCATGAAGAAAGGCTTCAAACCCGGTTCACTCGACCCAACCCTTTTCACAAAATCTTATGACAATGAACTGTTCATATGCCGGATATATGTAGATGATATTATCTTTGGCTGTACTGACAAACGTTACAATGATGAATTTGCCTATATGATGAGTGAAGAATATCAAATGTCTATGATGGGAGAGTTGAAATTCTTCCTAGGTCTTCAAATTCGTCAGCAAGACAATGGCATCTTCATCTCACAAGAGAAATACCTCAAAGATGTTCTGAGGAAATTCGAAATGCAAGATTGCAAAGGCGTCAAAAATCCAATGCCTTCAAAAGGACACCTCTGCATTGATGAAAATGGTAAAGATTTCAATCAGAAGGTATACCGCTCCATGATTGGCTCCTTATTGTACCTATGTGCATCTAGGCCTGATATAATGCTAAGTGTTTGCATGTGTGCTCGATTCCAAGCAACACCGAAGGAATCACACCATAAGGTTATGAAACATATTCTTCGATACTTAGCTCACACACCAACACTTGGATTGTGGTATGCCAAGGGCTCAAATCTTCACCTCGTCGGATACTCGGATGCTGACTATTCTAGAGATCGTGTGGATCGCAAGTCAACCTCAGGCACATGTCATTTCCTCGGACGATCCTTAGTCTGTTGGTCCTCGAAGAAGCAGAACTGTGTTTCACTCTCTATTGTAGAAGCTAAGTACATTGCTGCTGGCTCATGTTGTGCTCAGTTACTATGGATGAAGCAAACCCTCAAGGACTACGACATCAAGTGGAAGAATGTGCCTCTCTACTGTGACAACGAGAGTGCCATCAAGATTGCGTACAACCCAGTTCAGCACTCCAAGACCAAGCACATCCAGATTCGTCATCACATTCTTCGAGATCATGTACTCAAGGGTGACATCTCCATCGACCACATTCCCACTAAAGTACAACTGGCCGATATCATTACAAAGCCCTTGGATGAAAAGAGATTTTGCAAGTTGCGGTGTGAGCTAAATATCTTAGAATCTTCGAATCTTCTTTGATGAAGAACACACATCCTAACACTTTTGCAAAATTGATGACTTAGATGTGCAACACACGAAGTAACGTTTTTCTTCAATCAATGAAGAATAACTCTCTAAGTGTGAAGAAATTAACGAAGAATTTGTAGGGGAACGTTGCATGGGAAACAAAAAATTTCCTACGCACACGCAAGATCTATCCATGGTGATGAGCATCTACGAGAGGGAGAGTGGATCTACATACCCTTGTAGATCGCTAAGCAGGAAGCATTAAGAAACGCGGTTGGTGTAGTCGAACATCTTCGCGATCCAAATCGCCAAGCGTCCCGCGATCACATCACGATCCATCCCATGATCCAATCATGATCCGTCCCGCAAACTCATCACGATCCGTCCTGCGATCTCATCACGATCTATCCCGTGATCTCATCACGATCCATCCCATGAACTCATCACGATCCGTCCCACGAACTCATCACGAACCGTCTCGCGATCGTGATCACGGTCCTTCCGATCTAGCGCCGAACGGACGGCACCTCCGCGTTCAGCACACGTACAGCTTGATGACGATCTCCACCGTCTTGATCTAGCAAGAGGAAATGGAGAGGAAGAAGAGTTCACCGGCAGCGTGACGGCGCTCCGGCGATGGTGGTGGAGCAATTCCGGCAGGGCTTCGCCTAAGCACTGTGGAAATCCGATCTAGAGGAGCACCGGTGGAACGGGTAGCACGTGGCCGTATAATCAGGTCCAAAACCCTAAAATCCACCGGTATATATAAGAGGAGAGGAGGAGAGGCTGGCGCAAGGGCCAATACTCCTATAGGAGTCGGCCGAACTAGGAGGAGAGGAGTCCTCCTCCTCCACTCCTAGTAGGATTAGGACTCCTTCCAATTTTTGCCTTTTTGCCTTTTTTTCCACCTTTTTCTCTTTGGGTTTTCTTCTCCAGACACATGGGCCTTGTGTGGGAGTTTCCACCAGCCCACTAAGGGCTGATATTCACTTTCCCACAGCCCATGAAGCCTCTTGGGTCGAAATACCCCTCCCGGAGGTCTCCCGGTACATTACCGGCACTCCCGGTACACTACCGATGAGCCCAAAACTTTTCTGGCGACCAAAATAGGACTTCCTATATATCAATCTTTAGCTCCGGAGCTCCTCGTGAGGTCCGGGATCTCATCCGGGACTCCAAACAACCTTCGGTCACCACCATACATAACTCTATACTACCGAAACGTCACCAAACCTTAAGTGTGCAGACCCTGCGGGTTCGAGAACTATGTAGACAAGACCGAGACACCTCTACGGTCAATAACCAATAGCGGGACCTGGATGCCCATATTGGTTCCTACATATTCTATGAAGATCTTTATCGGTCGAACCTCTATGTCAAGGATTCAGTTAATCCCGTATGATGCTCCCTTTGTTCTTCGGTATGTTACTTGCCCGAGATTCAATCGTCAGTATCTCCATACCTAGTTCAACCTTGTTACCGGAAAGTCTTTTTACTCATTCCGTAATACAAGATCCCGTGACCAACACTTAGTCACATTGCATGAAAGGCTTATTGTGATGTTGTATTACCGAGTGGGCCCTGAGAACCTCTCCGTCACACGGAGCAACAAATCCCAGTCTTGATCCATGCCAACCCAACAGACACCCTCGGAGATACCTATAGAGCACCTTTATAGTCACCCAATTACGTTGCGACATTTGATACACACAAGGCACTCCTCCGGTGTCAGTGAGTTGCATGATCCCATGGTCATAGGAACATATACTTTGACATGCAGAAAACAGTAGCAATAAACTGACATGATCATATGCTACGTTTGTAGTTTGGGTCTTGTCCATTTCATCATTCTCCTAATGATGTGATCCCGTTATCAAATGACATCACATGTTAATGGCTAGGAAACCTTGACCATCCTTGATCAACGAGCTAGTTCACTAGAAGCATACTAGGGACAGAGTGTTGTCTATTTACCCACACATGTAATGTGTTTCCATTCAATACAATTATAGCATGGATAATAAACAATTATCATGAACAAGGAAATATGATAATAACTAATTTATTATTGCCTCTAGGGCATATTTCCAACAGTCTCCCAGTTGCACTAGAGTCAATAATCTAGTTCACGTCACCATGTGATTTGCATTGTTATGAATCTAACACCCAATGAGTTCTGGGGCTCGATCATGCTTTGCATGTGAGAGAGGTCTTACAGTCAACGGGTCCACGACATTCAGATCCGTGTGTACTTTGCAAATCTCTATGTCAAACTGTAAACACTGCTACCACACTCCACTTGGTACTATTCCAAATGGCTGCTCCACTATACGTATCCAGATTGCTACTACGAGTTATATGGATTAGTGTTAAATCTTGCATCGACGTAACTCTTTACGACGAACTCTTTATCACCTCCATAATCGAGAAACATCTCCGTAGTCCTTTAGTTACTAAGGATATTCTTGACCGCTGTCCAGTGATTCCCTCCTGGATCACTCTTGTACCCCTTGACAGACTCATGGCAAGGCACACACAGGTGCGGTACACAGCATGGCATACTATACAGAGCCTATGGCTAAGGCATAGGGGACGACGTTCGTCCTTTCTCTTTATTCTGCCGTGGTCGAGCTTTGAGTCTCACTCAACTTCACACCTTACAAAGTAGGCGAGAACACTTCTCTCCGACTGATCCATTTTGAACTCTTTCAAAATCTTGTCAAGGTATGTACTCATTGAAAGTCTCATCAAGCATCTTTGATCTATCTCTATAGATCTTGATGCTCAATAATCAGGTAGTTTTATCCAAGTCTTACTTTGAAAAACTCTTTTCAAATAACCTTTCATGCTTTCCAGAAATTCTACATCATTTCCGATCAACAATATGTCAACCACATATGCTTACCAGAAACTCTATAGTGCTCCCACTCACTTTATTGTAAATACAAGTTTCTCATAAACTTTATATAGATTTAAAAACTTTGATCACCTTATCAAAGTGTATATTCCAACTCCGAGATGCTTGCTTCAGTCCATAGAAGGATCACTGAAGCTTGCTCACCTTTTAGCACCCTTAGGACTAACAAAACCTTCTCGTTGTATCTCATACAACCTTTCCTTAAGGAAGGAAATGATGTTTTGGCATCCATCTGCCAGATTTCATAATTGAAAAATGCAGCAACTCCTAACATAATTCAAACAGACTTTAGCATCGCTACGAGTGAGAAAGTCTCATCGTAGTCAACTCCTTGAACTTGCCGGAAACTTCTTTGCGACAAGTCGAGCTTTATAAATGGTGGCATTCATCATCAGCGTATGTCTTCATTTTAAAGATCCATTTGTACTTAACGACCTACCGTCCAATGAGCAAGTCCACCAAAGTCTATTCTTGGTTTTCATACATGGATCCTTTCTTGTATTTCATGGCCTCTAACCATTTGTTGGTTTCCGGGCCCATCATCGCTTCTCCATAGTTCGTAGGTTCATCGTTGTTCAACAACTTGACCTCTAAGACAGGGTTGCCGCACCACTCAGGAGCAGTATACGTCCTTGTCGACCTACGAGGTTTGATAGTAACTTGATCCGAAGCTTCATGATCATCATCATTAACTTCCTCTTCAACTAACATAGGCTTCACAGAAACAACTTCCTGCGTTGTGCTACTATCTGGTTGAAATAGAGGTTCAATAACCTCATCAAGTTCTATCCTCCTCCTACTCAATTCTTCCAAGAGAAACTTTTTCTCGAGAAAGGACCCAGTTTTAGCAACAAACATTTTATGCTTGGATCTGAGATAGAAGGTTCACCCAACTGTTCTTAGGGTATTCTATGAATATGCATTTGTCCTCTTTGGGTTCGAGCTCATTAGGTGAAAACATTTTCCACACAAGCATCGCAGCCCCAAACATTTAAGAAATTACAGCTTAGGTTTCTATCAAACCATAATTCACACGGTGTCATCTCAATGGATTTAGATGGTGCCCTATTTAAAGTGAATGTACTTGTCTCTAATGCATAACCCCAAAATTATAGTAACAAAATGATAAGAGACATCATAGCATGCACCATATCCAATAGAGCATGACTATGATGTTCGGACACACCATCACACTACGGTGTTACAGGTGGCGTGAGTTGTGAAACAATTTTCACATTTGTCTAAAGTTGTATTCCAAACTCGCAACTCAGATATTCATCTCGATGATCATATTGTAGACATTTTTATCTTCTTGTCACGATGATCTTAAACTTCACTCTGAATTTGCTTGAACCTTTCAAACGATTCAGACTTGTGTTTCATTAAGCAAATACACACTATATCTACTCAAATCATCAGTGAAGGTAAGAAAATAACAATATCCACCACACGCTATAAGAGTCACTGGATTGCATACATCAACATGTATCATTTCCAATAAGTCGCCCACTCCATCAAACCAGAAAACGGGGTCCTTAGTCATCTTGACCAAGAGGCATGGTTCGCATGTCTCAACCGATTCGAAATCGAATGAGTCCAAAGATCCATCAACATGGAGTTTCTTCATGCGTTTTATACCAATATGACATTTAGCGGCAGTGCCACAAGTATGTGGTACTATTATTATTAACTTTGTATCTTTTGGCATCAATGTTATGAACATGTATATTACTACGATCAAGATTCAACAAACCATTCTCACTAGGTGCTTGACCATTGAAGGTATTATTCATGTCAACAGAATAACCATTATTCTCTAATTTAAATGAATAACCGGGTTGCAATAAACACGATCCAATCACGTACATGCTCAACGCAAAACACCAAATAACATTTATTTAGGTTTGTCACTAATCCCGAAGGTAGAGAGAGCGTGCGATGTTGATCACATCAACCTTGGAAACATTTCCAACACACATCGTCACCTCACCCTTAACTAGTTCTCTGTTTATTCCGTAGCTTTCATTTCGAGTTTACTAACATTTAGCAACCAAACCGGTATCCAATACCCAGGTGCTACTTGGAGTACTAGCAAGGTACACATGAATAACAGGTATATCAAGTCTTATCTACCAAGTATCTAGGGTTGTTCTGCTTCAGCGACCACTCTCCTCATAATCGAAGCACTTAGTCTCGGGTTTGGGTTCAACTTTGGGTTGCTTCACCGAAGCAGCAACTGACTTGCTATCCATCAAGTTTCCCTCCTTGCCCTTGCCCTTCTCGAAACTAGTGGTTTTACTAACCATCAACACTTGATGCTCTTTTCTTGATTTCTACCTTCGAGGTATCAAACATCGCGAACAGCTCAGGGATCATTATTTCTATCCCTGGCGTTTATAGTTCATCACCAAGTTCTAGTAGCTTAGTGATAGTGACTTGGAGAACAATATCAATCACTATCTTATCTGGAAGATCAACTCCCACTCGATTCAAGCAATTGTAGCACCCAGACAATCTGAGCACATGCTCAACGATTGAGCTATTCTCCTTCATCTTACAGGCAAAGAATCTTGTTGGAGATCTCATATCTCGCAACACGGGCACGAGCCTGAGATCCTAATTTCAGCTCTTAGAACATCTCATATGTTCCATGACGTCCAAAACGTTCGGAGCCTCGATTCTAAGTTGTAATGCATTGCGCACTAAACTATCAAGTAGTTATCAGAACGTGCCTATCAGATGTTCACAATATCTACAAACAACACTAGAGGGGTTGGCGCACCGAGCGGTGCATTAAGGACATAAGCCTTCTGTATAGCAATGAGGACAATCCTCAGATCACGGAGCCAGTCCGCAATATTGCTACCATCAACTTTCAACTCTATTTCTCTAGGAACGTATAAAAATTCAAGCGAGCTACAGCATGAGCTAGTAATCTACAACATAATTTTGCAAAGACACTACTGACTATGTTCATGACAATGAGTTCAATTAATCATATTACTTAATAACTCCCACGCAAATTGACATCCCTCCGGTCATCCGAGTGATACATGATCCAAATTCACCAACTCAAGTCCGATCATCACGTGAGTTGAGGTGGTTACAATGGTGAACATCATCATTTTGATCATATCTACTATATGACTCATGTTCGACCTTTCATTCTCTTGTGTTCCGAGGCCATGTCTGTACATGCTAGGCTCGTCAAGTTTAACCCGAGTGTTCTGCATGTGCAACACTGGCTTGCACCCGTTGTATGTGAACGTAGAGTCTATCACACCCGATCATCACGTGGTGTCTCGACACGAAGAACTTTCGCAATGGTGCACACTCAGGGAGAATACAATTTATCTTGAAATTAAGTGAGGGATCACCTTATAATGCTACCGTCGTCCTAAGCAAAACAAGGTGCATAATAGGATTAACATCACATGCAAATCATAAGTGACATCATATGGCCATGAACTTGTGCTTTTGATCTGCATCATGAAAGCACCGGCATGATCTCCATCGTCACCGGCATGACATCATGATCTCCATCATCTTGATCTCCATCAACGTGTCGCCATCGCGGTTGTCGCGCCCACAATGCTTCTACTACTATTGCTACCGTTTAGCGATAAAGTAAAGCATTACATAGCGCTTAATGATTGACACGCAGGTCATACAATAATTAAAGACAACCCTATGGCTCCTGCCGGTTGCCATACTCATCGACATGCAAGTCGTGATAATCTATACATCACATGATCATCTCATACATCACATATATCACATCATGTAATTGGCCATATCACATCACAACAAACCCTGCAAAAACAAGTTGGACGTCCTCTAATTGTTGTTGCATGTTTTACGTGGCTGCTACGGGTATCTAGAAAGAACATCTACGCAAAAACCACAACAGTGATACACTAGTTGCTTTTCAACCTTCTCAAGGACCGCCTTTGTCGAATCCGATCTAACTAAAGTGAGAGAAACTGGCACCCGCAAGCCATCTATGCAACAAGTTGCGGTCGAGGGAACCGGTCTCTCGTAAGCATAGGAGTAATGTTGGTCCGGGCCGCTTCATCTCACAATACCTCTAAACCAAAATCCGACCAAGGGAGGAAGCAATCTAAGCATCAACGCCCACAAACCTTTTGTGTTCTACTCGAGATCTCATCTACATACAGACCTAGCTCATGATACCACTATAGGGGAACGTTGCATGGGAAACCAAAAATTTCCTACGCACACGCAAGATCTATCCATGGTGATGAGCATCTACGAGAGGGAGAGTGGATCTACATACCCTTGTAGATCGCTAAGCAGGAAGCATTAAGAAACGCGGTTGGTGTAGTCGAACATCTACGCGATCCAAATCGTCGAGCGTCCCGCGATCACATCACGATCCGTCCTGTGATCCAATCACGATCCGTCCCGCGAACTCATCACGATCCGTCCCGCGATCTCACCATGATCTGTCCCGAGATCTCATCATGATCCGTCTCGTGAACTCATCACGATCCGCCCCGCGAACTCATCATGAACCGTCTCGCGATCTTGATCACGGTCCTTCCGATCTAGCACCGAATGGACGGCACCTCCCCGTTCAGCACATGTGCAACTTGATGATGATCTCCACCGTCTTGATCCAGCAAGAGGAAGTGGAGAGGAAGAAGAGTTCACCGACAGCATGACGGCGCTCTGGCGATGGTGGTGGAGCAATTCCGGCAGGGCTTCGCCTAAGCACTGTGGAAATCCGATCTAGAGGAGCACCGGTGGAACGGGTAGCACATGGCCGTATAATCAGGTCCAAAACCCTAAAATCCACCGGTATATATAAGAGGAGAGGAGGAGAGGCTGGCGCAAGGGCCAAGACTCCTATAGAAGTCGGCCGAACTAGGACGAGAGGAGTCCTCCTCCTCCACTCCTAGTAGGATTAGGACTCCTTCCTATTTTTGCCTTTTTGCCTTTTTCCACCTTTTTCTCTTTGGGTTTTCTTCTCCAGCCACATGGGCCTTGTGTGGGAGATTCCACCAGACCACTAAGGGCTGATATTCACTCTCCCACAGCCCATGAAGCCTCTTGGGTCGAAATACCCCTCCCGGAGGTCTCCCGGTACACTACCGGCACTCCCGGTACACTACCGATGAGCCCGAAACTTTTTCGGCGACCAAAATAGGACTTACTATGTATCAATCTTTACCTCCGGACCATTACGGAGCTCCTCGTGATGTCCAGGATCTCATCCGGGACTCCGAACAACCTTCGGTCACCACCATACATAATTCTATACTACCGAAACGTCACCAAACCTTAAGTGTGCAAACCCTGCGGGTTCAAGAACTATGTAGACATGACCGAGACACCTCTACGGTCAATAACCAATAGCGGGACCTAGATGCCCATATTGGTTCCTACATATTCTACGAAGATCTTTATCGGTCGAACCTCTATGTCAAGGATTCAGTTAATCCCATATGATGTTCCCTTTGTTCTTCGGTATGTTACTTGCCCGAGATTCGATCATCAGTATGTCCATACCTAGTTCAACCTTGTTACCGGCAAGTCTCTTTACTCGTTCCGTAATACAAGATCCCGTGACCAACACTTAGTCACATTGCTTGCAAGGCTTATTGTGTTGGTGTATTACCGAATGGGCCCTGAGATACCTCTCCGTCACACGGAGCAACAAATCCCAGTCTTGATCCATGCCAACCCAACAGACACCCTCGGAGATATCTATAGAGCACCTTTATAGTCACCCAATTACGTTGTGACATTTGATACACACAAGGCACTCCTCCGGTGTCAGTGAGTTGCATGATCTCATGGTCATAGGAACATATACTTTGACATGCAGAAAACAGTAGCAATAAACTGACATGATCATATGCTACGTTTGTAATTTGGGTCTTGTCCATTACATCATTCTCCTAATGATGTGATCCCGTTATCAAATGACATCACATGTCAATGGCTAGGAAACCTTGACCATCTTTGATCAATGAGCTAGTTCACTAGAGGCATACTAGGGACAGAGTGTTGTCTATTTACCCACACATGTAATGTGTTTCCATTCAATACACTTATAGCATGGATAATAAACGATTATCATGAACAAGGAAATATGATAATAACTAATTTATTATTGCCTCTAGGGCATATTTCCAACAGAATTTGATTCTCAGAACCCTACAACAAGTGTACGCGATGTGTGAAATCATCATTCTTATATGGTGGGTTACGCCACCAACCAAAAGTTGAAATTCTTCAAAATTGAGCATTTTGTTGTTTTTGCAAATTCTTCAAACTATCAAATTCCTCAAATTTGCAAATTCGTCAAGATTTTCAAATTCCTCAACTTTTCAAATTCTTCAAACTTTGAAACTCATGTTCTTCATTGACTATACATATATATTTATATTTGAGTTTTCAGTGTCCTCAACAGCATTCACTTATTGCTAATTCTTCAAGTTGATTTTCATCTAAGTGAATGTGATCGGACCCCTTTTCCCCTCTATGCTAAACTCAACCAAGTTTGTTCACAAATTCTTCATATGCGTTCTAGTTTGAAACTCGTTCAAAGTCTTAACTGTGTCCTTGACAACTAAAGAATTTGCGAACGAGAACTTTGAAATCTTCACTACCAAAATTTTCGGCGGTTCCCACTCAAACTGTTCCTATTCCCGTGCCTGGATAACCCACGACCCCCACTATCGCCACCGCTGAGTTCGTGGGTGACACCTGTCGCGTGGAGAGCAAGGGTCAAGGGCAATCCTGTCCAAAATCCTCGGGCGGATCCGTTTTCACTTCCTCTATAAATACCCCCTTCCCATCAACAGTGCTCGGTTACTCCGCATCTCATCCCTCTCCCGAGCTCCAACCTAGCGCCGCCGCTAAAGTCATCGTCGTCGGTGAGGAAGAGCTTCACTGCCTCAACCTCGTCATCGCCATACTCGCACCGGCCGTGGAAATCATCATCCCACCGCCGCTGTAGCTGTCTCCCTCTGCCAAGCTAGAACATGGGAGATCTGAACGCACGAACTTCCCAATCTCATCTCTGAGTTCGTCGTGTTCTTCATAGAGTAAATAAAATTTATTTTTACTGCCCTTGTTTGATCCTCAAATGCTCTTCATATTCCTCAAAAGGTGTTTGTTCTTCATGAACCTTATTTAAAGCACCTTACATCTCCTCATACTTGATGATTTTCTCTAAGTAATGATTTTCTTCAAGATTCCTCAATTGTGCAAATCCTCCAAATTTGTACAACTCGGGAACCTGAGATAAAGAACACTTAGTAAAATTCCTCAAGACATCCATGGTCAAATTCCTCACACCTAATTTTTCTTCAAAATTTTTGAGAACGCATATGACCTCTTCAAATTCCTCACACCTATACTCTGTTCACAGGTACAACATGCCTGCTGATGAATCACTGGGTTCTCATCAACTTAACTCATTTGCAGCGCTTCTTGAAGAAAAATTGTGCACCTCTTTAGAATCTTCAAGAGTTCATATTCCTCAAGTGAAGAAAATGGCTGACGGAAAGAAACCTCGGAAAGGAGGAAAGAAGCCAGATGTGCACACTGCCTTTGAGATTCCAAAGGATGTGTATGATGAATATTGCACACCTGATGAAGAAACACATGGAAAAGAGACGACCAAGCAGAAAAAGATCCGTCTACAAAAGATTGAGAGGAGATGGGCAAGAGAATGGAAAGAATATCGTTATGTAACCCCAAAGTACATGATGAAATTTGCAGTGAAACCACCTTGGAGTAGGCCTCCTCTAGCTCAGAACCAAATTGTTGATCCCACAAGCCTAAAGACTGGTGAGGATTTTCCTCATCTATGGGAGAAGCAGCAAATCAAGCTGGCTAGGAAAGCCAAATAAGCAGTGAAGAAATTCAATGATGATTCTGCTGCTGCTGCCTCTGCCGGAGCTTCTGCAAGTGCTCCGAAGAAAATCATGAAGAAATCTGCTTTGAAGATAGGTTCTTCAACATCAAGACCTTCACAGCAGATTCCTCAGGGTCAAAGGCCTCAGCCTTCAAAGTCCTCAGCACCTGGAACTGTCGTTGCTCAGTCTTCTGCAACAGTTACAAAATCCTCAACACTAGTGCATCTGGCTACATGCAAGAGGACTGAGGGTTTCACCACGGTCCCAAAGATCACTGCTAGCTCCTCCAACACAGCAAAGTCTTCAACCAGCCCCTCTGCATTGAAGCTGAAGAAAACTGTTGGACGAAGTCAAAGACCAAGTCCTCACACAAGCAAGGCTGTGATGACCATACACTCACGTTCTAAGGATAATGATGGTGATGGTGATGAAGTTGATGATGCGGAATTGGAAGAAATAATCATACAAGGTCAGCATAGGGCTGCTAGAGCAAAGGGTAGCTCTGTTCCTCTCATGCTAGATCCCAAGATGATCCTCAACTTCATCGATATATGGCATGAAGACCCAAGCACCCCACTTTCTTCACTGAATCTGCCTCCTGAAGTGGATCATGTCCTCACCCACTTCATCTCTGAAGAACAATGGAACAGAGAGCAAGCTCTGAGAGCTAAGAGGAACAGGACTCGGAAAGAAAAGTTTTTGCGCGAAAATGTGATGAATTTGACACCAAATCAACTCGTCACAGTTTAGTCCGAAATTTGCACACTCTCTATGGATCAACAGAGATATGATGCTGAATGGAGGGGCACCAAGGTCACACTCATCAGGGCTGCTCAAGCATCTGTAAAGGATCACAACACCAGGGTTGCAGCTCGATCGCAACCATAAAAGCCTCAGTCTGAAGAAATTGCTCAGACTGCAGATGAAACTCCTCAGGCAGATGATGAAAATGCTCAGCCTGATGAAACTACTGAAGGAAATGCTTCTGCACCAGAAGCAACTGCCAGTGCTGCTGAGGAAACTCAAACCATTGATGAACATGCCAGGGCAACCTCCAATGTTGTGCCTGAGGAAACTGCTATGCCAATAGGTACTTCTGTTGTACCTGAAGAATCTGATAGGCCAGCTAAAGAATCTGTTGTGCCTGAAGAATCTGAACCATCCAAGGCGGCTGCATCAGTCGTTCCTGAAGAAACTGCTACTGCTGAGGAAAATCCACTCAAGAGAAAAGCGTCAACTTCTGATGCCCTTGCGTTGAAGAAGTTGAAAACTTCATCAAGTTCCTCAGCTACTCCAATTGATGCAACTCCAATTTCCTCAGCACCAGCCTATGCTATTGTGCCATTCGGGGAGGAGTATGTCATCCCTGAAGAAGAAGAAAATCATTCGACTGCTTCCATAGAGCCACTTGATGAGGAAATTGTCATTGATGACACTGCATCAACCCTCAAGGTATCATCACCCCAGCTTCTGGTAACTACTGAGGAAGCTGGCGTAGAAGAAATTGATGAAGAAGTTGACATTGGTGACACTACTCCAGTCGTCAATGATGAATATTGAGAATCTGCACATCCCAATTCACCAATGGCAACTCCTCTGATGTTGATTCCTCAGTCACCTGCACAGACTGAAGAAATCCCAGAAGACTCTGAACATCTGTACCTTCCAGACACTAAAGAATTCTAGCTGTAACAGCTGAGGAAAATGATGCTTTGGCCACTGTAGAGGAACCAGTTCTTCAAATCACTCAGTCTGCTGTTCCTCCAATGCCAACAGAGATCAAAGGACGCACACGAACAAATCTTCAACCCAAGCCAAGACTGCCCTTCAAAGGCACTGTTCATCCCAAATTCCTCAAGAATAATTTCTTCGATGAACACTCATTGTTCTCTGTACCAAACTCCTATGACTCTGCAAGGGCTGGTCGCAACAGATTCTGGACTGCCTCTCAACTCAACTACTATGCGTTAGTCCTATATGAGAAGAAGAAAGTATTCGAGCACCATCAGATTCCTCATGCTAATATGGAAAGTCTTCCATCATTCACTCCAGTGCTCCAAGTTCTCTATGATGCAGGCCTTCTTCCATTCTGTGTCGACATCTGCGACTGGAATGAAGAAACCATCATTCAATTTTATGCCATGCTGCATATTAGCGGAAATTCCTGAGATATCAACTCATGGATATTGGACTGGATGACTGGCACGACCCACTTCACTGCTCAAGCCTCTGAATTGCTTCAGTGTGTCCCTATTCCAATTCCCTCATATGAAGCCCGCAAACTGTTTAACGAGCTTGCACTTCCAAATCAGCTGATGCAAGTGTTGATGAAGCCTTTGCCCCCTGGAACGCCTCAACCAAACACCTTTCTTGTGAAGAATCTGTTATATGTGCCTAGGACAGTTTACCGTATCCTCACAAATACACTATGTCCTCAAAAAGGTCACGATTCTGAAGAAGAAGTGGAAAGAGTCATGAAGAATATGCTCTTCAACATCATTCATGGGATTCCAATCGACTTGCATGATTTCTTCATGAGGACATTGGCCAGTGCTACCTTAGCTCCATTTGAACAGAAGCCCTATGCGCCATGGATCATGAAATTTATCAGGGCAAAGTCCTTAGTTCCCTTCAAGGCTGATTTTTAGAATCACTTTGGATTTCTGCCTCCAATAGAAGTCATCAAGAGCTCAATTGCCTCAGTTGAAGGAAAAGGCAAATCTGTCATTGATGAAGGCACTCGTCCTTTGGATGGACAGTTTCGCAAAGCCGCTTCCTTCTCTACCAACGATGACACTGCCACTCAAGACTCCGGTGCAAAAGCCTCAGCTCAACAACCTCAAGCGACTACCCCTCGTGTGATGACTGATCGCGAGCTTCTAATAAGTCTTCATCAGAAGGTCGATCGCAATCACAAGTGGGTGAAGCATCAACTTGGTTACATTGTGCAGAACATGACTGTGACGCAAAACACAGTGAAGAGAAATCACTACTATGTGCATGAAACCCTCAACCGCACGTGGGCTGTACTGTCTCACATCATGCCTTCTGAAGAACTGGATGAGCTGGATATTGAGGAACATCCCGACTGGGCTCGATGACCTCAGAAGAAATTCAAGAAAGTTCAAGTTCCTCTGATGGTAGCAAGTTCATATTCTTCATCTCGCGAGCGTGATGACGACGAAGACATTGACGACACTGCTACAGGCCCTGCATCGACAGACGACCCTGACAACGCTGGCGCTCCTTCATCACCAACATGATGAAATTCTTCAAAAGGGCGTTAGTCATTATTTTTTCTTCCCTTTTGGTCTTCGATGACAAAGGGGGGGAAAATTTGATTTAGTCTTCAAGCGGGTCTCTATAAATGGGCTATTTCTGTTTAAGTTACAACTCTCGCTCTTCCGAAACTTTTGTTGATTGAGTTGTAAACTTAAGTCCGATGGTGGTCTAACACTTTTGAACTATTTCCTCGCCTATTTATTTCCTCAAATACCATAATGCATGCATGCTGAATTTCGTCACACATCATTTTCCTAACGCATTTCAAATTCTTCATATCATATATTCAAATGCGTGTATGAATTACAAGATATAGGGGGAGTTCTCCATGTTTGAACCTACCATGTGCATTTGCAGTCCAAAGCAAATTCCTCAAATATGCACATCTTCAGGGGGAGTTCTTCTATATCTTGCAATCAAATTCCTCAAAATCTATACTTTCACTTCATATGTTTATCCCCGTTGAAAACTTAACCTATTTGTCATCAATCACCAAAAAGGGGGAGATTGTTAGTGCATCTAGTGCCCTTAGTGATTTTGGTGTATTGAAGACTTACAGGTTAAGGTACTAATGCGTTTGTGAGTGTACATAGGCTCTATAAGTCAATGAGGAGTTTGATATATTCGGAGATTATCGACCCCTAAAAATGTATGTCTTCAAGTGAAGACTTTGCTGAAGACTTTGGTAAAGACTTTGTGAAGACTTTGAAAATGAAGAAGTTGGTGCGACCTTGAAGATATGAACGAGGAATATGAAGCGTGAAGACTTTTGTTTTTGTAGTTTCGTTTCCTTTATTTGAGTCATAGGAAACACCGTACTGTTAAAGGGGGCCGAGGTAATACTAAGGAAAATTTCCAACCGATGCTCAACCCATACAATCCTTCGAGTGAAGCCTTTGGAAATCTCTTACGGTTCAGACAAGTTCTTTAGTGACAGAGACGAAGTTCTTCTGGTCTCTGAGGAAATTGACCTGACTGAGGAGTTAGGATTTCGCCAGTGCGAATTGCCTACAAGTGACGAACATGATAAGCTGAGGACTTTCATAGTTCGAAATTCCGACCGTTGATGTGCTTAGCGCCAGCTATCCCCAATCATTCTTATCCACATAACGGTCATATCATCGGGGGCATTTATGTCTTATCATGTCAGGTTGCATCCTGGCTATAAATAGCCACCCCCCACAACCACTAGCTGGTTGGCTGCTCCGAGAGAGAGAACTGACACTTGTCGTTTGAGAGCAACCCATCCTCCGAGGACTTTTGATAGAAAATCATCAGTGAGGAAAAACCTACAATCAAACCACAAAACCCAAAGTGATTGAGCATCACTGAAGAAATTCATGTGTGGAACTGACGCTTGTTACCTTTGAGGACTGTGCATCTTCCAGATGGTTAGGCATCATGGTCTAGTGCTCCTGCAGTCAATTGGGGACCATGAAGTGACCTTGGTCTAGAGCATCCAGCAGTAAATTGTGCATCGTCGGGTGACCAGTTTGTGAGGGTTTTGGAAGTCTACCCTGAAGACTTACCACGAGTGTTGGGCGAGGACTGTGTGACCTTAGCTCAAGGATAATACGGTAAGGATTGTGTGTCCTAGGACTGTGTGTCCTCTGGTTTAAATACCAGGCCGCTCCAAACCAGACAAACGACTGTCACGGCAGTCTGAACTGGGTCATCAAACCATTGTCTTCATCGAACTATCTGGTTCTATTTCCTCAACCCCTCTATTCCTCATATACCTGTTGATGAAATTGATTGTTAGTGTTCGAAGAATTTGAGTGAAGACTTTCACAAATTCCTCACCTCAAATTCTTCAAGTTACCTTGTTCATCACTGATTTTCCTGTATCACGCTACTCTCTATTTGTGCATGTTTCATTTCATCATGAAGACTATGATGTTACTATGTTCCTCATGCACTTGACTACTTATTCCGCTACTAGTTATTCATCACATTTCAAATTCCTCAAAGTTGAAATTCCACAAGTGATGAATTTGTAAAAATTGCCTATTCACCCCCCTCTAGTCGATATAACGCACTTTCAAGGCCAGGGTGTTGGAAGTAAACCCAACGTCTGGTCCGACTACATGTGCGTGTACGTGATCAACTAGGGCTCCAATTAGTATCCTTGTAGGATTAGTATTCCTGGCTGATTCGGCCTAGGAACTAAGGTTGCCTAGCTGCTATTTATACCCATGTAGACCCATTGTAAACCCAGACCATGAGTAAGATCGAAAGCAATAAAGAAAAACAACAGGTACGATATGTACCTGTGGCCATCAATCCAACGAGTACGCATGTGTTCGTGTGTGTCCAGCTAGTCGACTCGATCAAACAAGATCGATCAGCCTGTTGTTGTGTACATGCGTGATTTGTGCCGGTGAGGCTGGCGTATGTAGGTGCAGCGTACATAGCTATCTTTGCTCTTGGAGAAGAATTTAGTACTTCGCGTCGTCGTTCATCATCGGTCATCATCGTCACCGGAAATTACTCGGCGTCGAGTCTGGGCCAACAATTGGTATCAGAGCGAGGTTGATCTTCTAGTAACGGAAGACCATGTCGGATGACGACAAGGCCAAGCAGCTGATGGCGTACTTCGGTGCGGCTAAAGTATTTGCTGCCCCGGCGAGTTCGTTGTATCCATGGTTTGATCGCGAGAACTTCGGGGTCTGGAAGGCCTTGATGGAGTGTGGTCTTCGCGCCAATGAGTTATGGGACGTAGTCGATCTAGGAGGCGACGCTTTCAAGAAGGAGGGAGCGGAGCACCGGAAGGATCGGCAAGCGGCATTGGCGATTTATTCGGTGATGCCGATGGATGTCCTTCAACACCTAATCGCCAAAGAAATGGCGAAAGAGGCGTGGGATACCTTGAAGATCATGTTCGAGGGACACACCCGTGTCAAGCAAGCCAATCTCCAAACTCTCTTAAGGAACTATGAGACTTTGGTCATGGGCGACAATGAGTTTGTGGACGCGTTCGCTTCACGGGTAGCTACTCTCGTCAATCGGATTCGCACACTTGAAGAAAACCTCACGGAGGCCTCGGTTGTCCGTAGGTTCTTGCGCGCGGCTCCTCCCCGGTACCTGCAAATTGTCACGGCGATCGAGCAATGTGTCAATCTCGAGACCCTCTCCATTGATGATCTCGTCGGATGCTACAAGGCTCACGACAAGCGTATGCGGTACAGTCTCAGGGACGGGAGGAACGATGATCTTGTCATGCTCACGCGGGCTCAGTGGTAGGCGCTGGACTCAAGGAGAGAAGGTGAGGGCTCTAGCAGTTACACTCGCCAAGATCGTGCGCCAAACGAACAAAGTCTGAAGAACGCCAACAATGGTGCTCCGAAGAAGAAGAAGTTCGACAAGCGCAAGATCAAGTGTCACAATTGTGGCATCATGGGGCACTTCAAATCGGAGTGCAAGAATGCCCCAAAGGAGAAGGCGCTCATGGCCCAGCAAGGGGACGAAGGTGACATGATGTTGATGTGTGAACTCATGGATGAGGAGGATCCAGTTCTTCAAGTGCCGGCTAAAGAAATTGTCGTGCTTTGTGAAGGAAAAGTTGCACTGAAGATCATTGTTCGGAAACTCGTGTAGACGCAACAGATGCGGGGGTAATTCCGAAACTTACATCAATGCTACAGGTGTAAGTGCTATCTTTGTTGGACCAAAGGAAGCTCTCATTACGTGTGCTCAGCCGTGGAGAAGCGGCCTTGTTACAGACATGAGGGGTGATTCCAAAACTCGTATCGAAGCTACTAACGCAAGACATAATTCTGAAATTTGTGTCGATGCTATGGACACGAATGTCATATCGGCGTACGTGGCGCCTGAAAACCACGAATCAAAGTATGTTGATGCAAAAGTGGACACGCGCGTAGCAGCCGTGCCACACTGCCCCATAACAGACGAGCATGGCTTGTACACGTCGGATGGGCTAAGGAAAAGCAATGCAGCAGCAGGGGTTGCCTCACCATGGTTTGACCCAAAGGAGCACGTTGTATGTGCACGTGTTGTGTGCCCAGGCAAGGGACGCAGCACACCCATGGCCATTGAAAGCACGCAGGAAGGACCAGATGGCCATGCTACAAAAGGAGCTTTGTCTAGACCAGCAGGCAGCTTGGGATGCAGCTCAGTAATGGAAGCACATGAGCCTGGAAGTGTTTCTACCCCTGGCGAAGGCCATGAGGAGAATGATGCCTCGCATGGAGGCGTATTGACCAGTCCAGGAGGGACAGTATGTGCAGTTTTGCCGTGCACGGCCATTGCAACTCGAAGAGACAGGAACGGCAAGGTAATGTCGGTGCCTGTGAAGGAAGAAAGGACACCATCACCTATATCCATAAAGCTACAGCCGGTGCTACATCCATATCCGGAGAATAATCTCCGAACGAGTGACCCGGTAAAGATCAAAGGGAGTGGATAAAGGTGTCTAGCAATTGCCGAGGAACCGACAGAATTCAAGGAGACGGATACGAAGGAGTGTTGGCGTCATGCTACGGAAGAAAAGTTGGGATCGATCTATGACCACAGTGCATGGGAGCTTGTGGATCTTCCCAACAATGATGAAAAAATCATGGATCTCAAGTGGGAATTTAAGATCAAGGGAGATGTTGAAGGAAATTGTGTGAAGCACAAGGCGAAGCTAGTGGCCAAAGAGTACATCCAAGATGAAGGTGTGGACTTCGAAGAAGTGTTCGTTTCCGTTGCACGGATGGAATCGGTGAGATTACTCATCGCTCTCGCGGCTCAAGAATTGTGGAAGATACATCACATGGATGTAAAATCCACGTTTTCGAACGGTGAGGTAGAAGGAGATGTGTATGTGAATCAACCACTGAGCTTCATCAAAGAGGGAGAAGAACACAAGGTATTGAAGCTACACAAAGTCTTGTATGGGCGACGGCAAGACCTTCGAGCATGGAACATCAAGCTTGGTCGAACTATGATTTCTCTTGTATTTGAGAAAGCCCCACTGGAGCATGCAATGTACAAGAGAGGTGAAGTAAGGGATCGTCTACTAGTTGGCATCTACGACAACAATCTATTTATTACTGGAGCAGATGAAGAGGTGATTGCAAAGTTTAAGCTACAAATAAAGGAGCTTTTCAAGATGGATGATCTAGGGCTATTGAGTTACTACCTCGGGTTCGAGGTAAAGCAAAAGCCAGAAGGGATCATGCTATGCCAGGAGGCATACACAAGGAAGGTACTTGAAAGTTGTGGCATGAAAGATTGCAATCCAGTTGATGCTTCAATGGAACCTCATCTTGAGCTGATCAATAAGGAGATGCTGCAACTACTCGGCTATAGTGGTAGTGACAAGGAAGGAATTGTTGATGACCGTAAAACTACCTTGGACGTGGCATATTTCCTTGGTGAAAGCATAGTAAGCTGGCTATCACGAAAGCAAAAGGTGGTGACATCGACTTCAGGTGAAGCAGAGTGTCAAGGTGTGTGGCTAGGGAGGCTACATGGTGATCTCATGGATCGAGATTCGGAACAAGTAGTGATCAATGTTGACAGCGAGTCTATATTTTTTCTACGCGAGGATCCAGTGTGACGTGACAGGAGCAGGCATATTGATACGATGTATCACTACATAAAGGATTGTGTGAAAGAAGAGAAGACGAAGGTCAACTACAATCGCACCGATGATCAGCTGGCGGACATCCTAACCAAAGCTTTGGATCGGGAGATGTTTTTGGAGATGGGAAGAAGGATTGGTGTCGAAGTTGTGACGTGATGATGTCGTGTTTAGGAGGTGATTGTTGGAAGTAAACCCAACGTACGGTCCAACTACATGTGCGTGTACGTGATCAACTAGGGCTCTGGTCCGACTACATGTGCGTGTATGTGATCAACTAGGGCTCCAATTAGTATCCTTGTAGGATTAGTATTCCTGGCTGATTCGGCCTAGGAACTAAGGCTGCCTAGCTACTATTTATACCCATGTAGACCCCCTGTAAACCCAGACCGTGAGTAAGATTCGAAAGCAATAAAGAAAAACAACAGGTATGATACGTACCTGCGGCCATCAATCCAGCGAGTATGCATGCGTTCATGTGTGTCCAGCTAGTCGACTCGATCAAGCAAGATCGATCAGCCTGCTGTTGTGTACGTGTGTGATTTGTGCTGGTGAGGCTGGTGTATGTAGGATGCAGCGTACGTAGCTATCTTTGCTCTCGGAGAAGAATTCAGTACTTTGCGTCATCGTTCATCGTCGGTCATCATCATCGTCAGAAAGTACTCGGCGTCGAGTTTGGGCCAACACAGGGAAGCCCAATAAAAATTGAAATAAAAGAGGCCTTAGATGCCCACAAAAAAATGATGAGACAAAAGAGAGAAGGGACATTGCTACTATCTTTTTCCACACTTGTGCTTCAAAGTAGCACCATGATCTTCATGATAGAGTCTCCTATTTTATCACTTCCATATAGCTAGTGGAAATTTTTCTTCATGCTGCATGTCCACTTAGTTTCTTTTTGAGCTTTCATACACTTATAGCTCTAGTGCATCTGTTGCATGGCAATCCCTACTCACTCACATTGATACCTATTGATGGGCATCTCCATAGCCCGTTGATACGCCTAGTTGATGTGAGACAATCTTCTCCCCTTCCTTGACAACCTCCACCATATTATATTCCACCTATAGTGCTATATCCATGGCTCGCGCTCATGTATTGCGTGAGAGTTGAAAAAGTTCGAGAAAATAAAGGTGTGAAAACAATTACTTGACTTTTCATCGGGGTTGTACATGATATAAATACTTTGTGTGGGGAAGATGAAATATAGCCAGACCATATGATATTGTAGGGATAACTTTCTTGTGCCATTATATTTTGAAGAGATACGATTGCTTTGCTAGTATGCTTACGGGTCTGAATATTCATGCCACAATAAAGAATATTACATGGATAAATATGTTAGGTAGCACTCCACATCAAAAATTCTGTTTTTATCACTTACCTACTTGGGGACGAGCAGGAGTTAAGCTTGGGGATGCTGATACGTCTCCAACATATCTATAATTTTTGATGATGTCATGCTATTATATTATCTGTTTTGGATGTTTTATATGCATTAATATGCTATTTTATATTATTTTTGGGACTAACCTATTAATCTAGAGCCAAGTGCGACTTCTGTTTTTTTCTTGTTTTGAGTTTTGCAGATATGGAATATTAAACGGAGTCCAAATGGAATAAAACCTTTGGAATAATTTTTCTGGAAGGAAACAAGTCCATCAAGTTTGGAGTGCACGTCAGGGGAGGTGCCAGGGCGCCACAAGCCTAATAGGCGCGGGCCCCCCTGGTCACGCCTAGCAGGCTTGTCGCTCCGTGGCACCTCTACTAGCCCTATTCTTTGGCCAATAAATACCCAAATATTCCCCAACATCAGAACAAGCCATGCAAATACTTTTCCGCCGCCAGAAGCCTCCATTCCCGAGAGATCCAATCTTGGAGCCTTTTCCGGTAATCTGCCGCAGGGGGTTTTGATCATGAAGGGCATCTACATCAACTCCATTGCCCCTCCGATGATGCGTGAGTAGTCCACCACAGACCTATGAGTCCATAGCTAGTATCTAGATGGCTTCTTCTCTCTCTTTGATCTTCAATACCATGTTCTTCATGATCTTCATGGAGATCTATCCGATGTAATCTTCTTTTGTGGTGTGTTTGTCAAGATCCGATCAATTGTGAGTTTATGTTCAGATTATGCATGAATTTTATTTGAATCTCCTCTGAATTCTTATTTGCATGATTTCATATCCTTGCCAGTCTCTTCGAGTTATTGGTTTGGTTTGGCCAACTAGATTGGTAATTCTTGCAATGGGAGAAGTGCTTGGTTTTGGGTTCAATCTTTCGGTGTCCTCACCCAGTGACATAATAGGGGTAGCGAGGCACGTATTGTATTGTTGCCATCAAGGGTAACAAGATGGGGTTTTCATCATATCTCTTTGAGTTTATCCATCTACATCATGTCATCTTTCTTAATGCGTTACTCTGTTCTTCATGAACTTAATAGTCTAGATGCGGGCAGGAGTCGATCGATGTGTGGAGTAATAGTAGTATATGTAGAATCCTTTTGATCTACTTGACACAGACGTGATGCCTATATGCATGATCATTGCCTTGGATAACTACATGATTATTTGCGTTTCTATCAATTGCTTGAAAGTAATTTCTTTTACCCACCATGATATTTGCCTTCAAGAGAGAAGCCTCTAGTGAAACCTATGCCCCCCGGGTCTATTTTCCATCATATACTTTCAAATCTATAAACTAAAAAACCCAAAAATATCTTGCTGCAATTTATTTACCTTTTACTTTTCACACTCGTTTACATCTATCTCTTTCAGATCTAATCCTTGCCAATAACCGTGAAGGGATTGACAACCCCTTTATAGCGTTGGGTGCAAGAGTTTGATTGTTTGTGTAGGTGCAGCCATTGGTGACTTGCTTGTTCCTCCTACTGGATTGATACCTTGGTTCTCAAAAACGGAGGGAAATACTTATCTACTTCGTTACATCACCCTTTCCTCTTCAAGGGAAAACCAAGGCAAGCTCAAGAGGTAGCAGGAGGTCAGTATCATGTTTTCACTACAAGCCTAGACAAACGATATCAAAAGCTACACAAGAGGGAAGTCAACACGGCAACGCCGGCACTCCCATAGTATTTGAAGTGGTCTGAATATCCTATCTCATGGAGTAGCGAGGATCACCCGTTGCGGATCGATAACCTGGGGCACCTAGCGCTTATGGTAGCGCCTGAGGTTGGAGGTTATAATTTTACAAATGTACTGATGGACGGTGGCAACAGCATCAACATCTTGTACTATGACACTTTTCAACGGATGGAGGTGACTGATAAGGCTCTTAAGCCGTCATCAACAGTTTTTCACGATGATGTGTCGGGCAAGTGGGCTTATCCAGTGGGCAAGATTGCCCTCGAGGTGGATTTTGGAGATGACTACAACTACAGGACGGAGACCTTGTGGTTTGAGGTGATGAAAATTAAGATCCCATATCACGCCTTATTTGGTCGGCTAGCTTTCGCAAAGTTTATAGTAGGCCCTGTTATGTTTACTTGGAGCTCAATATGTCGGTTCTCAAAGGAATTATTACAGTGCATGGTGATCGGAAGGTGGCCCTTGAGTGTGAGGGGGGTGACGCTGCTTATGCGGAATCAAGTTGTGCTGAGGCGGAGCTCAAGTTTTACAAAGATAATGCTGACTCGGTGGATATGACTCCGTTGAAGAAGCCCAGTACAGAGTCTGAGCCACCCTTGAAGTTTGTGGCACATGATACTAAGCTGGTGGATTTCACTACGGGAGTCTCATCGAAGCAGTTCACTATTGGAGCTAACATGGACCCCACATAGGAAAACGCGCTCATCGAATTCATCTATGAGAATCGGGATGTCTTTGCATTGAAGCCGTCTGACAAGTCGGGTGTACCGAGAGAGTTCGTTGAGCACCAGCTTAATGTGGATCCAAAGTTTAAGCCGATTAAATAGTTCCTTCACCATACCAACTAAGAACGACATAAAGCAATTGGAGAAGAGGTGGCCTGGCTCCTGACAGTAGGGTTCATCATGGAGGTTTTCCGCCCGAAGTGGTTAGCAAACCCCATGCTTGTGCTTAAAAAGTACGGCACGTAGCATATGTGTGTGGACATGGATCTTAACAAGGCCTCTCTAGTTGACCCGTTTGATCTCCCCCGTATCGACCAAATTATTGATGCAACGGCGGGTTGTGAGAGTTTATGCTTCCTGGACGCTTATTTGGGTTATCATCAGATCAAGATGGAAGTTAAGGACCAAGAGAAGACGTCGTTTATAACACCTTTTGTGGCTTTCTTCTATGTGTCTATGCCTTTCGGGCGTAAGAAAGCACATGTGACTTATCAGTGTTGTGTGCAAAATTGCCTTCATAGTCAGATTGGGCGCAATGTTCACGCTTATGTGGACGATATTGTGGTTAAGTCAAGGAACAAGGAGACTCTGCTTGACAACCTAAAGGAAACGTTTGATAACTTACGGGTCTACAAAATGATGCTTAACCCGGCCAAGTGCGTTTTTGGGGTTCCTCCAGGCAAGCTCTTGGGTTTCTTGGTTTCAGAGTGAGGCATTGAAGCTAACCCGGATAAGATAAAGGTCATTATGTCATTGTCTAAGCTGGCGAATGCTAATGATGTGCAGCACTTGGCGAGTCGTACCGCCCATGTATGCCGCTTCATGAGTTGCATGGGCGAGAAGGCTATTCCTCTGTATCACATGATGAAAAAGACGGATGGTTTTGCCTGGAGCAGGGCTGCGGATGAGGTGCTTGAGGCAATCAAGAAACAGTTGGTTGAGCCGCCGATCTTAGCTACTCCGGCTGAGAAAGAACCTTTGCTCTTATACACGATGACTAATAATAGGGCAGTCAGCGCCATGATTCTTGTGGAGCGTAAGGAAGCATGGAAAGAGTATCCAATCCAGAGGCCGGTTTACTACGTCAGTGAGGTCTTGATAGAATCCAAGCAAAGATACCCACATTGGCAGAAATTGATATATGGGATGTTCATGGCAAACTCCAAGTTAAAGCACTATTTCCTTGGACACCAGATCACAGTGGTTAGCTCTGCCCTGTTGGGAGATATAATCCAAAATAGAGAAGCCACTGGCAGGATTGCTAAGTGGGCACTGGAGCTTGGGCCCCTTAATTTGAAGTATGTGCCTTGCATGGCTGTCAAATCTCAGGCTTTGGTGGATTTCATAAACGATTAGACAGAGTGTTAGTCGCCCAAGGAGAAGCTGGACAATACATATTGGAGAATTCACTTTGATGGATCAAGGCAATTGGAAGGATCGGGGGTTGGAGTTGTCTTGACTTCCCCTAGAGGTGACAAGTTTTTTTATGTGTTAAGGTTAATGTTTCCTTGTACTAACAATGTAGCTGAGTATGAAGCCCTGCTTCACGGGCTCCGTGTGGCTAAGGAGATGAATCTGAGTCGGGTTAGATGCCTTGGCGACTCAAACCTCGTGGCTCAGCAACTCTCAGGCATGTGGGATTCCAAAGACCCACGGATGGCGGCTTACCGTCAGGCGGTGGACATCATTGTTGGCCACTTCAAGGGTTATCAGGTGGATCATATTGACCGTCGCAAGAACAAGGCGGTTGATGCATTATCAAGCCTGGGTTCTCAGCAAAAGCCGATGCCGCCTAACATCTTCTTGGACGTGTTGCATCACCCCTCTGTTAAGTTACCTTCTGAGGAGGATCTGGCTATACTTGGCCCGGAGGGGCAGCTGGTGGCGGCTCTACATGCTATTCTTGATGGGACGTTGCCTTATCTGGCATATCTGACTTGCGGCGAGTTGCCTGAGGATGAGACCTTGGCAAGACAAATCGTGAGGCGGTCTAAGTCTATGACTATCATCAATGGAGAGTTACACAAGTGCAGCATAACCGACGTCTTTCAGCGTTGTGTTTCTCCTGCAGAGGGTAAAGAGATTCTAAATGAAATACATGCCGGTGACTGCGGTCATCATGCCGGCTCAAAGTCTTCGGTGGCAAAAGCTTTCCGGCACTGTTTCTTCTGGTTGACGGCTCATAAGGACACCGAGGATTTGGTCACCAAGTGTGATGGATGTCAGAAGTTTGGACGACGTGCTCACGTGCTGGCTCAAGAACTGTGGATGATTCCAATAACCTGGCCATTTGCGGTCTGGGGGCTTGATATGGTCGGACCTTTCAAGAGTTCTAAAGACAAGAAGACCCACCTTGTGGTGGCAGTGGATAAGTTTACCAAGTGGGTTGAGGCAGAGCCGGTTAGCAAGTGTGATGCGGCCACGGCAGTTCAATTTCTCAAGAAGTTGATCTACCATTTTGGTTACCCTCACAGTTGTTGGAAATATGCCCTAGAGGCAACAATAAATTAGTTATTATCATATTTCCTTGTTCATGATAATCGTTTATTATCCATGCTATAATTGTATTGATCGGAGACTTAGATGCATGTGTGGATACATAGACAAAACCATGTCCCTAGTATGCCTCTAATAGACTAGCTCGTTGATCAAAAGATGGTTGAGGTTTCCTAGCCATGGACATGAGATGTCATTTGATAACGGGGTCACATCATTAGGAGAATGATGTGATGGACAAGACCCAAACTGCAAACGTAGCATATGATCGTGTCAGTTTACTGCTACTGTTTTCCGCATGTCAAGTATGTGTTCCTATGACCATGAGATCATGCAACTCACAGATATCGGAGGAGTGCCTTGTGTGTATCAAATGTCGCAACATAACTGGGTGACTATAAAGGTGCTCTACAGGTATCTCCGATGGTGTCTGTTGAGTTGGCATGGATCGAGACTAGGATTTGTTACTCTGTGTGACGGAGAGGTATCTCGGGGCCCACTCGGTAATGCAACATCACAATAAGCCTTGCAAGCAATGTGACTAATTGTTAGTTGCGGGATCTTGTATTGTGGAATGAGTAAAGAGACTTGCCGGTAACGAGGTTGAACTAGGTATGGAGATACCGACGATCGAATCTCGGGCAAGTAACATACCGAAGAACAAAGGGAACGTTATACGGGATTAACTGAATCCTTAACATAGAGGTTCGACCGATAAAGATCTTCGTAGAATATGTAGGAACCAATGTGGACGTCCAGGTCCCGCCATTGGTTATTGACCGTAGAGGTGTCTCGGTCATGTCTACATAGTTCTCGAACCCGCAGGGTCTGCACACTTAAGGTTCGATGACGTTTCGGTAGTGTAGAGTTATGTATGGTGGTGAACGAAGTTTGTTTGGAGTCCCGGATGAGATCCCAGACGTCACGAGGAGCTCTAGAATGGTCCGGAGGTAAAGATTCATATATAGGAAGTCCCAGTTTGGTTTCCGGAAAAGTTTCGGGCTCATCGGTAGTGTACCGGGAGTGCCGGTAGTGTACCGGGAGGCCTCCGGGAGGGGTATTTCGACCCCAAGAGGTCCATGAGCTGTGGGAGAATAATAACCAGCCCTTAGTGGGCTAGGAAAACAGCCACAAAGGCCCATGGTGCAGGAGAGAAAGTCCTAAAGCAAAAAGTGGAAAAATCAGCCAATAGGAGGCAATCCTACTCCAACTAGGATTGGAGGTGAAGTAGGATTGCTTCCCACCTCCTATTTTGGCCGACCAAAAGGCTTTGGCTGCCTCTCCTCTCCTCTCCTCCTATATATACTAGTGGATTGGGTGGTTTTTGGACAGAATTTCCGGCCACGTGCTACCCGTTCCACCGGTGCATAGTTTCTCCTCTAGATCGGTTTTCTACAGCGCTTAGGCGAAGCCCTGCCGGAATTGCTCCACCACCATCACCGGAGCGCCGTCACGCTGCCCGTGAACTATCACTCCTCTCCACCTCCTCTCGCTGGATCGAGACGGTGGAGATCGTCATCAAGCTGCACGTGTGCTGAACGCGGAGGTGCCGTCCATTCGGCGCTAGATTGGAAGGACCGTGATCGAGATCGCGAGACGGTTTGTGATGTGATCACGGAACGGATTGTGATGAGTTCGCGGGACAGATCATGATCAAGATCGTAAGACGGATCGTGATGAGTTCGCGGGACGGATCATGATGTGTTCGCGGGACGGTTCGTGATTGGATCGCGGGATGCTCGGCGATTTGGATCGCGAAGAAGTTCGACTACACCAACCACGTTTCTTAACGCTTCCCGCTTAGCGATCTACAAGGGTATGTAGATCCACTCTCCCTCTTGTAGATGCTCATCACCATGGATAGGTTTGTGTGTGCGTAGGAAAATTTTTGTTTCCCATGTGACGTTCCCCAACAACAGTATCATCACGGACAACGGAACAAATCTGTATAAGGGGGCTATGAAAGCATTTTGTGAAAGTGAGCACATCCGGTTTGATGTTTCTGATGTCACTCATCCACAATCTAATGGTCAGGCGGAACGTGCCAATGAGGAGATCTTGAGAGGAATAAAACCTTGGCTTATGGTTCCTCTACAAAAGAACATCGGGTTGTTGGGTGGAGCAATTACCATCAGTTCTTTGGAGTATCAGAACCAGCCCAACAGGTCAACAGGCTATACGCCCTTCTTCATGGTTTATGGCGCAGAAGCCATTTTACCAAGTGATATTTGTCATGACTCGCCTTGTGTGGCAGCTTACGTTGAAACGGACAACGATATGGCGCGTCAGAATGCGTTAGATGCTTTGGATGAAGAGCGGAATCTTGCAGCATCATGATCGGCGATTTATCAGCAAGACATGAGTCGCTATCATAGCCGCAGAGTCAAGACCTGGACGTTTCAAGAAGGCGACTTGGTGTTACGTTTGATTCAAGATTAGACGGATATGCACAAGTTCTATTCCCCTTGGGAAGGACCTATCGTGGTCAGCAGAAATCTCAATAACAGGTCATATTACCTCATTAATGTGCGAGAAGGTGACAAGTCACGTACCTCTAGGCAGGAGACCAACATGCCATGGAATATTAGTCATCTCCGGCCTTACTACACTTGAGTCATCGAATCTCATCAATGTACATACATCCATCATTGCATATACCTTCTTCATATAATAAAGTTGGCATCCCTACAAGACAGGGCTTCTGTCGTTTCTTCATACAAGATTGTGCAAAGGTTGATACTTCAATCAAGGTCATTTTGGGCTTCCAACCCGCCAGGTTTAGCTTTCACACCCTCTTGATAGGCTCTTCAGCCACCACAAGGCTGAGTTATATACCCAAAAGTTTATTCCACCAACAAGGTCATTTGGGGGCTTCCACCCATCGGATTTAGCTTTCACACCCTCTTGATCGGCTCTTCAGCCACTGCAAGGCCGAGTTAAACCTGCCTGTATGATGTTGCTACTCTGCTAGGTGACCCAACGAACTCTTACCAGTTAATCCTGACCAGAGACCCTGAGTTGATCAAAATATTTGACAGTCACTATCACCAGAGACCTTGTACTGGCTAAGGTTCAAACGACGGCTTCTGTCATGTGATCTCTGGCTTACGGAAAGCAAGGACAAACTCACCTATCTGCTGCGTCTCTCCGCCTTGTAGTCCATTCGTAATCTTATTCAGTTACTATTTTAAAGACCCTGCACTGTTTAAGGTTCAAACGACGGATTTATGTCACGTGAGAGCCGGCTTATGGGTCTGGGGGTACTCATGCCCTGTTGCCCCTCTCCATTGTATGGCTCGTTGTACTCTTACAATTACTCTTTTTTTAGACCCTGCGATGTTAAGGTTCAAACGGCGAATCTGTGCCATGGGAGAGCCGGCATATGAGGTTTAGGCAACCAACCCTAAGTTTTGAAAAAGAAAAGGCAAGATCATCAAGAGATTTTACATCTTTGGGTTGTGCCTCTAAGGTCGCCTTAAAAATGATACAAAATATACTTTGTCTTGTTTCTTTTTGTGGGTCTTGCGTTCTATGATAAGTCGTTGTTAAGTGTGAAGAAAGATGGTTATAGCCAGAAGGAAAGACAGATAAGCACATGAAGCTATTCAAATTCCAAACGTGCACGATGGCACGGCAAAGGCAATCAAGTTTGTGCTAAGGCTATTACAAAGCTCTTCAAGAGCTCAAAAATCTGCGGACTTAAAGTTTTTTGAATCACTTCTAACCTGGTGGCTCAACCCAGTCGGGTTACCTTCAGCCACATGCAACTTGTTTAACTCGCCGCCAGGTCATCCTGCGTCGGGTCTTTGATCTCTTCGATCTGAAGGTTGTCCACATCCCAGTTGTAGTTTGTTAAAGCCTCAAACTGAGCTTCATCAAAGATGGGAGACGGGTCAATGTCACGAGCAAAGAGTTGCTTACGGCGTGTATGAATTAAGTCTTTGGCTTCAAAAGTTGGGCAGCGCACTCGTTTGTTATCTTCGCCATAAGCCGCCTAATATGAGGCCAAGTCAATCTCGGTGACGAGTGTCGACGCGAGCACTCGAGAGGCCTTTATATAGTGGGCATAGTCTGCTTGTGTAAACTCTAAGCCGTCATCCTTCTTCGACGGGAATCCATCCATCGTCTCTTCAGTGGTCTGCTCAGGCGCAAAAGCCAGCGACCGGCTTAACACAACCATTGCTCCCTTTCGGGCGATTGATCATTTTAGCTCTTCGATTTGTTTTGGCGGGGTGGACAAGAATTATATCACCCTTTTCATGAACTTGGGAACACCTTTATCAGTTAGAATTTATTTGATGGTGCAAAGGGTCCCGCAGTACAGCTGTTCCGTCAAGGTATATACTGCTTTTAGCTTCAACAAGGTGTCAGAGGACAACTGACGGCTTCTCTGGCCTGCAAAGAAAATCAGAAGTTATAAGCCGGTTAAAGAGTTTTTTTTCAACAAACTGAGGAATTTTTCTAAGTGTCAAGTACTTACAAAATATGGCTGCAGTCATCCGAGATATATGACGCTTGAGGGTTTTCAGCTCTTCTGTCACAAGTTTCAGCCTTTCATCGGTGTCTTTTGCGCGCTTTGACAGCATGGCTTGTTCAGCTTCGGCGGCTTTCCTGAAAGCGGGAAAGTACGCCTGTACTTTCTCAAGTTCTACGATGAAGACACACCACTTCTCTTCTGCCTCAGCCCAAGCAGCTTGTTGTGAGGCAACATTTTCTTTAAGGCCAGTCAGATCAGACTCGACCGTGTTCAAGGCTTCCTGCGTAATACAAATATGCTTCATAAGTTCTAAGCCGCCCAGGTGACACATTAGTAGTCAGAAAAGCTGAAGCAGTAATATTTCAAGTCTCAAGAAGATTGCAAGCAATATACTTGACACTTGGGGGCTAATGTCTATCTTTTCTCTCCAAGTCTATAACGCTATAAAGCCCCGGATCATCTTCAAGAAGATAAGCCGGCACTTGGGGGCTACACTTGGCGCTTCTAAGCAATGACGTTCCGGCTCATCATTGGCATAATGACCCGTACTTGGGGGATACACTTGGATCTTATTTTCAAGGAAGTACTAGCTTATTATCTATATTAACCCATCACTTGGGGACTACATGCCAAGCTACTTGCAACATAACAAAAGTTGGAAGACCCGGTCTACTATTTACAATACTAAACCAGATCTTGGGGGCTACATAAGGATACAAGGAAAGTCAAGATAGGAGGAGTACCTCATATTTATTCTTCATCAGCCCAATAAGTTTGGATTCCATGTTGCGGCTTGCGGAGAGGCGGTTCAAATAACCAGCATGTAACTCGTCGGCAGTCAGCTTCTCCAAGCTAGGGAATGCAAAGTCAATCTTTTCTGGTGAGGGCGCCTCATCCTTGCTGGTATGTATTGTTAACACATGAGGAGCAGGGGAGTTGTAACCCGTCCCAGTGATAACAACTTCTAGAGGAGTCGTATCCTCGGCGGCTGGTGAATGGTTGGGCGGCTTAGGCTTAGTCTCTGGAGGGCCTTTAGGAGCAGCCATGTCACGGTCAGCCGGCTCAGAAAATTGAGGAGCATCCTTAGGAGCATCTTTCCCAGCCTTAGAGGGCTCAACATGAGCTACAGGAGAGTCCGGCTTGGGGCTCTCCGGCTCTTGAGCAACAGAACTGATGGTTGACCCGCCGACTTTCCTTTGTTTCACTTGAGCCCTGGGAGCAAAAAGATTGTTATACAAATAGAAGGACAAGGGTGTTAATATATGTTGTGGAGTATAAAGGTACTTACTCTGGGTTGATTTTAAGATGAGGTAGCTTGTATGCGGTCGAGTCGCCAGACGAAGGGGGCGTTTCCTGAAAGGTTAATATGGTAAGAACAAAGTAAGTTACAATGCAAAAACAGTATACAGACATTGGAGTTGGTCGAAGGAATACCTCAGCACACCGTTTCCAAGGAGCCGGAGAATTTGGCAAGCCGGTCAAGAGGTCTTCAGAGTCGGTGCTCCGGGTCTGATGCCTGGAGTCACGTTGTTGCTTTTTTTAAAGAAAGTTGGGATCCAAGAAGGAGGATGTGAAAATGGAATTTTTGGATAACCCATCATGTATTTTCTCGTGGCAAGATTTCTAAGTCGAAGGAAATGTAGGTTACCTCTGGGGCGTCAGGATGGCTTGTCTCCACTTCTTCCTATGAACAATCATCGTCAAAAGGTTGCATAAAAAGACGGCCAAGAGAGTCAAGTTCTACCTCCAAGTCTTCAAGCTCGAGATGCTCTTGGGAAGAGGTATTCTTCTTGCGACCATGGATTTTACCCACCTTAGTATCGTTCTTTGAGGGGGGGTATATTTCTTTTTCTAGAAATTAGAGTCGGCATGTATGTAAGTCACTGGAAGGTTAAAAGGAGTAAGGCAGAATGCTAAGATGAAACCAATAAGTTGCTAGGAAGGATTCTTACGTCTAGAGCCGCATTATTAATGCAGAAAGGGTTCAACCCAATTTTGTTGCAAATGTCTTGAGGTTCGCCCAGAAGTGACTTGACGATGGAATTGAGGTCTTGCTCCATCAAAGGGGTGGTGTTGAAACGAAGAGGGTCATCCACTGCACCCATATACTCACACATGAGTTTATCTCGTCGGCTCAGTGGCAACATCCTCTAGGTGACCCAGCAACGGGTTATGTCAACACCCGTCAAGCTGTTAGCCATTGAGGCCCTAATTTTTGCGAAGGTCTGAGCATACTTTACTCGCTCTGCGGCAGACATCCGATCTGGAAGCTCGGTGGAGGCGCAAAGCCGGTTGGGTGATAACCCCGCAGTGGTTTCTCTCCTTCTGGGGAAGTATCCTTAAAGTAGAACCAAGTTTTATTCCATTCCTTGGGGTGACTCGGCAAGGTGGCCGCTGGATAGGGCGTATCTCTCCGCCTCTGGATAGAGATGCCTCCAAGTTCCAAACTCGATCCAGTCGCCACTTTAGTTTGGCGATTGATGTAAAAGAAGTCGCGAAAGAGGTCAACAGACGGCTCTTCTTGCAGATATGCTTCACATAAAACTTGGAACTGGCACATGTTGGTGACATAATTGGGGCCTATATCCTGTGGATGGAGCTTGAAAAATTGAAGGACATCTCGGAAGAACTTTGACCCGGGTGGGATAAAACCTCGAAGGAGGTGATAAGTAAATACGACTACTTCCCCTTCCCGAGGGTTGGGTCTGATCTCGACCCTTGGAACCCGCCACTGAATGACATTCTGAGCCGGCAGAACACCCATCTCCATGAGGTCATGAAGTAACGAATCGGTGACTTCGGAGCCAACCCAATCACAACATGCAGGGGCTTTCGACTTGATGGTAGGTTAAACTATGGAAAGACACAAGGTGTGGCGGGTTAGAAACCTACGTGTTTAAGACGGCTATGGCTAAAGCGGTGATGATGTGTAGGCGGATCATGGCTAAATTCTAAGCCGCCATCATATTTTGTCAGAGAGAGCCAACAGCATGATGGTGGGTTAAATGGATAAGGTAACATTGAAAATGTTGCTAAGTGTGGACAAAACAGGTTTCGCCTATTACAGCTACCATTGCAAGATCTATGGATGAAGATAGAAGACATATTTTTCTAAACCTAAAAAGGCATTGGAAGAACAGATGGCCATTATGCATATTAAAATGGGTTGCACATCTACAATAAGCAGGACATGATTATTGGGCGGATGGCTGCGCGAGTTGGGCAGTCTTATAATATTCAAGGAGCTATTCGTCATATAAAACTACGAAGAACGCTCGGATGAACGACGATGAACACTAAAAAAAGATGATGAACTCGAGAGAAATCCAAAAAGCTAAGTGCAGATCTATCAAGGAGTGGAAATAGAACCTTGAGGATGCGGACGAACTCGAGAAACTCTGGACCAAGTCAGGTTCATGCAGCGGCCAGTGTTGGAAAAGATGGCGAGGTTCGGTCGGTGCAACGAGCTTCGCTGGTGCGAGCATCTGGAGGAAGAAGAAGATGGACAGTGGCGGTGGAGAAAAGAATGAGACCCATTGTTTCCCTATTTATGAGATGGGACAGCCACAGTGTGTGCGAGAATCGAGGAGGCATAGAGATGATTAACCAAAGGAGATGCCTCGATTTTTAGGCTGACCGTTTAATGAGACGATCCATTGCAAATGTCACGGAATCTTTTTGACATATCCAAGATGACATCATCCATGGCGGGTTATGATATTTTCTCTTTTGGGTAATGAAGATGTGAGACTCGGCACCAAATGAGTTTGAAGATTGACATGAACAGATTCAAATCAATCTGGGGCCTAATGTTGGGGATATAACCCCATGGTGAGACCCGTCCAGGAGGGATCGGGTCATGCCTGGCAGCTCATGGTAAAGACCCTTAAGATGGGCCTGAAGATTGAAGGCAAGGCCATATGCCGACTTACCAGATGGGCCAAGATGAAGGCCCAGAGACGGAAGATGGCGCGAGACCCGGGCATGTAAGCCGCCCGGAGACGGCTTGCCCAAGAAGGCAAGGCGGTTTAGAGACAGGGTTGAAAACCTTGTATGAGTCGGTTTGGACTCTTGTAACCCCAAGGCCTCGACCTGCTATATAAAGGTGAGTCCCTGGGGCGGCTTAGGCAGAAACCAATTGATCGATATCTAGGTCAAGCGAATCTGGTCCCTTGTAATCGATACCCCATCAATACAACACAAAGCATGATGTAGGCTTTTACCTCTTCTCGGGAGGGCAAACCTTGGTAAACTTGTGCCTCTCGTCCTGATCAACCCCTTTGAGTCCACCACCTTAGCGATGGCCTCGAACCTAAGTCTTCGAACATATGTCGTGACAAAACCATGACAACACCTTTTCTCCTTCAAAGACCGACGTACGCGACTCCATTTGTATATAGAGCAGAGGTTGTACGAGGAAGGAGCCTGGGAACGTACGTACGTGCAAATGGTGGTACGAGCAATTGAAGAAACGCGTTGTGGCAGCGGCTAGTTGCGTGTGTGCCCCTCTAGCTGCGACAGTCTTTAACCGGTTCATAGCTTTGCAGTTCAGTTTTTAACCAGATCCTTCAATTCCTTGAATGCAAAGACTGAATTGGTTTAGCCGTTCAGGGCCAGCCAGTCTGAGACATTGATGTTTTTTTCTTCACCGCTGTTACAGACGGTGGGTGTGTCCAGGAGAGCTCCATGGCGATTAGAGCAACTCCAATCGCGCGACTCAAACTGATGCATGTATTCTTTGCATTTTGTCCGTTTGGATCGGGCGACGGACCATGTCTGCCTTTTAAAATGGATTGGGGCTTGCGTCTAACGCTGCCATGATCTATTTTTCAATGGATTGAAAAAACATTTTGAAAATAAACGTTAATTAAACATTAATGTCGGCCACAGAGGCCGGCGATAGTCCATGAGTCCTCCATGCATTAACTAAAAACATCAAACTAAAATGAAAAGTAGGAGGTGATACATCTCCAATGTATCTATGATTTACGAAGTGTTAATGCCATGTTTGCAATAATTCTATATGATTTTGGTATGATTTTATTACAACTAACCCGGGCTGACGTTGTTTTCAGCAGAACTATCATGGTGTTGTTTTTGTGCAGAAATAAAAGTTCTCAGAATGAGCTAAAAATTTACGGAGAATATTTTTGGAAAATATAAAAAATACTAGAGCGAAGAGTCATCGGAGAGGAAGGCTAAGGAGGCCAAAATCCTCACAAGCGCGGCCACCCCCCCTAGGCGCGCTCACCAGGCTTATGGCCCCCTCAAGAGTCCACCGACCTCCCTCTCAGCTCTATAAATCTTCAAATATTCTAAAAATCCGAGGCATAACCTAGATCGGGAGTTCCACCGCCGCACACCTCCAGAGCCATGAAAAACCAATCTTGGCCCTCTCCGGCACCCTGTCGGAGGGGGCACCATCACCGGAGGCCATCTTCATCGTCCCGGAGGGGCCATCAACACCATGTAGGCCAAGGACCAGAGGGGGAACCTCTCCCTACAAATGGGGGAGGCCATGGAGGAGGGAACACAAGGGGGAGAACATCTCCCCCTCTCTCCCGGTGGTCCCGGAGTTCCACCGGGAGAACCATTGCTGCGGTGATCGTCTTCATCAACATCACCTTCTTCATCACCATCCTCATATTATTTTAGCGGTCCACTCTCCCGCACCCCGCTGTAATCACCTACTTGAACATGGTGCTTTATGCTACATATTATGATCCCATGATGTGTTGCCATCCTATGATGTTTTGAGTACATTACTTTTGTCCTTTGGGTTGATTGGTGATCTAGTTTGGTTTGATTTGTATGTTTATTTTGGTGCTGTCCTATGGTGCCTTCCGTTCAGCGCACACATGAAGGATTCCCGTTGTAGGGTGTTGCAATACGTTCATGATTCGCTTATAGTGGGTTGTTTGAGTGACAGAAGCATAAACCCGAGTAAGGGAGTTGTTGCGTATGGGATAAAGGGGACTTGATGCTTTAATGCTATGGTTGGGTTTTACCTTAATGATCTTTAGTAGTTGCGGATGCTTACTAGAGTTCCAATCATAAGTGCATAGGATCCAAGTAGAGAAAGTATGTTAGCTTATGCCTCTCCCTCATATAAAATTGCAATGATGATTTCCGATCTTGTTAACAATTGCCTAGGATAATTCCGCACACCAACCCATCATAATTCCACACTCGCTATTTGTAATATATTGTAATATTATGATAACAGCACCTATATTTATATTTTAGTTCTCTCATATCATGCAAAGCTATCCTATTCATACCCACAACGTAGTTTTATTTCTCGTTTCTAGTTGGAAGCAAACGTTCGGTGTACGTAGAGTCGTATCGGTGGCAGATAGGACTTAAGAGAATATTGATCTTACCTTTAGCTCCTTGTGGGTTTGACACTCCATACTTATCACTTCCACCTTTGGAAATTGCTACGATGATTCCTTGCACTTGGGGATTATCAAGCTCTTTTCTGGCGTCGTTGCCAGGGAGCAATAGTGTGGGGTTGATATTCTCGTGTATGCTTGTTTGCTTTCTTCACTAAATAGATTTTGTTTTCCCTTTTTACTTTCTGTATTTGTGGGTGAAACAAACAAAAAAATGAAAAATACAAAAAGAGTTACTTGCCCCTTTTGCCTAAGAAGTTTTTCAAAAAGAGAAGTGATTGGAAGGTTGTGCATTGAAGAAGTGAGGGTCGAGCTTGAACACTTTTGTTCATGCTCATGGAAACAATGTAGAATTTTTCATGGAAGATTATGTAAAATAATTATCATATTGTATATATCCATTGTATTATAAAAATAATGTGCCAAAATTTACTTTTAGGATGATTAGATTGCTTGTTTGGTGTGTGCAACGCAAAAACAGAAACTTTGGCTGTAGTGCGTGAATTTACATTTTTTTACTGGAATGGTAAAAGTTTGTAAAATTTTAACACAATACTTATATGAAATTTTTTTATTTTTTCCTAAAGTTTCATAATTGTTTGAGTTACATAAGTATACGAAGTTTCTAGATTACTACAAACTGTCCTGTTTTTAACAGATTCTGTTTTCTATGCATTGTTCCCTTATTTTGATGAATCTATGACTTGTATTGGGGGGTATGAACCATGGTGAAGTTGTACTACAGTAGATATAATGATAATATTAATTTTGAATGAGTTCACAACTTTACTTAAAGTAGTAATTTTTTTTATTATACTGGCGGATCTCACGAGGGTTTTGTTAAGTTTTGTGTGAATAAAGTGTTCGAAGATCGAGGAGGTATCGATATAAGAAGAATATGGAGAGTCAAGAGTTCAATCTTGGGGATTCCCAAGGCACCCCAAGTAAATATTTCAAGGAGACTCAAGCACCTAAGCTTGGGGATGCCCCAGAAGGCATCCCATCTTTATTCTTCAACAATTATCGATATACCTCGGTTTTTGTTTTGTTCACATGATATGTGTCTTTAATTTTTGTTGTTTCCTTTATGCTCCCTTCTAGTATGAGATAGTTCTTGATGGCTTTGTAGAATGCTCTTTGTGCCTCACTTAAATATTTTGAGCATGGATTTGTAGAATGCTCTTTGTGCTTCACTTAAACCTTTTGAGTATGGCTTTATCGAATGCTTTGTGGGCTTCACTTATATATTTTGAGTTTGTATATTGGTTAATCTGTATTAATTAATAATGCTCTATGAACTTCACTTATATCTTTTAGATCATGAATATAATGATCATCGGAATTTGGCTTGGAAAAGTATCATTGTAATATCATGCCTAGCTAAAAAGGCATTAAAGAAAAGCGCTTGTCGAGAGACAACCCAATACTTTTACTTTCTGTTTTGATGTGTTAACATGATTAATCTTCTGTATTAATCATGTTTTTTTCCTTTCATTTCAATAAAGTGCCGAGTAAAGCCTTTGGGATAGTGTGGATACTTGCTTGTTTGATTCTGTGCAAAAACGGAAACTTTTGCGTACAGTATTTGAATTGTCTGATTTTACTGGTGAGTCAAACAATTCTGAAACTTTTACAAGACATTTACATCCAAATTCTGTAGTATGTACTAATGTTTTGGAATTTTAGAGTCAGGGAAGTATGGTGATCATTCAGATCTTTAAAAATTGTTCTGTTTTTGACAGATTCTGTTTTGCATGCATAGTGTGCTTGTTTCAAGTGTTCCTATAGCTTATATTGAGTAATATAAATTATGGGAATGATATAATACAGTAGGTATAATGGGTTAACAATTATGAATCTTTTCTTGACAGTACCTAAGTGAATGATTTATCTTTATTACACTAACCCTCACGAAGTTCCGTTAAGTTTTGTGTGATTGAAGTTTTCAAGTTTTGGGTGAGATACCGATATGAGGGGAATAAAGAGTGACAAGAACCCAAGATTGGGTATTCCCAAGGCACCCCTAAGGTAATATTAAAGTAACACTCAAGCATCTAAGCTTGGGGATGCCCTCCCCTCTTTCGTCTTCAACACTATCGGTATATCTTACTTGGAGCTATATTGTTATTCGTCACATAATATGAGTTTTGCTTGGAGCATAATTTTATTTTTGTTGTTCTCTGTTATGTGTTATTTATAATCTTATTTTTGAATAAAAAGTTCCGAGAATTGCCTTAGGATGCTTGCATTGCATGTTTTATTGTGTTGTGTAAAAAACAGAAACTTTTGCTGTAGTGTTTGAATTTTAGTATTTTACTGGAATGTACAAAGTTTATGAAATTTTTACACAGTATTTTCATGTAAATTCCTTAGCATGTCATAATTTTTTATAATTTTTAGGGTTCCGTAGATACACTGGTTTATTACATTACTACAGACTATTCTGTTTGGACAGATTGCTGTCATGGTTTTGCTATCTACTTATCCTATAGTTTCCATAGCCTATATTGGTAGATATAAATTGTGGAAATTATAGTATACAGTACCTAATGTTTTAAAATTATTGTGCAACTTGTCTTGGCAGTACATGAAGTGTTGATTTGTTCTTATGTGTACTAACCTATCTCACGAGTTCTTTTTGAGTTTTGTGTGGATAAAGTTTTTGAGAATAGGTGAAACCGGGATATAAGAGGATTGAACAAGATACAAAAGCTCAAGATTGGGGATTAACAAGACACCTCAAGAAAATATATTAATAACTCTCAAGTATGTAAGCTTGGGGATACTACGCATCCCACCTCCCTTCATCAACAATTATCGGTTAGCCCATGTTTAGCCTAAATTTTTATTCGTTCACATGATGCATGCTATTCTTGGAGTGACATTTTTGTTTTGTTTTCTGTTTCAATAAAATCATTGGATCTGAAATTTTGAATAAGAGAGAGTCCTCACATGGATATTTATCTAATTAACTATGCACTGATCTTCACTTATATCTTTTTGGAGTAGTTTGTCATTCACTCTCGTGCTTCACTTATATCCCATGAGTAATGGTTGAATGAACTGAATATCATAAATCTGAAATAAAAAATGCTTCATATACTTATCCCATGGGGAGTAATGACTTCACACATAATAATTATAGGTGGTGAAATTTATTGAAAGTTAGCAAACACCGCATTGGTCACTTGAAAAATTCATGAAAGAATATTGAAGGAAGAGAGATTTCACATATAAATATACTATCATGGACATATTCTATGATTGTGAAAACCCATTAATTATTTTCAAACTTGAGCAAATTAGTTGAAGTTGGACAAGGAAGACAACGTAATGAGTTATGCTTGGGTATATTTGTATAGAAGTTATATTGTTTTGTATCCTCCAACATATGGTGCTTGCTTCCACCTCATACTAGCCAAAACTTCCGTAGCAAGTAGAAACACTACTTGTGCATCCAATCACCCTTAAACCAGCTTTGCCATGAGAGTCCACTATACCTACCTATGTATTGAATAAGATCCTTCAAGTAAGTTGTCATCGGTGCAAAAAGCAATTAAAATTGCTCCTAAATATGTAAGATCTTTTATTGTAAGTGAAAATAAGCGTTGTACGAATTTGTGATGACAAAGAAATAAAAGCGACGGACTGCATAATAAAGGTTGCTATCACAAAGGGCAATACAACGTGACGTTCCTTTGCATTAAGAGTTTGCACATCTAAAAAACAAAAAGCGCATGGCAACCTCTGCTTCCCTCTGCGAAGGGCCTATCTTTTATTTTCTAGTGCTTACCTTTATACAAGAGCCATGATGGTCTTCACCACTTCCTATATTTCTCCTTATTCTCTTGGCAAGCATCATGTGGTGGGGAAATATCCAAGCATATATGGCCATTCAAATATATTTGATCATGAATTATTATTGTTGACAATTATCTATATGATAAATAAGTTGGGAGGGGAAACTCTAAGCCCCTATGTTTCTCTGTGTTTGATGGATGACATTTTCTCTAAAAATATGCTTTGAGAGTTAGCAATCATGGAAGACTATATGATAGTTGAGTATGTGGAATTTGCTAAATCAAAGCTCTTACATAGACCCTTCTTGAAAATAGGATGAATTGCAATTGTTTGGTGACTGAAGGCATAGTTGTTAGTTTTCAAGAAATTTTATGGTCTATACTTTAACATGTGAATAGCTTGTTACTTCATCATGAGAGGTTTTATGAGACGAGATAATGTTTATGTTGATGCAACAAAAAGTGATTGGAATTATCATTGATCAAACTTGCGCAGTTGCTAGCATTCACACTTCATAAATTATCTCTTTTCTCATTTACCTACTCGAGGGCGAGCAGGAATTAAGCTTGGGAATGCTGATACGTCTCCAACATATGTATAATTTATGAAGTATTCATGCCATGTTTGCAATAATTCTATATGATTTTATTATAACTAACCCGGACTGACGTTGTTTTCAGCAGAACTACCATGGTGTTGTTTTTGTGCAGAAATAAAAGTTCTCGGAATGAGCTGAAAATTTACGGAGAATATTTTTGGAAAATATAAAAAATACTAGAGCAAAGAGTCACGGGAGAGGAAGGCCGAGGAGGCCACAAGCCTCAGGGGTGCGGCCACCCCCTAGGCGCGCCCACCAGGCTTGTGCCCCCCTCGGGAGTCCACCGACCTCCCTCTCAGCTCTATAAATCTTCAAATATTCCAAAACCCCTAATGCATAACCTAGATCGGAATTTCCGCCGCCGCACACCTCCAGAGCCACGAAAAACCAATCTTGGCCCTCTCCGGCACCCTGTCGGAGGGGTTCACCATCACCGGAGGCCATCTTCATCGTCCCGAAGGGGCCATCAACACCATGGAGGCCAAGGACCAGAGGGAGAACCTCTCCCTACAGAGGGGGAAGGCCATGAAGGAGGGAGCACAAGGGGGAGAACCTCTCCCCCTCTCTCCTGGTGGTGCCAGAGTGCCATCGGGGGGGCCATCGCTGCGGTGATCGTCTTCATCAACATCACCTTCTTCATCACCATCCTCATCTCCTTTTAGCGGTCCACTCTCCCGCACCCCGCTGTAATCACCTACATGAACATGGTGCTTTATGCTACATATTATGATCCAATGATGTGTTGCCATCCTATGATGTTTTGTTTAGATTACTTTTGTCCTTTGGGTTGATTGATGATCTAGATTGGTTTGAGTTGTATGTTTATTTTGGTGATGTCCTATGGTGCCTTCCGTGCCGCCCACACGTGAAGGATTCCCACTGTAGGGTGTTGCAATATGTTCATGATTCGCTTATAGTGGGTTGTTTGAGTGATAGAAGCATAAACCCGAGCAAGGGAGTTGTTGCGTATGTTGGAAATATGCCCTAGAGGCAATAAATAAAGTGTTTATTACTATATTTCCTTGTTCATGATAATTGTTTATTATCCATGCTAGAATTGTATTAATTGGAAACATGGATACATGTGTGGATACATAGACAAACACAATGTCCCTAGTATGCCTCTAGTGAACTAGCTCGTTGATTAAAAGATGGTTAAGGTTTCCTAGCCATGGACATGAGATTTCATTTGATAACGGGATCACATCATTAGGAGAATGATGTGATGGACAAGACCCAAACTACAAACGTAGCTTATGATCATGTCAGTTTAGTGCTACTGTTTTCTGCATGTCAAGTATATGTTCCTATGACCTTGAGATCATGCAACTCACGGACATCGGAGGAGTGCCTTGTGTGTATCAAACGTCGCAACGTAACTGGGTGACTATAAAGGTGCTCTACAGGTATCTCCAAGGGTGTCTGTTGAGTTGGCATGGATCAAGACTGGGATTTGTTACTCCATGTGATGGAGAGGTATCTTAGGGCCCACTCGGTAATACAACATCACAATAAGCCTTGCAAGCAATGTGACTAAGTTTTAGTTGCGGGATCTTGTATTACAGAACGAGTAAAGAGACTTGCCGGTAACGAGGTTGAACTAGGTATGGAGATACCGACGATCGAACCTCGGGCAAGTAACATACCGAAGAACAAAGGGAACATCATACGGGATTAATTGAATCCTTGACATAGAGGTTCAACCGATAAAGATCTTCATAGAATATGTAGGAACCAATGTGGACATCCAAGTCTCGCCATTGGTTATTGACCGTAGAGGTGTCTCGGTCATGTCTACATAGTTCTCGAACCCGCAGGGTCTGCAAACTTAAGGTTTGGTGACATTTCGATAGTATAGAGTTATGTATGGTGGTGACCAAAGTTTGTTCAGAGTCCCGTATGAGATCCCGGACGTCAGGAGGAGCTCCAGAATGGTCCGGAGGTAAAGATTCATATATAGGAAGTCCTATTTTGGTCGCCGGAAAAGTTTCGGGCTCATCGATAGTGTACCGGGAGTGCCGGTAGTGTACCGGGAGGCCTCCGGGAGGGGTATTTCGACCCAAGAGGCTTCATGGGCTGTGGGAGAGTGAATATCAGACCTTAGTGGGCTGGTGGAAACTCCCACACAAGGCCCATGTGGCTGGAGGAAAAAACCCAAAGAGAAAAAGTAGAAAAAAGGCAAAATAGGGTGAATCCTAGTCCTACTAGGATTGGAGGTGGACTCCACCTCCACCCTTGGTTCGGCCGACTCCTTGGTGGCTTGGCCCTTGGTCCAAGACACCTCCTCTCTTCCTCCTATATATACTGGTGGTATTGAGGGTTTTTGCACTAGAATTTCAGCCACGTGCTACCCGTTCCTCCAGTGCATAGTTTCTCCTCTAGATTGGATTTCTGCAGTGCTTAGGCGAAGCCCTACCAGAATAGCTCCACCACCATCGCCGGAGCGCCATCACACTGCCGGAGAACTCTTCTTCCTCTCCACTCCTTCTTGCTGGATCAAGACGGTGGAGATCGTCATCAAGCTGTACGTGTGCTGAACGCGGAGGTGCCGTCCGTTCGACGCTAGATCGGAAGGGTCGTGATCAAGTTCGTGGGACGGATCGTGATCAAGTTCGTGGGACGGATTGTGATTAGATCGCGGGATGGATCGTGATTGGATCGCGGGACGCACGGCGATTTGGATCGCGAAGACGTTCGACTACACCAACCGCGTTTCTTAACGCTTCCCGCTTAGCGATCTACAAGGGTATGTAGATCCACTCTCCCTCTCGTAGATGTTCATCATCATGGATAGATATGCGTGTGCGTAGGAAATTTTTTGTTTCCCATGCGAGGTTCCCCAACAGCGTATGAGATAAAGGGGACTTGATGCTTTAATGTTATGGTTGGGTTTTACCTTAATGATCTTTAGTAGTTGCGGATGCTTGCTAGAGTTCCAATCTTAAGTGCATAGGATCCAAGTAGAGAAAGTATGTTAGCTTATGCCTCTCCCTCATATAAAATTGCAATGATGATTTCCAATCTTGTTAACAATTGCCTAGGATAATTCCGCACACCGACCCATCATTATTCCACACTTGCTATTTGTAATATATTGTAATATTATGATAACAACACCTATATTTATGTTTTAGTTCTCCCATATCATGCAAAGATATCCTCTTCATACCCACAACGTAGTTTTATTTCTCGTTTCTAGTTGGAAGCAAACGTTCAGTGTACGTAGAGTCGTATCGGTGGCAGTTAGGACTTGAGAGAATATTGATCTTAACTTTAGCTCTTTGTGGGTTCGACACTCCATACTTATCACTTCCACCTTTGGAATTGCTATGATGATTCATTGCACTTGGGGGTTATCAGGAGGGGCGCTGCCCTAGGTGTCCTCGTCATTGTCGTCATCGAGGCCGGTGAGGTCGACAAGAGACGGTGCCGAGCCAGCCCAGGGGAACGCCGTCTCCCAGGAGGCGGGGATGTCGTCCGCCGATGGATGCACCGCCGTTGTCTGGGCTTCGACACAACACTTCTCCTCCGCCTCGGCATCGCGCTCCAACATCTCAAGCCGCTGGCCCTCGCAATGCTTTGGACCATATCCGAATGTATATAGACATATTTTAGAGTGTAGATTCACCCATTTTTCTCTGTATATAGTCACTTATTGGAGTGTCTAAAAATACTTATATTTAGGAACAGAGGAAGTAGTATAAAGTGGCGCTGCGGCGTCCATGACGGAACTGGACGACGGTGTTGCGGCCATGGCGGAGCTGGACGGCGGTGTCGTCATAAGGCCAACTCCAACGCACGACCCCAAACAGACGTTCGTTTTGTCTGAATTTACTCCGTTTGCGGGTGCAAATGGAGATGTGTTCGTCCGAATTTTCGTTTGGGTCGGTCGGGCACCCAACGCGCGACCGCATCTCGTTCGTCGGGGGACAAGTACAATAAAATCGAGCATAGCAAAAATGGTTCAAATCATGCAAAATAAATAGTTTCATGTCGGAAATAGTGTTTTATTACAACCCAGTCAAAAATTTAAAAATATGAAATAGTCTTACAAAACCACTCAAAGTTTGTGCGCACGTAAAGGGATTAAACCAATAGATCTATTGATCGCCAATGTGTTCCCACATGTGCTCAACTAAGTCATCTTGCAGCTGCTTATGAGCGTTCCGATGAAGCATCTCACGATGGAACTAGACAAACTCTTGAAAGGTGGTAGGAGGTGGGTTCTCAGGCTCAACATTCTCACCCTAAAAATCAAACCCTTGGTCGTGGATGTTGCCATCACGTTCATCCGCAACGATCATGTTGTGCATGATCACACAAGCAGTCATCACCTTCCAAAGCTTCTGAGTGCTCCATGCCAATGCACAATTTTGAATGATACCCCATCGAGACTGAAGCACATCAAATGCACGCTCCACATCTTTCCTAATACTCTCTTGCTTTTGGGCGAACCTCTATCTTTTCTCTCCTTGCCGATTGGGTATGGTCTTCACAAGAGTTGACCACCGGGGATAAATACCACCAGCTAGGTAATATCCCTTGTTGTAATGGTGCCCATTGATCTCAAAATTGACCTCCGGGGAGTGCCTTCTGCAAGCCTTGCAAAAATTGGAGAATGTTGACAGAAGGCTAATATCATTGTGAGAACCAGCCATGCCGAAGAAAGAATGCCATATCCACAGATCTTGTGAAGCCACCGCTTCAAGTATGACAGTGTCACCTTTCACATGCCCCTTGTACTGCCCCTTCCAAGCAAATGGACAGTTCTTCCACTTCCAGTGCATACAATCGATACTACCAAGCATGTCCGGAAAGCCCTCTCTGCATTGATCGTCAACAACCTCTATGTATCAGAAGCATTTGGCTCTCACATGTATTCAGGGCCAAACATAGCCACCACAGCCTTGCAAAAACTATACATTGATAGCAGACACGTGGCTCACTCATACGAACGTACCCATCCACAAGATCACCAGAAATTCCATATGCAAGCATGTGAATAGTCGCAATGCATTTCTGATAAGAAGAGAAGCCAAGCTTCCCAAGGGCATCCTCTTTGCAGTCAAAGTATGGGTCATATGCTACTACTTCCTCCCGAATACGATTGAACACATGCCTCCTCATTCGAAAGGGCTGACGAAATTGATGAGGTTTGTAGAGTGCGTTATTCTCAAAGTAATCGGAAGAGTAGGGCGTGTCCTTTCTCCTTATTGCGGTTCAAGGCCGGAGCATGGTCGGATATTGATCCCCTGAATCGAGGCCGCATCCTATTTATGTGGTCACGGACAACCAATGATGTCACCACTATGTCCTCATCGTCCAAGGATGAATCATCCGATGAACAAACAACCTTGTGAAATAAATACTCATCCCCGCTATCCATGGTACCTTGCGAGCAAAGCGTCGAACGCCTTGTGGTCGTGGTGGAGACGCGACCGGAAAGGGCACGTCGAATCCCTTCTCAGGCAGCAAAGCAAGGTGGACGACCGCAGGCGGAGGGCGGAGTGAGACCAGGTGAAGGAAGAAAAGAGTCTGTGCCGTCAACGGGCAAGGTGGACGGCATGCATGACATCGATGATGGCGAGGGGCGGAGGGCAGAGGGCAGAACGAGGACAAGGGAGGAAGAAAATGGGTTGTGTCCAGACGGGCGGGCCAGGGGTGGACAAGGGCACGCAGTCCGTCCGCGCGTGTCCGTTTGGCCGCAAACGCGACCCACACTTGTGTCGGGAATGGGTCGAAAGCGGACCGAAAACGGACATTTGTCCATTTGCAGTCACGCGTTGGGCCATGATTTGTGTCTGTTTACCCCCAAAAAGATGCGGGCGGACGATTTGGGATCGTGCATTAGAGTTGGCCTAATCCACACTGCATCATCTTCGCGAAGTTGATTCGATGCGGATGCCCACGGAAACAGCCCACATGTCCCACATATCTAACTGCTCTCTATCTGGGGTGTCTATAAACACTTTTTATGTGAGCATCACGGACAGCCCATGTCCACTTACCACAAGTATGATAATCGGTAGGGTCAGACTCCAAACTATATTGAGAAGTTGCGTTGCACACCGGCAGCGCCCCCGTGTCGCTCCTAGGGGCGGCTCGGGTGGAAACCAGATCCACCGCTGCCATCCCCCTCCCACCCTCCTCATCCCCTCACCGTCCTCGGCGCACGCCACCGGGCAAAGCCTGCCGGCGGCCTGCGGCGGTGGGACCTAGTTCTCGTGCTCTCATGGCGGGGAGGAGCATCCCTCCGGGTGGTCAACGTGCTCTGGATCCGCGTGGTGCGGTAGCGGCTGGTCACGGATGGCGCTCCGGCGGGCTGTGGCGAGGTGCCCCTGCTTCGTGGTCCTCCGGTGTGACGTGGGGGTGGCAGTAGTGCAGGGCGTGGCACGGGGCACGAGTGGCGGCGCTGCGGCCCCGATCTGGGCCGTGCAGGGCCTGCTGTGTGTGCGTGCGGGGGTGGCGTGGAGCTCGGCCGGTACGCCGGCGGCCGGTTCCGGCGCGTGGAGGTGCAGCAGTGCTGCTGGTGGGCTGTGGCGGTGAGCCGTGTCAAGGGGCGCTGCGGGGCGTCGCGAGGACGCCCTGGTGCTACGTGGGTCGGGGGGCCATGTTGTCGTCGAAGGGCGCCCCAGCTGCGAGTGATGTAGACCCAGTCTCCGGCGGATGTGGTGCCGTGCATGGGGCGCGCTGGTGCTTCTGTTGCTCGGCCGCGGCTCGGAATCATGGTGATTCTTGGCTTCGGGCAGCGCTCCTCCGTTCCTGTCGGCATGGTGCTTGGCAGGGCACGGTGGCTCGCGCTGCGTCCGGTGGCTGTGCGCCGACAGACCATTGATGGCTCTGTCGCCTTGTTCTGGTGGTTGGCCGCCAGTGGTCTCCGCGAGGTGCGGTTGACTGCGGTGGTTCTCGGAGCTTCTTCTTCGGCGTTGGGCAGCTCCGATGGTGGTGGTGGTTGGTGGGCTTGCTGGCGCTGGTGCGGGATGATGTGTGGCTGAGGTGGTGTGGGAGCTTGGGTGAAAACCCTGTCCCGGCTTTGTGTCGTGACCAGTGATGGCGGCGGCTGTGGCCGTCGTTGACCTTCTTGGAGGCATCGCTGATTTGTTGCCGCTCCCCTCCTGCACGGATCCGGCCATATTGGCCTCTCCGGGGGAAACCCTTGATCTGTGATCAGATGATGGCGGCGCCTTGGTGTCGTATTCCCTCTTGGGGGCTTCGTCTTGGGAGCTCGATGTCGGTGGGCGGGACCCGTGGATGGCGGCGGTTGTGGCGACCAGGCTTCTGTGGCAGCGATGATGGTGGGAGCGATGTCGGCAACGCGGCAATGGTTGTGGTAGTCGGCTCTTCTTTGGCGTGTCCACGGTTTTGCCTCGGTCTGTTCGGTGATTTCCCGTGGCGCCAGCCGTGCCTGGTTTTGTCCTACAGAGTTCTCCGTCAGAGTCGGTGTTGCGTCGTCTGGTCGCAGGTGGCTGAGTTTTTGGCACAGATCTTCATCCAACTTCACATGTCCGCTTCAGTGAGGGTTGGGTCGACGACCGCGGATGGCGGAGTCGGAGTCGCTTGCTCAGAGTGTAGGGATGGCGATGACGCCTCTAGGGGAGGAGTGATGACGGTGACGCATGTGTACTGTCTCGCCGGGCCCCTCTTTGGAGTGGTGTGCGTGGGCCTTCCTATGTGTGCCGCTCAGCGATTGTAACGGTTTTCGCCCGGTTTTTCGTAATTAACTGGGCAATTCTCTTCTGCTTATTTAATAGACGAGGCAATCTTTGTCTCCGTTTCGAAAAAAATAATCGGTAGGGTCTGGACGTGTACCATGAGCACAAAGTAGTTGCAGAATTACCATCCATATGTATCGATGCACAGTATATATTCCCCCTTCCCAAACATTACTACCGCTGGCAATACACCATCTCCTGTATTTCTCTGTCTCCTCACCCTAGCCCGATCCCCCGCCGCCTTGGTCAGGCTCTGGCCACCGGCCTTGCCCGCCCCTCCTCTCGACTCCGGCCACCGGCCTTGTCTCCGCTTCCGCGCGCGCAGTGGCCACCTCGTACCACGGCAGAGGCGCTTGGATCTATCGCCGGCGCAGTCCACGTCCGTTGAGCTCCTAGAGGCTGGAGCCACTCGCCCACAAAACATCACCAACGAATCGCCGCTGCTTACCGCCGGTACCTTCTCCGTGCGCCCAAATCCGCTCCTATTATTCCGCGTACGGGCAATCTGTAATATTTCTTTTTTGAGGTGGGGCAATCTGTAACAAGATGGGTACCTCCGGGTTCGGGCTTGGGTTCTGGGTTTGGGTTCGGGTTTAGATAACCACCCAGCCCAATTCGGCTTCGCGTCTGCACTCGATTTCCACCACCCAGCCCAACTCGGCTTCGCGCCTTCGGTCCTCTATATACTACCCTGCGCTGCGCCCTGCCTGTCTCTCCTTTGCAAAGCTGGTAGTATCCTGCCGCCGTCGAGCCGCCACTCGCCGGCCGATCGATTGCGAGTTAGTAGCCAAGCACGCACGCACGCACGCACGTGGAGTTTTAGTTTTCGCTCCAAGCTCCCCACGCGCGCCCACCGATGACGATGCGGATGGCGAGCTTTAATCTCTTCCGGCTGCGGCCACTGGCGGAGCTGTTGCCGAAGGTGGAGAGCCCCACGGAAGCCGTTCCTCTCCGGCGGAAGGCGGCGTACACGGCCGGCTCGCTCCTCGTCGTCCTGGCGGGCACCCAGCTCCCGCTGTACGGGATCGACACCAGCGCGGCCGCGCACGCCCCCCTCTACTGGTTCCACACGGCCTACGCTGCCAACTGCGGGACCGTCATGGCCTTGGGCGTGCTCCCCCTCCTCTTGTCCGAGTCGATCTCTCACCTCCTCCTGGGATTAAGGATAGTTAACCCCATCCATGAAAACCGCCTTCTCCTGTAAGTATATACCCTGACGATGACCAAATTCTCCCCTGCTTAAACCGATGGATGGAATGCAAGCTCTCTGGTGCTTCCTACGTACTAGTAATTCTCACTCAACCTTTTCACATGTGCTGCAGGAACGGGCTGCAGAAGGTGCTGGGGGTACTAATCTCCGTTGCCCTGCCAGTCGGCAACGCGCTATCCACGGGGCACTGGAGCGTGGGGGCTTCGATCCTCATCTCGCTTCAGGTTTTCGTTGGAAGCGTCATCGTCATTTATCTTGATGAGGCCCTCAGAAAGGGTTATGGCCTCCTTTCTGGCATTCCATTGTGCACCACCGCCAATGTTTGGTAAGAATATATACATACTGACTCTCTCATAATTCGTTTCTACATGCACTTTTATGTTACTTCACTGGTTTTGTTGGATTCATATCATAGTTAATGACTGCGTTTGTATGTATACGTACTTTCAGTGCAACTCTTCTCTGGAGGGCCTTCAGAGACGGCAAACATGGAGACCTTGCCACGACGCTTGGCTTCTTTCTGCTTGTCTGCAGGTTACAAGGCTTGCATGTCGCGTTGCCACTGACAAGGCCACGGCGATCGCCAGATGATGAGGATGCTGCTAGGTTTCAGGCCAACTACAGCATCGACATATCCTACCTCTCATATGCTCCCATCCTCTTCCAACACATTCTCCTTTCATGCACCTATGTATTCTCAGAGGTGAGTACCTACCTACCTTGCATGATTCGTATCCCTTTTATCAATCTAGTCATCATGCACGTACTCTGGCCAGTAAAATTCTCGTTTTGGGTTAATGTTTGTTGCAGCAACTATACATGAAATTTGGCGGAGACAAGCTGGTCAATCTGCTCGGCAAGTGGGAACGATCTAAAAGTTTTGAATGGTTTGTCCCAGTAAGCGGGATGGCCTACTACCTAAACACACCGCCAACGTGAGCACACACATATAGAACGCCTTATTGCCAACTCCTTAATATGTCTCTGAAGTCTGAACTATCCATCGTGATTGAGATCTAATAACTGCTTCTCCATGTCCATGAAATGCAGCTTGGCTGATGTAGCAAGAGACCCGGTGCACACATGCCTCTACGCCGCCTTGCTGCTTGGCGGGTGCGCCTTCGTATCGACGGCCTGGTTCGTTCTGCGCCGGTATTGCAAGAGATATGTGGCCCGGCTGGTTGGGGACGGAGTGAGCGTGACACCTGCGCAGGCGGACTCGATTCCCTTCAGCCAATGGAACGGCCGTGTCGCCATGGTGGCCTTTGCGGTTGGACTAGGCGTTGGCGCTCTGACCCTCCTGGCGGGCTTCATGCGCGTCACCGGTTCCGGAACTGGAATTATGCTCGCCGTCACCGGCATATACTCTTCCTGCTTCCACGCCAGAGCTTCTTCTGGGATCGGCGCGGTTGGACTCTGATTGACGTGCTCCTAGTGTAGATTACTTGTACTAGCAGTCTGATTGTTATTTTGTTAGGCGAGAGAAGGAATACTAGTAGTTACTTTTTTTTAAAGGAACACGATGCATTCCATTAAGTACCAAGGCTGGACAAGTCGCCAGCAACAGCGTCATTTACAAAGTCTGGATACTGGCCGAGCCAAATCTCGTATTTGCCAGCTCCTAGTTTAGCACCATATGCAGCTAACCAATGTGCGACTAAATTACAAGTCCGAGGACAAGATACAACAGTTACATCATTGAAACCCACTCTCAGTTGAAACTTAATATCTTTGAAGATAGCTCCTAGTGCAGAAGATCATAGTCTTCATTGCTCACCGCTGTCTTCAGCTGCATAGAGTCAGTTTCCACAATCACTCGGTGGCAACCGATCTGGATGGCTGTATTGACGGCATGCAACATTGCCAACGCCTCCGGATGAAGGGCATCCGAGACTTGCTCCAAGTTTCCTGCTCCAGCTGCTATTACCATACCACAATTGTTCCTGATAACAAAGCCCCAACCTCCAGAATTTGATTCCTTCAGGAAGGCACCATCAGTATTGATTTTCAAGATTTCTGGTGAAGGTCTGGACCATCTTTCCTTCTGCTGATGTTCGTGTATTCTCCCTTCTCGGTTTACCTTCAAAAATTGCATACAAAGATAGTCAATAGAATGGCAGATTTCATCAGAAGATTTTATTTCATTTCCCGCATTTGCTCTATTCCTCTCACGTCACCAACACCAAAGGAGCACGCACGATTTAACCTTTTCTTCGTCATTGAGGTTCAAAATTTCCTCCATACAGCTCAACGCATTAGTGCAAGTTAGAACTTGCAATCTGACATGCTCCAACTGAGCTTTCCTCCAGACTTCCTTAGCCCTCTTACACTTAATGAAGCAGTGCTCACCATCCTCATTTAAACGAAAACAGATAGGACAACGAGTGTCGACATGCATACCTCTATGCTGGAGCTTCATGCGCGTCGGTAAGGTATTTGTAGCCATGCGCCACAAGAAGTGACAAACCTTGCTTGGGAGGGGAAGCGACCATAGCTTCAGCCAATTGAAGTCGCATGTATCCTCGTCTGCACTTGAGGAAGAGGTTAGTCTGAAATGGATTCACGAGTTTCGGCGTCTACAGCAACTCTATAAGCAGATTTCACCGAAAATATACCTTTTTTTATCATAGTGCCATGCTATGAAATCATCACTATGCGCATGAATTGGGATTTGTAGAATAATCTTCACATCTTCAAGGAGAAATGTTTGTCTTACTAAGTCTCCATCCCAATTGTTTGTGGCAGGATCAATCAAATCCTTTACTTTAGATATGACATTCCTACCCCTCTGAGTGATGACACTTCTAGTACTTCCTCTCGGAATCCAGGGATCAGACCAAATATTGATGTTATTTCCACTACCTACTCTCCATATGATCCCCTTCTTGAGCAAATCTAACCCTTTTAGTATACTGCGCCATGTGTAGGAGATGCCGCTTCTAGGGCTTGCTTGCAGTATTGAAGCATCAGGATAGTACCTTGCTGATAGGACCTACGCACATTAGGAAGTTGGGTTTTGGATGAGCCTCCATGCTTGTCTTGCAAGCATGGCTAGATCGAAGGCATGGAGATCCCTAAAACCCAAACCTCATGTTTTCTTTGTTTTCGTCAACTTTTCCCAACTAACCCAGTGTGTTTTATTTTCTTTATCCATTTGGCTCCACCAGTATCTGCTGATCATAGTGCTCAACTCTTCACACAACGAGTTAGTCAAATCAAAGCAAGCCATGGAGTGCACCGGGATTGCTTGTGCTACTGCTTTTATGAGAATTTCTTTCCCTCCTTTGGACAGGAGTTTTTCCTTCCAGCCTTGGATCTTTTTCCACACTCTCTATTTTACGTACTCAAAGGTTTTTGCTTTGGCCTTACCCACATAGGATGGGAACAGCAAGGTATTTTGAAGATAGACCTTGTGAAGTTATCTGCAGAATACTTCTCATTTCCTCCTTTAGCATTTGCCTTGTGTTTGCACTGAACAAAATTGAGGATTTATCTTTGTTAATACTTGCCCCGAAGCAGCTTCATAGAGATTTAGGATTCTATTGATTTCTCGGGCGCTCTCAGCATTTGCCTCCAAAAGAAGTAATGAGTCATCTGCAAAGAACAAATGGCTCACACTGGGAGCTCCCCTGCATATCTTGATTCCTTTCAATGATCCCCTCATCTCAGCCTCATGTAACATGGAGGTGAATCCCTCAGCACAAATGAGAAACAAACATGGGGAAAGTGGATCTCCTTGGCACAGTCCTCTTTGCGGTATAATCATATCAGTTGTTTCCTGGTTCACCTTGATTTGGTATTTAACGATTGACACACACTTCATTATCAGTCTAATCCAATTCCTATCAAAGCCCAATCTTTGCATCATATCTTCTAAGAATTTCCATTCGACACGGTCATAGGCTTTGCTCATGTCCAGTTTGATAGCCGCATAGCCCACTGAGCCCCTTCCTCTTCTTTATGGGAAATTTGTTAGCTCGTATGCCAATAGGATATTATATGAAATTAGTCTCCCGGGCACAAAGGCGCTCTGGTTGGGGGAGATGATGTCGGGGATAATTACTGTAAGCCTATTTGTGATTATCTTAGAAACCACCTTATACATCACATTACACAGGCTAATAGGTCTTAAATCATTTATGCTCATTGTGTTGGGCTTCTTCGGAATAAGCACTATTAGAGTATCGTTCCATCCTTCAGGCATATCTCCTCCTCTCAGTATATGAGAACTTCTCTCGTGATCTGGTTCCCTACGGTTTGCCAAAATCTTTTAAAAAAATGGCTGGCATACCATCAGGTCCTGGTGCTTTTAAGTCATCGATGTTGTCTAAGGCTCTTTTTACTTCCTCTTCGGTATATTCAGCGCATAGCATGTCATTCATCTCTGATGTCACTTTTGGATGCACCATTAGCATAATTTCCCCATTGTATCTTCCTATCATGAAAGAGAACATTTTAAAAAAGTAGCTTGCAATGTGCTCTTTCAAATGTTCCTGTTCCTCTACCCAACTATCATCCTCCCTTTTCAATTTCTTGATGGTATTCCTTTTTTCCTTTCGGCGGCAAAAGAATGAAAGAAAGATGTGTTTTTGTCACCAGCTTGTAGCCATTTAACATGGGCTCGTTGCTTCCAGTGCATATCTTGTTGTTGCTCCAAACGGTCTAGCTTCTCCTTTAAGAAGTGTTCTCTGTTAACCTTACTTGGTTGATGTCTCCCCTACGTACCTCCTCTAGTTCCTTCTTTAGGATTTTAATTCATTTTTGGAGATCACCTAAAACATTAGTATCCCACTCTTTTAGCTCTCCTGCTACCATGTGTAACATCCCCTATGTATTATGTTCCCCACGTCTACCAGCATTGGCCCATGCATTATTAACCACTAGCTCATAATCCTCTTCTTGTAACCATCTAGCTTCAAACCTAAAACCATGAGCCCTTCTGGGAATATATGATCTCCCAGACTCTTCTATTTGGATGGTTACCGGCCTATGATCTGAATGGTGTGGGTCTCCATTCAGAACTTTGAAGTGAGGGAATCTTGCACACCAACTCTTTGTCCCCACTGCTCTACCCAGCCTTTCTTTAACAAACTGTCCAGCATCCTAGCTATGACTACGCCATGTGTATTTGTCTCCCACGTAGCCTAAATCTCTCAATCCACAATCCGCTAGAGCCATTCTAAAACTCTCCATTTTACTTTGTGCTCTAGCTAGACTCCCCTTCTTCTCATGATTATACATGATCTCATTAAAATCACCAGCGCATAACCATAGAAGGTTTAGCCGCTATTTTAGGATGTGCATTAACCTCCATGTTATCTTCTTTTTATCACTTGCTGGTTATCCATAGATGCCCGTGAATCGCCATTTGAAACCATCTCTTTCCTCTACTATAGCATCAATGTGATATCTGGAGTAGTTATGCAGTTGTAGATTTACTTCTTTCTTCCATAGCAACGCCAATCCCCCACTCTTTCCTTCACAATCCTTTACCACCATGTTCCCCATCCCTATTGTCCACTTAAGTCTTTTCATCCTCCTCTCATCCATTTTGGTTTCAGATAAGAAGAGGATGTCGGGGTCCACCTGCTTCTGGAGCTCCAGAAGTCCTCTCACTGCCGGGTCGTTCCCCAATCCCCGACAGTTCCATACTACAATTCTCATTTTGACTCGCCAGGCTAACCCTACAGCCCGGCGTTCACAAATTCTGAGTTATTGTTCTCTTCTTTTTCCACATCCTCATCCACTTCCATCTTTGCCTTCTTCGCTAACTCTATCACCTCATCAACATCCATAGAGTCACCCTTCCTTTTCTTTGGTTATGGCATAGTTGGTTGATATTCTTGATTTCCCCTTCTCTCAAATCGCCTAAAAGTACCTTGGTTTGTGATTTTCTTCTGCTTCTGGACTTTACTTTGTTTTTCTTTTTTGGCCCCTTCCTTCTTCTCTACTGGCATATCCATCACTGGCCCCTCCGAAACTTGCTTTGAATTTGTGGTATTATTATCCTCAAATTCAGTTTTACTCCATTCAGCTTCCAATATTTGTTTCTTTTTCAAAAGAGCTTCCCCTGGATCTTCTGTGATGCTAAAATCTAGTTTCTTCCCCTTCACTACTCTCTGGTCCTTAATGAGTTTTAGCTTGAGCGGGCTTATCACTTCTTCTTTTTTCCATATCCTTGTCTTTCGTTTTCTCTCTGCTTGGCACATCTTTTCACCAAGATGGCCCATCACTGCCTTGTTTACTCCCCTTATTACCGTCATTGTTGCTTGGCCAAAATCTTCCCTTATCATTTGAGGTTTTGCTTCTTTCTTCACTTAAGCTCCCCTTATACATGATGGCCCGCAACCATGGTACAAATTTCCTGGATCCCGTTCTTCTAGATCTAGTTGGGCATGACTTTTAAGTATGTCCAATTATCCCACAACTATAGCAGAAGTCAGGGAGATATTCGTATGTAAAGGAGATAATCTTTTCCTCCTTCCTCTTACCTATCTCTCCATCATCTCCCCCAACTATCATTTCCTTTTCTTCCCCTGTTCTTCCTCCTCGATAAATGATGTTATGAACCTCATGATTGGGACCGTGATATCCATACGCACTTTAATCCGCATAAATACTCCCATAGAATCACCATTAACGTCTAGATCTGCTTCAATAAATTCTCCAATTTATTCTCCTACCAATTCTCCTGTTTCTTTACTCATCATCCCCATTGGGATACCATAAGCTCTGACCAATATAGGAATTGTCCTGAATTCATATTCATCTATGGTTTTACTAGGCACAAAATATTACATTACCAAAAAATCATTGTTAAATCTCCATGGTCCAGCATCTAGAGCCTTCTCCTTATCAGCCTTTTGGTGGGAAATAAAGATAAATATGTTCCTGCCTAGATCTTTGCATTCCACACCAAAGAAAGGGCTCCAAGCACTTCCAAGCGATTTCCCCACATGTTCTGATCTTGCCATTCTCTCTGAAAAAAGTTTACCTACTGCCTGAAGCTTGCTCATCTGCAAGGAGCATGCCCGCTTTCTTCCAATCCTGATTCCCTTCTTCTCAGCTTCAGCGAGCTACAGATTCTTGAGCTTTCCCTCCACTCCTTCGAGGAAAGCAGACTTCGGTTCCCCCATTGTAGCTGGAACTTCTCGGACGGCCGGAAAAAATGCCCCTGTGCGCCTCCAAGATCACCGCCGCCACACATCGTCGGCTGGGGATTGCGGTTGTCACACAACCCGTGCACCCTGGTGGTTGGGAGGCCTATTGGATTTGGGATCTATCAGGGATTCACTCCTCACTCTCGTGCAGAACTCTGCACTAGTCTTAGTCTGGTGGTTCCTCTCTGATTTGGATGGGCTCTCAAGAATCCCCCACGGGAGGCCTGGGATCTGAAATCGAACTAGCAGAGAATAGGATTAGGGAGTGGATTCGTGAGTTGTGTGGATTTTGGATGAGATTAAGCGGCAAGAATCGCCGATGAGGATGCTCACTCTGTCGCAAGGAAGTCGCCAAAACTAGGGAGAGGCTGTCACGGACGGACGGAACTACCCTGGGCTCTCCTTCCATTCCGGAATACTAGTAGTTACTACAGTGGATGTATTGCTTATTTGCCGCAAAATATCTACCGAGTGGGTTATTAAGCCGAACTAGGCAAAATATTCGTCGAGCTCCAAACTCGGTAGTTTAATGTCCAATAAGAGAACGCCGCGTGACGCAACTCCATTGCCTAGTGCTAGATATAGCCAAGTTGATAAACATTGAAACTGGGCAATTTGTATGCCGAGTTGCAAACTCGGCAGAACTCCATCCATCAAGGGACAGACGTGTGGTGGTGCCTTATTCGTTAAATTTCGCCGAGTTCAACCGTCTGACCAACCGGCCAAATAATTTGCCAAGTATGAAACTCGACAGATCTACAACCAGTTCGCTGTGTATGAAACTCGGCATATCTACACCCTGCTTTATTTCCGAGTTTGGATGTTCGCTGAGTTTCAAGTGCTCATCTCACTTGAGAACTGTTCGCCGAGTTTGCTGGCCTGAAACTCAGGAAAGATTGGTTGTTTATCGAGTTGCGCACTCAGTGAATAAGCTCAATGCGTAGCTTATTCAGCCCTTTACCGAGATTTGGCACTCGGCAAATGTACTATTAGATCCTCCTAGCAAAATACATTTTTTGCAGGATCGACATTGCACACATTATCAATATATATTATTCGCCACAGCAATTTAATTAGCACACATACATCATTGAAGAATATACAATAATAATGATACAAATTTGTCCATAATGTAATCACGACAAATGTAGACATATCAAACACAGTGTGCATATCCGTTTCAACAAAACACAGTATAGATTCACGAGTTTGGTAGGAAGAAAAACAGGCATGACTAGTGTGCTACAACAGCTTGTACATCGACAATCAAAGTCATCCACGATGTAAACCTATTAAACAAGAATAAGGAGTAGTGAGTTACAAAGTCACCGGAAAATTTGGTCATGACATCATTTATGAATATTATGGCTATGCATGGCAGCAAAAATAAGTCATTTCGATCATAAACGATGCAATGGCAGCATAAATGGTTTTTCTCTTGTTTTAAGATTTGTTATCAAACATGCGTCAAGTTTTTGACGACGCCGGGGTCATACTAACAACAGCGTCGGGACGGCTAGCACATTGTGAACCTTGTGAATGTCCAGTTACATGGTTATTCAAACCAGCTGACATAAACACTATCTGTAACGGCATATTGTGGGAGGTTAAGACAAGTTCATTTGATACACAATGACTACAAAGGGTAATAATGTTTTCACGAAAAGGTTATAAAGAGAACTCACTTGACCGTATGTCGTTGGCAGTAGAGTGACAATGTCTGGGATTGGTGGGGGGGGGGGGGTTGGTTCCGTGCAACACAAAGACGCTGCATATTTTGCCCACGAAAAAATGTTACATATTCTACCCTAAGGCAAATGTTATGTAATGAAACTAAGACTACCATGAGAGTACATTATGCGTAGGAACCTAATCGTCGTAGCCTCGTGTTGCGCCATCAGCGATGCATGCCACATAGCGTCACGTTCCGCCATTTTTTGCGCCACAAAGTCCGTCATGTCAAGTACCATGGATTGCCTCTCCTTTGCAAGCTTTGGCAAGAGCCTCTATTCTGTCCTTTTCGTGTCTTCCTCTTGTTGCTTTTCTTCCTCTTCTAGTTGGCACTACAGGTTGTCATTGCAATTTCATCAACGTTGCAATGCAAACATGTGAAAGGAATGAATTGATGAACAAGAAGGAACAAAACTTTGATTTCCGACAACAGAGTTAGTGTGTTTGAGCGAGGAACTACCGAAGCACTAGAGCTATTCATGCATGCCTCGTACGAAGAGAGACTGGGAGCGGAGGCTGTATCGAGGATCGTGTTGCCGATGAGATGACGTCCACTCGGCTTGCCATGACCCCCGGCATAACCAACTCTGAATCAATGTCTCTTTCTATAGCTAAAAAATCCTCCCCGTACGTCCTTTTTCCGCACTGTTCGTATCTAGCCACCTTATGGCCAAAGTGTGGGTTAATCCACTCTTTGCCGTCACGTCCCCTTTTGGACAACGCCTATGCTTGCATGGTGTCGAGCTTTATACCGAGATTCTCTGACTGCAAAAAGGAGCAGCGAGATGGAGTGAGCCTCGACATGAACAAACTTGATGGGTAGAAGCCGACGATAATACACACCTCGATTTCTTGGTAATCTATAAGGTTCGCCGAGCCTTGACGATGTGATGAGCCACCCATCAATTTTTGGCACCTCCGACCTTCTCTGTGAACCTTCCTCCATGCTTTACTTACCCACTTATTAACGATTATCTCCCAATATGGAACCTCTGAGGCACACCAATAAGGAGGCACCTAAACAATTAAATGCATCAAGTTATGAGTTCAAAGGAATCTTAGTAATGTAATGAATAATTTGGCATGGTGTTACTTGCCTTCAAGTACTGGCCAGCCCATGGAAACATGAGGAGTGCTTCTTTCTTCCTTAGATGCTTCTTGCTGTGCTCCGCATAGTATGCGATAATGGCCTCGATGTGCGCCTCATAGAACATACCCTTAATAAGCGGCGACAACATTTTTGAGGTTGCAGCTTCCGAGGTGTGCAGGATCGCCGGATATCTTCATAACACCCATAAGGAGGATTGCGATATATGAACTATTGGGAACTAAGGTAGGGTGCGTCGACTGCAAATTCAAATTTTCCTACCGTAGGACATCCAGGAATATGGTAAGGGATGTGGATCACGGATCGTTGCCACTAGGCATGTAGTGCCATGCAGCGGAAGTAGAGTTGGGGCAGCGCATCTCCGTGGTCGTCTCCTCCTCATCGATCTCCCACGTGGCCGATCGGATCCCATGAACAGGTTCGCCCGAGCGACGCAAGCGCACCACCTATAATGATATTCGCGTGTGTAGGAGGAACGTCGTGCGACGGAGTGCTAGGTCCGATCACACAACTGACGACGAGTGGAGGTGGCTAGTTGCAACACATGTAGAGTCCTAGTGATGGGGACGAAGCGATCAACTGTTTAAGTGTGCCGCACCTCCACTATATATAGGGATTCGTCTCAGGCTCAACTCTTGGACCTCTCACAAATCCTAAAGCCTACAAGTATACTCGGACATGATTCAAGTCCAACTCGGATCTCATCCGATCAGTGTCCTCAGATCCGACCTCGTAGGTTCCCCCCTTAAGCGCGCAACCCTTTAGGTTCCCGTTCACTTGGTCGCGAGTCAGATTACATCCGACTCGGCTAGCCGGTAGCGACCTCTAGCAAAGCGTGCAGACTCCAAGTGTGTGATGAAGTTGGTTAGGCAAACCTGTACTTCATACTTTTGTTTCCTTTGCCATATGATATATGTTTCGTGCTCAAGGCGTCATGTTCATCCTCAATTACACAAAAACAAAAAGTCGGGGGACCGACTAGTGCGAAATGTTCCATCTTTTGGCTTTTCGGTGAGATCGAATAGAACAACCCGGTGAGACCGATTCGGCATGACCTAAGCAGATTCAACACTCCCAAAGGTTCCGATCGTTTCATCTTGGAAATTCTGAAATGAAGATGACTGACCACAGAAAGTTGGTCACTGCATGTCGGTAGTATCGAATGTAATCTCGGTGGCACCGGATGCTAAGGTTTGGCTTGGTGGGTCTGTCTTGAGTGTCTCGGTGGCACCGATAGGATGGGTTTGCTGGGACCGAGTTCGCATTTAGGGTTTTAGGACAGAATGTATATGAGAATGTGTGTGAAGGTTTTTGGTGGCAAATCTTTAAGCACTTGGGCAACCAAATCATCATCAATACCTCATCCCTCCTTAACAGTATTGGTTTTCCTATGGACTCAATGTGATCAAAATCACGTAATGCAAAAAGTAGAGTTCTGAAGCTTTTGCCAATTTGTTTCATTTGCATCATAGTGGTTCGACATCACATATCCAAGACCATCAAAGGATAAGTTGTGCTTTCACATGATCCCACCAATTTATATATGTCCCCAAATAGACAATTAACAAGCCTCTTCGAGGAAAAAAAATAAGGATGAGGTGTAGCTATAATCTGGCAATGACAAAAATAAACAAAACAAAAAGTGAGATGTGTTTATAATCTGACAATGATAGACCCATTAAAGAAGGAATGCATGTGTCGCAGAGGTTTGAGTTGTGTGGTATACAAAATAAAGTTTGTGACAGCAAAGCCAATGCTTGAATGAACTAGACATGTGCAAGTTGGTGATTGGATTGCTAAAATCTTGAACATGTGATATTTTTTCTCGTTGCAACGTCGTGACCCTTTTGCTAGTAAATAAATAAGTCAATAAATTTTGGTGAGATGGTCAGACAACTTAAAGAACAAATAATGTGGTTTTGACTTTTTGCTAGTTTTTTGCATGAAACTCAGGTTAGGTGAATGCATTTAATAATCCGAAAAGATTGAATCAAAAATAACATTTCTTAAATGATTGATATTGTCTCCATAAGAATACTACAGAAATCTCCCATAAAATAAAAATAAGAATTATAAAATTCCTATGATTCAAATAGGCATTTTTTCTTAAAAAAAACTTTGTTTTCTTTTTCAAAATCAACTTGGTTGAGCCGAACCCGCCCCACAGCACGGTCGGTCGTTGTGCCCTCTGCTCTGGTTGGACCGGTCCGGACCCAAACCGAGCCTGGCGTGCTCACCCGTCTTCTCCCAGCCGCCCAGCAACAGCAGCTCCCCTCGGCGACCCCAACTCCGGCGGCGGCGCTGCAGGTCGAAGCGGGGGTAAGTCGCATCTCGACGTCCACCGACCAATCCTTCCATTATCTGGACATCGCGCTGCTGCGCGCCTGCTGTGCTGCCCACGTGCCCTTAGGCGCGCGGCCTCTTCTCCTGATCCCCAAATCCTCCAATCCTCTTTTCGCAGCAGGAGGCGTCGCGTCTGAGCAGCCGGCGGCCAGCGGAGGAGGAGGGGGTCCATCAGGGGGCGTCGCGGTAACTGGCCCGGCGAGCGGCGAACGGACGAAGGCGGCCGGAAGAGGGGGCGGCGGAGCGATGTCGAAGCGGCTGATGGAGCGGATGCTGGGGATGTTCCGGTCCCGGACGCAGGTGGGCGTCGACAGGGCCGGCAACCACTACTTCTCCCGCGTCGAGGAGGTCGACGGCGCCAGTACGTGTCCCCGCGTCCGTCCCTCCCCGTGCACCTCTGTCGTCCATGTGTTCCTCTTCCCCCCACCGCAACAAGAACCTGTGCTCTCCTCCATGAAAATGATCCTGATGTAACCCTGTTTCTGCTTCGTGATGCCGTCCACAGTGAAGGAGAAGCGATGGGTGGAGTTCAAGGGCGACCGGGACCCGACCACTGTTCCAGGTTACGCCTCCTATTGCTTGTTAGGCCTGTGAGAATCTCTACTTCTCCGATTTGGCTGGTACCAACAAATGTTTTTGCAGGCATGTATGTTTATGGCCTTCATTCTGAGCCACTATAGTCGGATTTGTCAGTGAGTAGACATCATCTGATAGTTGCGTCGTGCTTGTAGTTGAGTGGATTTGCTGGTTGAATGGACAAAGAAAGAAAGCTCCAACACCAGAGGTAAGGAGTGAGACCATTCCAATATACATGGTTCTCTGAAAATTGTGAATATATCATTTACTAATGTATTGCATCGGGTACTGTTTTATTGCTACACTGAGACAGGAATTAGCTGAACTGGAGGCGAGGCGTGAACGTGTGAAGCTAAATGTTGAACGTATGTATCTGGTGATTCCAACCTCTCTTATGCTTTTGTTCTTCAGCTTCACCTGCTCCACACTATGTGTATTGCTCATAAAGAATGTTACTGTGTTAGTTAGAGCAATAGGCCTCAACATGTTTTTCTGAGTATGTCATGGAGCAGCGCACTGGTCTATTACTTGTGGTTTTATGTTCTGTTCTGCATCAATTCTTCATTTATCTTGTCATCATTGTACTGTGTGGACATGCTACAAGAAGACACAGCAAATGTGTGTGCTAGAGTGAATCGAAGAAGATTGATGAATGCATCAAATGCTAGGGAGAAGTTATTTGAGTATGCCTCTCATGAGTAATGCCTATTGTTTGTTTGTTGGGGGTACACTCACAGGAATGCATTAGCTATGGTTGTTGTAGTCTGCCTTGTGGTTGTTATTATATCTGTTTTATGCTAATTCGGTAATTCCCATGACTTCAGTAGATAGTACTCCCTTCGTCCGGAATTACTTGTCGCAGAAATGGATGTGTATAGATGTATTTTTAGTTCTAGATAATCCATTTCTATCCATTTCTGCGACAAGTAATTCGGGACGGATGGAGTAGAATTGTAGAATGATGGTCATGGTCAGAGATTTGTATTGTATCCTCTTTGATGGTAAACCTTTTTCTTCTTGTAACTTCTAATTGGAAACTGTATAATATTTTTGGGGCCAAGAGTCTATTACAACTGAGGAAATGAGGGATGAAGAAAAATCACTTGAATTTTTTTTATCGCCACAAGCACTTCACCAGTTAACTGTTATGCCAATACAGCATTTCAGTTTTATCGATGCTACATTGACTGCAAACAGGAATAATATGCTCGTGAAACTTAGTTTATTATTGTTATGGACCAACTTCAGTAGCTTCATTTTGTTATGTCCTTGATATTGGCATAAAGACTGCGTCCTCAAGAATACAAGATAGTGCGAACACCTGTAGAAATCGGGGATCAGGGGAAAATACACAGAAACGAAGATGGAGATTGGAGATAGAACCTTTTCAGTTTTATTATGTAAGTTTCCCGTTATTCATATCAACGACACTCCTACCACACTATACAACCAGCCCCCCTTCAGTACCTTACTTGAGAGACTCACTCCAGGTCCCCAACCCAAGTACACAGTCATGGCCCCTGATCCTGATGGCTTCTTCCTTATGCCCACCTTATCTTTCTTGCTTTGTTTACGCGCTGCCAGTTGCATGGATGTCACTCCAGGTGTGAAACATATCTGTAGATTCATCCAGTTATAAGAAAACATGTTGGGAGTGATGACCAACTGGTGTGTAATCTGACTTCCTGTTTGTATTTTTTAAAACTGTTTACAAATGTATGCTTACGTACCATTTTCTGCCCACTGAAGCTTTTGTTCTAGTTGCACTGCAATAGAAGATCTTATTCATAGGTTTTGTCTCATCAAGGTCCTCTTATATGTTGTATAGTTCTACATGTGTGTCGCTTCATGGTTTTGCTCCACTGATACATTTAATCTATGTTCAATCAAGTTCTTAAAAAGAAAGAAGAAGAGGAAAGAAGGGCTGGTGTCAGACCTGTCAAGACAATCGGTACGTTCTTTATGTTACCCTGCTGTTTCCATTATTTTCTATCAGCATTTGTATATCCCTTTGGAGTTCCTTCTATTGACTGTTTAGTATGCGACAATTCTGATTACTATACGTCAGACTTATGCTGTGGTTATTTGCACTGCCTAGTTTCCAGCCGTGTCTCTCAGAAACTACTCCCTCCATTCACAAGTATAAGATGTAACTTTTTTTCAGAATCGGATGTATATAGACACGTTTTAGTGTGTTTGTTCACTCATTTCAGTCCGTATGTAGTCCATATTGAAGTATCCAAAACATCTTATATTGTGAACGGAGGGAGTAGATGGCAGGGAAACTAATACTCTCTCTGTCCCAAAGTAAGTGTCTGAGACACTTATTTTGGGACGGAGGGAGTACTTGATATCTCTTTACTGTCAAAGCTTGTATGCAACTAGTAAATTGTTATACTTGAAGCATTGGCTTTGCCCAAAGAGTTTGGCCCTATTGTGTTACTAAAGCTTGTATTTTATTTTCTTTCCTTTTGATTGTTTGTATTGATGTTCATTCAAATATAGGGAAAACTGATTCTCCAAATCTGAGAAGTTTTACACAGCAGTTCCCTGGTACATCTCAGGATAAAAAGAAAGGTAATGTAGCCTTATTTGCTATCTGTTATGATTGTGATCTTGCGCGGCTCAAATATGTTCCGTAACATTTCTGCCGCACTGTTTAGAACCTGAGAAGGCATCTAAGCCTAATGATGCGACTGATGCAGAAGATGCCAAAACTAGTAATGACAGGTGTGTTCCAATACAGAAGGTTTTCTCTAAATATTGTAATTTGTGTTAAGATGTAATTCATCCACTGGCTATTTTCTTCAAGTCTATAATGCCAATCACTGTCTAGCATATGCTATCGTGTTGTTTCTTCAGAGATCAATGCCTGCCTTTTGTTGTATTATTATATCTGCCTCCAATAATTCAAGCAGTTCTGCAGTCGATGGCCTACGGGTATTTTTCAATTGTGTGTAAAATGAAATTGATTTGTCGAGGTTTTAGCCTGCTAGGATAGAAATGGAGTGCGCCATTCTGGAGTATTGGAAAAGGATTCATTAATATGTTTGTATTTCATAGTGAATCTGGCAATTTTCTTCTGTAGTTCTAAGTCCAACTGTCCCCAACTTCTTATGGGCATTGGAGAAGTATAGAAAGCACACCCATTTCTACAAGTCTGTAGCTAATCCGTGAACTAAAAGAGAAGGCAACAACCCGCTATTATCTTCATTTCAGTTTGTTGATTTGAATGCATGTTCTTTTTGTTTCAGGTCTTCCGAACCAACAGGAACTGGTGCCAGTTTTAAACCAGGGACTTGGCTGCCACCGTCTTGAATGCCAACCTATAATTGCAGCAGATGAAGTGTCTCTGCTTGAGTTTTTTCTTTCATGGCCTACCTGCTGTCAGCTCTGATCGACCATTCCAAGATTATGCTCTCCTTCACCATTTTCATGCAAGAATTGGGGGGTTCTGTATTTTGTGTGACGGTGTACGCCTGTCAATTGTTGAAGTTCAGCGAGGTCTCACCTCATGTTGCAACATAGGCATTCCCTCTTTTGATTTTTGCCGAATCCTTCGGTGCTAGTTTCGATACGTAGTAAAACTTTGAAAGACAAACTAATGAGACTTTTATTTTATGAAGTTGAGAGGTCCATTTTTTTCTCGTTTGCACGATGTAACAGCTGAAATTGGTTTATCGGGCATAAATAAGCATGATGTGAGTTTCATATAACACAAGCTCCTTTCTGTAGTGCTAACAATATGATTACATATATGATTGAAAGCTTGTTATATGATCCCTATCTATATGTGACTCGACATGGTTGCAACATAAGCCTGCCCCGTGAGTCCCGGAAGCCTGGAAGCGATGCTGCATAGTGAACTGATCTGCACTTGTGCAGTCAGGACAGCTTCACCAGGTTCTGAAGCTTTCATGTGCAGGGAACAGATTGGCGGCAACTCCGACTGTAACGGGTTAGTTTGGGAATCCAAACCAGTGCTGAAACCATTCCCCTGTGCTAAGCTTGTAGACGTGGCTGCCATCTGCAGAATCTCTTCAGCTTATCCATTTCCTTTTGCTTGTCTTTAGGTGCCGGTGTTTTACATGTAGGCTGCGTCACCACTGTTCTGCCTCAAGAATGCACATGCGCACCAGGAAATGCATATATGTTAGCTGCCAGCAATTTCAGGGCAAAGCTTAGCAATGATTTCATAAAATTGCTGGCTGGGATCTTGCCATCTTGGTGCTTGAATACACATACCCACACGTACAGATAGATAGATAGATAGATAGATAGATAGATAGATAGATAGATAGATAGATACCAGAGAAGATGCACACTATACATATCTTGCATCACTAGGGGGTGATGGATAGGGACCCTGCCTCAGCAACAGGATAAGAGGACGAAAGATGGCATCTGCTGCTGTTCATCTAGCTGCTACAGGATATATGTGCAGCCACTCCGGGGTGTGTTGGACCGATGATGGCCTTGGCACCCTATGCTTGTGTCTCCTACGGTCCCTCTGCCCAAAAGGCCTAGCTAGCATTTAGCAGGCGGTCAAAAAGCCTTGGAAAGGAACAGTTGCTTGCACATCAAGGTTCGAACTTGTCATCATCAATTCACCTCTTCATTCCTGCATATGTAATGGAAACGATTCATGTGTAAAAAAAAAGAACACATGATAGTCAAATCCGATCTATGAGGATGATGATGACGATATTCGGTACTGTTATCATCTCCATGTTGTAATTCCAGTGTTTTATATATCACCCTCAGACCCTCTAACTGCACCATATATATACTCCCTCCATTCCACATTGTAGTGCGCCCGTGCTTTTCGAGATCGAAGTTTGACCATTACTTTGACCAACGAGACCAATTGCGACGGACGCAAAAATTATACCACTGAATTCGTGTTTTCGATATGAATTCAACGATATAATTTTTGCTCCCGCCGCAATCGGTCTCGTTGGTTAAATTTATGGTCAAACTTCAAGCTCGAAAACCGAGGGCGCACTACATTGCGGAACGGAGGGAGTATATATCAAGCCAAGCTACTGCTATCTGACACTTTTTCCAAAAAAAAAAAGGTTTCCTCCTTAATTTCTGATCACCGAACTCTGACGGTTTCATCTCCGCTTCAGTCTTGCCGTATACTACTACTCCTACTACTATATCTTCTGCAGCTCTGAGTGGAACGGAAGCCTGACAAACGCGGGCCCAGAAAGCAACCGCAGCACACCCTCTCTTGTGCCATTTGGAGGTCCATTTCTCTCTGAAAAAGATAAACGGGGAAATGGCAGTGGCAGTGGCAGTGTTTGCAGCCGCCCGTGCCACTTGGAGCCTTCATGGACACCATACAGCATAGACAGTACAAAACTTTGATCAGATGGTTCGAAAGATGGACGAAGGAAGTTCTCAATAACTGAGCAATAACTTGCATGCAAAAAAAAGAAAGGGAAAAAAATGTAGTACTACTAGCAAAAGGAGAAAAATAGAAACCGTGCATCTAATCATGGAAAGATGCCCTTGGCGGGCAGCTGATGGCTGGCTTATCTTGCAAGGAAGGTGGTTGGTTACCAAAGCTTAAAGCGGCCGGCGACGGTGGGTGAGTTAGTCGCAGCAGCACTGTTACCATTAGAGACATGTGGCTGCGGTCTGGCTGTTATGGCTGAGTACAGCGGCCACGTCTGGATCTACCCAGCTCCGTCTAATCTAATTAACCCAGTGTTTTATTATAGTGTCTAGTCATGTGCCCCTCGGTCTCCCTCCTCCCCTCCTTTCCCGTCGCCGTCGGAGGAGGCCGACGAATGAAGCTCGCTCGGCGGACGGTGGACGGCGGACCTCCCTCCTTTCCTCACGAGGGGACCCTCTGGCTGAGATGCGACGGCGTCCCTGGACGTACGGCATGGAGGCGGAGCTGGCGTGCTCGGGCCGTGGCGGCCTGATGGGATCCCGGCGGCGCTGCGGGGGCTGACGGCGAAGGATCTGGGGTTCCCCACCCCAGATCGGTTCGGTGGTCGGCCTCGGGTGGCGACGCACGCGTTGACTGTCCTCCTTCATGGGGGCAACAGGAGGCGTTGGCGTGCTGCTGGATCTGAACAAGGTGGGGGCGCCATCCCCTTCGTAAGGGATGACGCCCAGGTGGTGGGTCGTTATGGCGTCGCCGGTGGCGGCGGATCTTGGGATCTCGTTCCCGGGGATGTTGCAGGATGAGGTGGCCCGTGCAGGAGAGATGGGCTCTTCGAACAGATCTGGGTGAAAGCTTGCCTTCGGCTACTACCAAGGCCGGCGATGGCGGCACTGTCTACGTCGTTCCCTTTCTGAAGGCATCGCTGAGGAGAAGTTCAAGGCCACTCTCTACTACCTCCGGGGGAAACCCTAGATCAGTAGATCGGATGACGGCGACGCTTTGGTGTCGTTTCCTCCTTGGGGGCGTCATTCATGGAGGTACACACGAACTCGAGGGATCAGTGGTCGACATCTACGGTGGAGCGGCGTTCCCTGTGACACATTGACGTCGTGGAGTCTCTGTGGCGAGGCGCAGCAAAGTCTCGACGACGGATGCGTGATGATGAGCGCGCGTAGGGAGGAGGCGCTGTCTGGCGTCGTGGGGGCGTCGACGGCAGGCCTTGCAAGGTCGATGCGTCAGTAACTGTTCTGAAGATGGATTGATGGAAGGCAGTGGCGATGACCTATGAGGATGCGTCGGACCGGATTGTACCCCTGACCCGGTATGTGGCTCGGTCGGGGCCTCCGGCTTTAGATGTTAGGCGAGGTGAGAGGTCTGGGTATGTGGGTCACACTTTCTGCACCCCTTCATCATTGGATAGGAGTAGCGACAGATGTTATCAAGAGGACGGCTTCAGACATATTGATGTATTACTTTGTAAGATCTCTGTAAATAATTAATAAAGTGTTTGCATGCATCTTCCAGTGCAGAGGCCGGGGATCATCCTCCTTTTAAAAAAAATGGATTTATTGCTCAATCCCTCCCTGCCCCTCCTGTGTGTGTCCCATATTGCTAGCTAGCTGCACAAAACAAAATACTTAATAACCTAGGGGTAAAAAGCCGTAGCTAGCTTCTCTATGAGTATGATCCAACACACACACGCACACACACACTGCTCGGATTCCACCGGAACAAGGTGAAAAATGTTGCCACCATCAACACCCACAGCCATTTTCTATTTTTTCCGTTACTATATTTCTATTAGGTGGGGAGGGATCAGCCTCGGCCTGTATGTATAATAAACTAGGCAGAGCCGCTGATGACAGGCTGCATATCTTATACTCCTGTCACAGAACTACTACTCGTTTGGATTCAGAACTCGACAGGCCCTGACATGTACGCATAGCTCCACAATTAATACTACAGGGGATCGGAGCTGGTTGCAGAGTCTGATCAGCCATTATATACGAGTATTTGTCACCCTGTTCCTGACATTATCTCCGAAGAATCGCAGTAAGAAAATATAAGTTGATCACGTACTACGTCACACAACATGCCTCTTGGTGCAGGCAGCAGCTACCGAGTGGCGACCATCAGCTCCACGTCCTTACTCCATCCAGAATTACTTGTTCACAAATAAATAAAAATAAATGTATCTAGAATTAAGATACATCTAGACACATTCGTTTTTACAACAAGTATTTTCGAACGAAGTAAGCATTTTATAGTGCTGCTTCTTCTCCGTTGGGCTCGATCGATCGACGTCGTCCTCACAGTGACCCAACACGCAGCCGTCTGCGACTCTTTTTCTTTTTACTGAGATTAGTAATCCGGACCGGACGGTTAGTTTCTTCAGAGTTATGGTAGCCATCAGAGTCTTACATACAGTAATTACCAGAGAATCTTGGTTGAAAAGCTGTCTGCGCCGGCACACAACATGCCTCTTGATGCAGGCAGCCACAGCAGACCTGACACGCAAGCACCATCGCGAAGAACAGTTGGCGAAGGTGCTGTAGTAATTGCCACGATCGCACGGCATTTGCCTGGCTATGCATTAGCTGCCTGGAGTAATTACCACAAGAAACGTAGTACGAAAAATTAAGTAGATAGAGGTCCAAACAAAGCTGCTTTTAATTACTACCACCACGATGGCCTGGCCACGCATGATGTGCTGTCTTTTAATAATTAATTAAATTACCACAGGAAACTGCCAATAGAGGTCCAGGCAACGGCCGGAGGAAGAATTTATAATTTTAATTTTTTACCGTTGGAAAGTCTCGGCGGAAAACGTTCTACCCACCCAACCCATGGGCCCCTATTTGACTTCACCCATGCCAGTTTTCATCTACCTCCCTTCCTGCAAACCGATTCTAAAATCATCTTATAAAATATAAAATGAAAACTGATTCTAGAATCCGGTGTGCGTGTGTCCCCGACGTGCCGTCACGACACACCTACGGAGCATTACTTTACTGTTACCACCGGTATATATGCATGCATATCATATCGCCGGCAGTAAAAAAAGAAGCGAGGACATTCCATGGACGAGTAGAGAATTGAAAGGTAGATCGTGATCTGATCTGATCTGTCGCCGGCGGCGTCAGCTCGCCGGCTGCTCCTGGGACTGATAAAAGCGCACCGAGAGCTGTTCCTCGGGGCAGCAGCAGCGCTGCCCGCAACTGCAAGTAACGAACAACCCATGTGACGCCGGGCACACAACTTTAGCCCCATCTCATCACTCACCAGCTTTCATCCTAGAGGCACGCTCATGCCTTGGGTTGGGCTGGGTGAACCGAACCGAACTGAAGAAGATCTCAGTAACTGAACTGAAGAAGGTCACACTATATTTTACCCATACTACCGTGAAACTGTCCACAATTTGATCGATATTTGTCCTTGACCTTAGTTTTCATGGCAGTCAAGACACCTAGTACTAACTGTGGTGCGTCAGACAGGTGGCCGCATGTAGGAGTATGTGTAATTGTGTAGGTATATTATTACTGCTGCTAGTTATGGGTTGTAATAAAAAGCCACAGAAGCTTATAGTGACCAATTCAGCCCAGGGCAAAAGCCCCAGAGTGAGAGCAAACTCTGGAAGATGGCCCTGTATACGTCGCCTGCATGTCTGTTCCTGGAAGCTATGGATTTATTTTGCCGTGTTCCCAGTTGTCAACTGAAACTGAATGAATGTTTTTCAGATGTGCAGAGAGCCAACTGAAACTGAATGAATGTTTTTCATCTGTACGTACATGTGGATGAACAGAGAGCCTAACAGTAGAATTTGGAGCGTATGTGTACACTGTTACGTTAGGTGACAAATGAGGACTGCTGGGTTTTGGAGCTTGCGTATCATAGGCTGTTACAGTAGAGACAAACCAAGATCTTCACAAGCGAAAAATAATTCACCGCTGGACCGCAGAAGAAAAAAGGGTGAGGAAACTGTGTCATGTCCTGATTATCATGGAAGATTCTCCGTGTCTGTTCTCTATCAGGCATTGGGCCGGACAGCGGCACCACCAAAAAGTACTAGTGTAGTACAATCGCCACCCAAATTAATCTCCATGCATTAATTAGTGAGAACGGTGGATCTATCTACTACCCGGATTAATTAGTCGGTTCCATCGTCTCATCCTTCGTGCAGCAGGCAGCCGGCCGCATCCGCCATGTTCTCAGCGGCGATTAGCAGCGAGAGGATTCTTTCTGGCTAGATTGGATTGGAACATGGATGGAGGAGATGAAGATAATTGCACAATTCTGGTACTTAGCTATCAGCCTATCATAATAAATTACCAGGATCTCTCTGAATTTTCTTACAATCTTGTTTCGCCATTAACGACCTCCGCCCAGTAATCAACAACCTACTTCATTATACAGCTGCTGCACGAGTATTTCGCAGAGCCATGGCAAGAAGGAAGCACACATGCTAAGAACAACACCTTATTTATGTATATGATGAGGAGAAAGAAGCACAATTTATACCATGGCCACGGACCCAAGAACGGAGAGAAGAGAAGGAGGCAGCGGACTGGGAGAATTCTCCATGGGATTAATCGGCTGGACCGGAAGGCCGGCCGGCCGGCGTGCCGGTGCCAATTCTCGTAGATCGCAGCCTCACGACGCCCGGATCCGCTTCTCGGCCGGCATGGGCATGGGCATCGACCGGAACACGGTGGAGAGGTCCCGCGGGACGGCGAGGCAGACCCGCGCCGTCGTCGTCGTCGTCAGCGTCGGCCGCGACTTCCGCTTGACCGCCGGGAGCCGAGGCGCCGGCGGCTTGCGCGGCGCCGCTGGGCACTCCTTGGGCAGCCGGATCCTGCAGTACTTCGACGTCGGCGTCGACGGCTCCTTCTCCTCCTCCGCCGCCGCTGCGGCCTTCGTCTTGTCCTCCGCTGCTGCCGACTCTTGCGTGGACGACGCCGGCGACGGGGAGGCCGACGCGGCGTCGGAGGGCGGCGAGTGGGCCAAAGGCGCCGTCTTGATCGGCGGCAGCGACGCCAGGCCCTCGTCGGTGGAAGAGGCCATTGCTGTCGGCCGGATCGGCGGTGAAATTCGCGGCGCGAGCGGGTGTGGTGGAATGGGATCGAATTCTTGTTCTCCGGCGGTGGGTGCAAGAAGTGGGTAAAAAAAAAGGAACCGAGGAAAGAGAGAGGTTGGGGGCTGCAGGCCTGTAGCGCCAAGGCGTTAAATAGTAGCGGCACCGAATAGAGGAGGGAGACAGGGAGGCCAAGGAAAAGAAAATCACTCATGAGGGTGTAATTGCAAACTTTGTAGGGGGGTTTAAGTTTGCCATGAGTTATATCCTTATTAACTGCTGACAGCGAGCGGTACTGTTTATTTCAATGAGTGAATTTTACTTCAGTACTCAGACTTTTGTGCATTTTACAAATGGTTCCTAATATTCTCAGGACTTCTTTGAATTGCAATGTCACATACTATTACACTTGAATCATGCAATTTGTTTCAAAATTCGTTTGATCGCATAACAAGAAACACGTAGAATTGTTCCTAAAAAGAAACGGAGTATGAATTAATAGTAATTCTCAGTGTCGTAAAATAGACCATGACCTCGGCTACTTCCTTCCATCTCAATGCCACATGGTATCTGTATGATTCAGCCCAACTATTACTAGCATGGCGCAATATTCGCCGTCGATGTGCACACAATTCCAACGAATCCCTCCATTTCACATGCAATTTTTTTATTGGAAGTAACAAGTAGCCATCAAATTCAAGTAATGTCCGACGAAACTGGATGAAGCCATATCCTATCTAGCCTGCATTAACTTTTGCGTCTAGCTCCTAGATATGTGCGGTGGAAAAATTATTCATATTGGGAGAACATTGCATTCTTATTTGGAAGTTGAAAGATTAGAGTAGCATGTACATTTGGTGTGTCAAACTGGGGAGAGGGATGGCCTCACTGGCAGGGATTAATACTTATATTCCAAATTGTTATTAACTGGTGGCGACAACCAGAACGTATTATTTTTAATACATGAGAAGTTTCCACTTAAGTTCAGCTGTGAAGGTGACACAAATACAGAAACCCAACTCGCTAAAACAACCGAATCAATATACGTCTTTCCTCTCAATACCACGGAATAAATGTCTGTACATATCCGTACAATTGACCCCAACTTTTAATGGCATTATTTACCATCCATATTGTCGATTTGTCTATATCCAGCTCTAACAAATCCTATAACTGCCCTCTTACTTTCACAGACAGTTTGTCGGCAAGTGTAACAAATCGGCAGAAAAATCATGCAACAACCCGCCAAAAATGAATGACACCTTATCATATCTAGCGTGCATCAAATTTTGCGCCTAGCCCATAGATACGTGTGACGAAAAATTTAATAATACTGTAAGAACATTTGCATTTGGAAGTCAAAAAGATCATAGGTAGCAAAATAGCATGTAGCTTATGCAATGTTGCGAGGAACTAGAGCGTGGGGTGGCCTGGCATGTGACGGTTAATAGTTGTGTTCTGAATTGGTCTTAACTGGTGGTGACAACCAATAATATTGTTTACTATATCAGTTAATTTCACTTAAGTTCGGCTACGAAGGTGTCACGGATACATAAACCTAATTCACTGAAACAATTCAAATTGATTTTTTCCATCTCAATATCATAGAATAAATTTTTGTATACATCCAGATAGTTCACCCCAACTTTTAATAGCGTTACACACCATTCGCATTGTCGGTATATGTATATCCATCTGTGACGAATCCAATAGTTACTCGGACTCGGCGTTTCGGCTCTCGGGTGCATTTGCACCCACGCTCACGAAAAAAATCAAAACAAATACTAGAAAAATCAAAAAATTCCAATTTGTTTTTATGTGGTACATATTTTGATGCGTGAGGTTTTCTCCAAATTTCAACTTATTTGGACATTTGATGAGCTCTCAGCAAAAAAGACAAATCGGGTCTGAAAAAAAGGTTTACTGTTCATCAATTTTTTTGACCCGATTTGTCTTTTTTGTTGAGAGCTGCTCGGATGTCCAAATAAGTTGAAATTTGGAACGGACCTCACGCATCAAAATATGTACCACACAAAAAAATTGGAATGTTTTGAATTTTTCTAGTATTGTTTTTTATTTTTTTCTGTCGGCAGGTGCAGATGAGCCTGGGCTCAGAAACGAATTTTCCTAGTTACTCGTCCATTTCACATACTATTTGTCAACAAGTATAAAAAGTAGCCATAATATTAATGTAATGTCCCGCCAAAACAAATGACACCTTATCCTATCTAGCATGAATTAAATTTCACGCATGACCCTAGATACGCACGGCGGACATAACTAATATTGCGAGAACATTTGCATTTTTCTTTGGAAGTCAAATAGGTGATAGGTAGAAAAATGGCATGTAGCATGCACATTGTTGCGATTAGCTAGAACATGGGGGTGGCCTGTCCGTGGGTGATTAATACTAGTGTTCTGAATTGTTCTTAAGTGATGGCGATAACTTAATATTTACTACATGCGAAACTTTCATTTAAGTTCAAAGGTGACACAAATACAGAAATCTAACTCGTTAAAACAACTGAAATCGATTTATTTCCATCTCAAGGCCAGGTAATAAATATATGTACATATCCCTACAATTAACCCCAACTTCTAATAGCATTACTTACCATCCATATTGTTGGTATGTATACATCTGACTCTAAGGAATCATATAATTGCCCCCTTCATTTCAGAGACAGTTTGTCGGCAAGTGGAACAATTGGGAAGAAAATTTATGCAATATCCCACCAATAGGGGTGGCATGGCCATCAAGGATTAATAGTGGTGTTATGAATTGTTTTGACAGATGACGCATTATCCTATAGAGTGTGCATTAAATTTCATGCCTAGCCCTTAGATACTCGCCACGTATAAAATTAATATTATGAGAACATTTGTAGTTTCCTTTTGAAGCCAAAATGATGGTAGGTAGCAAAATGGCATGTGACATATGCATTGTTGCGAGGAACTAGAGCGTGGGGTGGCCTGGCACACGACGATTAATAGTCGTGTTCTTCATTGTTCTTAACTGGCGGTGACAACCAGCAATATTATTTACTGCATGAGTACATTTCACTTAAGTTCACCTATGAAGGTGACACAAATACATAACCAATTTGCTAAAACAATTGCAATTGATATATTTCTTTTCACCTCATTATGACAAACAAATGTATGTACATATATCCACATAATTCACCTCAACTTGTAATAGTATTACACACCATCAACATTGGCGGTACATCTATATCCATCTCTAACGAATCCAATACTTACCCCTTCCATTGATCACAACTTGTTTGTCTGCAAGTGTAACAAGTAGCCAGAATAATCATGTAATGTCCCGCCAAAACGGATGACACCTTATCCTATGTAGCATGTATTAAATTCCACACATCGCCCCTAGACACGCGCGGCGGAGAAATAATAATATTACAAGAACATTTCCATTTTTTCTTTGGAAGTCAGAAAATATGGTAGGTAGCAAAATGGCATGTAGCATGTACATTGTTACGAGGAACTAGAGCGTGGGGGTGACAGACCGACAGGGTTAACAGTGGCGTTCTAAATTGTTCTTGATGATGACAACTAGTGATTTTTTTTTACTACATGCAAGTGGCACGAATACACAAACTTATTTCCCTAAAACAATTGAAATAGATAGAGTTTTTTCTTCTCAATACCACATAATAAATGTTTGCATATATCCATACAAGTCACCCAAATTATTATTATTATTCTGAGTAGAAGCCACCCAAATTTTAATAGCATTACACACCATCCACATTGTCGGCATATTTATATCCAGCTCTAACGAATCCAAGACTTACTCTCTCTGTTTCACAAACAGTTTGTCAATAGGTGCCACGAGTAGCCACGAAATTCATGTAGCGTCCCACCAAAATGGATGACGCCCTATCCTCTCTAGTTGTACATTATATTCCGCGCCCTATCCTAGATATGCATGACAAATAAAATTAATAGTGTAAAAACACCGCATTCTATTTTGTAAGTTTGAAGAGGAGGCATGTAGCATGTGTATTGTTGCGAGGAACTAGAGTGTGGGGGCGCTCTGGATTGTAGGGATTAATAATTTGAGTCTGAATTATTGTTTACAGATGGTGTCATTTCTTTTTACAAATTTACTCATGTTGCTTAATGCATGACTGAATTCCACTAACGTAGTTCTGTTTTTTTCTTGCAGTTTTCAAATGGATCTTCGCATTCTCTGTCAGATATTTCCATGAAGCAACTATGAAGCACAAATTACAACAAATCTCTAATTGCTACTCCACCACCTCAATTAAAATACATATGGTGTATGTATGAGAGAAAGGATAGACAAGAGCCATCTTCATCTCTCTCACGATAAGGGGGTTTCCCTCACTCCACCTCCCCGTCGCCAACGAGTTTGGTGGTCCATGCCTCCTCCGGTGGTCGGTCAGACAACGGGAGGGGTGTGGGCCTTGGATCTTTTTTTTGCGTTGTAGACATGGTTTTTAAATAGCGGATAACGGGATGACAGCGCATTGGGTTCTGCGTAGCGGAATGCCGATAGCGGGTGATATTGCGGGCGCTATGTCCGCGTTGCGGATTTATAAAAACACTTGATTCTTGTTTAGATCACTCGAACGTGAATAAAAAGTAATAAAATTCAATTTGAGTGATAGCGATTGCTATTGCGCTAGCGCTATTGCGTCCGCAATAGCGGATGCTATCTTCGTTATTTAAAACTATGGTTGGAGATAGGTCGTCTAGAGTTAGGTTAGGCTTCTCTAGCGGTGCCACGGTGGGGGCAACGACGTCGTGGAGTGTAATAAGGTTCTCCTGGATCCTTGTTTTCCGCGTCGCCGGTGATTTCGTCGATGGCGTGGAGTGTGGTTTGGTCGTCGTCCTGCGGTGGCGATGGATTTGGTGGTTCCAGATGCAAACGTCAAGGCAATGTATGGTTCTGTTGCAGTGGAGTTTTGAATTATCTCCTCCCCCGTTGTAGCGTCGCTCTTTCATCGTGGCGGGACTCATATGGGTGTTGTGCAGGTGGTGCTGCCGCGCAGGATCACCTGGTGCATCGGCTCGGATGTCTATTTTCTTTCGGACGGTAAGGACTTCCTTCAAGGGTGTTGGTCCTCCGGGGCCAAGGCATGATGACTTCCCCACTGCCATACCATTCAAGGAATGGCCTGCTCACCGAAACAGGCTTTCACCCCACAGGAATGGCCTGCTCAAGCAACGTTTGCTATGGAGCGGTGCGCCACTGTCCCGCTCGGGAAGCTTGAGTTGGTCAGTTCCCTAGGGACCTTTCAATGATTTCCATTTTCTTAACAGGTGTTCTTGTAGCGATCGATAGTTTAATAGATGGAGGGGTTCTTTCGGCAAGGAAACATGAATCCCAAATTCATACCAAGGCACCCCTAACAAAAGTCTCTCTAATTAATTGCTCATCTCCATCTCAAGGATACACTAGTAGAAAAAGGCCCATTTGTCCCAGTTCGTAAGGCTCATTTGTCCCGGTTCTGGAACCGGGACTAAGGGGTCGGGACTAAAGCCCAAAACCTTTAGTCCCGGTTCGCTTACCAACCAGGACAGAAGGGGCTCCACGTGGCCGGTGTTGGGAGCCCAAGCAGGAGGACCTTTAGTCCCGGTTGGTAACACCAACCGGGACCAAAAGGCATCCACGCGTCAGCATCTAGTAGTTGCTAGGTTGTTTTGAAAGGAGGGGGCTGTTTAGGGGGTTTTGGATGGTTAATTTAGGGGTTTAATATTCTTTTAGCTAGCTAATTAATATAGAGAAGTGTCCTCTCTTTCTTCGTGCTTGGTCGACGCTAGCTACTATAAAGAGAACTCGACATGCTAGCTAGTAAGCAAATGAAGGAACCATTAAGTACAGAAGATCGTCATGAACATATACAGAGAAGTGATCGATCTCTCTTGCTCCATTTGTCCCGGTTCTAGAGGCCCATCTATCCTGGTTCTGAACCCGGGACTAAAAGGTCAGGACTAAAGCCCATGACCTTTAGTCTCGGTTCGCTTATGAACCGGGACAGATGGGGCTACACGTGGCCACTTCGCCGAGCCCAGGCAGGAGGGCCTTTGGTCCTGGTTGGTAACACCAACCGGGACCAAAGAGCGTCCACGCGTCAGCAGCTGAGGAGCTGTTTTTTTAAAGAGGGGGTTTTGAGGGTTTTGGAGGGATAATTTAGGGGTTTCATATATTTTGTTAGCTAGCTAATAGAGAGAAGTGATCTCTCTTATCTCCGTGCTTGGTCACGACGCTACGTATTATATGTATAGAGAGAACATATAACACTATTTAATCATCATTTTCGTCAACGAGACATCATATAACAAGTTGGTCACTAGTCATAATCACAACTCCTCCTCATCATCATCATCAACTCTAACACATTGTAGCACATAATAACACATTATACCTAGGACCTGCGTACTTCTATCTCGTAGGACCTACTCTACCCTCTCTTAGGTACAATATCATAAAACAAGATAGGCCCTGACTCTCCATTATGGAGAACGGAGATCATCTTGTCTCCCATTCTTGGCCTACGCACAATGTTGCTTCCAAGTAGCTCTCTACGATTGAGCATACATTTTTTCCAATCTTTAATTGTCATGACTCCATCGGTTTTAGAAATCTGGTATGGACAGGAGTGATGCGTAGGCTGACCTGGCCGTGGTGGCCCTAAACTCGTAACAACAACGCGACCTCTCGGAAACATCAGATGAGGCACACAATCCTTCGAAATTTTCTGTTGAAAAATATAGTAATAACTTTGTAGTTAGCAATGTAGTTTAGTTTTGGAAGAGTTTATGCAAAAGATGCACAGATGTCGTAATAGTAGAATTAAAATCTTACAATGCAATCTCCATGGATGTTACCGTAGTTCACCACGTGCACTAGTGGCACGTATTGACCATAATGTGCAGGAGTTTGATAATAGTTATTGTAATTCTCAAGATGACTAAGAAATGCGGTAAGATGATCTTTCTTCTTATAAGTTAATTCTGTTTCATCACTGTAGTAGTAGGTTTTGTTGTCTACCATCTTCCGTACATTTTTTTGAAGAATGAAAATAAGCTGTCAATGCAAATAAGTTGTCAATTATTTTTAAATAAACAATATAAATTACTTAATAAATATGGTTGAGAAACTCACATAATGATAGAACTGGAGGCGTCTGCACATTGACCCAGATGTCAATATTACCTTCAATTTCATCTTTCGAACGAATATCAAAGGTGATAAGCATATTAGGCTCAAATGCATAAGCCTTGCATAGTGCTTGCCAAGTTTTGCATTCAAAATAGTAGTAGTTGTCTGCATGGTACAATTTTACCGCAAAAGTAAAACCATGCTCGGTCCCCAAGTGAACTATCTTTACCTCCATATCTTTTTTAGTATTGAAACCAATCTTATCCAAGACAACAATTCTTGCATGGCAGGGGATACGCTAGTAGAATAGTAAAAAAATAAAATTATAAGTTGAAGTAAAAGAAGCAGAAGTCATGCTTAATTATGGAAAAAAGACTTGTCGTTGTAACTTACTGTATCCACTTCGAAGGTCTCATCCAGCATGATGCTGAAGCGCCTACCATCAACTAGGAAAGGCGTGTCACAAAGGCTGCGCTCGTCTTCACAGTATTCGCACATAGCGAATTCCCTTTCGTCGTCAAACATTTCCTATGTTCATAGTTGAAACATTTAAAATCGATCGAAGGAAACTACGAGGAAACTGATCAACACACAGATCACTGTTACTCAATATGCAACGGGTTAACTTTAGGTCTGTCAAGTCTTTCCTTCCTAAACTCTCATCTCACGTATATGGTGGGCACTCCCTCTGATATTGCGACCGTCGGTGATGATGGTCCTCCATTCGTCCCAGAGTGCATTACACCAAAATGTCTAGCACACTGGAACGAAGTAGAAGCGACCCCCACGACAACAGTCGGGATTCTTCCTCTCTCTCTCATGTATATATATATATATATATATATATGACACTCTCCCTCACTGGAAGACACACAAGGAGCCGAAACAGACCTAAAGTCAACCCGTTTCATATATCGAGCAATGACATAGAAAAAATTCCCTATGTTTAACCGGAATGACTTTCAAATCACAAATACATTTATAATGAACTCGAATATAATATCACTAATACATCATCCCGAATAAGCCAGTCCAAGAATTACGACACACTTTGGATCCTAATGCGTGTGTGACTTTCGGTCCGTCGAGGCTTTTCTTAAGTAACTATCATATCTCATAGTGTGTTGGTGCGCTCTCTCTCACACTGATATGATGATGTGTATATGTTGGTGGGCACTCTCTCACAGTAATAGTTCGACCGCCGGTGATGGACGCCCCCCTCTTCTCTTCTTGTGCAATATATCGACGAGTATATCGCAAAGAAGAGAAAAAAGAGGAGGCGCCCCCCACGACAACAGTCGGGATTCCTCCATCAAGAACACACATGGAAGTCACACAAGGAGCAACGACAAATCGAAAGTCACACACACATTATACCGATAAAAAATATCACAAATACATTAATATTTATAATGAACTCGAATATAATATCACTAATACATCATCCCGAATAATCCAGTTAATGCATCATCAAATATTAACTAATACATCTCGATTATTATCATATAAGATCACTAATACATATCGAATATCCTAGAATCCAAAGTGGAGGACGGTGAACTCGGTTCACTAGCGATCTTTGAGTCGCCGGCGGTGGACACCCAAAGATAAGGAACCATCACGGGATCATAACTCGGGTGAGATCCCTGAAGGATCTGCCAGGTATTGTTGAACTGGGCGTCCAATGCCGCCATGTAGCGATGGACGTGCTCGTCCTCCTCCCTGATACGGCGACGTACCACCTCCGCGGGTGCCCGCTCCCTCCGCACCAACAGTGGCCCGCGTGACCGCCACCATAGAAGGTCCGGTTCGACGATGATACCCGGATTCCTCACCAACCTCCGAGCCTGGGAAGGTAGCACTTCCTAGTGCCAGCCCGGCGGAGCCCAGTCCTGGACATGGCGCCTATCAAGCAGGCTCTTGCGGACTACTCGACGACGAGGATGCGGGCCGGGCATTGTCGACAAATTCCTATGAGAACGTTTTCTTATTGTTTAATGACTAATTTTTCATAAAACCCCAAAAAATTCTGTAATCTAACATACACATACTAATTTTTCCTAAGACTACTAATAATTAAATAAAACATGAAATAACTAAAACATAAACATTCATCATATAAACATAAACCCTAAGGCTCACACATAGGGCGCATAAAATCAGTAGATAAAACAAGCAAAATGGTATTAGTGATGAAAGCAATTTTTAAGATACGATGTTGATGTTAGCTAATGGTTAGTTATATCTATATTAGCATGATGCAAATTCAGCGGACAAGTGACAACGTAGAAAATGTTTAACCAAACAGCTTAACACTAGAATAATTGCCCATAAACTACAATAACTTAACTACAAGCAAAAAAATAGACAACATTACAACAATAGACAAAATGTTTAATCAACTAATTTTTCCTAAGGCTCACAGCGGGGGCGGCGGCGGCGCGGAGGCGACGGGGCGGCGGCGGCGGGGCGGCGGCGCGGAGGCGACGGGGCGGCGACGGGGCGGCGACGGAGAGGGCGATGGTGACGGGGCAGCGACAGAGAGGGCGATGGCGGGGCAGGGTTGCGTCGACGGCGACGGGCAGGGGCACGACGACGGCGTCGGGGCAGCCTGGCGGGATCGGCGTCGTCGGGGGCGAGATGAAGAATGCTGAAAATCCCAAAGTGTCGGCTTATATAGCCAGAGCATTGGTCCCGGTTGGTGGCACAAACCGGGACCAAAGCCACCTTTAGTCCCGGTTAGTGCCATCAACCGGGACCAAAGCCCTGTTTTCAGCAGCCCAAAGGGCAGGAAACAGGGACCTTTGGTCCCGGTTGGTGGCACCAACTGGGACTAAAGGGGGGCATTTGTCCCGGTTGGTGCCACCAACCCCAACCGGGACCAATGGTCCCATTTCGTCGGCCGGCGGGGAAACAGGAACCTTTGGTCCCGGTTGCTGCCACCAACCGACCAAAGGCCTGGTGCAACAGGTGTCAAATGTTTAGTCCCACCTCGCTAGTCGAGGGGAGACCGCACCTGTTTATAAACCCCGATGCGCTTGACGTGTCGAGCTCCTCTCATAGTTAAAATAGATGCCCTTATACATGAAATTCGACCTAAATTCAAAATGCTAGTTAGGTGCCTAACTAGCATTTTGAATTTAGGTTCAATTTCAGTGTAAGCGCATCTATTTTCACTTTTGCTATTTTTATGTTATTTCTTTGCTATTTTTCCTACTATTTAATATTACTTTGTTTTAACATTATATTCAATTTGGTAATTTTTAGGTTACTTTAAATGGTTGTTTAAATCAAAACCAGATTTTGTTATTTTAGTTTGCTATTAAAGTTTCTAACAAAAAAATACTTTTGCTAATATTACTTTGTTTTAACATTATATTCAATTTGGTAATTTTTAGGTTTATATAATTTTAGTTTCAAAAATACTAGAGGTTTATAAAAGCTTTTAGAGTTTCTTTTTGCTATTAGAGTTTTATAAAAGCTTTTTAGTTGACTATTTTTGCTATTGAAGAATATTATAGTTCATAAAATAATATTTAAATTGATTTTTTTTAGTTTATTATTTTTGCTGGATGCACTTCGTGTACAAAACGGACGGTGTCTTTTGTAGTATGAGTGTTTCGGACGAAAACTCATCTGTTACAAAAGGCATTTCATTTTCTTGAACTTATTTGAACTCCACGCTTTTTGCGTGTTTAAAATGCACCATTCAAAGCCACATCATAAATTTTCAACCCTTTCTGACTTCATTTGTTATTTTTCATGTAGTTATTGATTTTTTTGAGCTAAATGACCTTGAAATTGAAAAGCACTACAAATGAACTCTGAAAAGGTTGAAAGTTGGCATTGGTATCATCATTTCACCCACATAGCATGTGTTAAAAAGTTGAGAGGGTTACGGCAAAAGCTGGATGCACTTCGTGTACAAAATAGACACTCTTTCGAAGTATCAGGGTTTCGGGCAGGAACTCATCGGTTACGAAAGACATTTCATTTTCTTAAACTTATTTGAACTCCAGACTTTTTGTGTGTTCAAAATGCACCATTAAAAGACACATCATCAATTTTCAACCCTTCCCGACTTCATTTGTTATTTTTTATGCAGTTATCGATTTTTTTGAGCTAAATGACATTGAAATTGAAAAGACTACAAATGAACTCTGAAAAGGTTAAAAGTTGGCATGATATCACCATTTCACCCACATAGCATGTGCTAAAATGTTGAGAGAGTTACGGCAAAATCTGGATGCACTTCGTGTACAAAACGGACAGTCTCTTTCGAAGTATGAGGGTTTCGGACGGAAACTCATCGGTTACGGAAGACATTTCATTTTCTTGAACTTATTTGAACTCCAGACTTTTTGTGTGTTCAAAATGCACCATTCAAAAACACATCATCAATTTTCAACCCTTCCCGACTTCATTTGTTATTTTTATATAGTTATTGATTTTTTTGAGCTAAATGACACTGAAATTGAAAGGCACTATAAATGAACTCTGAAAAGGTTAAAAGTTGGCATGGTATCATCATTTCATCCAGATAGCATGTGCTAAAAAGTTGAGAGGGTTACGGCAAAAGCTGGATGCACTTTGTGTACAAAACGGACAGTCTCTTTTGAAGTATCAGGGTTTCGGACGTAAACTCATCTGTTACAAAAGGTATTTCATTTTTTTAAACTTATTTAAACTCCAGACTTTTGTGTGTTCAAAATGCACCATTCATAGACAGATCATAAATTTTTAACCCTTCTCGACTTCATTTGTTATTTTTCATGCAATTACTGAATTTTTTGAGCTAAATGACACTGAAAATGAAAAGCACTACAAGTAAACTCTAAAAAGGTTGAAAGTTGGCATTGTATCATCATTTAACCCCACATAACATGTGCTAAAAGTTGAGAGGGTTACGACAAAAGTTGGATGCACTTCGTGTACAAAACGGACAGTCTTTTTCGAAGTATCAGGGTTTCGGACGTAAACTCATCTGTTACAAAAGGCATTTGATTTTCTTGAACTTCAGCTTCCCCCATTTCAGCATCACTGTATTCAGGGGGAGGGTAGTTGTCGTCATCCTCTTCTTATTCGTTGTCTTCCATCATAACCCTTCTTTCTCCGTGCTTGGTCCAAACATTATAGTGTAGCATAAAACCCTTCTGAAGCAAGTGGAAGTGAAGGGTTTTAGAGTTGAAGAAAGACTTCGTATTCTCACAGACAGTACATGGACAAGGCATAAAACCATTCTGCTTGTTTGCCTCAGCCGTTTCGAGAAAATTATGCAGGCCCTTAATATACTCAGAGGTGCGTCGGTCACCGTACATCCATTGCCGGTTCATCTGTGTGCGTTATATAATAAAGTGTATTAAAAACCATTACAACATATCATGAATAGAGAAGTGACCAAATTAATAGAAATTCATCATCACATTAAAGCCAAAGTACAATAATGACCAAAATAAATACGTACAGTTCATACATAGTTGTCATTATTGAACAACATATAGCTCTCTAGAGCATCTAATTAAAACATACATCAAAACTATGTAAAAAAATTAAATGCAACAACAAATGCAATTATAACCGCTACTAAGATACCAATTGATCCAACGGCATAATGATACCAAGCCTCAGTATGAATGACATATTTTTCTTATCTTTCTAAGCTTCAAGCGCATTGCATCCATCTTGAATCTTGTGATCGTCGACGATATCGGCAACATGCAACTCCAATCCCATCTTGTCATCTTCAGCTCTTTTTTTTTCCAAATGATCGATTTCTTTTTCAGGTTTAGTTAACTTGTCGAGCAGAATTGCATAGTCGGTATCCATTTCTGGTTCAACTACTTCCTATAGATAAAAACATCTACGTCAAGTTGGTGGCATAATTAATTTTCATAGACATTAGATGTGTGAAATAGTTATATAAAAGATAATATTCCACATATGAATCATAGACTGGACGAGGACCGACGTGGGCGGATACCATAACCATGACACTATATAATAACAAACAATAATAAAAGTAAGAAAATCATATGAGTAAGTATATTTTCTTTTAGCAAGAAGATAAGATCAAGAGGCTCACCACGCGCGGGCGATCGACGGCGGTTTCAGGACGGGGACGGGACAGGACGGACCGCCAAACCTAGACAAATCTTGACGAAAGTGGAGTTTGGACAAGGAGCTTCAAGAGGAGAAAGCTTAAGTTTGTCTTGGGCATTTCATCAAACACCTCATGTGCATAGGAGGTGAGCTAGAGCACCACAAAGCTTTCCCCTCGCCGGCCTGAAAAACAGAGCAATGTGAAGTGCTCTGCTCGCTGGCGAGGTGGTATATATAGACATCTCATTGGTCCCGGTTCGTGGCTGGAACCGGGACTAAAGGACCCCCTTTGATCCCGGATACAACTACGAACCGGGACCAATGGTCGTGGCCCAGGAGCGAGACACATTGGTCTCGGTTCGTGTCTGGAACCGGGACCAAAGGTTCCTGACGAACCGGGACCAATGCCTCACGTGACCCGCCCTCCCCCCTGTCCTCACGAACCGGGACCGTTGTCCCCATTAGTCCCGGTTCGTGACTGAACCGGGACTAATAGGCTGACCCGGCATGTACCAAAACCCTATTTTCTACTGGTGAAACATTGTCAGCGCACATACATACCGGCAGATTCGTTGTGCAGCTAGTACAATACCAATGACACTGATTTACGCAGTGTGGACAAAATACTGGCAATTTCGGCTGGAGCATTTTTGGACCCTCCTACACTTTCGGTGGAAAAAAGGGGGCGCGTACGTGCCCAGCTAGCGATACAGATGGCACGTAGCTGTAGCTGTAGCAGTACCATGCATGCATGCACACTGGCCATTGACGCGCGTGAGGGCCGGCCGGCCGGCGGCTGGCTGGCCGGGATCAATGTGCCACAGTGGGCGGCGGTACGCAACAAGGGGCCGGGGATGATGAGGCGGTGGAAAAGGCGCCTTGCCGGACGGGCGGGCGCACAGTGGGAGGAGGCCTGGCTCGGCTTGCTGGCGCCACGCCGCGCTACAGCAATTGGAAGGTAGCGGCGGGGGCTGCTGGCGGTGGAGCCGCATGGGACGAGGGGGAAACGGACAACGGCGGGGGGAGGGAGAGCGGTGCGGGGCCGGCGCTTCTGCGGACGCAGCTTCTTCAGAGCGGCCGCGGGCCGGCGGCACCCACCGCCACCTTCCCCGGTCGATCTGTCAGTCAGTCGGGGCCGCGCGCGCATGCGTGGTCCCCGACCGGGGTGGGGGTGGCGTCTGCGTCGTGTAGATGGGGGCGGGCGGGCGGACGGACGGGCCACCGCTGGCTGCGTACCGCGTACGTCTGCTATCCACTGCTAGCGGCATCCTGCATGGGATGGGGTCAGGGCCGGGGTTCGTTTTCCCTCGTGGGTTTCGGTGATTGAAGGCGTGACAATTGGTAGCCAGCCAGTCAGCCAGGGGCAGATTGGTGGCGGGATCTCGAGCTCAATTTTCTATAGCTTCCAAGGAAAGCCAGCTGAAAGAATAATTACTCCAAAGAAAATCCAAAGGAAGCAATATTTTATTCTAGTGATTAATTTTAGTGAACTATTCAACAAATTAACCACCTTTAGAAAATCAACAAAATAAATTGTTTATCAGAGAAGGGCTTCTCCTGTCATTGCGCCTTGAACAGACATTATCGAATATTCCACCACTCTCAATCGTCCAAACTCGTAAATTTGACAAAAAAAATAGACTAGTTTTTCATGTTACATGGAAATCTGATGAATTTAACTAGTTCAATATATTTTACATTCAAACCACTCAAAAAATTAACTTAAAATAAAGAGCGGACGGTGACCTCGTAGACATGGCCTCCGAGGCCACTCGGACTACCATCGTTGTCGCCGTCGTGGTAGCTGCGAAAGCTGTCCCAACCGCCGCAACATCTGTTCTCGGTCGTGGCATTGTGCTAGGATTGTAGTTGTAGTGCGCCAGCCTTCGCCTTGTGTCTCACCTTCTCCTCCTTGTGGTGTAACTCGCATTCCGACTCGGTCACCCCGAGCTGGAGGACTTCTTGGCTTATCCAGCTCCTCAAAGCCTACTCCGGCGTCATCTTCTTCTTTCCGATCGCGCAATGACCGAAAAGCAGTTTGGTCGACGGAGACTAGGGTTTGGGGAGAGTAGATGAAGTGGGTGAGTGAGAGAGAGGGGTGTCCGGTTAAAAAGAGGTGGGAGATCGGGCTATCGGGCCAACGCGGCTGATGTTTGGACTCTTCTACACTATCACTTGAATTGGTGCTGGACTGAGGAATTTGGATGTTTGCTTGTGTCCGATCCATTATAAGTGTTTGCGTTGGAGACCACACCGAAATTGAAAACATTCACGCGCGACTTAATTACACCTCTTTCCCTTTGATTCATAGGAAAATGTAATTTAAAAAAAACTTCAGTAGCACTATTTATCTCTGTTTTTCATGAAAAGTAAAGTAAGAGTGGCATTTTTTCCATTGTATCCAGCATTGAGAAATATGTGAACTCCCAGACATATTTGCAAAAACTCTATTCACGAACAGCGAGGGGAAGACGTTGATAAGCAACATAAATGATGGATACAGATATACGAGGGAGAGAACCAACATGTGGTTCAATGGTTGAGGCGGCACGTTTGGTGCGCTATTATCTCGTTGTGGTAGAATATTTACGACCATGGACTCAGAGTAGGCATGAATGTGTGCAAGTAATGGTGGTGGCGTGCGTGTATGTCTGCATCGTACTCGGTGTCTGTGCCTTTCACAACAACAACAACATAACCGACGTTGCACCAAAATCTCTGGAAAATTACTGATATAATTTCCAACCACCTTTAAACGGAAATGAACGTCGGAATCAAGCATGGGTGACTCAGGGCCAACCATCGCAGATTAAACACCACCTACAAGAACGGAATGCTTTTCATCCACCGTTGTGAGTGGGCGCCACTATATACGGATTGCCTTTGAAGCTAAGCTTTTCTTCTTTTTGGTGCTAGCTAGCTAGCTACTACGCGTACGGACTAAACTCGGTTCTGCGGTGCACGGGAATGCGAATGGGAAACACTAGTGGGCTGGATACATAATTAAGCTTTTGATCCCTTGCTTTGGTGCTCTAGGAGGCTAGGTGTATGGGATGAGAAAAAAAGGAGAGGCCGTAAGTTCCGGATAAAACCCACAAAACATGCCTACAAATACTAAAAGATAAGCCTACCACATTTCGAATTAAAGGGCGTCATTGTGAAGCATGTACTATACCCTTTCGTGTCTCTTATCTCAATCAAATGCCACACACGGGAATGGGAATGAGAATGAGACGGAATTCCCTGGTCAGTTCTAGCGTCTAGTCCCAAGTCCCAACCCAGCCCATACACACCACCCATTTTCCCGTTCCAAGCGTGCGTCCAGACCCCAGAAGGCACCGAAACTACCTACCCGGCCGACGGTGGGAGCGAGAGAAGCCCTGAATTGTGGCGAAACTACGGAGGGATGCCACTGGCTTGCGGTGGAAGGGAAGGGAAGGGAGGGGAAGAGCGGCGGCAGATCTGGTGGGTGGCTTCCCGAGTCCGAAAGCTGGTGATGATTCCGTCACATGGCCCATGCCGGGTTGGAAGGGTCCTCCACAGACATTTTTGCTGTTCCCAATCTTGGATTGCATCACGTCCTCATCCATGCAATGCAACCGACGGGACCGGAAAATTCCCCAAACAATTCAATCCGTGATAAATTCATGAAAGAAGCAAGCTACTAGCTGGCGGGTGCTCGCAAGTCGCCGCAGCGATAAATTTGCACGCCGGCCATGCACAGACGCGGCAGTAAAAAACCAACCGTGAGTATGTGCAAGCGTACCGTGTACACGTACGTATCATGCGTATACGGGCCGATCATCGATGCATCACGCGTGCATGTGGTTGGGAATGTGTATATGGGAGTACCAAAAGTATTTGCCACTAGCTGGATACGGGCGGATCGTCTCGTCTGGATCCACAAGCCGCAACCCTGCGCAGAGTTTAATACGCGGGGGCGGATCGATGCCGTGCGTCTTGGAGGCATGCATGCGTTCCTCTCGATCGAGACACCTCATGCACCAATCATGTGGGCCATGTGGCGTACACGATCCCATGCACATGCGAGTTCGTGCACCGGCGCGTGCCTATCCTCGATGGAAGGATCCGATGATGGACGACGCATGTGGATAAGCGAATTAACTAAGCGCTGATAATAATAAGCCGCCTAACATGCCATGGTAGTAGCACGTACGTACGTGAACAGGTATGCTGCTCCGTCCATAGAAAATTAGGATTCAACTCTGGGCGATGGCCCCTCCACCGATCCTGTGTCGTGCAGGGGACTGCGCATGCAGCACGGCGTGGCCTCTTTACTGGCAGCGGCAGCGGCAGGGTGAAAAACATTCCTGTTAAAAGAATCTGTAACCATGGTGGGAGTCAATGCTCATATCCCGCCTATGCCCAAACTGCCCTTTGCATCCCGGCAAACAGAAAGCTCGGCTTTGCTGACGAGCGGCCTGTCGGCTGAGGTTTTTTTGCCGACAGACGATGGCTAGCCGGGAAAGGTTTGCCGACGAAATGTCATTTCTACGCCGACATTTCGTTTGTTGACACTTCTGGATGTTTACGTTGGAGACTGGCAATACAATATTATGCTTTTCGGAAGTGATTGCCGAGGAGAGAAACCTGATATTTCCGATCCATACATATTTTTTCTCTGATGGGGCATATACACCCACGAGTGGCAAGAACACCATGGTTGCGCTGGGTCCCTAGCATATCATGTTACTTGTTAACATATCTTGTGGATCGACATTTGCGATCCCTCGTCGACAAATTATGCTTTCGGCCGATAGTTCGAACTCTCCGCGACTGTATTTTTATGTTGTCCACATAGCTATCAGGTTAGTATTCTTATTCTACATGGGAATTTTGGAACTTTTACCCTAGAGGATCATTCGCTGACGGTAAGCGTGCCATTATCAATCTTGCTATGACGGTAGACAGTCAGGGAAATTGTGACATGACAGCAATAGCATGTTACATTTGGCATATATTTTTTGGACAGATACCATTTGGCATACTACACATCTGACCTATTCTTTTGAATGTCGCTCCTGGGATATCATCACTGGCTACCGAAAAAGTATAGGTGCATGTGTGTATGGTCTACCGGCCCATGTCAGGACATCGGATGCATTCGGAAGGACCTGTATGATTGCCGATTGACTTGTTGGCATGGGGAAAGCAAGACTTGGTGTAGTGTTATTAGTTAATCTCCACATGCCATATTGTGCATGCGTTTCGTTAGTAGTACAATTAATTTAGTTAGACCATTAGATGGCCTGAAAAGTATCGTGGTATTGAACAAAATGGATCTGGGTCCAGTATTAGGAGCCTTCAGGACTGAGCTGACAAAAGACGTAGGCCGGTAGAGCTGCAGTTAACTCAATCTAACTTCAACTCTATTCCCAACTTTACCGGCGGGGCAACTCCAGCTACAAACTCCAGAGTTCTATATATATAAAAAAAAGAACAGGGAAAGAAACAGCTACGATCTGTAGTTTTGTACGTGTCTCGAACAGGAGCCACGATCACAGTAGAGAGGACTTGGGAACAGGAGCTGTGCGTGTCTGGAAGACTGGAGCGGGGCTACCATCGATCTGCACAGCGTCTTCCTCACGTGCTGCTAGCCTAGCCCAGCACAGGCCTCTTCAATTTAATTTCGTGCCCAACCGACCCATGCCATCCACGCATGATCGACGCATCATCGCACATAATTCACCGCCCTATGGCCGCTACAGCTATAAACGACAGCCGTGCCGTGGTGATCCCCCCCAGGCTGAATGATCGGCCATACGGCCGGCGGGGGCATAAGCTGTCAATGATCCAGCGTGGTCGCGCGTACGCACGGGCCGGCCGGCGCCGACCGACGCGTGTGGGCTGGCCCCGCCGGCGCGGCGCCGGCTGTCTCTCCGGCCGTCGGTCAGAGGGGTCGTCAGAGGATGATTGGTACCTCATCGTCGACGACGATCGATTCATGCATGCAATGCATGGCATGGACGCGGAGACGACAACGCCGAGGAGGACCACCTGGAGAAAGGGAAGGGAAAGGCGATGGTTGCAGCCATCTCCTCGGCCCTTTTCCCCTGCGCCAACAGCCCAACAGTGCTGCTGTTGTCGACCGCGCGCTGCAGCCATGGCTGCTGACTGTTCTTATGAAGGCCAGCGTCCAATTGTCGACCCCTCTGAAGTGATTGAAGACCTCCTCTTGGCTCAGTTCGTTTAGGTTTCGCTTGTCTGATGGACGTGCGGATCGACAGGTTTCGTCTCTCCTGCAATGGAGGATCCATGTCGTATGCTTCGGTCTGCTACGACCTGCTCGCCAGGTCAGGTGCCTCCATCAATTTGATCGGCAGCAGCCGCGCCGTCGGTTCGACGCAGGCGTCAGCCATTGTTGCGGCTGAAGCCCGAATCTGCACTGACATTGATCTGACATGATGGTCGCTCGCCTCAGCTAACCAACCATCTGCTGTTTGAAGCACAACATATATAGTTAGTTACTTTCATTTCGTTTTTGTAAATTCCAGTTTTTACCCTCCAGCCCCCTAAAGCGAAGTTGGTGACAATGTTGAAGCTATTTAACGGAAATTCTTCAAAGGCACAGTGATACTTTATTTAGCAAAGTTTACCCCTCATCTTCACGAAACGCCACAGAGGAGCAGGATGCAGGCAGCAGGCGTGCAGTCAACAGTCGCACGGCGCAAACAAAAATTCACTAGGTCGTTATTCAGATGGATGATTGAGAGGGACGTGGTCGACGATCCATGCATGGATGATTGAGAGGACCACCTGACGAAAAGGAGCGATGCTTGCAGCCATCTCTCCCTCCCCCATCTCCCTCTGCATGCAAACCAAACAACACGTACGAAGTAGGAACAGTGGCGCTGCGGGCAGCGACGAGAGGGAGGAAAACTGCATGATCCGATGGATCGCCCGCCATGTGCTGCGAGATGTCTGCCACGCAAACCTGCGAGGAAAAGGCTGTGCGTGCGCAGCTACGTGTTCCTTTCGTTTGTTTGGTAGATCTCGTCTCTTTCTTCCTTGCCCTGCGACGAGTGGCTTCCAATTGTCGATCCAAATATCTCTCTCATGGATTCATTCGCTGTCTGAATGGAAACTGGCCGGTTAGTTTTGTGCTGCACTGAACGCCCCATGAATTTTTCCTTACCTTTTGCTCTCTGGCACGTTGCCTTAAGTTACGCTGCGTCGTCAGGTCAGGTCTCAGGTGGCTTGGTTCATCACATCACTTCACTGCTGCGGTGGTAAGGCAAAGAGTAAGAGCAACTTCCTCCACACGTTGGTCGTTTGGGTCACCGCGCACACAAAGCTCAGCCCAACGCGACGATCCACGTGAACACGCGTCCATTTTTTATCCGTCCGCGATTCATTCAAAACTCAAATTTAGACCGCATTAGCATCGGCATTGACACAAGACGGACAGGCGTAATGTCCGCCCTTCTCCTCCTCTTGGCCCGTCAGTCGGTGACACAACGTCACCATTTCCCCCAACTTTCCCAAAAAATCTCCCGCCCACTAGCACGCGCCATGAACGACCCTCGACGTCCGCCGGCCTTGCCTCCCTCGCCTCCGTTGGCCCCGTCTCCGGCAAAGTAGTCAAGGCCCGCGGTGCCCGCAAAGCACCGACGCCGACCAAGAAGAAGAAGGTGCCGACGGACGAGGAGTGCGCCATCCAGTTGTCGAGGAGGAAGTATCGCCGTCATGCGCAAGTAGCCAGGATCGATGCCGTGGCCGCGTCCACACTCGCCACCGCCGCAGAGAAAGAGGCCAACGTCACGAAGACCAGCCACCTCGTCCGGAGGCCACGAGGCAGACCCTCCTGATGCTAGGGTTAAACCAAGGCCAACAGGGGCTTGTCACTGTCGCCGTGGCCACGGCCACCACCGACTCATTGCCCCTTTATCCCCCATTTCCGGACTCGCCGCGCATGTCGGCCACGCCGCCAGTGCATGGCTTCCATCCCCACCACCTGTAAGCCTCATGTTTGTCCAACTCTACGGGCTCCGATTTTCCGGAGGTGAGCGGGGCCGCTCCTACCACGCCAGCGCCCATGGCCATCGATCTCAAACCGACACCTGTGGACGGTGGATTGTCCTCCTAGGGGGGGGGGCAGCGCGAGCTCCCAGCTGATGCCATGGGAAACACCCGCAACCTGTTCGATAAAAATACCGGATGCGGATGATGAGGCCAACCGTTTTTTCATGGAGATCATCATCTTCGAAGGTGGTGGCGGTGGCATTCCCTTGGATCCCGATGAGACGGAAAGACAAGATGGCCGAGCCCCCTTTATGGCCAGCCACGAGGCATGGGCAACACATTTGGTGAAGACAATGGAATCACGACCGACCCCTTCATGGAGGACGAAATCCGCATGGGCATCTCTTCCCCTCTAAAGCACGAGTTCCCGGAAGACTATGGCCTAGACGAAGAGGATGATGAAGTGGACATCAATGGGGAGCCATTGTTTTTTGAGCAAGAGCTCACCACCCAAGCTAATGCAAACAAGAAGCGAAAGAGCAGGCGGACCAAAGCATACACAAAGAATGAGGACAAACTCCTTTGTGAATGTTGGAGAGACGTAAGCCATACCAAATTGAGAGAAAGCATGAGTGAGTTTCGGTCGGCAAGCGTTGGAGGGTGATACAATAAGAGTGCACAAGATTTATGCAACCCTTGAGAGCATCGAGGCCTTAACGAGAGTGGCCTCGGCATCAAAGACACGGTATGTCGACATGCTTGTTCATTTGCTTGCTCATTTGATTGTCCCGCAGCTAATACGCTTGCTCGTATGCTTGCCGATAAGCTTTCTCATATGTTTGCTTGTCCATTTATAGGCCTTGCAAGTTTTGGAAGCATTCAAGACCCAATATGGGGGAAAGTTCTTCAACCTCACCCATTGTTGGATGATCATCAACGGGGAAGAGAAGTTCAAGGCGCAATACTCCATCACGCGTGAAAGAGTAGTTTTGCAAGCTACTTTGCAAAGCATGATCACCAACAAGGATTCAAGAGAGGAGAAGCGCCGGTCAGACAAGGAGGAGCAAATTTAGGCCTTCATGGACATACAAAAGAAGAAGCTAATTTTGGAGGCGGAGAAGTAAGCAAAGATGCTTAAGATCGAGACCACCAAAGCAAGAGAAGTCCGGCTCGCTTGCATGACGAAGGGGGTAGATCATGAAGGTCGACTTGAACACGGTCTCCCCAAGAAAGCGGTCTTGGTTCGAGAAGATGCAGGGCGGCATTCTCAACCTCAATGACGAGTGATCTATGGTCGACAACGCCATTTTTTTGTATGTCCGTAAGTGTGTCAGCATGACCACACCCGAGATGGCGTGGTAGGACTAGAGTCTCATGTTGCTGACGAGGCGTCTACAGTGACTTTGTAAATCTCAAAATGATATGGCGGCTCAGTCTCTTAAAGATGCTCATAGAGTTAGGGTGTACGTATGTACGTTGATAGGGATGACTGTATGTCGGAATTCTTAATTTTACCAAAATTTATCTCATTGAAATAATAATAAAATAAGCTTGCGTATGTACTGTGTTAAAAAAATATGGGCTTCTGTCTCTTCTCAAAAAAAAGTAGGAGTGGTTGTCAAGTTCTCGAGGGCTAGAAAAGTGAAATGCAGTTCTACTTGAGCTCATGAGATCATCCACAACCGGACTTGACAACTCCGACCCTTCAAAGGCTTGATTATGCGTCCGCGAACACTGACCTGTCATGCTTAAATAATGTATTTTATAATCTGATACCTTAAATTTAAAACCTCAAATTCATATTGATACATGCAACGTAAGCCTAATACTAAGCAGAGTTCATCCGGCTCCGCCGTGTGCATGTCCGGCGGCCGCCTCCTGTGAGCGACAAACAGCAGGCCGGACTGCCACCCCCCCTTGAGGCGGCATGGGATAAGCTCATGGTCAACGGATCTTGAGGTGAAGGATTCGGATCCGCTGCCTGCCATGTCGAAGAAGGCTGGAGATTGTCGGAGGTGAAGGATTCGGATCTGCTGCCCGCCATACCGGAGAAGGTCGGATATCGCATGAGGTGAGCTTGGGTGGCGAATGTGACTGGAGTGAATTGGTTAGGGTTTGGTCCGACGAGCGGATGGAAACAAATATATATGGAGTGGATGCGCGTTAGTATGGGCTAGGCCGACGTGGCGGGCATGCCCGAACGCATCCATGTTCGTCTCATATTTGGCCTGGATATAAGGGGTGTCGGTCAGGCCGAACGTTTAAGGCCCGTTTGACGCGTCTGGCTAGATCAAAATTTTGTGATTGAGCGGTATGCCCGAACGATTTGAGGATAGTTTGGGGGCGTCCGGTTGTAGATACTCTAAAAGTGAAGTTTACTACAATGTTTAACCCATTTAAGGGAAATTATTCGAAAGCACAATAATACCTTATTATTTAGCAAAGTTTACTCTCTTCTTATTGAAGCGCCACAGGACAGGAGGAAGATGCAGGGCATGCAGTCAACAGTCGCACGGCGCAAACAAAATTCACTAGGTCGTTATTGAGAGGGATGATTGAGAGGGACGTCGTCGACGATCCATGCATGGACTGATGCAGTGAGAAACGACAATGTGCGGAGGACCACCTGACGAAAAAGGCGATGCTTGCAGCCATCTCCCTCCCTCCTCTGTTCTGCATGCAAACCAGCCAGCACGTACAGTGGCGCTGCAGCGACGAGAGAGAGAGAGGGAAAATGCATGATTCGACTCGATGGATAGCCCACCATGTGCTGCGAGATCTCTGCCCGGTGCCGGCCACGCCAACCTGCGAGGCACAGCCGCACAGGTAGCTGTGTTCCTTTCGTTTGTCTAGCAGATCTCCTCTCTCTCGCTCTCTGTTGGATCAGTTTGGTGTCTGAATGGACACTGACCGCTTGTTTTTGTGCTGCACTGAACGTCCCATGAATTTTGCTTACCTTTTGCTCTCTGGCACGTTGCCTTAAGCTACGCTGCGTCGTCAGGTCAGGTCAGGTGGCTTGAATGCTTGATTCATCACATCACTGCTGCGGTGGTAAGGCGAAGAGTAACTTCAATTGGCGGGCGTCAGTGACCCCAGTCAGCGTGCGGCTCAAGATGGAAATGAGTTACCAGTCTGGAACCTGCACTGGCATTGATCGGACACCGTGGTCGATCGCTTTTACCCGCAGAGCCGCAGGAGCGGGTGTCTCGGCTTCCGCGGTAACTGCTAACCACAGAAAGCACAGCATTCTTCAGCAGGCAGTCGTTCTGGTCTGCACTGACTCGTTCGGCCCACAACAATTCACATGCCCCAGTTTCGATCATGGGCAGCCCAGATAGCGCAGACGTAGGGGTGCCTCTCTCAAGTTCTCGAGAACTTGAAAAGTGAAATGCAGGTGTAGTAGAGCTCGTGAGACGACTCACACTAGCTATGGTGCGTCCTCGAACTCGAATCATGACGATCCTGGGTTGGCGTGTTCCGTGCTCGTGCCTTCTCTCTAAAAAAACTTCAAAGAGCTCGTGAGATGCACCGGTGAATTAAAGCTGACCTGAGAATCCCTCGCGCTTCCATCCTTGTCATGTGTGTGCTAATCTACGAGCCTTGGGAATCAGTTTTCCATGAGCTCTTGCTTGCTTGACTGTCCTCCGTCCATCCTGGCACCGCCGGCCGGGGGGGCGGCCGCCGGTCAGACGTACGGTTCTGCACAATAATGCAGTCATACACAGCAGAGACGACAATTGGGAGGACCACCCGAATCAAAAGGCGAGTTTCGCAGGTACGTGCCTCTCCCTTTTCATCCCCACCCCCGTACTGTGCCTGCATGCACCCTACCCGTGCGGGCCGGAGGCCGGAGCCGGGAGGGATTCACTCATGCCCGGCCGCCGGAAATCCACACCGCGCGCGCGACGCCGCAAAGGCAAGAGAACGACAAATGCAATGAAACTGTCAGCGTTCAGCGTCGATCAGTCTGTTTCTTCTTCCCCTGCTAGCTCAGCTCAGCTCGGCTCAGCGTCGATCGAGATTTAACCAAATCTTAGAGATATGACACGCAATCGATACGATGAAGAACGGAATCAAGTAAAGGGACACGAAATTTTAACATGAAAAACCCCTCCAACACGAAGGAAAAAAAAACAACGGGCGCCAGCCAGCCAAACTTCATTATGATCGGGAGAGGTTACAAACGCTGGAGATTTACAACTAATCAACTTATCCCGTGCGGCGGCTTACAAGAGGTATATATAACACGGGTGTCCTAGGTCAACCCTGATCCGCGCCGGGGACTTTGGCCCAAGCCTACCGGCGACGGGTCTCGCTTCGCTCGCTCGTTAGAAGTTGGCCTTCCTCTTTATATTAGAATTTGAAGCGTAACATAACATCTCATTCGAGTGACGTCACATGCAAGAGAAAGAAAAAAGACTGAAAAGCAAATTTTACAAGGATCTTAAAGTAAAATCTCACGAATATAACTTCGAAGTCTAAGTTAACTGAAACTTAGCAAGACTGTTACATTTTTTTTGAATGTCGGCAGTTCAACTGCCAAATTCATTGATCAGAAGAGGGTGTTACAAGAATCCTCGGATGAGGAAAGCATCGCAAAAGGGCAACGCAGAAAAGAAAATAAAGAAAGAAGACCCGTTGGCAGCACCACAAACCCAATCTCAACCAGCAATCGTGCCCACCATCAGAATCCATAGTCAGGATCTTCAAGGTGACTCCCCCAAGGAGGAAACGATGTTGAGGACACCGTCGTCACCCCGATCCACTAGTATAAAAAGGCCCATTTGTCCCGGTTCGCAAGGCCCATTTGTCCCGGTTCCGGAACCGGGACTAAAGTGTCGGGACTAAAGCCCAAAACCTTTAGTCCCGGTTCTCTTACAAACCGGGACAGAAGGGGCTCCACGTGGCCTATACGGGGAGCCCAGGAAGGAGAACCTTTAGTCCCGGTTGGTAACACCAACCGGGACCAACACGCATCCACGCGTCAGCATATGGCAGTTGCTTATTTTTTTATTTTGAAAGGGAGGGGGGGTTAGGGGGTTTTAGAGAGTTAATTTAGGGGTTTTATATTGTTATAGCTAGCTAATTGATAGAGAGAAGTGTCCTCTCTTTCTTCGTGCTTGGTCGACACTAGCTACTATAGAGAGAACTCGACACGCTAGCTAGTAAGCAAATGAAGGAACCATTAAGTACAGAAGATCGTCATGAACATATAGAGATAGAAGTGATCGACCTCTCTTTCTCCAAGAGATTGGTCGTATAACAAGTTTTCGTATATATATCCGACGCTACTAGCTACATATATAAAATATAAGATCTCTTACAATCCCTAACATCGAATGTCCAATTACAGATGGTATTCTCCGGCTTTATTGATGATGTGGTCAAGAAAGAATCCCGCCAATCCTTCTTGAATTGCTCGTATGCGATCATGTGGTAGGAGTTCATCCCGCATCTTCCACATCTAATTTAAAGAAGGGGGTCAATACATATATATGGTAATAAAATAAAAGTGTGAATATTATTGCTTACGCACTTGAAATTGTTTTTCAGAGTAGCCCCGCTTAGGAGTCGTCGCGTTGTAGATGAACTCGCAAACGTAGTATCCACATAAATTAGTCTCGTCTTCCTGCCACAAGCATTTTACGAGAAATAGAGTTCAATCAAACTGATAATCAAGCATGATAAATGGTATTGATGAAACTAGAATCAATGGGAGATGTGCGGAACTAGCTAGTAGTACTTACTTTCGGGTGTGTAAATCGCAGCTCCCTCGGCAGTGCCGGAACAATTGTTGTGAACTCTTTCCAAACCTTGCCAGACAAAGAAAATAATTACTTGATATCAGGAAATGAACAAATTAAAGTTGCCGATATGATGCGATAATGATCGATCGAACTTACTTCTGGAGAATTTTAGTCATGTCCGCATAATTCTGGGGATCTTTTCGTTTCGAGTCTAAGACGATTACTAGTCCCCGCTCAACCTGAATCTCTAGCAGAATAAAGTGGAAAGTGTGCAAGCATGCATAACTCATCAATTACATTACTATAAACCTCGAGTAATAAGGGAAACCGAATATGCACAAGACAGTAACACTCACTTGAAGTTGTAAGGAAAGAGTATTGTCCCTTTGTTTTGATTTTTAAGCAACGATTCTAGCAAGTTCTCCTCGGTTTGTGTGGGATAATGTTTTAAATTATACTCATGTATGACATCTGGGTTAATGAACCCAATGTCATACATTTGTGCATTTCTGCATTCGACGATCTTCAATCTGCATAATATAGTAGTGAGGATAATTATATATACATGCAATGAAAGAGCTGAGCTATTTACATAGAGAGACTTAATTACAGAAGTAGTACTTACAGACAGTAGCAAGTCACGATTGTTTTGTCGATGGCCTTCTGATTATATAACTCCCATATCTCCTCAAATTTAATATTCAACATTTCAGTTCCAACGAGGTCGTGCTGATCTTTAACTGACAGTACCAAAGAATCCTTCTCAGAATCGTGGCAGCTTTGTATGTACCATTCATGGAATCTTCGCATCATCATTGTTAGAGGAGGATGATCGGGTTTGACGAGAGGATGCATGTACCGGTATTTGAATTCGTCCACCTCCAACTGCTCAAATAGTACATCATCGCTCAGGTATCACCAGGTTTGGTATCGGGGACCATCCCTGGATGATTAGCAATGATATCGCTAGAAACCTTAAGCGGGGGGCACGATTGGTTCGCCTGTTCGCCGAGCTGGGAATTTTTTTCCGACTTCTTCGTTCTGCTAACTTTGCATCACTGGAAGTACTTCCCGACCGCCGCACATCTTGATATGTCTTTTTAAGAGTGCGAACATAGTTGGAATCCAGCGGAGGCGGTGGTGGTCGCTTCAGGGCATCGATAGTGCGCATCGCTTTCACCGGATCTATCTTCTCCTTCGGAGCTGGAGTTTTCTTTTCAAAATGGTCTCTCACTTCGGCCTGACTTATCTCCTTGTTTTCAAACTCGGTCCTCACATATGGTAACTTTTCCAGAGGCTTGAGAGATGGACCGTATCTGTATCCCCTGCTGCCTATGCTTGTACTGCTAGCCGCCGGAGCGGCGGCGGCTCCCTTCCGTCGTTGCTTACTAGGCACCGGAGGAGCCACAGCGGTGGCGTCTGTCTTTTGCCGTTGCCGACGAGGCTGAGGAGGAGGCATACTACTCCGACGTGTCGGAGTAGGCGGAGTGCCCCCACGTGCCAGAGGAGCCGGAGAAGGAGGCGGTGTGCCCTGATCACTCACCGGAGGAGGAGGAAGAGGAGGAGACGGAGTGCCCTGATTCGCCTGAGGAGAAGGAGGAGGCGGAGGTGTCCAGTTTGGAAGCTTGATGTACTCCTTCTGCCATAGACATTTACTCCTCAGGGCACGAACCAGCTTATTCTCTCCTTCACCTGTACAGTGGTCAAGCTCGAGCTCCTCAAATTCCGGCATTACTTCATCCACCATCACAACAGCATAGCCATGTGGAATCGGACGGCAGTGAAAAGTTCCGTTGGGTTGAGGAGGTGCAGCAGAGCCGACAGCTGCCTTGAAAGTGAGGTTCCGGCATTTCGTCATAAGCTCGCAATGTTGAGCCTTCGTGATAGTACCCACGGGGTAGCTAGGAGACGTGAAGTCGGGCTGAACGGGCTCTGTGGAATCGACGCTGCTTCTTCGCTGAGATGGCGGGGTAGTAGCTTCTGGGTAGCTTCGTGCCGCTGACATGGTTGGCTGGCAGCTCGCTGTCTCTCAACTTCCTCTAGCTTTTGTAGTCTTGCATTGAGCTTCTGAATTTCGCTCAGCTCCGCTTTCCTCTTTCCCTCCTGGCTTCTGTAACCACCTGCGTTGGGAAACCCAACCTTCCATGGAACGGAACCTGGTGTGCCTCGTGTTCGTCCAGGGTGCTCAGCATTCCCTAGGGCCTCAGTCAGCTCATCCTTCTCTCTGTCGGGAATGAACGTCCCTTCCTGCGCTGCGGTGATATAGTTCTGAAGGTTGTTCACGGGTATTGTAAGTTGCTAGTCCGTCCAACAGCACTTCCCTGTTTCAGGGTCCAAAGTTCCCCCAACCCCGAAGAACCAAGTCCTTGGACGGTCTGGCCAGTTATATGTCTGTGGTTGGACCCCTTTAGCAAGCAGGTCATTCTCAGCTTTGTCCCACAACGGTCGGGCTTTAAGGTAGCCACCTGACCCCGTGTGATGGTGAAACTGCTTCTTTGTAGCATTGTTCTTGTTTGTCTCTAACATTTTCTTACTCTTCTCCGATATCTTGTAGGCCACAAATGCGGGCTAGTAATCTCCTATCTTCTCATATCGGTCGACGAATGCTGGAGTCTTCCCTTTGTCGACAAACTTTGATTTCAACTCATTCTTCCACCTCCTGAATAGATCTGCCATCTTCTTAAGAGCACACGTCTTGACCCGTGGCTCTATAACTAGCTTATTAGGATCCTCCTCTGGCGGTAGGGTGAAATTTGCCTTCAGCGCGGTCCAAAGATCTTCTTTCTGTCTATCGGTGATATAATCACCATCAGGGGCGCCATCCTTAGGCTTATTCCATTGCTTGATGCTGATCGGGATGTTGTCCCTAACAATAGCTCCGCACTGAGCAGAAAATGCGTTCTTGGTCCGCTTGGGTTCAATCAGATGTCCATCATCCGCGAGTGCTGTGATCGTGAACTTTTCATCCTTGCACAACCTCTTCTTCGGGCCTCGTCTCATTACCGAAGTTTGGCTCGATCCGGAGGGCTATAATAGAAGAAAGAAGAGTTAATTAATATATGTACATACCAAAACAATTAATGCATCAATTAGCTAGAGTCAGCACAGGCTTAATTAATATATATACCTTGCTGGACTTTGCAACAGCTCCCTCCTCCGATCGGCCACCGAAGCCGTCATCATGGTCTCCTTCTTCCTCCGGCATTCGGTCACCGGAGCCATCATGATCCCGTCCTTCCTTCTCCATTGTTCGATCACCGGAGCCATCATAATCCACTCCTTCCAGACCATCGGTGAAGTTGAGATATGACAAGATATCACGTCCGCCGTGGATTATGTCCCCCAACAACTATTCTTGTTCTTCGTCTCTTGGATCCATAGTTTCTGCAAATATTACAACATGGCAATTAATATACAAACATGAATGTCTGACGTTCGGACCGCCTCTCTCATGAATGTCCGACAACTCTTCTAGGGTTTGGGGTGGCCTCGACAACGCTCTTTTAACTCATTTAACTTGGTAAATTTGGTTGGCCTCGACAATGCTTCTAGGGTTTGGGGTGGCCTCGACAACATTTCTAGGGTTTGCGGACTCCTCCCCCCTCATTTTCCCGAGAGAGTTAGGGGATACTCCTCCCCCTCATTTCCCCCGATTTACGCTCTTTCTTAATATGAACAAAAAAATCATGAACGTTTAGTGAAGTTGCCCCTCCCCGATTTAGGCAAAGTAAAACCCCTTCGTGAAGGAACTTCTTTTTAGCCAACTTATTTTCTGCCAACAAAATACATATATCATATATACAAAAACATGGGATACCTTAATTAGTTCAATTTTTCGCCTTGACAAATCATTGAACCTTTTGACAGAAACCTCCCATCCATGGAAAAACAGGAATCTACGATATTTTTTTATATCATATGATAATTTTCTATATATATACATCCATCCATATACACACACATATACATGGACCAAAAATGCTATAAAAATTATATGGACAAAAAAAAGCATACATCATCTATCATCAACATCATCAGCTATCATCAACATCATCATCTAACTATCATATATCATCTATATATCATCAAAATTAATCAGCAAAATCAACAGGGATAGGGAGGAGGGAGGAAAGGGGGCCGGCCGGACCGAACGGGGAGGAGGGGCGGCGTCGTCGGGGCAGGGCTGTGGCGCGGGGCGGCGTCGAGACAGGGCGCGCGTCGGGGAGCGGCGCCGGCGTCGGGGCAGAGGCGGGCGTCGGGGCAGGGCGGCGCGTCGGGGCAGAGGCACGCGTCGGGGCAGGGCGCGCGTCAGGGAGTGGCGGCGGTGTCGGGGCAGGGCACACGTCGGGGCAGAGGGCATCGACGGTGAGCTCGGGTAGCCCGGCGGCGTCGATGTGCTCGGCGTCGTCAGGGGCAAGTGCTAGATGAAATCTAAAAAAATCGAAACTGTCGCTTATATACACAGAGCATTGGTCCCGGTTGGTGCCACCAATCGGGACCAAAGGTCTGCTTCCCGCCCTTTGGGCTGACGAAATGGGACCATTGGTCCCGGTTGGTGGCACCAATCGGGACTAAAGGGGGCATTAGTCCCAGTTTGTAGCACCAACCGGGACCAAAGGTCTCATTTTGTCAGCCCAAAGGGCGGGAAGCAGACCTTTGGTCCCGGTTCGTGGCACCAACCGGGACTAAAGGGATGCACTGGCCTCGGTTGGTGCAACCAACCGGGACCAAAAGGTGGTGCTGCCCGGGGACAAATGTTTAGTACCACCTCGCTAGCCGAGAGGGCTCAAGAGTGGTTTATAAGCGCTGCTGCGCCAACCCCCTCGAGCTCCTCTCAACTGCAGGCTTACGGGCCTAATTGATCTCTCCTCTGCCTGTGGGCCTACTGGTCCTTCTACGGGCCTGAATCCTAGCCCAACTAGCTGTTGGGTTTCTAGTCGTATTCAGGCCGTAGTGGTCTAGTAGGGGGCATTTAAAAAAAATAGTTTTTTGTTTTTTTGCTTTATTTTTTGTTTTAATTTTTTTCTAGTATTTTTCTTCTGTTATTTTAGTTCATTCTTTTTAACAAATAAATACTTTGAAAATTTTAGTTGCATAATTTCCATTATTTTGTTTTGTTTCTTGCTTTATTTATTTCCAGTGTGTTTTATCATTATATTCTTTTTGCTATTAATGTTTTGAACAAAAAATACTTTGATAATTTTAGTTGCATAATTTTTATATAATTATTGTTTCAAAAATACTAGAGGTTTATAAAAGGTTTTTAGCTGATTCATTTTTGAACTCCACTCCTACGATGTTTTGAAAGAAATTAAAAAGCACTTCAAACAAACTCTGAAAAGGTTGAAAGTTGGCATGGTATCATCATTTCACCCACATAGCATGTGCAAAAAAGTTGAGTGGGTTACGACAAAAACTGGATGCACTTCGTGTACAAAATGGACAATCTATTTCGAAGTATCACGGTTTCGAACAAAAACTCATCTGTTACAAAGGGATTTCATTTTTTTGAACTCATTTGAACTCCAGACTTTTTGTGTGTTCAAAATGCACCATTCAAAGCCATATCATCATTTTTCAACCCTTTCTGACTTCATTTGGTATTTTTTATGCACTTACTGATTTTTTGAGCTAAATGACCCTAAAATTGAAAAGCACTTCAAATGAACTCTAAAAAGGTTGAAAGTTGGCATGGTATCATCATGTCACCCACATAGCATGTGCTAACAAGTTGAGTGGGTTACGACAAAAACTGGATGCACTTCATGTACAAAATGGACAATCTATTTCGAAGTATCACGGTTTCGGACGAAAACTCATGTGTTACGATGGGATTTCATTTTTTGAACTCATTTAAACTCTAGAATTTTTTTGTTATCAAAATGCACCATTCAAAGCCACATCATCAATTTTCAACCCTTTGTGACTTCATTTGGTATTTTTCATGCACTTCCTGATTTTTTTGAGCTAAATGACCCTGAAATTGAAAAGCACTTCAAATGAACTCTGAAAAGGTTGAAAGTTGGCATGATATCATCATTTCACCCACATAGCATGTCATAAAAAGTTGAGAGGGTTACGGCAAAAACTGGATGCACTTCGTGTACAAAACGGAGAATCTCTTTCGAAGTATTAGGATTTCGGACGAAAACTCATGTGTTACACAAGGCATTTCATTTCTTCACATGTCACTACAATGATATAGTTGTGGAGAGAAAGTCTTCACTTCTTCTTCGCATGTGTCCTTTGCTTATTGCGCCGTAACCATGGATAATTTTCATCGTTTAACAGGGTGCTTGGGTCAGCCTTGACTTTGAAGGGAGGAATTTCATGAAACTTTTCATAATCTTCAGACATGTCTGTCTTGCCCTCCAATCCCACGATGTCTCTTTTTCCTGAAAGAACTATGTGGCATTTTGGCTCATCGTATGATGTATTCGCTTCCTTATCTTTTCTTTTTCTCGGTATGCTAGACATGTCCTTCACATAGAAAATCTGTGCCACATCATTGGCTAGGACGAATGGTTCGTCTGTGTACCCAAGATTGTTCAGATCCACTGTTGTCATTCCGTACTGTGGGTCTTCCTGTACCCCGCCTCTTGACAGATTGACCCATTTGCACTGAAACAAAGGGACCTTGAAATCATGTCCATATTCAAGTTCCCATATGTCCACTATGTCACCATAATAGTGTCCTTTCCCCTCTTGGTTGCTGCATTAAAGCGGACACCGCTGTTTTGGTTGGTGCTCTTTTCATCTTGGGCGATCGTGTAAAATGTATTCCCATTTATCTCGTACCCTTTGTAAGTCAATATAGTCGAAGATGGTCCCCTGGCCAACGAGTACAACTCATCAGAAACAGTGTTGTCACCCATGAGACGTGTTTGCAACCAACTACCGAAAGTCCTGATGTGTTCATATGTAATCCAGTTGTCACACTGCTCCGGGTGTTTGGAGCGCAGAATATTCTTGTGTTCATCTACATATGGGGTCACCAAGGTGGAATTCTGTAGAACTATGTAGTGTGCTTGAGACCAAGAATGCCCGTCCCTACATATTATTGAGTCCGCTCCTAGCGTGCCTTTTCCAGTCAGTCTCCCCTCGTACTACGATTGAGGGAGACCAATCTTCTTAAGGTCGGGAATGAAGTCAACACAAAACCCAATGACATCCTCTGTTTGATGGCCCATGGAGATGCTTGCTTCAGGGCTAGCGTAGTTACGAACATATTTCTTTAAGACCCCCATGAACATCTCAAAGGGGAACATATTGTGTAGAAATACAGGGCCCAGAACGGCAATATCGTCGACTAGATGAACTAGTACGTGCGTCATGATATTGAAGAAGGACGGTGGAAACACCATCTCGAAAGTAACAAGACATTGCACCAAATCACTTCTTAACCTTGACAGGATTTCTGTTTCGATCACCTTCTAAGAGATTGCATTGAGGAATGCACATAGCTTCACAATGGCTAATCAAAAGTTTTCCGGTAAAATCCCCCTCAATGCAACCGGCAGCAGTTGTGTCATAATCACATGGCAGTCATGAGACTTTAGGTTCTGGAACTTTTTCTCTGCCATATTTATTATTCCCTTTATATCCGACGAGAAGCCAGATGGGACCTTCATACTGACCAGGCATTCAAAGAAGATTTCCGTCTCTTCTTTGGTAAGAGCGTAGCTGGAAGGACCTTCATACTACTTTGGATGCATGCCGTCTTTTTCATGCACACGTTGCCGTGCCTCCCATACCTTCGGTGTATCTTTTGTCTTCCCATACACTCCCAAGAAGCCTAGTAGGTTCACGCAAAGGTTCTTCGTCACGTGCATCACGTCGATTGTAGAGCAGACGTCTAGGTCTTTCCAATAGGGTAGGTCCCAAAATATAGATTTCTTCTTCCACATGGGTGCGCGTTTGTCAGCGTCATTTGGAACACATAGTCCGCCAGGATCCTTTCCAAATATTACTTGTAAATCATTGACCATATCAAGTATGTGATCACCAGTACGGAGGGCGGGCTTCTTCCGGAGATCTGCCTCACCTTTGAAATGCTTTCCTTTCTTTCGACATTGATGGTTGGTCGGAAGAAATCGATGATGCCCCAGGTACACATTCTTACTGCATTTGTCCAAATATATACTATCTGTGTCATCTAAACAGTGTGTGCATGCGTGGTATCCCTTGTTTGTCTGTCCTGAAAGGTTACCGAGAGCAGGCCAATCGTTGATGGTTACAAACAGCAACGCATGTAGGTCAAAATCCTCCTGTTCGTTCTCATCCCACACACGTACACCTCTTCCATTCCATAGATGTAAAAGTTCATCAACTAATGGCCTTAGGTACACATCAATGTCATTGCCGGGTTGCTTAGGGCCTTGGATGAGCACTGGCAGCATAATGAACTTCCGCTTCATGCACAACCAAGGAGGAAGGTTATACATACATAGAGTCACAGGCCATGTGCTATGTTGGCTGTTCTGCTCCCCAAAAGGATTAACGCCATCTGCACTTAAACCAAACCATACGTTCCTCGGGTCACCTATAAAGTTGCTCCACTTTCTCTCGATATTTCTTCACTGCGACCTGTCAACGAGTGCTCTCAACTTCTCGTCTTTCTTACGGTCTTTTTTGTGCCATTGCATCAACTCGGCATGCTTTTTTTGTTTCTGAACAGACGTTTCAACCGTGGTATTATAGGAGCATACCAAATCACCTTGGCAAGAACCCTCTTCCCGGTGCGCTGGCCCTCAACATCACCAGGGTCATCTCTTCTGATCTTATATCACAATGCACTGCATACCGGGCATGCGTTCCGTTCCTCGTACTCACCACGGTAGAGGATGCAGTCATTAAGGCATGCATGTATCTTTTGCACCTCCAATCCTAGAGTGGCATAGAACCTTCTTTGCTGCGTACGTACTGTGGGGCAATTCGTTATCCTTTGGAAGCTTCTTCTTCATTATTTTCTGTAGCGAACTAAATCCCTTGTTAGACACACCATTGTCTGCCTTCCATTGCAGCAATTCCAGTGTGGTACTGAGCTTTTTGTTGTCATCTTCGCAATTTGGGTACAACCCTTTTTTGTGATCCTCTAACATGCGATCGAACTTCAACTTCTCCCTTTCACTTTTGCATTCTCTCTGTGCATCAACAATGACCTGGCGAAGATCATCATCGAGCACATCGTCTGGTCCCTCTTGATCTTCAGCTTCCCCCATTGCAGCATCACCGTATTCAGGGGGAGGGTAGTTGTCATCATCCTCTTATTCTTCATTGTCATCCATCATAACCCCTCTTTCTCCGTGCTTGGTCCAAACACTATAGTGTGGCATAAAACCCTTCTGAAGCAGGTGGAAGTGAAGGGTTTTAGAGTTGGAGAAATACTTCATATTCTCACAGACAGTACATGGATAGGGCATAAAATCATTCTGCTTGTTTGCCTCAGCCGCTTCGAGAAAATTATGCAGGCCCTTAATATACTCGGAGGTGCATCGGTCATCGTACATCCATTGCCGGTTCATCTGCGTGCGTTATATAATAAAGTGTATTAAAAACCATTACAACATATCATGAATACACAAGTGACCAAATTATTAGAAATCCATCATCATATTAAAGCCAAAGTACAATAATGACCAAAATAAATACATACAGTTCATACATAGCCATCATTATTGAACAACATATAGGTGTCTAGAGCATCTAATTAAAACATACATCGAAACTATGTAAAAAATTTAAATGCAACAACAAATGCAATCATAACCGCTAGTAAGGTACCAATTGATCCAACGTCATAATGATACCAAGCCTCAGTATGAATAGCATATTTTCTAATCTTTCTAAGCTTCAAGCGCATTGCATCCATCTTGGTCTTGTGATCGTCGACGATATCGGCAACATGCAAATCCAATCCCATCTTGTCATCTTCAGTTCTTTTCAATTTTTCTTTCAAATGATCGATTTCTTTTTCAGCTTTAGTTAACTTGTCGAGCAGAATTGCATAGGCGGTTGGAATTTCTGGTTCAACTACTTCCTATAGATAAAAACATCTACGTCAAGTTGGTGGCATAATTAATTGCCATAGACATTAGATGTGTGAAATAGTTATATAAGAGATAATATACCACATCTGAATCATAGATTGGATGAGGGCCGACGTGGGCGGATACCATAACCATGGCACTATATAATGATACACAATAATAAAGCTAAGAAAATCATACGAGTAAGTATATTTTATTTTAGCAAGAAGATAAGATCAAGAGGCTCACCACGCGCGGGCGATCGACGGCGGTTTCAGGACGGGGACGGGACATGAAGGATCGCCAAACCTAGACAAATCTTCATGAAAATGGAGTTTGGAGAAGGAGCTTCGAGAGGAAAAAGCTTAAGTTTGGCTTGGGCATTTCATCAAACACCTCATGTGCATAGGAGGTGACCTAGAGCACCACAAAGGTCTTCCCTCGCCGGCAAAAAAATAGAGCAGTGTGTGGAGTGCTCTGCTCGCCGGCGAGGGGGTATATATAGGCATCTCATTGGTCCTGGTTCGTGGTTGGAACCGGGACTAAAGGACCACCACTGGTACCGGTTCCAGACACGAACCGGGACCAATGGGTGTGGGCCAGGAGTGAGGCACATTCGACCCGGTTCGTGTCTAGAACCGGGACCAAAGGGGTCCGACGAACCGGGACGAATGCCCCATGTGGCCCGCCCGGCCCCCTGGCCTCACAAACCGGGACCGTTGCCCCCATTGGTACCGGTTCGTGACTGAACCGGGACTAAGGACTAATGGGCTGGCCTGGCCCGAACCAATGCCTTGTTTTCTACTAGTGATCTGACACCGCCAGATCTTAGGTTTTCACCTGGAGATCTCACGCCAGTTGGTAGGAAAGGCAAACAGCTCCACAACGATACCTCCAAGGAGGTAGACGACATCCGTGGATGCCGTTATCGTCGGCAACGACAAGGTCGATGCATGATTTTCATCCGAAGCCGATCCTTCCATCAACAACCCTAGAGTCCGAGGACACCAGTGCCACGGAGCATCGCGACACCAAGCAAACACCACCAAAAACGAATTCATCGGAGCCGCACACAGGAACTCGGCCCGCACCAGTCCGCATCGCCGCTCGCAGGCCCTAGGCAAGCCAAGCCGGATCATGCCGTCCTCAATCTCCGTGCGCAGATCTGGGCAAACCTCCGCACCGCAGCGCACAAGAAAGGTCGAGGAACAACCGGACCTAGCTGGTCCGCACCGCCGCGCGCAGGACATGGGCAGGATCCAGGCCTGATTTGCGCTGCCCGCACCGCCGCGCGCAAGAGCAAGAGGGATCGTGCTGGATCTGGTCTGCATGAGCCTCGTACAGCACCAGGCAAACTAGATGATGCCACCGCTCGAGGGAGCCGGACGTGGACGCACTTGAAGGGGAGACCACCAGCAACCCCGACTCCACCGCTACTGCCTCGATCTAGGCGCAGAACGCAGCCATTCGATGCGCCGGCCCGTGTTGCCAGCCATCCCATCGGGAGCAGGCATATGACCAGATCTGGCCAGCCGCCTCCGCTCCAATGGCGCTACAGGGCTCCTCTCATAGGCAGCGCACACACCGGCACTACCCTCCTCGCCCCGCAGCCACAAGTCGACAAAGGCCAGATCTGCCCCGGCCGACCGTAGCGACTCCGCGCCCCATGGGACCCACGTCCTCCTTGCTTCGACGACGTTCGCGCATGCTGCCGCTCGCCGCCATGGCACGCCGGGCAGCGCCGGCCCGCGCCCAGCCACACGTCGCACCGTCCCTCGCCTCCGCTAAGCGCAGCAGCCCTGCGCAGCTCGCCTCGCATGTTGGGAAGAAGGCCTGCCTCCGTCGACACCACACGGGCTTTGCCCAGCGGCGTTCGCCAACGGCGGCAGGGAGAGAAGGAAAGAGGTGCGGTGGCACCCGACGGCTAGGGTTAGCGCCCGGGTCGCCCACGAGGAGCGACACGGGCGAGGGGTGCAGTCTGACTTTCCGTTAGACTGTTACAGTTTTCACTTGCTCTCTCGCAAGCGTACGTCATGTCGCCTGCCTGACTGGCGTAAGCGTTGTGGAAAGTCATGTCGTAAAAATAGTGTTGGCATGCCTTCATGGTATTGTGCGGTTACAACTGTAGACGAGAGGTAGGATAAAGCGATGCACCTTGGGTATCGCTATGTCTATTGATCGAGGCTAAATAGCCAGAGTTACAACAGGGTGCATGAGCGTGATGGTTTACACAGAGGCGCGTCATGCGTTAGTGGAGGAGGACGTGTGGTTAGTGCATGGGCAGGTGCATGCATACGTGGGAGAGGAGTTATAGTCAACACCCCGCCGCAGTCTAGGCATCGGGTGGTCAGATGCACATGCTAGACCGGAACTCCGAAAAGGCCGACGTCGGGAGCCCCTTCGTTATGACATCGGCGAACTACTACATCGTGGGCACATGAAGGACATGAAGCTGCCCCAAGGCCACCTTCTCGCGCACGGAATGTATGTCAAGCTTGATATGCTTGGTGCGGCGATGGTGACCCGGGTTCGCTGCCATCTACACCAAAGAGATGTTGTCGCAGTAGGTGACCGTGGCGGTGGGCAGAGGCACACAAAGCTCTCTGAGAAGTTGGCAAAGCCAACAACACTCGGCAACCACGTCGGTGATGGCGCGATACTCAGCCTCAATGCTTGATCGTGAGATTGTGGGTTGGTATTTGAAGGACCAAGACACTAGCACATCGCCGAAGTAGAAGACGTAGCCTAAAGTCGAGCGTCGTGTGTCTGGGTAGCTGGCCCAGTCACCGTCGGGGTAGGCAACCAGGTTGAGCTCGGGGGAGCAACGAAGATGCAGTCCATGTGTGGTCGTGCCGTGCAGGTAGCGCAGAATACGGTTGACAAGCGCTCGATGATGCTCCCGGGGATCGTGCATGCAGAGACATGCCTGTTGCAGGACATAGGCCATGTCCGGGCATGTCAAGGCGATGTACTGGAGTGCGCCCATGATACTCCGGTACTCGAAGGAATCCTTGATGGGTGCACCGGTGGCGACGAAGATCTTGGAGTGGGTGTTGACTGGTGTCGAGGCTGGTTTGCAGTCCGTCATGTTGGCGCGATCCAGGAGCTCATCCGTACTTGCGCTGCGATAGGAAGAACCCATCAGCAATACGCGTCATGCTGATCCCAAGGAAGTAGTGAAGGGCGCCCAAGTGCTTCACGGAGAACTCAGCGAACATGCGTTGTCGGAGTTGTCGAAGGAGCCCCAGTGTCGATTGAGTGAGAACTATGCCATCAACGTACAGGAATAGAAACATAGTGTCGAGGTCGTTGTGGAGCACAAAGAGTGGCGGATCAGCGCGCGACGCCATGAAGCCGATGGCGCCGAGGAAGGCCACGAACCAGGCGAACCAGACGCGTGGGGCCTGTTTCAAGCCATAGAGCGACTTGTTGAGCAAGGAGACATGGTCAGGGTAGTTCTTGTCGACGAAGCCGACCGTTTGCTGGCATCAGACGCGCTCCGTGAGCTGCCCATGGAGAAAGGACTTGTTCAGATCCATTTGGTGAACGGGGCAGTCTCGAGCGACATCCACCGTGAGAATGGTGCGGATGGTGGTAGCCATGACGACGGGCGAAAACGTCTCGTCGAAGTCCATGCTGGGGCATTACGAGAACCCCCGGACCACCCACCGTGCTTTATACTGCTCGAGGGTGCCGTCCGCCTTGATCTTGTGCCGGAACAAACATTTGTTGATGATGATGTTAGCGCACGGCGGTCGGGGGACAAGCGTCCATGTCTTGTTCGACATCAGCATCGAAAATTCATCCTGCATAGCTGTTAGCCAATGGACATCTCATAGCACGACATGCATGATTTTAGGGATGGGAGAGATATCAGGAGTTGTAGTGGCAATGTTGGTTTTAGCATATTTGGGGTTGGGGAAGAATTTGCCAGCCCGAGCGCGCATGATCTTGGTGTGGGTAGGCGTAGCAGGGAGCGCCAATGAGGGGCACAGAGGCGACGGGGATGCAATGGTAGGTGTAGTGGTTGTGTTTGCGGCTGGAGAGGTGTGGGAGGTTGGAGGTGATGTTGGGGGGCTAGCTATCGGGGTTGTGTTGTGAGCAACCGGGGCGGCGATAGCGGGCGGCGGGCGTGCAAAATGTGGCCTGACACGTCTCCAACGTATCTATAATTTATGAAGTATTCATGCCATGTTTACAATTATTCTATATGATTTTGGTATGATTTTATTAGAACTAACCCAGACTAACGCTGCTTTCAGCAGAACTACCATGTTGTTGTTTTTGTGCAGAAATAAAAGTTCTCAGAATGAGCTGATAATTTATGGGGAATACTTTTGGAAAATATAAAAAATATCAGAGTGGAGAGTCATCGGAGAGGAAGGCTGAGGAAGCAACAAGCCACAGGGGCGCGCCCACCCCCTAGGGTGCGCTCCCTGGCTTGTGACTTCCTCGTGGACCCCCTGGACTTGTTTCCGCCACCACAAACTCTTATAAATACAGAAACCCCCAAAAAGAAACCTAGATCGGGAGTTTCACCGCCGTAAGCCTCCAGGGCTACAAAAAACCAATCGGGAGCCCGTTCCGGCACCCTGCTGGAGGGGGAAACCATCACTGGAGGCCATCTTCATCATCCCGGCGCTCTCCATGACGAGGAGGGAGTAGTTCTTCCTCGGGGCGGAAGGTATGTACCAGTAGCTATGTGTTTGATCTCTCTCTCTCTCTCTCTCTCGTGTTCTTGAGATGGCACAATCTTAATGTACCACGAGCTTTATTGATATAGATGAATCATATGGAGTTTTCCCCTCTCTATCTTGTTGTGATGAATTGAGTTTTCCCTCTAAAGTTTTCTTATCGGATTGAGTCTTTAAGGATTTGAGAACACTTGATGTATGTCTTGCGATGGGATATCCGTGGTGACAATGGGATGTTCTATTGATCCACTTGATGTATGTTTTGGTGATCAACTTGCGGGTTCCGTGACCTTGGGAACCTATGCATAAGGGTTGGCACACGTTTTTGTCTTGACTTTCCGGCAGAAACTTTGGGACACTCTTTGAAGTTCTTTGTGTTGGATTGAACATGATGAATCTGAAATTATGTGATGCATATCGTATAATCAAGCCCATGGGTACTTGTGGTGACATTGGAGTATCTAGGTGACATCAGGGTTTTTGTTGATGTGTATCTTAAGGTGTTATTTTAGTATGGACTCTAGGGCTGTTTGTGACACTTATAGGGATACCTCATAAGATTGATCGGAAAAGATAACTTTGAGGTGGTTTCATACCCTTCAATAATTTCTTCATTAGTTCTCCACCATTTGTGACTTGGAGTGAACTCTTTTTCGCACGATAGGTATTTACATATGATTCAACTATGTTAGTATTGTTGAGAGAAATTGCACTAGTGAAAGTATGGACCCTAGGCCTTGTTTCCAAGCATTTATACAACATTTTGCTCGCCGTTTACTATTTGTTACCGTGCTGTTTTTATATTTCAGATTACAAAAAACTATATCTACCATCCACATTGCACTTGTATCACCATATCTTCACCGAACTAGTGCACCTATACAATTCACCATTGTATTGGGTGTGTTGGGGACACAAGAGACTCTTTGCTATTTGATTGCATGGTTGTTTGAGAGAGACCATCTTCATCCTACACCTCCCATGGATTGATAAACCTTAGTTCATCCACTTGAGGGAAAATTGCTGCTATCCTACAAAACTCTACGCTTGGAGGCCCAACATGAGTCTAGAAGAAGAAGGTTGTGTAGTAGACATCAAGCTCTTTTCTGGCGCTGTTGTCGGGGAGATGAGTGCTTGAAGGTATATCTTTAGATCTTGGAATGAAATTTTTTAGTTTCTTGTTTTTCACTAGTTTGGTTTTATAAAATAAAACTACAAAAAAATGGAATTGAAATTGCCTCATATGCTTCATCTTTTTAATGTCTTTCGTGAAAATGATGGAAAGGAAAATTGTGCTCAAGTGTTAGAAGAAGAAGTTATTAAATTTTTTGGCACTAAATCTTTGAGTGATGAGCATGATTGAAATATTTTTAGTATGAATTCTCTAAATGTTCATGATGCTAATGATATGCAAAGCCACAAGCTTGGGGATGCTATGTTTGATGAAGATGATATTTTTCTCCCCCAAGTTTTCATGAGCAAAACTATTATGATGATAGCATGCCTCAAATATATGATTATTATTGTGATGACATGTATGATATAAAGAGTAATTACAACCATGAATCCTATTATCATGATTTGAATATTCAATATGGTTATGTCAATCAAGTGTCTCATGATAGTTATTTTGTTGAGTTTGCTCCCACTACTTTGCATGAGAAGAAATTTTGTTGTTTGGAGAGTAGTAGAATTTCTATGCTTGTAGATCATGAAGAGAATGATTTGTGTGCTGGTTATACTGTGAAATTACTTCATGATGCTACTGAAAATTATTATGAGGGAGTAACATATGCTTGTAGGAATTGCAATAATGTCAATTTTCCTCTCTATGTGTTCAAAGTTTTGATGTTATGCTTGTTTTGCCTTCCTATGCTAGATGATTCTTGTTCCCATAAATTATTTGCTCACAAAATACCTATGAATAGGAAGTGGGTTAGACTTAAATGTGCTTGTCATGAGATTCATGATGCTCTTTTGCATGCTTGAACTATTGTTCCTATACGAGCATCATTGAAATCATCATGCCTAGCTAAAAGGCATTAAAGAAAGGCGCTTGTTGACAACCCAACACTTTTAATTTCTGTTTTTATGTGCTCACATTATTAAGCTACTGTATTAATCATGTTTTGTGTCTTTTTTCAATAAAGTGCCAAGTAAAGCCTTTCGAATAGTGTGGATACTTGCTTGTTTGATTTTGTGCAAAAACGAGAAAGTTTTGCGTCCAGTATATGAATTATCTAATTTTACTTAAGTGTAAAAAAATTCTGAAATTTTTACAAAACATTTATATGAAAATTATTTGAGGTTTCCTAATTTTTCAGAATATTTATAGTTAGGGAAGTATGCTGATCATTTAGATCTTTACAGACTGTTCTGTTTTTGACAGATTCTGTTTTGCATGCATACTTTGCTTGTTTCAAGTGTTTCTATAGATTGTATTGAGTAATATAAATTGTGGGAATGATATAATACAGTAAGTATCATTTGTGAACATTTATGAATCTTTTCTTCACAGTATCAAAGTGAATGATCTTTATTTATTACACTAACATTTATCACAAAGTTCCATTAAGTTTTGTGTGATTGAAGTTTTCATGTTTTGGGCGAGACACCAATATGAGAAGAATAAGAAGTGACAAGAACCTAAGCTTGGGATTCCCAAGGCACCCCAAGGTAATATTCAAGGAAGACTCAAGCGTATAAGCTTGGGGATGCCCCGGAAGGCATCCCCTCTTTCGTCTTCAACACTATCGGTATATCTTACTTGGAGCTATATTTTTATTCGTCACATAACATGTGTTTTGCTTGAGGCATCATTTTCTTTTGTTTTTATCTGTTATTTTTTATTTATAATCATTTTTTTCAATAAAAATTTCCAAGAATTGCCTTTAGGATGCTTGAATTGCATGTTTGATATGTGCTGTGTAAAAACAGAAACTTTTGCTGTAGTGTTTGAATTTTCATATTTTACTAGAATGTGGAAATTTTCTGAAAGTTTTAAAAAGTGTTTTAATATACATTTTATAGCATGTCCTAAATGTTCATAATTTTTTGAGTTATATAAATACACGGTTTTCGTAAATTGCTACAGACTATTCTGTTTGGAAAGATTGCTGTCCTAGTTTTGTTATCTACTTATCCTATAGTTTCCGTAGCCTATATTGATAAATATAAATTGTGGAAATGATAGTATACAGTACCTAATGTTTTCATATTATTGTGAAACTTGTCTTGGCAGTACATAAAGAGTTGATTTATTATTATGTGTACTAACCTATCTCACGAGTTCTTTTCGAGTTTTATGTGGATGAAGTTTTTGAGAATAGGTGAAACCATGATATGAGAGGGTTGAAAAAGATACAAAAGCTCAATATTGGGTATTACCAAGGAACCACAAGTAAATCTTTCAAGAAGTCTCAATCATCTAAGCTTGGGGATTCTATGCATCCCATCTCTCTTCATCAACAATTATCGGTTAGCCTATGTTGAGCCTAAATTTTAATTCGTTCACATGATGTGGGCTATTCTTTGAGTGATATTTTTCTTTTACTTGGTGTTTAAATAAAATACTCAGATCTGAAAATATTTATTGAGAGAGAGAGAGATAAAGTCCTCACATAGCTACTTAATTGTTTGACTACTCATTGATCTTCACTTATATGTTTCGGAGTAGTTTTGTCATTTACTCTCGTGCTTCACTTATATCCTATGAGTAAATGGTTGAATGAATTGAATATCATAAATCTGAAATTATATTTGTTTTATATGCTTATCCCATGGGGAGTAATTACTTCACATATAAGAAGTATAGGTGGTAAAATTTATTGAAATTTAGCAAACACCGCATCGAAAAAAATATTGAAGGAAGAGAGATTTCACATATAAATATAATATCTTGGACATCTTCTATGATTGTGATTACCCATTAATTATTTTCAAACTTGAGCAAATTAGTTGAAGTTGGACAAGGAAGACAACGTAATGAGTTATGGTTGCGTATATTTGCATAGAATTTATATTGTTAAGGATCCTCCAACATGTGGTGCTTGCTTCCACCTCATACTAGCCAAAACTTCCGCGCCAAGTAGAAATACTACTTGTGCATCCAAACACCCTTAAACTCAAAGTTGTTCCATATGAGTCCACCATACCTACCTATATGCGGTATTTACCTTCCGTTCCAAGTAAATTTGCATGTGCCAAACTCTAAACCTTCAAATAATAATCTGTTTTGTATGCCCAAATTGCTCATATAGTAACTAGGGGTTGTAAGTATCTTCCATGCTAGGTGGGTTATTCTCACGATATGTGTTGATTCACTATCATTCACGAGAAAGTGGCTGGTAATAGGGATTCCGAGTCTCGAAATAAAAAAAATGCAAATAATTAAACAAAACTCCCCCAGGAATGTTGTTGGTATGGACGGTACCCGTGGATTCGGCTCGCCGTGGAGTGTGATTGATTGGTAGAGGTGGAGTATAAACTTTACCATTCTGTTTGGGAACCACCTATAATGTATCTAGCATGGAAGATACCGAGATCTCTCGGTTGTTATGGTGACAATGAAAGCATACCGCCCAAAATTACTATTCATCTCTGTTTTAAAAGCTTGAGCTCTGTCACCTTTGCAAATCAATGCTTCCCTCTGCGAAGGGCCTATCTTTTACTTTCTAGTACTTACCTTTATGCTAGAGTCATGGTGATCTTCACCACTTCCTATATTTCACCTTTTTCTCTTGGCAAGCGTCATGTGTTGGGGAAAGATCCAAGCATATATGGCCATTCAAATATATTTGATCATGAGTGATTATTGTTGACAATTATCTATATGATCTATAAGTTGGGAGGCGAAACTTTAAGCCCCTATCTTTCTTTGTGTTTGATGGATACCATTTGCTCTAAAAATATGCTTTGAGTGCTAGCAATCATGGAATACTATATGATAGTTGAGTATGCGGAATTTCCTAAATCAAAGCTCTTACATAGACCCTTCCTAAAAATAAGCTGAATTGCAATTGTTTGGTGACTAAAAGCATAGTTTGTTAGTCTATACTATAACATGTGGATAGCTTATTATTTCATCATGAGAAGGTTCAAGAGAGGAGCTACTGTTTATGATATATAATGATGCAAGAAAAAGTGTTTGGAATTATCATTGATCAAATTTATGCACTATGCTAGCATTCACACTTCATAAATTATTTCTTTTATCATTTACCTAGTCGAGGACGACCAGCAATTAAGCTTGGGGATGATGATACGTCTCCAATGTATCTATAATTTATGAAGTATTCATGCCATGTTTACAATAATTCTATATGATTTTGGTATGATTTTATTAGAACTAACCCGGACTGACACTGTTTTCAGCAGAACTACCGTGGTGTTGTTTTTGTGCACAAATAAAGTTCTCGGAATGAGCTGAAAATTTACGAGGAATACTTTTGGAAAATATAAAAATACTGGTGCGAAGAGTCATCGGATAGGAAGGCCGAGGAAGACACAAGCCACAGGGGCACGCCCACCCCCTAAGGGCATGCCCCTGGCTTGAGACTTCCTCGTGGACCCCTTGGACTTGTTTCCGCCGCCACAAACTCTTATAATTACAGACACCCCCGAAAAGAAACCTAGATCAGGAGTTCCGCCGTTGCAAGCCTCCAGAGCCACGAAAAACCAATCGGGAGGCCGTTCCGGCACTCTGCCGGAGGGGGAAACCATCATCGAAGGCCATCTTCATCATCCCGGCGCTCTCCATGACGAGGAGGGAGTAGTTGACCCTCGGGGCTGAGGGTATGTACCAGTAGCTATGTGTTTGATCTCTCTCTCTCTCTCTCTCTCTCGTGTTCTTGAGATGGCACGATCTTGATGTACCGCGAGCTTTATTGATATAGACCAATCATAGGGAGTTTTCCCCTCTCTATCTTGTTGTGATGAATTGAGTTTTCCCTTTGAAGTTTTCTTATTAGATTGAGTCTTTAAATATTTGAGAACACTTGATGTATGTCTTGCGATGCGATATTCGTGGTGACAATGGGATGTTCTATTGATCCACTTGATGTATGTTTTGGTGATCAACTTGCGGGTTCCATGAACTTGGGAATCTATGCATAAGGGTTGGCACATGTTTTTGTCTTGACTTTCCGGTAGAAACTTTGGGGCACTCTTTGAAGTTCTTTGTGTTGGATTGAACATGATGAGTCTGAAATTATGTGATGCATATCGTATAATCAAGCCCATGGGTACTTGTGGTGACATTGGAGTATCTTGGTGACATTAGGGTTTTTGTTGATGTGTATCTTAAGGTATTATTTTAGTATGAACTCTAGGGCTGTTTGTGACACTTATAGGGATAGCTCATAAGATTGATCGGAAAAGATAACTTCGAGGTGGTTTCGTACCCTACAATAATTTCTTCGTTAGTTCTCTAGTATTTGTGACTTTGGAGTAAACTCTTTGTCGCTCGAGAGGTATTTACATATAATTCAACTATGTTAGTATTGTTGAGAGAAATTGCACTAGTGAAAGTATGGACCCTAGGCCTTGTTTCCAAGCATTTATACAACATTTCGCTCGCCGCTTACTATTTGTTACCTTGCTGTTTTTATATTTTCATATTACGAAAAACTATATCTACCATCCATATTGCACTTGTATCACCATATCTTCGCCGAACTAGTGCACCTATACAATTCACCATTGTGTTGGGTGTGTTGGAGACACAAGAGACTCTTTGCTATTTGATTGCAGGGTTGTTTGAGAGAGACAATCTTCATCCTACGCCTCCCACTTGAGGGAAAATTGCCGTTGTCCTACAAAACTCCGCGGTTGGAGGCCCAACATGAGTCTACATGAAGAAGGTTGTGTAGTATACATCATGGCCGCTATGGAACAAGGGTGAGGTTGGGTGTATCCTCATCGAGGGTGTTTGGTGGGGCAGTGATACATCTCCAGCGTATCTATAATTTTTGATTGTGTCATGCTATTATATTATCGATTTTGGATGTTTTATATGTATTAATATGCTATTTAGTATTATTTTTGGGACTAACCTATTAATCTAGATCCTAGTGCCAGTTTTTGTTTTCCCCTTGTTTTTGAGTATTGCAGATATGGAATATTAAATGGAGTCCAAACAGAATAAAATCTTCAAAATGAATTTTTCTGGAACGAAATAGATCTACCAGACTTGGAGTGCATGGCAAGGAAGCTTCCAGTGGGCCACAAGCCAGGGGGCGTGGCCGCGCGTGGCAGGCTAGCCACCTCCTGGCAGGTCTCCTAGCCCTAATCTTCGTCCTATAAATACCCAAATATTCCCCCAATACCAAAAAGAGCCATACAAATACTTTTCCGCCGCCAGAAGCCTCCGTTCCCGAGAGATCCAATATTGGTGCCTTTTCCGGTAATCTACCGGATGGGGATTCGATCTTGGAGGGCATCTACATCAACTCCATTGCCCCTCCGATGATGCGTGAGTAGTCCACCACAGACCTATGGATCCATAGCTAGTAGCTAGATGGCTTCTTCTTCTCTCTCTCTTTGTGCTTCAATACCATGTTCTTCATGATCTTCATGGAGATCCATCCGATGTAATACTCATTTGTGGGGTGTTTGTCGAAATCGGATGAATTGTGAGTTTATGTTCAGATTATCCATGAATATTATTTGAGTCTTTTCTGAATTCTTATATGCATGATTTCATATCTTTGCAAGTCTCTTCGAGTTATTGGTTTGCTTTGGCCAACTAGATTGGTAATTCTTGCAATGGGAGAAGTGCTTAGTTTTGGGTTCAATCTTGCGGTGTCCTCACCCAGTGACAAAGTAGGGGTAGCGAAGCACGTATTGTATTGTTGCCATCAAGGGTAACAAGATGGGGTTTTCATCATATTGCTTCAGTTTATCCCTCTACATCATGTCATATTACCTAATGCGTTACTCTATTCTTCATGAACTTAATACTCTAGGTGCAGGCAGGAGTCGGTCGATGTGTGGAGTAATAGTAGTAGATGCAGAATCGTTTTGGTCTACTTGACATGGACGTGATGCCTATATGCATAATCATTGCCTTGGATATCTTCATAATTATTCGATTTTCTATCAATTGCTTGACTATAATTTGTTCACCCACCGTGATAATTTCCTTCAAGAGAGAAGCCTGTAGTGAAACCTATGCCCCCGGGTCTACTTTCCATATTATATTTTCAGATCTATAAACCAAAATAACCAAAAATACCTTGCTGCAATTTATTTACCTTTTTACTTTGCGCAATCTATTACATATACCTCTATCAGATCTAATCCTTGCAAATAACCGTGAAGGGATTGACAACCCCTTTATAGCGTTGGGTGCAAGAGTTTGGTTGTTTGTGTAGGTGTGTCCATTGGTGACTTGCTTGCTCCTCCTACTGGATTGATACCTTGGTTCACAACAATTGAGGGAAATACTTATCTACTTCGCTGCATCACCCTTTTCTCTTCAAGAGAAAACTAACGCACGCTCAAGAGGTAGCAAGAAGGATTTCTGGCTCCGTTGCCGGGGAGGATACACATCAAGCCTACCAAGTACCCATCACAAACTCATCTCTTGAATTTACTTTATTCGCCATTTGCCTCTCGTTTTCGTCTCCCCCACTTCTAAAACGATTTTCAGAAAATACCAAAAGTATTTGCCTTTTTATTCGGCCTTCTTCCGTTCGCCTTTTCGTTTGCCGTTTATTTGCTTGTGTGTTAGATCGTTTGTTCATCTTTATGGCTCAACCCAAAAGTTTTGATCCTTATCTTAGGAAGCTGGAAGATATTGAGGATAATGCTAAAAGATTCATGTCACTCCAATATGACCATAATAATTTCTTTATAAACGAGCTTAAAGAACAAAAGGGAATGCTTGAATACATGAACAAAGAGCTTGATTATATGTCTAAGGAGTTTTATGGTTTGAAATCTCAGTTTGCTCATCTTGAGGATTTAGTAGGCCAAATTTTGATAAACAAGCTACCTTAGTTAATAAAATGGCCGCTAAACTAGAGTCTTTTAATAATGATGAGATCTCAAAGTTTTTGATGTGACTCCAATTGAATCCTTGTTTTCCAATATAAATCTTGATAAAGATGGGACTGGAGATAAGTCAACTTTATTTAAAAGTCATCACAATGATTTGGAGTTTATAGATCTTAATGCTAAAATTTATAAAAGTGGGATTGAAGAGGTCAAAACTTTAAATAGCAATGAACCCACTCTTTTGGATTTCAAGGACTTTAATTATGATAGCTGATCTTTGATTGATTGTATTTCCTTGTTGCAATCTATGATGAATTCTCCGTATGCTTATAATCGAAATAAGACTTTTACTAAACATATCGTTGATGCTATGATGCAATCCTTTGAAGAAAAACTTGAGTCGGAAGTTTCTATCCCTAGAAAACTCCATGACGAGTGGGAACCTACTATTAAAATTAAAATTAAATATTATGAGTTCCATGCTTTGTGTGATTTGGGTGCTAGTGTTTCCACGATTCCGAAAACTTTATGTGATGTGCTAGGTTTCCATGATCTTGATGATTGCTCTTTAAATTTGCATCTTGCGGATTCCACTATTAAGAAACCTATGGGAAGGATTAATGATGTTCTTATTTTTGCAAATAGGAATTATGTTCCCGTAGATTTCATTGTTCTTGATAAGGATTGCAATCCTACATGCCCTATTATTCTTGGTAGACATTTCCTTAGAACGATTGGTGCAATTAATTATATGAAAGAAGGAAACATTAGATTCCAATTTCAATTAAGGAAAGGCATGGAACACTTTCCTAGAAATAAAATAAGGTTGCCTTATGACTCTATTATGACAGCTACTTTTGGATTGCATACCAAAGATGACAACACCTAGATCTATTTTGCTTTGCCTATCTAGGGGCGTTAAACAGTAGCGCTTGTTGGGAGGCAATCCAATTTTATTTTTATGTTCTGTTTTTTCTTCTGTTTTAGGGTGTTTCCCACGTTACTAGTTTTGTAGTAATTGTCTTTTGGTGTTTTAATTAGTGTTTGAGCCAAGTAAGACCTTTGGGATGGTGTAGGGTGGTTGTTGATTTGATCTTGCTGAAAAATAGAAAGCTTTGCGCCCAGTCCAGGAATTTTATAAATGTTTTAGAGTGTAGAATGAGTTTGAAATTTTTACAAAAGATTGATATATTAATTTCCTAGCTTTTCCAAAGTTTTCAGAATTTTTTGAGTTACATAAGTATACAAACTTTTCAGATTGCCACAGACTGTTCTATTTTTGACAGATTCTATTTTCTTTGTGTTGTGTACCTATTTTGATGTATCCATGGGTTGTATCAGGGGGGGGGGGGGGTATGAACCATGGATAAGTTAGAATAAAATAGGTATTACACAAATATAAATAAATAATGAGTTCACAACAGTACCGAAAGTGGTGATTTATTTTCTTATACTAACGTATCTCATGACTTTTCTGTTAAGTTTTGTGTTGTGAAGTTTTCATGTTTTGGGTAAAGATTTGATGGACTATGGAATAAGGAGTGGAAAGAGCCTAAGATAGGGGATTCCCATGGAACCAAAGTCTTATTCAAGGATTCCAAAGAGCCTAAGCTTGGGGATGTCCCGGAGGCATCCCCTCTTTCGTCTTCAATCCATCGGTAAATTTACTTGAGGCTATATTTTTATTCAGCACATGATATGTGTTTTGCTTGGAGCGTCTTGTATGATATGAGTCTTTGCTTTCTAGTTTAACACAATCATCCTTGCTGCACACATATTTTGAGAGAGACACGCATTAATTTTGAATTTATTAGAATATTCTATGTGCTTCACTTATATCTTTTGAGACAGGCAATTTTGCTCTAGTGCTACATTTATACCTTTTTAGAACACGGTGGTGTTTGGTTTTATAGAGATAATTGAACTCTCGTACCTCACTTATATTATTTTGAGAGTCTCTAAACAACATGATAATTGGTTTAGGTTATGAATTTAGTCCTAATATGATAGGCATCCAAGAGGGATATAATAAAAACTTCCATATTAATTGCATTGAGTATCATGAGAAGTTTGATTCCTTGTATAAAGTTTTGAGATATAAAGATGGTAATGTTAAGAGTCATGTTAGGAAGTAATTGTGAATTGGTAAAAATACTTGTGTACAGGTTTGTGATTCCCGTAGCATGCACGTATGGTGAAACGTTATGTAAGGTAGTCGGAGCATGACTTGTTTATAGATTGTCGACCTTTGTGTGAGGGTCGGGAGCGCGCGATGGTTTACTCCTACCAACCTCTCCCCTAGGGGCATGCATATAATGCTTTGCTTCAATGACTAATAGACTTTTGCAATAAGTATGTGAGTTCTTTATGACTAATGTGAGTCCATGGATTATGCGCACTCTCACCCTTCCACCTTTGCTAGCCTCTCTAGTACCGCACAACTTTCGCCGGTGCAATAAATCCACCTTCCTCAAAATAGCCACCATATATATTTCCTCAAAACAACCACCATACTTACCTATTATGGCATTTCCATAGTCACTCCGAGATATATTGCCATGCAACTTCCACCGTTCTGTTTATTATGACACCCACCATCATTTTCATATTGCTTTACATGATCGTAAGATAGCTAGCATGATGTTTTCATGGCTTGTCCGTTTTTGATGTCATTCGCTATGCTAGATCATTGCACATCCCGGTACACCGCCGGAGGCATTCATATAGAGTTATAATTTTCTAGTTATCGAGTTCTAATTCTTGAGTTGTAAGTAAATAAAAGTGTGATGACCATAATTATTAGAGCATTGTCCCATGTGAGGAAAGGATGATGGAAGCTATGATTCCATCACAAGTGGGCATGGAACTCCAGACTTTATGAAAAATAGAAGAGGCCAGCAAAGACCAAATAAAAAAAATAAAAGAGGCCTTAGATGCCCATCAAATAAAAAAATGAGAGAAAAGAGAGAAGGAACAATGCTACTATATTTTTTCCACACTTGTGCTCCAAAGTAGCACCATGATCTTCATGATAGAGAGTCTCCTATTTTGTCACTTTCATATACTAGTGGGAATTTTTCATTATATAACTTGGCTTGTATATTCCAATGATGCGCTTCCTCAAATTGCCCTAGGTCTTCATGAGCAAACACGTTAGATGCACACCCACTTAGTTTACTTTTTGAGCTTTCATACACTTATAGCTCTAGTGCATCCGTTGCATGGCAATCCCTACTCACTCACATTGATATCTATTAATGGGCATATCCACAGCCCGTTGATACGCCTAGTTGATGTGAGACTATCTTCTCCTTTTCCTTCACGATCTCCACCATATTCTATTCCACCTATAGTGCGATATCCATGGCTCACGCTCATGTATTGCGTGAGAGTTGAAAAGGTTTGAGAAAGTAAAAGTGTGAAACAATTTCTTGACTTTTCATCAGGGTTGTGCATGATACAAATACTTTGTGTGTGGAAGATGGAGCATAACCAGACTATATGATATTGTAGGGATAACTTTCTTTTGCCATTATATTTTGAAGAGACACAATTGCTTTGCTAGTATGCTTGAAATGTTATTGTTTTTATGTCAACAATACACTGTTGTTTTGCATCTTAGAGATCTGAATATTCATGCCACAGTAAAGAATCTTACATGGATAAATATGTTAGGTAGCACTCCACATCAAAAATTCTGTTTTTATCATTTACCTACTCGAGGACGAGCAGGAATTAAGCTTGGGGATGTTGATATGTCTCCAACGTATCTATATTTTTTGATTGTGTCATGATATTGTATTATCTGTTTTAGATGTTTTATATGCATTAATATGCTATTTTGTATTATTTTTGGGACTAACCTATTAATCTAGAGCCTAGTGCCAGTTTCTGTTTTCGAGTGTTGCAGATATGAAATATTAAACGGAGTCCAAACGGAATAAAATCTTAGGAATGATTTTTTCTGGAACGAAGGAGATCTACCAGACCTGGAGTGCACGGCAGGTAAGCAACCATGAGGTCACAAGCCAGGGGGCGCGCCCACCCCTCGACCGTGCCTAACAGGCTTGCCACCTCCTGGAAGGTCTCCTAGCCCTAATCTTCAACCTATAAATACCCAAATATTCCCCCAATACCAAAAAGATCCACACAAATACTTTTCCGCCACCAGAAGCCTCTGTTCCCGAGAGATCCAATCTTGGAGCCTTTTCCAGTAATCTATTGGAGGGGGATTTGATCACGGAGGGCATCTACGTCAACTCCATGCCCCTTCGATGATGCGTGAGTAGTCCACCACAGACCTACGGGTCCATAGCTAGCAGCTAGATGGCTTCTTGTCTCTCTTGCTGCTTCAATACCATGTTCTTCATGATCTTCATGGAGATCCATCCGATGTAATACTCATTTGCGGTGTGTTTGTTGAGATCCGATGAATTGTGGGTTTATGTTCAAATTATCCATGAATATTATTTGAGTCTTTTCTGAATTCTTATATGCATGATTTCATATCTTTGCAAGTCTCTTTGAGTTATTGGTTTGGTTTGGCCAACTAGATTGGTAATTCTTGCAATGTGAGAAGTGCTTAGTTTTGGGTTCAATCTTGCGGTGTCCTCACCTAGTGACAAAGTAGGGATAGCGAGGCACATATTGTATTGTTGCCATCAAGGGTAACAAGATGTCGTTTTCATAATATTGCTTGAGTTTATCCCTCTACATCATGTCATCTTACCTAATGTGTTACTCTGTTCTTCATGAACTTAATACTCTAGATGCAGACAGGAGTCGGTCGATGTGTGGAGTCATAGTAGTAGATGTAGAATTGTTTCGGTCTATTTGACATGGACGTGATGCCTATATGCATAATCATTGCCTTGGATATCTTCATAATTATTCGCTTTTATATCAATTGCCCGACTGTAATTTGTTCACCCATCGTGATAATTTCCTTCAAGAGAGAAGCCTCTAGTGAAACCTATGGCCCTCGAGTCTACTTTCCATATTATATTTTCAGATCTATACACCAAAAGTACCAAAAATACCTTGCTGCAATTTATTTACCTTTTTTACTTTCCGCAATCTATTACATCTATCTCTATCAGATATAATCTTTGCAAATAACCATGAAGGGATTGTCAACCCCTTTATAGCGTTGGGTGCAAGAGTTTGATTGTTTGTGTAGGTTCATCCATTGGTGACTTGCTTGGTCCTCCTACTGGATTGATACCTTGGTTCTCCACAACTAAGGGAAATACTTATCTACTTCACTCCATCACCCTTTCCTCTTCAAGGGAAAACCAATGCACGCTCAAGAGGTAGCAGGCAGCAATGGTAGTGTTGAACAGAAATTGGTTCTCGTCGAAGACCACGTGGCGAGAGACAAGGACACGGTTCATTGTGCGATCAAGGCATTGATAACCCTTGTGATTGACATAGTAGCCGAGGAAGGTGCAGGTTGTGGACCGGGCTGCAAGTTATGTGGTGTGGTGGACAAGATGTTGGGGTAGCAACGCCACCCGAAGACACGTAGATGGGTGTAATTCGGGTGAAAACTGTATGGAAGATAGAATAGAGTGTGTCCATGGCGAGGACGACATGCACGGCTGTTGAGGAGAACGTAGCAGTGCTGAGAGCTTCCGCCTAGTAGGTGTACGGCATGGACGCGTGAACGAGGAGGGATCGCATGGTGTCGTTAAGGGTGCGTAGGATCCGCTCAGCTCCTCCGTTCTGTGGGGATGTGTTTGGACTGGACATACGTAAGACGATGCCTTCGAAGGAGAAGAACGTGTGTACTATGGTGTTATCGAACTCACGCCCATTGTCACATTGGACAGCCAGGACGTTAAGGTTGAATTGACGATGAACGAAGGCGGCAAACTCATGAAGTATGGGGAACGCATCTGATTTGTGATCGAGGGGAAAATTCCATACAAAGCGGCTGTAGTCATCGAGAAGAACAAGATAATATTGCTGGCCATATACACTAGGTACAGGAGAAGTCGACACATCACAGTGAATTAACTGAAAGGGAAAGTGTGACACATTTTCTAAAGAGGAAAACGACAATCTAACACTTTTTCGTAGCTGGCAAGCATGACATAGCTTGGACGACGATGATGAAGGGTCGATGGAGCAGGCACACGGTGCTTGAGTGAGGGCATCATGTCCAGGGTGTCACAACTGTTGGTGCCACAACATGGCCGGGACGGCAGTGGCAGAGAGAGCAGTGTGGTGCATGCGCTACTTGACGGGGTACAGCTCCTCGTGAGAGTCACACCGGAGGATCACTCTGCTTCGTCCTTCATTCCTTGACGGAAAAACCGATCTCATCAAATTCTATGTTAAGAGGATTGTTGCGAGAAAGCTTTTTGACAGAAATTAAGTTCTTGATGAGGTGGGGGGTACGAGGATGCCGCGAAGAGAAATAGGTGCGCCAGAGGTGGGGATGGAGGCAGAACCAGTGTGCGTGCCTGCGAACGAGTTGCCATTGCCAACAACAATGCGAGAGGAATTGTAGGGCTGGGATGTGGCGAGCATACCTGACGAGGACGCCATGTGTGTCGTCACCCCGGTGTCGAGGTACCAGTCCCAGCCGGAGTGCGTAGCCTACTGTTATTGGAGTCCGAGGTTGTTCAGCGCGTGCACATGGACAGCTTGGTCCCACATGGGTGGTGATACGTCCATTTTGCATCATGATTTTATATTGATATTTATTGCATTATGGGCTGTTACTGCACGTTATGGTATAATCAAGGTTTTAATTAGCAACAGCTACCCCGCTATTGCAGCCGCTATTGCGGTAGCGCACCCCTAACGCTATGTTTTTTGCGTTCGGTTAACATATAGCGGCTTTGCCACGATTTGTCCGCTTTTGCGGTTGTCAGAGCGATATTGCAAGGATATAGCGTCTTTAGGTTGCGGGCATAGCGCTCTGGATTCATAAAATATCGTTGTCTGACCACCTGGCGCTAGTGCCAGCATGTCTCTCTTCCATGCTTCAGTCGCCGGCGCATGCATGCGTCAATACTGTCCAAGCATCGGTCATCGGCGCATGCATGCATGACTATTGTCTAAGCACTCAGTTTGTGGCCTCTTTGGTTCTACTGCATGTGAATAAACCAAAGTGCTGCTAACCTTCTAGAGTACACTAGAAAGTGGACAACCTACCTCGAATCAAACAAAACTGCTGCTACATGTGCTAACCTCTCTCCAAGTTAACTAATGTGACATGGTGCTACCGGCCGGATGGGATATTTAATTCAAAATATGAGAGCATTACTCCGTAAGGCTAGATGCAATCTTTAGTGTTTAGAATGTGCTATAGAAACCAACTTTTGACCGATAAGACATCTTGTGTGCATGCCACTTAGTGACATAGAGCCTATACAAAAAGTATTGCACAATTTAAATGCCCTTTTCCTGGCCAATTTTATAAATTTTTTTTGAACATATTGAGCATTTTCATAAATCTGCTATGCGGACATAGCACCCGCAATAGCGTCCACAATCCTTAATCTGCTACACCGACCCAAATCCACAGCGAGTCCGCTATCCGCTATCCACTTATGCATTTTCTCTCTCATTTTACAAGGTTCACATGAAGAGGGAGAATGCCGGCAGCTGGAATTCTGTACTGAAAAATGAGCAAATATGAGATACCTATTCTGCACAACTCCAAAAGTCTTTAAAATTTACGGAGAATATTTTTGTATTCAATAAAAAATACCGGTGCAATTATCAACCACAATGGGCCACCTGCAGGCCACAAGCCCGCTAGGCGCTGCCACGGGGCCACCTGCAAGCCACAAGCCTGCTAGGCACGGCCACCCCCTAGCAGCGCCTAGCAGGCTTTTGGGGCCCCTGTGGCTCCTCCAATGCCCATCTTCTCCTATATGAAGCATTTTGACATGGAAAAAAAATCAAGAGAGAGCTTTCGGGACGAAGGGCCGCCGTCTCGAGGCGGAACTTGGGCAGAACCAATCTAGAGCTCCGGCAGGGCTGTTCTGCTAGGGAAACTTCCCACCCGGAGGGGGAAATTGAAGCCATCGTAATCACCAACGATCCTCTCATCGAGAGGACGTGAATCTCCATCAACATCTTCACCAGCACCATCTCCTCTCCAAACCCTAGTTCATCTCTTGCATCCGATCTTTGTCTCAACACCTCAGATTGGTACATGTGGGTTGCTAGTAGTGTTGATTACTCCCTGTAGTTGATGCTAGTTGGTTTACTTGGTGGAAGATCAGATGTTCAGATCCTTTATGATAATTAATACTCCTCTGATCTTGAACATGAACATGTTTCATGAGTAGTTACGTTTGTTCCTGAGGACATGAGATAAGTCTTGTTATAAGTAATCATGTGAATTTGGTATTCGTTCGATATTTTGATGAGATGTATGTTGTCTCTCCTCTAGTGGTGTTATGTGAAGGTCGACTACATAAAAATTCACCATTATTGGGGCCTAGGGGAAGGCATTGGGAAGTAATAAGTAGACGATGGGTTGCTAGAGTGACAGAAGCTTAAACCCTAGTTTATGTGTTGCTTCGTAAGGGGCTGATTTGGATCCATATGTTTCATGCTATGGTTAGGTTTACCTTAATTCTTCTTTCATAGTTGCGGATGCTTGCGATAGGGGTTAATCATAAGTGGGAGGTTTGTCCAAGTAAGGGCAGCACTCAAGACTGGTCCACCCACATATTAAATTACCAAACTAACGAACGTGAATCAAATGAGCATGATGAAAACTAGCTTGACAGCAATTCCCATGTGTCCTCGGGAGCACTTTGCTTTATATAAGAGTTTGTCCAGGCCCGTGGATTGGGCTACCTTGCTGCACCATTTCTACACTTGTTACTTGTTACTCGTTATGAATTACCTTCTCACAAAACTATCTATTACCGATAATTTCAGTGCTTGTAGAGAATACCTTACTGGAAACCGCTTGTCATTTCCTTCTGCTCCTCGTTGGGTTCGATACTCTTACTTATCTAAAGGACTACGATAGATACCCTATACTTGTGGGTCATCAAGACTCTTTTTTGGCGCCGTTGTCAGGGACTGAAGCGCCTTTGGTAAGGAAAAATTTATATAGTGTGCTGAAATTTATTGTCACTTGTCACTATGGAAAGTAATCCTTTGAGGGGCTTGTTCGGGGTATCTTCACCTCGACCGAAAACACAAAGAGTTGTCCCTCAACCTACTGAACCTATTGAAAATATTTATTATGAAATTCCTTCGGGCATGATAGAGAAGCTGCTGGCTAATCCTTATGCAGGAGATGGAACACTACATCCTGATTTGCATCTAATCTATGTGGATCATGTTTGTGGATTATTTAAGCTTGCAGGTCTACCCGAGGATCACGTCAATAAGAAGGTCTTTCCTTTATCTTTGAAGGAGAAGGCATTGACATGGTATAGGCTATGTGATGATATTGGATCATGGAGCTAGAACCGATTGAAGATGGAATTTCATTAGAAGTTCTATCCTATGCATCTAGTTCATCGTGATTGGAATTATATTTATAATTTTTGGCCTCGTGAAGGAGAAAGAATCGCTCAAGCTTGGGGGAGGATTAATTCAATGTTATATTCATGCCCCAATCATGATCTCTCGAGGGAAATTATTATTCAAAATTTTTATACTCGGCTTTCTCGTAATGATCAATCCATGCTTGATACTTCTTGTGCTGGTTCCTATATGAAGAAAGATATTGTCTTAAAATGGGATTTATTGGAAAGAATTAAACGATACTCTCAAGATTGGGAACTCGACAAAGGTAAGGAGTCAGGTATGAACCTTAAGTTTGATTGTGTTAAATATTTCGTAGACACCAATGCTTTTCGTGAATTTAGCACTAAAGATGGACGTGACTCTGAGATAGTAGCTTCCTTTTGTGAATCTTTTGTTGCTCATGTTGATCTCCCTAAGGAGAAGTGGTTTAAATATCATCCTCCCATTGAAGTGAAAGTAGTTGAACTTGTTAAAGTTGAAGAGAAAACTATTACTTATAATGTTGATCCTGTTATTCCCACTGCTTATACTGAGAAACCACCTTTCCCTGTTAGAATAAAGGATCATGCTAAAGCTTCAACTGTGGTTCGTAAGAGCTATGCTAGAACACCTACACCCCCTAAGCAAATTAAAGTTGAGCCTAGTATTGCTATGGTTAAGGATCTCTTGGTTGATAATATTGATGGGCATGTTATTCAATTTTGTGATGAAGCTGCTAGAATTGCTAAACCAGATGCTAAAGATAAACATAGACCCATTGTTGGCACGCCTGTTGTTTCTGTTAAAATAAGAGATAATTGTTATCATGTCTTATGTGATATGGGTGCTAGTGTGAGTGCAATTCCCTTTTCCTTATATGAAGAGATTATGAATGATATTGCACCAGCTGAGTTAGAGGAAATTGATGTTACAATTAAACTTGCTAATCGAGATACTATATAACCAGTTGGGATTATTAGAGATGTTGAAGTCTTGTGAGGGAAAATAAAATATCCTACTGAATTTCTTGTTCTTCGTTCCCCATAAGATGATTTTTGTCCCATCATATTTGGTAGACCCTTCTTGAATACAGTTGATGCTAGGATAGATTTTGAGAAGGAAATGGTTACCGTAAGTTTTGGGGATACGTATCATGAGTTTAATTTCTCTAAATTTCATAGACAACCCCATGATAAAGAATTTCCTAGTAAGGATGAAATTATTGGTCTTTCTTCTATTTTTGTTCGTCCTACTGATCCTTTAGAGCAATAGTAGCTAGACCATGAAAATGATATGCATATGAGTAAAAGGAATGAAATAGATAGGATTTTCTTAGATCAACATCCTATTCTAAAGCACAACTTTCGTGTTGAAATACTTGGGGATCCTTCTCCACCAAAGGGTGATCCCGTGTTTGAGCTTAAACAATTACCTGATACTTTGAAATATGCTTATCTTGATGAAAATAAGATATATCGTGTTATTATTAGTGCTAACCTTTCAGAGCATGACGGACAAAGATTATTTAAAACTCTAAGGAAGCACCGTGCTGCTATTGAATATACTCTTGATGATCTTAAGGGTATTAGTCCCACTCTATGTGAGCATAGAATTAAAATGGAGCCTGATGCTAAACCAGTTGTTGATCACCAACGATGGTTGAATCCTAAAATGAAGGAAGTGGCAAGAAATGAAATATTAAAGCTTCTGGAAGCAAGTATCATTTACCCTATTGCTGATAGTAGATGGGTTAGTCCAGTTCATTGTGTCCCTAAGAAATGAGGTATTATAGTAGTTCCTAATGATAAAAATTAATTGATCCCACACAGAATTGTTACAGGTTATAGAATGGTAATTAATTTTAGGAAATTGAAGAAAGCTACTAGAAAAGATCATTACCCTCTACCTTTCATTGATCAAATGCTAGAAATATTATCCAAACACACACATTTCTGCTTTTTAGATGGTTATTCTGGTTTCTCTCAAATACCTATGTCAAAAGAGAACCAAGAGAAGACTACCTTTACCTGCCCTTTTGGTACCTTTTCTTATAGACGTATGCCTTTTGGTTTATGCAATACACCTGCTACCTTTCAAAGATGCGTGCCTGCTATATTCTTTGATTTTTCTGAAAGGATTGTTGAGGTTTTCATGGATGATTTTTCCGTTTACGGAACTTCTATTGATGATTGTTTGAGAAACCTTGATCGAGTTTTGCAGAAATGTGAAGAAACTAATCTTGTCTTGAATTGGGAAAAGTGCCACTTTATGGTGAATGAAGGCATTGTCTTGGGTCATAAAATTTCCAAAAGAGGTGTTGAAGTTGATAAGGCTAAAGTTGATGCTATTGAAAAGATTTCGTGTCCTATGGATATTAGAGGTAAAAGAAGTTTCCTAGGTCATGATGGTTTCTATAGGAGATTTATTAAAGACTTCTCTAAGATTTCTAGGCCTCTCACTAATGTTTTGCAAAAAGATGTTCCATTCGTTTTTGATGACGATTGTGTGGAAGATTTTGAAATTCTTAAGAATACCTTGATTTCTGCACCAATTGTTCAACCACCTCATTGGAACTTACCCTTTGTAATTATGTGTGATGCTAGTGATTATGCTGTAGGTGTTGTTCTAGGGCAAAGATTTGATAAGAAACTGAATGTTATTCATCATGCTAGCAAAACCCTAGACAGTGCCTAGAGAAACTATGCTACCACTGAAAAAGAATTTTTAGTAGTTGTGTTCGCTTGTGATAAGTTTAGACCCTACATAGTTGATTCTAAAGTAACTGTTCACACTGATCATGCTGCTATTAAATATCTCATGGAAGAAATATGCTAAATCTAGACTTATCAGGTGGGTTCTTCTGCTACAAGAATTTGTTTTGCATATTGTTGATAGAAAGGGTGCTGATAACCCTATAGCAGATAACTTGTCTAGGTTAGAGAATGTTCTTGATGACCCACTACCTATTGATGATAGCTTTCTTGATGAACAATTAGCTGTCATAAATGCTTCTCATAATGCTCCTTGGTATGCTGATTATGCTAATTACATTGTCGCTAAATTTATACCGCCTAGTTTCACATACCAACAAAATAAAAAGGTTTGTATGATTTAAGACATTATTTCTGGGATGACCCACACCTTTATAAAGAAGGAGTAGATGGTGTTATTAGACATTGTGTACCGAGCATGGACAACAACATATCCTACAGAAGTGTCATTCCGAGGCCTAGGAAGGACACCACGTTGGAGATAGAACTGGACACAAGTTATTACAATCTGGTTTTTATTGGCCTACTCTCTTCAAGGATGCTCGTAAGTTTGTCTTGTCATGTGATGATTGTTAAAGAATTGGCAATATTAGTAGACGTCAGGAAATGCCTATGAATTACTCTCTTGTTATTGAACCATTTGATGTTTGGGGTTTTGATTATATGAGACCTTTTCCAACGTCCAACGGGTATACTCATATATTAGTTGTTGTTGATTATGTTACTACGTGGGTAGAAGCTATTCCAACTAGTAGTGCTGATCATAACACCTCTATTAAGATGCTTAAAGAAGTTATTTTCCCTAGATTTTGAGTCCCCAGATATTTAATGACTGATGGTGGTTCACATTTTATTCATGGTGATTTTTTTAAATTGCTTGCTAAGTATGATGTTAATCATAGAATTGCATCTCCTTATCATCCTCGGTCTAGTGGTCAAGTAGAATTATGCAATAGAGAAATTAAATTGATCTTGCAAAAGATGGTTAATAGATCTAGGAGGAATTGGTCTAAGAAACTTGACGATGCATTATGGGCTTATAGAACTGCTTACAAGAATCCTATGGGTATGTCTCCGTATAAAATGGTTTATGGTAAAGCATGACACTTACCTCTAGAGCTAGAGCATAAAGCTTATTGGGTAATCAAAGAGCTCAACTATGATGTCAAACTTGCTGGCGAGAAGAGGTTATTTGACATTAGCTCACTTGATGAATGGAGAACCCAGGCCTATGAGAATGCCAAGCTGTTTAAAGAGAAAGTTAAGTGACGGCATGATAAAAGGATACAAAAGCGTGAATTTAATGTAGGTGATCATGTCTTGCTATACAATTCTCGGTTAAGATTTTTTGCAGGAAAACTTCTGTCTAAATGGGAAGGACCATACGTTGTTGAGGAACTATATCGTTCCAGTGCCATCAAGATCAACAACACCGAAGGCACAAATCCAAAGGTGGTAAACGGGCAAAGAATCAAACATTATATCTCAGGTACTCCCATTAATGTTGAAACCAATGTTATCAATACCATAATTCCGGAAGAGCTGTTGACACCTGATTTTGGCACGATGCAAAATGCAGTAAAAATGGGCTCAAACGAAAAGGTTTTTCTACGAGACAGTTCATATTGCTGAGTAAAACAACCTTGAAGTTTAGGCCATCACCATTCGGCATCATTTCAAGGGCCAAATTACACTTGGATTGTCATGTAGATATTCTGAGTGCTTTTTGGTCTATTAAGCCACTGAGACAACCTCGAATAAAGGAATGTTCTACATGGATTGTCTTCGTCTCGTCGAGCTGATTGGTTTTGATATATAAATCATCTCAATCTAAGGTCGTATGCAAAATTTAGAGCGACCAGAGTGCAGCCCTACCACAAAGCAAAATGTGGCGCAGGAGATCAGACACATGTCTGATGGGTCGCGCGAGTCATTCAGCCCTCAAGCCGTCCTCGGATGGAAAAACTTACAACATGAAAAAGTTTCGCGTCGTCGAGGCGATCGATTTTGATATATAATTCTTTTCAATCGGAGGTTGTATGCGACCTGGAGAGGCAAAACAAAATCATCCCGGAGTATCACTCGAGACATCCAAGTGAAAGTTTGTTGGCCGAGTAAAAAGTTTGCCGTATGGCCGAGGTAAACGTTTGCCGTCCCTTCGAGTGAAAAGTTTTCTGTCCGGCCAAGAGAAATTGCCGTCCGAGTGAATGCCATCCGAGTGAAAAGTATCGGTCGAGTGAAAGTGAAAGTGCCGGTCGAGTGAAAGTTCAAAATGGCCTTGGATGGAAAAGTGTCCGACCTGAAAGTTGTTCGTAACATCGAAACGATCAACTTTGCTTTTATGGTCATTATCATTTGAGATAGTATGCGGCCTGCAGAGATGCTACAACACTCGGACAGTCTAGTCTGCTATGTGACCGAGTCCGATTTAAAGTTAAAGATGACCTCGTGGAGTATTCAAGATCAACATATGGATTGTTGGCCTCATCGAGGCACACAAAATTGATGTTTGGATCGTCTCCATCGGAGGTCATATGCAGATTCCACGACCCACGCAAGGAGCAAGACAGAAGATTGGGCCAGATTTGGGCTGAATCCGAGTGGGACTACAACTAGGACTCTAGGACGTGAACTTATGTAATTTTCTTGTAAGGAAAGCCTAGATGAATGCTTTGCTTGTACGGGAAGTCCAGCCGCCTCTTATATATGTTGGGGGTGATGGCCGATTGAACAACACACAATCGAACAAATCAATCTATACTACTTTTTCATCTACGTTCTTCGTTTTTTCTCTCGTTCTTCGCTGTTCTTCATTTGAGAGCTGCGAATCCCGAGGCTCTAGGGGCGAGCGAATCGACCTAGGGCAGCCCATAGCCGCCGCACTCCCTAACGGGGTCCCTCCCGGGCGTGCGGGGTTTTGAGTCTGCAAAAGCGTCCGCCAACAATCTTGTGTATCGTGCAACCGGATAGACGTGCTTCGACGTGAGCTGTGGTGCATCACCCCCGGCGTCGAGGGTACACGGTGACGTGTTCGTGTGTCAACACACCTTTTGGTGACTCCGCTGGGGAACAAAGATCAATCATCCTCATCAACCATCATGTCTGATCTTCCCAAGCCATCCGAGATAGATGCCGATAATATCATTAAGCCCAAGCTTGATGAACTATCGGCTGATCATCGCCAAGATTATGAGGAGTACAAGAAGGCACGTGAAGGGAAGGAGTTGTAGGAGTTCCTTGGAAACTTCAAGAAAGATCGCCAAGGAAATATCACTCCGATTGGAGAAATCAAGTTCCCTCCTCTTGAGGCCGAGCAGGTTAAACCTCCTGTAAGTACTACCTTTTCTCACGAGCAGAGGGCTGAGACTAAGAGTCGTATTGCTGATGGTAATAATTTCGTCTATCAAACTTTCATAGAAAATACCAATGCACAGAAAAATATGCCTCAATTTTCTAGTGGTAATATTGGTGTGGCTGCTAGTGTAGAAAACCCTAATCTGTCTGACGGGGTTTATACCCCTAGGTAGGCCAAAGCAACGGGGTCTTCCCCCTTTTGCTGCAAAGAAAAACTACGTGGCCGGCTGGGGGACGTCCAGTGCAAGCCAGTGCCGGCTGGCGCCCCGGCCGGCTGGTCAAGGAGACGGTTGGACTCCCGGCCAGCTAGGCGTGGCCGGCTGCCCACGAGCCGGCTCTTCCGTTGACATCGGGACGAACATGCCCCGTCCCGTCCCTCTGCGTGCAGGTACGATGACGTGACATGACCGGCGTGATGGGCGGCCCTGTGGCTACAGTGGCCGCTTACGCGCCGCATCGCGTGGCTACAGTCCAACCGTCCTGACGCTGACCTCGGTGAGCATGACTAGGTAGGGGAACAGTGTCGGCACACCCTCGACACTCAATTACCTGCCCCGGCGTGGCTACAGTGCCGCCGGCCCTATCGGAGACTTCGGCCGGCTAGCGCTTAACGACGCCCCCCGGGCGGCCCATGCTGTGGCAGGTGGGCGAGGACCAATCACAGAGCCGGCTGGCGGGCCCCAATGGGAGATGGGACCGCTCGGCCAGCGGGCCCCGCCCATGACAAGATGACGCGAGCGGGGGGACCCTCTGGCCAGCCGGAGAGACTGCCAGACACCCAACCTTTGTACTTATGACATATTGTAAGAGCCGAGGGGTTGGCCTATAAAACCCGCCGAGCCCCCCATGCAACGGGGACGGATGAATGGTCTCACACTCGCACCCACAGAACTCTCATTCCCTCCTCTAGTAGCAGAGGAAGACGAGCCGGCTGCTCCTTCTTCCTCCTCTAGACACAGCTCCACGAGCATCCTTGTACACATACCCATCCATCCAACTAGACCAAGCAGGACTAGGGGTGTTACCTCCCACGGAGGGCCCTGAACCTGGGTACATCGTGTGTCACCACCGCTTGTGCCCAATCTCGTACCCGGAGCCCGTGGGCGTCCTCCGGCCCCAACCACTCATGACAAGCCACCCCATGGCATCTGTCGTGAGAAAACAATGACAGGTGGCGCCCACCGTGGGGCCATACGCGGCGTCGGTCGGATTCATGCTCCGGGTGGGATCCCTCACCATTCCCCATCGTCACCGCTCGTCCCGGCGAAACCGTGGGGAGCTCATGGGGCTTGCCTCAGCACGCCTCGTGGGCCGCTCCGTCGGCCTCACAGCTGACATCGACACGCTCACTGAGCGCTTCGGCAGGCTCAGCATCGCTAAGGCTCCGGTCGCTGACGAGTACCCCACCAGGGTGCTCGTCTGCGCTGGCCCGCCCACAGCAGTGGGCGCACTCGCTACGGCTCAGCCCAACGGGTCCCATGATCGCATGGGGGTGATGGCCATCACTTCCTCCACCACATCCGGATGGGTGTGGGTCGTGTCTACCGCTGCTGCTGCCCGCGTCGGCACGTCAGACCCGCTCGGCGCGGCCCTTCGGGGCTTGAGCACTTTGATCGCCCCGACGGTGAACCCCGAGACCGCCGTGACCGATCTCGAGGCGGCTTGCCGCATCCTGTTCAAGGATGCCACTGCCCTTGCGGCCACGCGGCGCCGCATGGAGGCGGCACAGCGGGAGTACGCTTCCGCCTACGGACTCACCCCGGCTGGCACCGAGCCCAGCCGGCGTGGGGCTATGCGCGACCGCGGCCGCGTGGTCGCCGAAATCCTCGGCAGCAAAATGCCTGTCTACGACATACCCGCGGCTAACCCGCGGGCTCTCAAGGTGGCCTATGAGGAATTGGCTTCCTTGGAGGGCGAAGAGCGTGTCGCCCACGAGCGCCACATCAAGGAGCTCATCGATGATGCTGACGCACAACAACATCTGCTCGCAACGGGCGGCGCCGCCATTGAAGGCCCCGGCCCGAGCGCGAGGGCACGGGAACTATCGGCCGCCAGGCGGCCCAGTACTCCTGCTCCCCTCGCGTTTCCGGACGCCGGGCCAAAGCGAACAACCCTCGGCCCTCTCAGATGTCCGGGAGTGAGCAGCCGGCTGTTAGCAGCCGGCGCACCAACGAGCCGCCTCGGAGCGGCCGCCACCACGAAGCACCGGCATCTGGCAGCCGACGCAGCCAGGGGCGCACGCCGCCTCCATGGCGCAAGTCGCGGCAGTCGACGCCACCCACCATCCGCCCCGAGCTCTCAACTCAGCTCGGACCGCGTGTCCCTCGTAGCGAGAACGACGCCCGCAACCGCATCGACAAACTCGCGCAATCCACCCTTCTCGAGGAGGAGGGCTCGATTGGTCCGGCCTGCTTCACCCCCAGATTTGCACCGGGCCGTTCCCAACCGGCTTCACGCTCCCTAGGGACACCCCGAAATACAACGGGGCCGCCAAACCCGAAGACCGGCTGATCGACTACACCACCGCGGTGGGTATCGCCAGGGGGAATAAGCGCGTAGCCGTTCACTACGCCCCCCTTATGCTGATCGGCTCGGCCTGCACCTGGCTCAATAGCTTGGCGGACGGCAGCATCAACACTTGGAAGGATTTTGAAGAGGTCTTCATCCGCAACTTCACCGGCACCTACAAGCGGCCCGGCCGTCCCCGTGAACTCGCCATGTGTGTTCAGGGGCCGGACGAGTCCCTCCACGACTACCTCACCCAGTGGACCGAGCTCCGCAACTCATGCGAGGGGGTGCACGAGGTCCAAGCCGTGCAATACTTTATCGAGGGCTGCCGGGATGACACCCCTCTCAAGCACAAGATCCTGTGCTCCGAGCCGGCCACGCTTGCCGAGCTCATGACCAAGGCGGACAAATACGCCATGGCCGATTCGGCCATCCGGGTCAAGATGACCCCGCCCGCCAAGGCAACGATGACGTTGGCCACGACCCGGCCGGCTGCCGACAACCGGCAGCCGCAGAACAACAAGCGCAAGAATGACCAGCCGGATCCCCGCTACGGGAGCAGGCATGTCAATACCGTCAAGGATCAAGAGCTGGCTGCCCAGCCTCCCGGCCAGCGCCAGCGCACCCGCAAGGCTGCCTCGCAGCCGAAGCTCACTTTCGAGCAAATGCTTGATCTCCCTTGCAAGAACCATTCAGGGGCCAAGCCCTGTACGCACACGCTCCGGCAGTGCAGCTTCTCACAGCGATTGGCCCGGGGGGACGGCCTTCTGGCTCCTCCCGTGCCGCCAACCCGCGCGTCGGCCCAGGCCCAAACAGCTGCCCTGGCGCCGGCAATGGCTCCGAACGACGGTCGCCTGATCGACTAGTTCCCCAACCAAGACAGTTTCTACGTCGTCTTCACCAATGAAGAGACGGGAAAACACGCTGCGCGCAGGCTATGTCGTGAGGTGAACGCCACCATGCCGGCAACTCCCCAGTTCATGCACTGGTTGGAGAAGCCGGTCACTTCGAGCCAGGCCGATCACCCCGCCGTGATGCCGAATCCCAGCAGTTACGCCTTGGTCCTCGACCCCACCATCGTCACCAAGGAGCGAGCCCGCCGCTTCTCGCGGGTGCTGATAGATGGTGGTAGCAACATCAACATTCTCTACCTCGACACGATGCATAAGCTGGGGCTGAAGATGGAAGACCTGCAGGCGAGCCGGACGGTTTTCCATGGCATTGTGCCTGGGCAGTCTTGCTCCCCTGTCAGCAAGATCACGCTCGACGTCCTCTTCGGTGGACCCGACCATTTCCGCCGCGAGACAGTGCTGTTCGAGGTCGTGGACCTCGCAAGCCCCTACCACGCATTGTTGGGACGGCCGGCTCTTGTCAGGTTCATGGCGGTCCCCCATTATGCTTACCTCAAACTCAAGATGTCGGGCCAAAAGGGCATCATCACCATCAAGGGCGACTACAAGATGTCGCTCGAATGCGCTCAAGACGGCAGCCGGCTAGCCGAGGCCCTAGAGATCGCCGAGGAGAAACGGCAGCTCAACCGGCTCGTGGCCCTTGCTGCCTGCCAGCCGGCCGTGCCAGCTCCACCCTTGCAATCCACCGGCGAGGCCTCCTTCTAGCCGTCTAAGGACACCAACAAATCCCGCTCAACCTGGCCAACCCGGCTCAATGCGTCACCATTGGCTCCCGCCTCGACAGCAAATAGGAAGGCGAGCTTGTCGACTTCCTCCATGAGAATCAGGACATCTTTGCATGGTCCCCCAAGGACATGCCGGGTGTTCCGAGGAAGTTCGGCGAGCACAAACTCCATTTCCGGCCGGACATCAAGCCGGTCAAGCAACCCCTGTGCTACTTCTTCGAGGAGAAGCGGCACACTATATGCGAAGAGATCGCCCGGCTGCTCGCAGCTGGGTTCATCATGGAAGTATTCCACCCGGACTAGCTGGCCAAGCCAGTCCTGGTACTGAAGAAGAACAAGACCTAGTGCATATGCATCGACTACACTAGCCTGAACAAGGCTTGTCCCAAGGACCCGTTCGCCCTGCCGCGGATCGATCAAGTCATTGACTCCACGGCCGGCTGCGACTTGCTGTCTTTCCTGGACGCCTACTCAGGCTACCACCAGATCAAGCTCGATTTGGAAGACCGGCTCAAGACCTCCTTCATCACGCCCTTCGGGGCCTACTGCTACATCACCATGTCCTTCGGCTTGAAGATTGCTGGCGCCACCTTCCAACGATGCATGCAGAAGTGCCTCCTGCCTCAGATAGGCAGGAACATCCACGTCTACATTGACGACATCGTCGTCAAAACCAAGAAGCACTTCAGCCTCCTCGACGACCTTCGGGAGACCTTCGCAAACCTACGCGAGTACAAGATCAAGATCAACCCGGAGAAGTGTGTCTTCGGCGTCCCCGCCGGACAACTCTTGGGTTTCTTCGTGTCTGCCCGCGGCATCGAAGCTAACCCCGAGAAGATCAGCACGATCGAGCGCATGCCGAAACCGACCCGGCTCCGTGACATCTAGAAGTTCACTAGCTGCCTCGCCTTGCTCAGCCGGTTCATCAGCCGGCTGGGAGAGAAGGCCCTGCCCCTCTACGGGCTCCTTCGCAAGACGGATCTGATCGAGCCGGGTCAAACCAAGAGGCCGGTCGCCTTCGACTGGCCTGACGAGGCGGACGAGGCCTTCTGCAGCCTCAAGAAGGCTCTCACCCGCGTGCCCATCCTGGCCGTGCTGGCTGAGAAGGAACCGCCGCTCGCCTACATCACGGCGACCACACGCATCATCAGCATCGTCCTGGTGGTCGAGCGACCGGAGGAGGGAAAATCCCTGCCGGTCCAGCGGTCCGTCTACTACCTCAGCGAGGTCCTCTCCACGTTGAAGTAGAACTACCCCCACTATCAAAAGATGTGCTATGGCGTATACTTCGCCGCCAAGAAGGTCAAGCAATACTTCCAAGAGCATACCATTACCGTGGTGAGCACGGCCCCGCTTGGAGAGATCATGAGCGGCCGGGACACCACCGGCCAGATCACCAAGTGGGTCATCGCCCTCGCCGACCATGAGATCCGGTACGAGCCAAGAACCTCCATCAAGTCACAGGCGTTGGCGGATTTCCTCATTGACTGGGTGGAGACGGAGTTTGTTCTGCCTCCTTCGGACTCCACGCATTGGCGCATGCACTTCGATGGCTCGAAAATGAGGACTGGCCTGGGTGCCGGCATAGTCCTCTCCTCCCCGAAAGGTGATCAGCTCAAATACGCCCTACAGATCCACTTCGCCACCTCCAACAACGTGGCTGAGTACGAGGCCATCGTCCATGGCCTCCGGCTCGCCAAGGAGATCGGCATCAGGCGCATCCTTTGCTTCGGCTACTCCGACCTCGTAGTGTAGCAAGTCTCTGGTGAATGGGACGCCAAGGACGCACATGGCCAGCTACCTCTTCCTCATACAACAGCTCACCGGTTCCTTCGAGGGCTATGAGTTTCATCACATCCCATGGGCAGACAACGAGGCGGCGGATGCGCTGGCAAAGATTGGCTCCACTCGGCAGGCCATCCCAGCCGGCGTCTCCCTCGAACGGCTGCTCAAGCCGTCGATCAAGCCTTCCCCAGAATCAGAGTCAATCTTCGTGCCGACGGGTGTCGCCGGCCCATCAACGGCCCCGGTCGCCTCTCCGGCAACTTCACCGCCGGCTCTTGAATCGTCGGCTGCCTAGCCGGCTCCGATCGAGCCGGCGGCACCTGAGGCGTCCGGCCCCGGCGGCACGACCATCATGGTGATCACCAGCCAACCGGCCCTGGGGGGCGGTGAGACAAACCTGGGGGCTGGCCAACCAGCCTCAGGGGCTCCCGAGCGGGCCCTGGGGGCTGGCGAACCGGTCCTGGGGACTGATCAACCAGTCCTGGAGGCTCTCGAGCCGGCCGCCGTCGCGGCCCCCTTGTGGGCCAAACCCATCTTAGTGTTCCTTCTGTGAGGCGAGTTCCCTCCGGACGAGGCTCTGGCTAGGCAAATCCAGGGCCGGGCCACGTCCTACGACATCATCAACAACGAGCTTGTCCATCGCAGCACCACCGGCGTCTTCCAGCGATGCATCGAGCCGGAAAAGGGTCTGGAGATCCTCGTCGACATTCATCAGGGCGAGTGCGGGCATCATGCCGCCTCTCGGACCCTAGTAGCCAACGCTTTCCGCCACATCCTCTTCTGGCCGACGGCTCTCGACGTGGCCAATAAATTGGTCGACGAGTGCGAGGGATATCAACGCTTCAGCGTGCAAAGCCACCTGCCGGCGACGATCCTCCAAACCACCCCCTCTCATGGCCTTTCACCGTTTGGGGGCTGGATATGGTGGGCCCATTCAAGACCACTCGAGGCGGCATGACACACTTACTGGTGGCCATCGACAAATTCACCAAGTGGATCGAGGCGTGACCAATCAAGAAGCTGGACGGCCCCACAGCCGTCCGGTTCATCGACGACATCACGATACGCTACGGCGTTCCCCACAGCATCATCGCAGATAACGGCACCAACTTCGCCAAGGGCGCACTCGCGCATTTTTGCTCCAAGCAAGGAATTCGGCTCGACCTGGCCTCCATCGCTCATCCGCAGTCCAACGACCAGGTCGAGAGGGCGAACGGCCTCATCCTATCCGACATCAAGCCCCGGCTCGTGACGCTGCTAGTAAGGTCGGCCGGCTGCTGGATCGACGAGCTGCCGGCCGTTCTTTGGAGTCTCAGGACCACTCCGAACCGGTCAACCGGCTACACTCCCTTCTTCCTCGTGTATGGGTCCGAGGCGATCATCCCAACCGACATCAAGTTCGATTCGCCTCGGGTCACCCTGTACACGGAGAAGGACGCAAAGGAGGCAAGAGAAGATGGCATCGATCTACTCGAGGAAGCTCGCGAGCTGGCCTTGAGCCGGACGGCGATCTACCAGTAGAAACTCCGGCACTACCATAGCAAGCGGATCCAGCCACTCTCGTTCCGCGAGGGGGACCTGGTCCTCAGACGGATCCAGTGAACCACCGGACAACACAAGCTGTCCTCCCCATGGGAGGACCCGTTCATCATCAGCAAGGCACTATGCAACAACGCGTACTACCTAATAGACGCCCAGAAGCCGCAGAAGCGCAAAAGAGACGCTTCCGGTGAAGAAACGGAGCGCCCATGGAACGCAATGCTCTTGCGCCCGTTTTACTACTGAGGAAGAATCAATGTATGTATGTATCCCCGTCCTTTTGGGCTTATGAATGCAATGGGCACCCCAAGCCGGCTCTTGGGGCGCGCCCCATTTCATTTCTTTCAAAAGTGTTCCTTACTCACCAGCTCCTCGGCTTGGCTACTAGGCCCGAGGGCTAGCCGGCTGGCTCTAGAAGCGTCTGTCTGAAAAATAGCTAAGTCGCGTGAGCCGACCAAACTTCCCCACCCTTACCAGCTACAGAACCGGTCCCCGGCTGTCCGGCTGACGAGGCCCTGGGGCAGCAAGGTTTGGCTCACACGAAAGGTCGAAACAAAGGGAGGCCCCTTCGAGGCCCAGCCGGACCCTCACCACTTCTCTACCACTCTACTTATCCTAAAAACCCTCGTGATTCTTAAGTTTTGAACCGGCTCCCCTTAGGCGGACGGCCCAACCCAGCTACAGACCGGCTCCCGGCTGTCGGGATGGTGGGGCCAAAACCAAAGGGGAAAAGGAGTAGAAACGGAAAGAGTCAAGGCAAGCGAAAAGTGATAAGGACGAGGAGGCATGAGTCACAAGGCAAACAGAACAGAATATTCATGGCATAAACATTAAGGCAAAATTGGCCCATGGCCAGCATTCGGTTCATTACACAAACACCCCTAGCCGGCGCGTCGCGAGGCGGCTCGGTCCTCGCCTCGGAGGTGGTCGCAGTCTTTGGGTCGGCCTCCTTGGTCTCGGCCAGCTCTGCGCTCGAGTTGGTGCTCTCATCGGCGACTTCGTCATCCGCCAGGCCGTGAGGGATGCCGAAGGAGTCCTCGAGCAACGGCTTGCCATCCTCGCCAAGGGCCGGCAGGAGTTCGTCCGCGTCAACATATGGTGCAAGCTCGTTGGCCCAATGGACAAGGGCCGGCTCGCGGGCCTCCTGCTCTGTGGCCGGCACGTCCCGCATGGTCGCCAGCCGGCCCAAGTCCATGCCACGGTACCAAGACGTCATGAACCAGAGCGCCATTTGCGCCCCGGCTCGGGCGGCCGATGCCTTCCAGGCCTCGAGGCGGAGGACGGAGTGCTCCAGCCACTGAGCCATGCGGTGTGTCGGAGCTCCCCCGCGGCCCAGCCACATCGCGGCGATGACCTCCTTGCTGGCGGTCTTGAGACGCTCCATGCTCCGCTCGAGATGGGTCATCCACATCTCGAGGGTGATCCCAATCTCGTCCATGTCCCATGTGGCGTGCTCCTCGATGGGGCGACCACACTCCCGAAGGTATTCCCGGTGCTCCTCAACGGCGCGCACAACAGGGCGATGAGTTTCCGGGAAACGCCCTGGAAGGAAGGAGAAGAGAAGGAAAGAAAAAGCAATAAGAAACACGAGAAGCGGTAAAGGGAAGAGCAACCGGCTGGGGAAAGAGAGAGATTGACACCTACCTTCGATTGTGTCGTCCACCCCAATAGTGAATTGGAGCGCCGCCTCACGCTCCGACTTATGGGGCGCCTCTGAGGTGACGAGGGAACCCTTGACCTCCTCGAGCGTCTTTTCAAGGAGGGTCACCTCGCCCTGAAGGGCGGCGGTCCTTAGGGCAGCATCAGCTGCCTTCTTGACGGCCGCCTCCCGGGCCGCCACCTCCTTTGCCGCCTCGGCCTTGAGCCGGTCCCGGGCCGCCTACCTGTCGACTAGCAGCATGGCCAGCCGGTCCTTCTCCTGCGTGGCCGCCTCGAAGTCCTGCGTCAGACAGTACCGTTCGGTGACAAGCCCGGTGTTCATGCCCCGGAGGGTGGCCAGCTCGCCTGCAAGACGCATCCAACATCAGCCGATTCCCGCGGGCTATATGCCGCTCCTACAAAGTGCAACCTACCTTGCACGCGCGCCGGCTCCTCCTCCAGGCGGTAGAAGCCATGTTTGCCGCGGTCGTGGATGGCAACCGCTTCCGCAAACAGCTTCTGTCGTAGAGAGGTTCCTTCCTGTCACAAGAAAGGGGGGCAAAGGTCAAGACATGCTCAAAGGAGGTCCGGCCCGGGTGCCCGTCAGCCGGTCAGCTGGCCGCATCTCGGGGGCTACACCCAGTGGGTGCGCTGACGTGCCCCCATTGAAAACTCTAAGGCCAAAGTGCCGGCTTACCTCTACATGCTGAAGGGCGGTGTCCGCCGCCTCCGAAAACCGGGCCAACTCCTGCCGGCACTGGTCCAGGACACCGCCCAAGTCCGCGAAGGACGGGACCGGGCCGCCTGCCTAGGGGGTCGGTAGGGCCGACGCGCTCGCCAGCGCTTCCCAGTCCTGGATGACCTCCTGCATCGACCGCAGGGCACTCCAGGCCCGGCCGCCGCTGCCACCCGGGCTCGTCGCGGCTCCAGCCGCCGAGGGCGGGTTGATGACGGCAAGGGGCTGGGAGTCGCCTCCCCCCGCCCCCCGCCCGGTGATGCAGCCGCCTTCTCTTTAGGCCGCTCCGGCGCGTCAGTCGTGCCGGAAGGTACCTCCACCTCCATGGCCACCGTCTCCGCCGGTGCCTCCGACGCTGCCTCCGGGACCACCGAAACCTCTGGCATCCCGACCCGGGTCGGCTCGGCCACGGGAGGGGTCACCTACGGCACCTCAGGTCGGGTCACCTCGGGAGCCGGCTTCGTCGTCGTCTCCCTCGCCTAGGCCGCTTCTTGCGCGGGCGGAGGCGCCGCCGACTCCATGGCCGCCGCCCGCGGTTCACTTGACGGGGGCCTCGACGTACGGGTGGACTCCGCAACCAAGTCCGTCGCCTGTGGGGGGTCCACCTGTTGGGGAACGTCGCATGGGAAACAAAATTTTTCCTACGCACACGCAAACCTATCCATGGTGATGAGCATCTACGAGAGGGAGAGTGGATCTATGTACCCTTGTAGATCGCTAAGCGGGAAGCGTTAAGAAACACGGTTGGTGTAGTCGAACATCTTCGCGATCCAAATCGCCGAGCGTCCCGCGATGTCATCACGATCCGTCCCGCGATCCCGCAACTAACAATTAGTCACATTGCTTGCAAGGCTTATTGTGATGTTGCATTACCGAGTGGGCCCCGAGATACCTCTCCGTTACACGGAGTAACAAATCCCAGTCTCGATCCATGCCAACTCAACAAACACCATCGGAGATACCTGTAGAGCACCTTTATAGTCACCGAGTTACGTTGCGACGTTTGATACACACAAGGCACTCCTCCGATATCCGTGAGTTGCATGATCTCATGGTCATAGGAACATATACTTGACATGCAGAAAACAGTAGCAATAAACTGACACGATCATATGCTATGTTTGTAGTTTGGGTCTTATCCATCACATCATTCTCCTAATGATGTGATCCCGTTATCAAATGACATCTCATGTCCATGGCTAGGAAACCTTAACCATCCTTTGATCAACGAGCTAGTCCATTAGAGGCATACTAGGGACATGGTTTTGTCTATGTATCCACACATGCATTTAAGTCTCCAATCAATACAATTATAGCACGGATAATAAACGATTATCATGAACAAGGAAATATGATAATAACTAATTTATTATTGCCTCTAGGGCATATTTCCAACACCACCGACCCCCTCCACCTCCGGCCACTCGATGTCCCGAAGTGCGCGGCCCCTCCTTGCGTGCCGGACCGGGAGGCTCATAGCTCCGTGAGCCTCCTCTTTTCCTCCTGCTGGGTGGCCGTATGCTCGCGGGCCAGTCGGCCGGCGGCATCCGTCGTCTCCCCCGCCGGCTCCTCATCTTGGAGCTTGATGGGTTACTGCAGCATCCAAGAACCGGTCGTTAAACCGGCTCGGTAGGCGAAAGCAAAAACTCGCACAAAGAAGAAGAACTTACGCGATAACAAGGGGCGGGGCCCACTTGGCGCGTGGCGGCGGCTTCCGCGTGGCCACCTTCACCTGCTTCGGGCCGTGTGGCGAGGCCGCCGGCCCCCTGTGAGCCGGCCTCTTCCCCCGGCCGGCCGCTTCGGTCGCCGGGCCTCGAGCCGGTCGCTGCTCGCTCCTCAGGTCCTGGCGCGCCGCGGAAGGAGGTCCGTCTAGAATCATCAAATCATCATCATCACCATCGTCGTCGTCTGTCCTGTCCTAGATAGAGGGGGCAAGAGGGAACTCACCCGCTCTGCTGGGTTCCCCGGCTACGCCGGACCCTCCGGCCCCGCCAAGAGAGCCGTCTCGTGGATCCACTGGCTTGCCCCCCCCGAGGAGTACACTCCTTCCTCCAGGGGTCCTCCCGTCTGGAAGTCCTGAGAGTCGGAGTCCTCGTGCTCCACCTCGAAAATCTACGGGTGCGGGCCGTCCGGTGTGTTCTATCGCACCAGCAGCTACGGTCAGCACTTCAACGTAAGTTCTCCAGCCGGCTGCTCGCTAGGGAATACCAAACGGGAAAGAACCGTCTCGACGAAAAACTCACCAGGGGAGGCTGGTTGATGCGGTCGTACGACTCCATGCCGAAGGACCATGAGGCGGGCTTCAGCTTTAACGTCGTGAGGGCGTTCACCCGCTTCACCACCTGAGCCGGTGTTAGCTCGATGGTGGACTGCCAGCAAGGGTCGTGCTGGCCGGACATGTCGCAGATCCGGTGTGGCCTCATCTGGAGGGGAGAAACCCGGCGCGAGACAAAGGCCACCACCAGGTCGGCGGCAACCAGCCCCTCGGCGCTCTTCAACTGCGAGAGCTGGGCGAGCTCGTCCAAGGCCACGCCGCGCGGGGCAGGTCCCTGCCAGTTCTGCTGGGAGGACTGCCTGTCCTCGAACGGCGGTAGCCGGATGTAATCCGTCCTCGGGCCGACGTTCTTCATGTAGAAGAACGATTGGTGCCACCCCTTGACGGAGTCGAGCAGAGAGAGAGGGGGAAAGCGAGCGATGCCGTGGCAGCACACCACCGTGCCCCCGCACGCGTCGCTCTTCAAAGACTTAAGATAGAAGAGGGCATTGAAGAACTCGATGAAGGGGAGGATGCCGAGGTACCCCTCGCACAACGTTACGAAGGCGAAGAGGTACAAGATCCAATTCGGCCCGAGGTTGTGCGGCTGGAGGTCGAAAGTGTCAAGAAGAAGACGGAAAAAGAGACTCACTAGGAGCTCGAAGCCTCGGGAGAAGTGCCAGAGGAACACGATGTGTTCCCCTGGCTGTGGCGCCGGCGCTATCTCATCGCCCGGGGCGCGTGCGGCCACCCGCTCCGCCGACGGCAACATGCGCCCGCGGCGCAGCTCGCGATGTCTGCCTCAACCACGAAGGCCAACTGCCTCTGTGTCCATGGGCCATCGCAGCGGCGGTGCGGTGTGCGGGCGCGGGCGCGGGCGCAGGCTCGGGTGCGACGGCATGCGAGGGAAGGAAAGAAGCGACGACGAAGAAGGGCAGCGAGGAGGCAAGTGGGGCGCGGGTACCTCCGCCTCCTGCTCTTCCTCCCCTTTTTATAGGGTACGCCACAACCGGGGGGCGTGGGATTGTCTGCGCCCACTCCTCCCAGAAATTCCGCCCGCATGGGTGTCCCCGGGCCGTAACGGCCGCTCCGGGGCGCGGAGGATCCTGTCCTGCGCCCCGAGGCCTACGAGGGCTACGCTTGGGTCCTATCGGGCTAGGCCTGGGCGAGGTCCCATCTCCCCGCGTGCGTGGGACTCGCGACATCATTACTCGCCGCGTGGCGTGCCGTGTGCCGGCGCAGGTCCCGGGGCGGCGCGCCGGAACCCATGGTGTCGGATCCAACGACTGACCTGGCTGCCCCTTTGCCTTCGAGCCGGAGGCGGCTAGTGTTGAGGGGAAGCCGCCGGCAACCCACCGTCCGCCAGACGCGTGCCGCCACCGGCTTCGGGGACTACTGACGGGTTTATACCCCTAGGTAGGCCAAAGCAACGAGGTATTTCCCCTTTTGCTACGAAGAAAAACTATGTGGCCGGCTGGAGGACATCCAGTGCAAGCCAGTGCCGGCTGGTGCCCCGGTCGGCTGATCAAGGAGCCGGTTGGACTCCCGGCTGGCTCGGCGTGGCCGGCTGCCCACGGGCCGGCTCTTCCGCTGACATCGGGACGGACATGCCCTGTCTCGTCCCTCTGCGCGCAGGTATGACGACGCGATGTGACCGGCGCGACGAGTGACCCTGTGGCTACAGTGGCCGCTTACGCACCACGGCATGTGGCTATAGTCCAACTATCCTGACCGCTGATCTCGGTGAGCGCGACCGGGCGGGGGAACAGTGCCAGCACGCCCTCGCCACTCGATTACCTGCCCCGGCATGGCTACAGTACCGCCGGCCATACCGGAGACTTTGGCCGGCTGGCGCTAGACGATGCCCCCCGGGCGGCCCGTGTCATGGCAGGTGGGCGAGGACCAATCACAGAGCTGGCTGGCGGGCCCCAACGGGAGATGGGACCGCTCGGCCAGTGGGCCCCGCCCACGACAAGACGACACGAGCGGGGGGACCCTCTGGCCAGCCAGAGAGACTGCCAGCCGGGACCCTCCACCTTTGTACTTATGACATATTGTAAGAGCTAGGGGTTGGCCTATAAAACCCCCCAAGCCCCCCATGCAACGGGGACGGACGAATGGTCTCACACTCACACCCATAGAACTCTCATTCCCTCCTCTAGTAGCAGAGGAAGACGAGCCGTCTGCTCCTTCTTCCTCCTGTAGACACAGCTCCAGGAGCATCCTTGTACACATACCCATCCATCCAACTAGACCAAGCTGGACTAGGGGTGTTACCTCCCACGAAGGGCCCTGAACCTGGGTACAACTTGTGTCACCATCGCCTGTGCCCAATCTCGTACCCGGAGCCCGTCGGCGTCCTCCGGCCCCAACCACTCATGACAAGCCACCCCATGGCATCTATCGTGAGAAAACGATGACACTGTCTTTACCCTTTTCATCGGCACCTCCCCTGCCGATGAATTACTATCCTACCCACACCAATCATATTGTGGTCGCACCCGCTAATTCCATCATGAGCATGCCAAGTTTGGTACCTATACTGAACCAAGCTGCACCTATAGGTGCAAGCACTCGGCCACATATGAACTATGGTTCGGCATATGTGCCACAGTTCCTGCCTACTGCTAGTAATTCTACTCCTCCCATCCCACAACAACAAGCTCCACCGTCTACTATGGACAATACTTTAGCTAATTTTAGAGAGTAGATGGCTAAGATGCTTCGAGAGAATTTTGGAGCTGAGTTACCTCGGAATCGGATTTACCAAAAACCATACCCCGAGTACTTTGACGCTATCCAGTGCCCTCCAGGATATAAAATTCCAGATTTTGTTAAGTTCAATGGAGAAGGCACAAAAACCACATGGGAACATGTCAGTCAATACTTAGCACAACTGGGTGAAGCAGGCTCGCTGAATGAATTGAAAGTGCGCTTGTTTCCTTTATCATTAACTGGTACTGCATTTTCATGGTTTTCTTCTTTACCACATGGTTCTATCCGTGTGTGGTCACAGCTGGAACAGAAATTTCATGATCACTTTTATAGCGGCGACAACGAACTTAAATTATCACATCTTACATCGGTTAAGCAGAAAAATGATGAATCGGTCTCCGATTACGTCAGGAGATTTAGAGATAAAGAACCGGTGCTATAGTTTGGTGATAACTGAGAGGGACTTGGCTGACCTTGTGCTCAGTGACTTGAAAACTCACATTAGGGAAAAGCTAGATGGCTATGAGTTCTTAAGTGTCAACCAAGTCTTGCAAAAAGATTTGGCTCAGGAGAGCCGGAGCAAAGATCTCAAGGAGGTGCATAGATATAAAATGGATTGTCCTAAGATGAATATGGTTGAGTATGGTAGTGATCACTCGAACGATGAAGGTGATATGTATGCTGCTGAATTTGTTTGGCCATCTAAGGCCAAACCATTTACTTGTAATGATCTGAAATCGATTCATAAGAATCATGATGAAGAGATGAAGTTTACTTTTAACATTGCTAAGTGTGACAAAATATTTGATGCTTTGCTGCAAGCTAAGATCATTAGGATATCTCACACTTTACCGTCTATTGAAGAGTTGAAATGGCGTGCTTATTGCAAATATAATAATTCTTTTTCTCATGCTACTAATGATTGCAATGTTTTCTGACGACAGATACAATCGGCCATTAATGACGGACGATTGAAATTTTCTGAGATGCAAATTGATAAGCAGCCCTTCCCAATGAACACTCTAGATTTGGATGGAAAAAGGTTGCTCATTCGGCCAGAGGTAGCCGAATCTACTAATAAAATTAATGTCATTATTGGTGAGCCTAGGAAAAGCAAGGAGGACAGCAAGGTCTTGGGGAGGCAGGTTGTGCTTGACAAGCAACCCAATGGCAAGGAAGTAATCAAGATCACCATCAAGAATCCTGCACTCGGGGGGGGGGGGGGCAACCACAAGTGCAACAAGACACTCGTGTTAAATTTGTTAAACCCAAGAATCTAGAAGTTGGCAAGTGGAAGAGGAATGAAGCCAAGGTAAATCGTAAGCGAATCAAGCCAACTTTTGATATGCTATTGTCCAATTATGCAAATCAGTCGGTCGGTTCTAGCTCTAATCGGTCATCGTACCTGAAATGACCAAGGTCACCATCAGTTGATGTGTTCAGTCGGCATGCAAAACCAACTAGATCAAGGGTGACGTTTCCACAAGAACAACGACAACCTGTTTGGGATTAACTTGGATGCTCGTATGAAAACCGACTAAGCATGGGTGTCCATTACTCGGTTCGTCAAAATATGCCTCCGAGTGAAAACTATCCGAGTGTAAGAATGCACCCGGGTGGAAGTTATCTGAATGACAGAATATGTTCGAGTGGATTCTACTCAGTCGAACGTCCAAATGGATTTCATCCAAGTAAAAAGGTGCGCCCGAGTGAAAACTTCGTACGTCAGATAAGTCGACAAGATTGGCACGTCAAGCTGCGAAGTGTTGCAGCAGTGGAGCCAGGGAAAGGCAAGGAAAATATCAATGCTGACTCACTCGTCTTGGGCAGTGAAACGTTCACCACGCAACAACCAACTGTGCATAGCAACCCAACTGAGCCGATACTTGTTATCGCGCCAAAGCACTCGACCAATGATCATGAAGCAAGTACCAGCCAAGTGAAGCCAATTGATCCTAAATACACTTGGCCAAGGTGGTGTCCTCCAGGGCTAACAAAGACACAAAAGAGAAATTATAGAGGTTGAGGAATCAAAAGATGGCAGAACAAGAGGCTGAGAAGCAAAAGGACGACTTGTTCAATGTCACTCGACCCATGATACCAGCGAAGCAAGTGTGGAAGCCTAAATCAATGCAAGACATAGTGGCTCCTACATCTATCACATTAGCAATTTTACCACCAAAAGAGGACAATGTAGCTATAACATCATCTCAGTCGCCTATTACTTCTCCTTCACTCGGACAGAATTCAGATTTACTGGACGCACGCGAAGAGGAAGACGATCTGTTGGACTATGAGTCTACACCAGTTCGTGAAGGTATGGATATCAATATGGTGTATTACTTACCCGATGAATTCCCTGCTGTAGATGAAGAAGGGGAAGTGGCTCAGCTAGATTTTGGCCATAGAAATGCAATATTCGAGAAGCCAAAAGAACAAGTGATGCACTTGAAACCATTGTACCTCAGAGGTCATATCAATGGATCACCACTCACTCGGATGCTTGTTGATGGTGGTGTTGTGGTGAATCTCATGCCCTATTCGGTTTTCAAGAAATTGGGTTTGCCCGATGATGAATTAATCAAGACCAATATGGTGCTTAATGGGTTTAAGGCAAAGAGAAAACAGAAGCCAAAGGTGTGTTGTATGTGGAGCTTACAGTCGGGAGCAAAACTTTGGCTACTACATTATTTGTCGCTGAGGTGCAAGGTAACTACAACGTCATATTAGGCCGTGATTGGGTTCATGCAAACCAGTGCGTACCATCTACCATGCACCAGTTTTTGATCCAGTGGGTTGATGATGAGGTGGAAGTCATTCATGCGGATAACTCGGTTTGTGTTGCTTTAGCCGATGCATCGGTGGATTGGCAACACCCCAACGCTACTTGCTTGACGGGACGCGACTTGTCAGATTTTAATTTCCTTAGCGCAACAAAGAATGGCTTTGTGCCCGTCTCTTTAAAGCCAATTAGTGGCAATCGGGTCCAAGGTATGATATGTTTAAATGGATTCTAATTCAGAGTGGTTGCAGAAACGTCTTGCAAAATATTGGTCTAGTGAGAACGATATGTATGAATCTGTAGAGGAGGTTGATGACATGGATAAATTAGGATAGGGTTTTCAATCAGCAGATCCATTAGAAGAAATAGATATAGGGGATGGTTCAGTTCCTAGGCCGACGTTTGTAAATGAGAACTTAAGAGCCAATCATAAAGCTAGGTCTATCGAGTTGTTGAAAGAATATGTTTGCTTCTTTGCATGGGAGTATCATGAGATGCCCGGTTTAAGCCGAGAGTTAGTAGAGCATCAGTTACCTAAAAAGGCTGGTTTTAGACCTCATAAGCAATTGGCCAGGAAGTTTAATCCAAAAACATATGACGGGATCAAAGAAGAGATCGGTCATTTACTTAAAGCTAATTTTATTAGACCTTGAAGGTATGCCGAGTGGATTTCTAACATTGTGCCAGTAGAGAAGAAGGGCTCTGACAAGATAAGGGTGTGCATTGATTTCAGAGATTTGAATAGAGCTACGCCCAAAGATGAGTATCCCATGCCCATAGTTGATATGCTTATTAATGATGCTTCTGGACATAAGGTCATTAGCTTTCTTGATGGCAATGCGGGGTATAACCATATTTTCCTAGCCGAAGGGGACATGTCCAAAATGGCTTTTAGGTGCCCTGGATTCCTTGGTTTATTTGAGTGGACAGTGATGACCTTTGGGTTAAAGAATGCTTGCACGACGTATCAGAGGGCTATGAATTTAATCTTTCATGATTTACTCGGTGTTATAATTGAGGTTTATATTGATGATATTGTTGTCAAATCGAATGCTTTTGAATCTCATCTAGCCGATTTGCATTTGGCCTTTGAAAGGATGAAAAAAATACAAACTGAAGATGAATCATTTGAAGTGTGCATTCAGCGTATCGGCTGGGATGTTTTTGGGTTTCATTATTCATGATAATGGCGTACAAATTGATCCCAAAAAGATAGAAGCGATACAAAAAGTGGAGGCTCCAACATTTAAGAGAGATATGCAAAAATTCCTTGGCAAGGTCAATTATTTGAGAAGGTTCATAGCTAAATTGTTAGGGAAGGTTGATGCATTTACTCCTATCCTTCGGTTGAAGAATGATGCTGATTTTACTTGGGGGGCAAAATAGCAAGAGGCATTCACATGATCAAGACTTATTTGAGCAGTCCTCCAGTGATGAAAGCACCCAAACATAGAGAGCCCTTTAAGCTTTACATTATGGCAGGGAAGGTGTTATTGGTGCTGTATTGACTCAGGAAGTCAAAGGAAGAGAACATACTATTACATATCTGAGTTGACGCTTATTGGACGCCGAGACAAGGTATACATTTATTGAAAAGTTATGCCTCTGTTTATATTATGCTTGCACAAAACTGAGACATTACCTAGTGACGAGTGCCTCCATATAGCTTGTCAAACCGATGTCATTAAGTACATGTTGTATAGACCAATTCTTAGTGGTAGAATTGGCAAGTGGGCTTATGCTTTAATTGAGTATGATTTGGCTTATGAATCTCTAAAATCCATGAAAGGCCAAATTGTTGCTAATTTTATTGTTGAGGATCGGATTAATGACAAGCATGATGTTGATATAAACCTTGTATCGTTAGTGCCATGGAGGTTATATTTTGATGGTTCAGTTTGTAGCAATGGCCAAGGTGTTGGTATTGTTTATATATCTCCTCACGGTGCTGTTTTTGAAGCCTCATGTCGACTGAAATATTTTTGCACAAATAATCAAGCCGAATATGAAGCATCGCTATCCGGTTTAGAGATGTTGCTCGCTATAGGTGCTACACATGTGGAGGCTTTTGGTGATTCATTATTAGTAGTGCAGCAAGTGTCCAAAGTCTTTCAATGTTTAGACAAATCACTTAATCTTTATCTTGATAAGTGTTTAGATGCGATTTCTACTTTGGATTATTTTTGCATTGCTCATATATCCAGACATGACAATGAGAGCAAATGAGTTAGCAAAACAAGCATCTGGCTATCATATTGGTCATGGCATGTTTCATATTTCTCAGAAGCCGATGTCTTGTCTTGTTAATATGGGAGAGGCTGAACTAGAGCCCATTGGTTCGGCCACTAACAATAAATCTAGTGCAGGTGAAAATCATGACTGGAGGAAGCCCATTATTGATTACTTGTGCAATTCGAGTGAAAGGGTGGACATGGCTTTTCGGCGTATGTCTTTCAAATATACGATGAGAGATGATGGTCTTTATCGCCGAACTGTTGAAGATGTTCTTTTGAAGTGCTTGGACAAAGACCAAGCAAGAGTTGCTATGGGAGAGGTACATGAAGGCATTTGTGGTACGCATCAGTCGGCACCCAAAATGAAATGGCTCTTACGACGTGCTGGATTTTATTGGCCGACTATGATCAATGATTGCTTCAGTTATTATAAAGGGTGTGAAGCGTGTCAAAAAATTTGATTTTCAGTTGGCTCCTGCTGCGATGTTACATCCTATTATCAAGCCGTGGCCTTTTAGAGGATGGGGTTTAGACTTCATTGGACAAATTCATCCATCTTCTTCAAAGGGGTATCGGTTCGTGTTGGTGCCAAGCGATTATTTCACTAAATGGTCTGAAGCAGTACCTCTCAAGAACATGACACATACGAAGGTAATTCAATTCATAACCGAACAAATTATTCATAGATTCGGCATTCCTCGGACATTAACTATAGATCAAGGTTCATCTCTCATGTCACATCAAGTTAGAGAATTTGCCAAATCATACAACATAAAGTTTCTCAATTTATCTCTGCATTATGCCCAAGCTAATGGACAAGCTGAGTCTAGCAACAAAATATTGATTAAGCTCATCAACAAGAAGATTGGAGATAATCCAAGAAAATGGCATGAGTTGTTGTCTGAGGCTTTATGGGCACATATGATCTCAAGGCATGGTGCTACAAAGGTAACTCCGTATGAGCTAGTATACGGTCAAGAGGTTGTTTTACCAGTGGAGGTAAATTTGAGTGCTGTGAGAATAGCCAAACAAAATGATTTATCGGCAGTGGACTTTTATGATTTGATGATGGGCAATATTGATGAGGTTGCTGATAAACGTTTGGCTGAATTAAAGGCCATAGAGAAGGACAAATTAAGGGTAGCAAGAGCTTACAATAAAAAGGTCAAGTTGAAGGATTTTCAAGTTGGCGATCTTGTGTGGAAATTGTTTGTGCCGATTCGTTCTAGAGATAGAAAATTCGGGAAGTGGTCTCCAAACTGGGAAGGTCCTTTCAGGATTGCAATAGTAGTTCCTGGAAATTCATGTTTGGTGGAATCCATACAAGGAGTATTATTACCTCGAGCTCTCAATGACAGATATCCGAAGAAGTACCACCCGAGTGTGTGGCAATAAGCCTAATTAGGCAATGGCCGACATATGATTATCGCCCTTAGCATAAACATTTCCGATACATATGTATCGCCCTAAGAAATATAGATGGCCGATGGAGTGTTGATATCGTCCTTAGAACAAACATAGTGCAAATTATTTTTCGGCATGCTAGCTTTGCCGAAAAATAGGGGGCATGTGTTGACACCTGATTTTGGCATGATGCAAAATGCAATAAAAATGGGCTCAAATGAAAAGGTTTTTCTATGAGACAGTACATATTGCCGAGTAAAACAACCTTGATGTTTAGGCCGTCACCATTCGGCATCATTTCAAGGGCCAAATTACACTTGGATTGTCATGTAGATGTTCTGATTGCTTTTTGGTATATTATGCCTCCGAGACAACCTCTAAAAAAGGAATGTTCTACATGGATTATTTTCGTCTCGTCGAGCTGATCGGTTTTTATATATAAATCATCTCAATCTAAGGTCGTATGCAAAAAGTTAGAGCGACCAGAGTGCAGCCCTACCACAAAGCAAAATGTGGTGGAGGAGATCAGACACATGTCTGATGGGTCGCGCGAGTCATTTGGACCTCAAGATGTCCTCGGATGGAAACACTTACAACATGAAAACGTTCCGCATCATCGAGACGATGGATTTTGATATATAATTCTTCTCAATCCGAGGTCATATGCGACCTGGAGAGGCAAAACAAAATCAGCCTGGAGTATCACTCGGGACATCCGAGTGAAGGTTTGTTGGCCGAGTGAAAAGTTTGTTGTATGGCCGAGTGAAATGTTTGCCGTTCGATCGAGTGAAAAGTTTTCCGTTCGGCCAAGAGAAATTGCCGTCCGAGTGAAAACTGCCATCCGAGTGAAAAGTATCGGTCAAGTGAAAGTGAAAGTGCCGGTCGAGTGAAAGTTCAAAATTGCCTCAGATGGAAAAGTGTTCAACTTGAAAGTTGTTCGTAACGTCGAAATGGTCAACTTTGCTTTTAATGTCATTACCATCAAAGATAGTATGCGGCCTGCATAGACGTTACAACACTCAGACAGTCCAGTCTGCTACGTGATCGAGTCCGATTCAAAGTTAAAGATGACCTCGTGGAGTATTCAAGATGGCTTTATTTGGGAAAATGATCGACATATGGATTGTTGGCCTTGTCGAGGCACACAAAATTTATGTTTGTACCGTATCCATCGGAGGTCATATGCAGATTGCACGGCCCACGCAAGGAGCAAGAGAGACGATTGGGCCAGATTTGGGCTGAATCCGAGTGGGACTAGAACTAGGACTCTAGGACGTGAATTGATGTATTTTTCTTGTAAGGAAAGCCTAGATGAATCCTTTTCTTGTATGGGAAGTCCAGCCGCCTCTTATATATTTTGGGGGTGACGGCCGATTGAACAACACACAATAGAACAAATCAATCTATACTACTTTTCCATCTACGTTCTTTGTTTTTTCTCTCGTACTTCGCTGTTCTTCGTTTGAGAGCTGCGAATACCAAGGCTCTAGGGGCGAGCGAATCGACCTAGGGCAGCCCTTAGCCACCGCACTCCCTGACGGGGTCCCTCCCGGGCGTGCGGGGTTTCGAGTTTGCAAAAGCGTTCGCCGACTGTCTTGCGTATCGCGCTGACGGACGGACCTCCTTCGACTTAAGCTGCGGTGCATCACCCCCGGCATCGAGGGTACATGGTGACGTGTTCATGTGTCAACAAGAGCATATTAGGGAGACCTACCAGAATGTTTCAGACTCCGAAAAGGAATATGTACGTGGTACAGTAAGTAAACCGACTCCAAAACTTTTCCAATAGCAATTTTTATTCAGTTTTGGAATATTTAAAAAAATAGGAAAATAAAAAGTAGTCCGAAGGATGCACGGGGAGGCGACAAGCCTGCTAGGCGTGGCCACCCCCTGGTCGCGCCTAAGGGGCTTGTCACCACCCCATGCGCCCCTCGGACTCCGTTTTCTCATGGAACACCCCTTCGGGTCGGCAAAAAATCATTATATAATCTCCCGAAGGTTTCGACTTTTGTATCACGACAATACCTCCTGTTTTCATTTTGAGTTGTTTCTGCAGCAGATTTAGAGCAAGATGTCATCCCAAGAGTCGACCGGGGAGAGTCGTGTTTCTCACCTGGCACAGGAGCCCGAGGCATACATTGAAGCTAACCACTTTGGGCGAACCACGGAGGAGGATATGGAGGCTGACTTAAAGAGGGTGGATGCCATGTTTTATGTGCTGGTTATATTGTGAAATTCCTTCATGATGCTACTGAAAATTATTATGAGGGAGGAACATATGCCTATAGGAATTGCAATAATGTCAAGTTTCCTCTCTATGTGTTCAATGTTTTGAAGTTATGCTTGTTTTGCCTTCCTATGCTAGATGATTCTTGTCCCCATAAATTGTTTGCACAAAATCCCTATGCATAGGAAGTTGGTTAGACTTAAATGTGCATGTCATGAGATTCATGATGCTCTTTTGCATGTTTCAACTATTGTTCCTATACGAGCATCATTGAAATCATCATGCCTAGCTAAAAGGATTTAAGAAAAGCGCTTGTTGGGAGACAACCCAACACTTTTACTTTCTGTTTTTATGTGCTCATATTATTAAGATACTATAGAAATCATGTTTTGTGTCTTTTATGTCAATAAAGTGTCAAGTAAAGCCTTTCGGATTGTGTGGATACTTGCTTGTTTGATTCTGTGCCAAAACAGAAAGTTTTGTGTCCAGTATATGAATTATCTGACTTTACTGGTGTGTAAATGAATTCTGAATTTTTTACACAACATTTATATGAAAATTCCTTGTGTTTTCGTCATTTTTCAGAATATTTAGAGTCAGGAAAGTATGCTGATCATTCAGATCTTTACAGATTGTACTGTTTTTGACAGCTTTGGTTTTGCATGCATAGTTTGCTTGTTTCAAGTGTTTCTATAGCTTATATTGAGTAATATAAATTTTGGGAATGATATAATACAGTAGTTGTCATTTTTGAACATTTATAAATCTTGTCTTGATAGTACCGAAGTGAATGATCTTTATTTATTACACTACCTTTCTCACAAAGTTTCGTTAAGTTTTGTGCGATTGAAGTTGTCAAGTTTTGGGTGAGACACCGATATGAGAAGAATAAGAAGTGACAAGAACCTAAGCTTGGTGGTTCCCAAGTCACCCCCAAGGTAATATCTTACTTGGAGCTATATTTTTATTCATCACATAATATGAGTTTTGCTTGGAGCATCATTTTATTTTGTTTTTCTCTGTTAGGTGTTATTTATAATCTTGTTTTTTATTAAAAAGTTCCAAGAATTCCCTTTAGGATGCTTGAATTTCATGTTTGATATGTGCTGTGTAAAAATAGAAACTTCGGCTGTAGTGTTTGAATTTTCTTATTTTATTGGAACGTGTAAAGTTTCTGAAAGTTTTACATAGTGTTTTCATATACATTTTATGGCATGTTCTAAATTTGCATAATGTTTTGACTTATATAAGTACACGGTTTTCATAAATTGCTACAGACTATTCTGTTTGGACATATTGCTGTCATAGTTTTGTTATATACTTATCCTATAGTTTCCATAGCCTATATTGGTAAATATAAATTGTGGAAATGATAGTATACAGTACCTAATGTTTGAAAAAAAATGTGCAACTTGTCTTGGTAGTACATAAAGAGTTGATTTATTATTATGTGTACTAACCTATCTCACGAGTTCTTTTTGAGTTTTGTGTGGATGAAGTTTTTGAGAATAGGTGAAGCCATGATATGACAGGATTGAACAAGATACAAAAGCTCAAGCTTGGGGATTCCCAAGGCACCCCAAGTAAATCTTTCAATAATTCTCAAGCATCTAAGCTTGGGGATGCTACGCATCCCATCTCTCTTCATCAACAATTATCGGTTAGCCTATGTTGAGCCTAAATTTTAATTCATTCACATGATGCGTGCTATTTTTGTTTTGCTTGCTGTTTAAATAAAATACTCAGATCTGAAAATATCTATTTAGAGAGAGAGAGATAAAGTCCTCACATAGCTACTTAATTGTTTGACTACTCATTGATCTTCACTTATATGTTTTGGAGTAGTTTTGTCATTTACTCTCATGCTTCACTTATATTCTATGAGTAAATGGTTGAATGAATTGAATACCATAAATCTGAAATTATATATGTTTTATATGCTTATCCCATGGGAAGTAATTACTTCACATATAATAAGTATAGGTGGTAAAATTTATTGAAAGTTAGCAAACACCGCATCAGAAAAAATATTGAAGGAAGTGAGATTTCACATATAAATATACTATCTTGGACATCTTCTATGATTGTGATTACCCATTAATTATTTTTAGACTTGATCAAATTAGTTGAAGTTGGACAAGGAAGACAACATAATGAGTTATGGTTGTATAGATTTGCATAGAAGTTATATTGTTATGGATCCTCCAACATGTGGTGCTTGCTTCCACCTCATACTAGCCAAAACTTCAGCACCAAGTAGAAATACTACTTGTGCATCCAAACACCCTTAAACCCAAAGTTGTTCCATATGAGTCCACCATACCGACCTATATGCTGTATTTAACTTCCGTTCCAATTAAATTTGCATGTGCCAAACTCTAAACCTTCAAATAATTGTCTGTTTTGTATGCCCGAATCGCTCATATAGTAACTAGGGGTTGTCAGTATCTTCCATGCTAGCTAGGTTATTCTCACGATATGTGTTGATTCGCTATCATTCACAAGAAAGTGGCTGGTAATAGGGATTCCTTGTCCCAAAATCAAAAAATGGAAATAATTAAGCAAAACTCCCCAGGAATGTTCTTGGTATGGACGGTACCCGTGGATTCGGCTCGTCGTGGAGTGTGATTGATTGGTGGAGGGGGAGTAAAAACTTTACCATTCTGTTTGGGAACCACCTATAATGTATCTAGCATGGAAGATACCAAGATCTCTCGGTTGTTATGGTGACAATGAAAGCATACCACCCAAAATTATTATTCATCTCTGTTTTAAAAGCTTGAGCTCTGGCACCTTTGCAAATCAATGCTTCCCTCTGCGAAGGGCCTATCTTTTACTTTCTAGTACTTACCTTTACGCTGGAGTCATGGTGATCTTCACCACTTCCTATATTTCACCTTTTTCTCCTGGGAAGTGTAATGTGTTGGGCAAAGATCCAAGCATATATGGTCATTCAAATATATTTGATCATGAATGATTATTGTTGACAATTATCTATATGATATATAAGTTAGGAGGAGGAACTTTAAGCCCCTATGTTTCTTTGTGTTCGATGGATGCCATTTGCTCTAAAAATATGCTTTGAGTGCTAGCAATCATGGAAGACTATATGATAGTTGAGTATGTGGAATTTGCTAAATCAAAGCTCTTACATAGACCCGTCATGAAAATAAGATGAATTGCAATTGTTTGGTGACTAAAAGCATAGTTTGTTAGTATATACTTTAACATGTGGATAACTTGTTATTTCATCATGAGAAGGTTTAGGAGATGAGCTACTGTTGATGATATATAATGATGCTAGAAAAGTGTTTGGAGTCATCATTGATCAAATTTATGCAGTATGCTAGCATTCACACTTCATAAATTATTTCTTTTATCATTTACCTACTCAAGGACGAGCAGGAATTAAGCTCGAGCAGGAATTAAGCTTGGGGGTGCTTATACGTCTCCAACGTATCTACAATTTATGAAGTATTCATGCCATGTTTACAATAATTCTATACGATTTTGGTATGATTTTATTAGAACTAACCCGGACTGACGTTGTTTTCAGCAGAACTACCGTGGTGTTGTTTTTGTCTAGAAATAAATCTTCTCGGAATGAGCTGAAAATTCACGGGGAATAATTTTGGAAAATATAACAAATACTGGAGCGAAGAGTCATCATAGAGGAAGCCCGAGGAAGCCACAAGCCACAGGGGCGCGCCCACCCCCTAGGGCGTGCCCCTGGCTTGTGACTCCCTTTTGGACCCCTTGGACTTGTTTCCGCTGCCACAAACTCTTATAAATACAGAAACCCCCAAAAGAAACCTAGATCGGGATTTTCGCCGCCGCAAGCCTCTAGAGCCATGAAAAACAATCGGGAGCCCATTACGGCACCCTGCTGGAGGGGGAACCATCACCGGAGGCCATCTTCATCGTCCCGGTGCTCTCCATGACGAGGATGGAGTAGTTCACCCTCGGGGTTGAGGGTATGTACCAGTAGCTATGTGTTTTATCTCCCCCTCTCTCTCTCTTGTGTTCTTGAGATGGCACGATCTTGATGTACCAAAAGCTTTATTGATATGGATGAATCAGATGGAGTTTTCCCCTCTCTATGTTGTTGTGATGAATTGAGTTTTCCCTTTGAAGTTTTCTTATCGGATTGAGTCTTTAAGGATTTGAGAACACTTGATGTATGCCTTGCGATGGGATATCCATGGTGATAATGGGATGTTCTATTGATCCACTTGATGTATGTTCAACTTCCGGGTTCCGTGACCTTGGGAATCTACGCATAAGGGTTGGCACACATTTTTGTCTTGACTTTCCGATAGAAACTTTGTGGCACTCTTTGAAGTTCTTTGTGTTGGATTGAACATGATGAATCTGAAATTATGTGATGCATATCGTTTAATCAAGCCCATGGGTACTTGTGGTGACATTGGAGTATCTAGGTGACATTAGGGTTTTGATTGATGTGTATCTTAAGGTGTTATTTTAGTACAAACTCTAGGGCTGTTTGTGACACTTATACGGATAGATCATAAGATTGATCCGAAAAGATAACTTTCAGGTGGTTTCGTACCCTACAATAATTTCTTCATTTGTTCTCTGCTATTTGTGAATTTGGAGTGAACTCTTTGTCGCACGTGAGGGATTTACATATGATTCAACTATGTCAATATTGCTGAGAGAAATTGCACTAGTGAAAGTATGGACACTAGGCTTGTTTCCAAGCATTTATACAACGTTTTGCTCGCCATTTATTATTTGTTACCTTGCTGTTTTTATATTTTCAGATTACAAAAAACTATATCTACCATCCATATTGCACTTATATCGCCATCTCAGGTTTTGTAAGTTTGATATACAATTTTCCATGTTTTCTAAGTTTTCAGAATTTTTTGACTTACATAAGTATACAAAGTTTTCAGATTGCTACGGACTGTTCTATTTTTGATAGATTCTGTTTTCTTTGTGTTGTGTACCTATTTTGATGTATCTATGGGTTGTATCTGGGGGTATGAACCATGGAGAAGTTAGAATACAGTAGGTATTATACTAATATAAATAAAGAATGAGTTCACAACAGTACCTAAAGTGGTGATTTAGTTTTCTTATACTAACGTATCTCACGAGTTTTCTGTTAAGTTTTGTGTTGTGAAGTTTTCAAGTTTTGGGTAAAGATTTGATGGACTATGGAATAAGGAGTGGAAAGAGCCTAAGATTGGGGATGCCCAAGGCACCCAAAGTCTTATTCAAGGATGCCAAAGAGCCAAAGCTTGGGTATGCCCCAGAAGGCATCCCCTCTTTCTTCTTCAATCCATTGGTAAATTTACTTGAGGCTATATTTTTATTCACCACATGATATGTGTTTTTCTTGGAGCGTCTTCTATGATATGAGTCTTTGCTTTCTAGTTTACCACAATCATCCTTGCTGCACACATATTTTGAGAGAGACATGCATTAATTGTGAATTTATTAGAATATTCTATGCGCTTCACTTATATCTTTTGAGATAGGCTGTTTTGCTCTAGCGCTTCACTTATACCTTTTTAGAGCACGGTGGTGTTTGGTTTTATAGAAATAATTGAAATCTCGTACCTCACTTATATTATTTTGAGAGTCTCTAAATAACATGGTAATTGGTTTAGGTTATGAATTTAGTCCAAATATGATAGACATCCAAGAGGGATAAAATAAAAACTTCCATATTAATTGCATTGAGTATCATGAGAAGTTTGATTCCTTGCATAAAGTTTTAAGATATAAATATGGTAATGTTAAGAGTCATCTTAGGAAGTAATTGTGAATTCGTAAAAATACTTGTGTAAAGGTTTGTGATTCCCGAAGCATGCACGCATGGTGAACCGTTATGTAAGGTAGTCGGAGCATGACTTGTTTATAGATTGTCGACCTTTGTGTGACGGTCGGGAGCGCGCGATGGTTTACTCTTACCAACCTCTCCCCTAGGGGCATGCATCTAATGCTTTACTTCGATGACTAATAGACTTTTGCAATAATTATGTGAGTTCTTTATGACCAATGTGATTCCATGGATTATGCGCACTCTCACCCTTCCACCTTTGCTAGCCTCTCTAGTACTGTGCAACCTTCACTGGTGCAATAAACCTACCTTACTCAAAACAGCCACCATATATCTTTCCTCAAAACAACCACCATACTTACCTATTATGGCATTTCCATAGCCACTCCAAGATATATTGCCATGCAACTTCCACCGTTCTGTTTATTATGACACGCACTATCATTTTCATATTGCTTTACATGATCGTAAGATAGCTAGCATGATGTTTTCATGGCTTATCCGTTTTTTGACGTCATTCGCTATGCTAGATCATTGCACATCCCGGTACACCACCGGAGGCATTCATATAGAGTCATAATTTGTTCTAGTTATAGAGTTGTAATTCTTGAGTTGTAAGTAAATAAAAGTGTGATGAACATCATTATTAGAGCATTGTACCGTGTGAGGAAAGGATGATGGAAGCTATGATTCCCTCACAAGTGGGATGAGACTCCGGACTTTATGAAAAATAAAAGAGGCCAACGATGCCCTAATATAGGTTTCCCAGCCATGGACATGAGATGTTATTTGATAACGGGATCACATCATTAGGAGAATGATGTGATTAACCCAAACTATAAACGTAGCATATGATCGTGTCAGTTTATTTCTATAGTTTTCTGCATGTCAAGTATATGTTCCTATGACCATGAGATCATGCAACTCAGTGACACCGGAGGAGTGCCTTGTGTCTATCAAACGTCGCAACATAACTGGGTGACTATAAAGGTGCTCTACAGGTATCTCCTAGGGTGTCTGTTGGGTTGGCATGGATCAAGAATGGGATTTGTTACTCCGTGTGACGGAGAGGTATCTTAGGGCCCACTCGGTAATACAACATCACAACAAGCCTTGCAAGCAATGTGACTAAGTGTTAGCCACGGGATCTTGTGTTACAGAATGAGTAAAGAGACATGCCAGTAACGATATTGAACTAGGTATGGACATACCGACGATCGAATCTCGGACAAGTAACATACCGAAGAACAAAGGGAACATCATATGGGATTAACTGAATCCTTGACATAGAGGTTTGACCGATAAAGATCTTCGTAGAATATGTAGGAATCAATATGTGCATCCAGGTACCGCTATTGGTTATTGACCTTAGAGGTGTCTCGGTCATGTCTACATAGTTCTCAAACCCGCAGGGTCTGCACACATAAGGTTCGGTGACGTTTCGGTAGTATAGAATTATGTATGGTGGTGACTGATGGTTGTTCGGAGTCCTTGATGAGATCCCAGACATCGCGAGGAGCTCTGGAATGGTCCGGAGGTAAAGATTGATATATAGGAAGTCCTATTTTGGTCGCCGAAAAAGTTTCGGGCTCATCGGTAATGTACCGGGAATGCCGGAAGGGCACCGGGGGACCATCGGGAGGGGTATTTCGACCCAAGAAGCTACATGGGCTGTGGGAGAAGGAATACCAGCCCTTATCTGTCTGACCAAAGTCCCACAGAAGGCCCATGCGGCTAGGGAAGAAAACCCAAGGTGGAAAGAAGGCCAAAGTGGGAAAAAGGAAGGAGTCCTAATCCTACTAGGAGTGGAGGAGGAGGACTCCTCCCTCCCACTTCGGCCGAAGCAAAGGGCTAGCCCCTTGAGGGCCAATCCTGCTCCTCCCCTCCTCCTATATATACTAGAGGGTTTGAGGGTTTTTCGGACACAGAAAAACTGCCACGTGCTGCCCTCTCCTCAAGATCGTAGTTTCTGCTCTAGATTGGTTTCAACAGTGCTTAGGCGAAGCCCTGCTGGAATAGCTCCACCACCATTGCTGCAACACCGTCGCGCTGCTGGAGAACTCTTCTACTTCTCCACTCCCTCTTGCTGCATTAAGAAGGCGGAGATCGTCATCGAGCTGTATGTGTGCTGAATGCGGAGGTGCCGTCCGTTCGACACTAGATCGAAAGGACCATGATCAAGATCGCGAGACGATTCATGATTGGATCGCGGGACGGATAGTGATGGGATCACGAGATGGATCGTGATTGGATCGCGGGACGGATCGTGATGGGATCGCGGGACTCTCGGCGATTTGGATCATGAAGACGTTCGACTACATCAACCGTGGTTCTTAACGCTTTTCGCTTAGCGATCTACAAGGGTATGTAGTTCCACTCTCCCTCTTGTAGATGCTCATCACCATGAATAGATCTTGTGTGTGCGTAGGAAATTTTTTGTTTCCCATACAACGTTCCCCAACAGTGGCATCATGAGCTAGGTCTATGTGTAGATGATATCTCGAGTAGAACACAAAGGAGTTTGTGGGCGTTGATGCTTAGATTGCTTCCTCCTTTGGTCGTGTTTTGGTTCAGCAGTATTGTGGGATGAAGCAGCCCGGACCAACCTTACGTATGGTTATGAGAGACCGGTTCCATCGACTGATGTGTAACTTTGTTGCACAAAGATGGCTAGCAGGTGTCTGTCTCTCCTACTCTAGTTGGATTAGATTCGACAAAGGCGGTCGTTGAGAAGGTTGAATAGCAATTTGAGTATCACCGTTGTGGGTTATGCGTAGGTGAGAATTGTTCTCGCTAGATACCCGTAGCAGCCAAATAAAACTTGCAACAACAATTAGAGGACGTCTAACTTGTTTTTGTAGTGTATGTTGTGATGTGATATGGCCAATTACATGATGAAATATATGTTATGTATGAGATGTATTGTATAGAATATCATGACTTGCATGTCGATGAGTACGGCAACCGGCAGGAGACATAGGGTTGTCTTTAATTATTGTATGACATGTGTGTCAATCATTAAGAGCTATGTAATGCTTTACTTTATCGCTAGGCGGTAGCAATAGTAGTAGATGCATGGTGGGCGTGACAACCCTGATGGCGACACGTTGATGGAGATCATGGTGTCATGTCGGTGACGATGGAGATCATGTCGATGTTTTAAGGATGGAGGTCAAAAGCACAAGTTCATGGCCATATCATGTCACTTATTATTTGCATGTGATGTTAATCCTTTTATGAACCTTGTTTTGCTTAGGACGACGGTAGCATTATGAGGTGATCCCTCACTAAAATTTCAAGACCAATTGTGTTCTCCCTGAGTGTGCACCATTGCAAAAGTTTGTCATGTCGAGACACCATGTGATGATCGGGTGTGAAAGACTCTACATTCACATACAACGGGTGCAAGCCAGTGTTGCACGTGCAGAACACTCGAATTAAACTTGACGAGCCTAGCATATAATGACATGGCCTCGGAACACAAGAGACTGAAAGGTCGAACATGAGTCATATAGTAGATATGATCAACATGATGATGTTCACCATTGAAACCACCTCAACTCACGTGATGATCAGACTTGAGTTGGTGAATTTGGATCATGTATCACTCGAATGACCAGAGGGATGTCAACTTGAGTGGGAGTTCTTAAGTAATATGATTAATTGAATTCATTATCATGAACATAGTCAGTAGTGTCTTTGCAAATTATGTTGTAGATTACTAGCTCACGATGTAGATCCCTTGAATTTTTTTTATATGTTCCTAGAGGAATAGAGTTGAAAGATGTTGGTAGCAATATTGCAGACTAGGCCCGTGATCTGAGGATTGTCCTCATTACTGCACAGAAGGCTTATGTCCTTGATGCACCGCTCGATGCACCAGCTCCTCTAGTGTTCTCTTCAGATGTTGTGAACATCTGACAGGCACGTTCCGATGACTAATTGATAGTTCTGTGTGTCATGCATTACGGCTTAGAATTGAGGCTAAAAAATGTTTTGAACGTCACGGAACATATGACATGTTCTAAGAGGTGAAATTGGGATCTCAGGCTCGTGCCTGTGTTGTGAGATATGAGATCTCCAATAAGATTCTTTGCCCGCAAGATGGAGGAGAATAGCTCAATCGTTGAGCATGTGCTCAGATTGTCTCGGTGCTACAATCACTTGAATCGAGTGGGAGTTGATCTTCCAAATAAGAAAGTGATTGATATAGTTTTCCAAGTCACAGTCACTAAGCTACTAGAGCTTCATGATGAACTATAAAATGCCAGGGATGGAAATAATGATCCCTCAGCTGTTCGGGATGTTGGACACCGCGAAGGTAGAAATCAAGAAGGAGCATCAAGTGTTGATGGTTAGTAAAACCACTAGTTTCGAGAAGGGCAAGGGCAAGGAGGGAATCTTCATGGATGGCAAGACAGTTGCTGCTCTAGTGAAGCAACCCAAAGTTGAACCCAACCCGAGACTAAGTGCTTCTATTATGAGGAGAGCGATCGCTGAAGCAGAACAACCCTAGATACTTGGTAGATAAGATGGCTGGCAACGTTGACAGAAGTATATTTGATATATGTGTTATTGATGTGTAACTTGCTAGTACTCCTAGTAGCACCTGGGTATTGGATACCGGTTCGGTTGCTAAATGTTCGTAACTCGAAATAAAAGCTATGGAATAAACGGAGACTAGCTAAGGGTGAGGTGACAATGTGTGTTGGAAATGTTTCCAAGGTTGATGCGATCAACATCGCATGCTCTCTCTACCTTCGTGATTAGTGACGAACCTAAATAAATGTTATTTGGTGTTTGCGTTAAGCATGAACATGATTAGATTGTGTTTATTGCAACACGGTTATTCATTTAAGTTAGAGAATAAAGGTTATTCTGTTTACATGAATAATACCTTCAATGGTCATGCACCCAATGAGAATGGTTTGTTCAATATTGATCGTAGTAATACACATGTTCATAACATTGATGCCAAAAGACACAAAGTTAATAATGATAGTATCACATACTTGTGGCACTGCCGCTAAATGTCATATTGGTCTAAAGCGCATGAAGAAACTTCATGTTGATGGATCTTTGGACTCATTCGATTTCGAATCGATTGAGACATGCGAACCATGCCTCTTGGGCAAGATGACTAAGGACCACGTTTTCCGGTTTGATGGAGCGGGCAAGTGACTTATTGGAAATGATACATGTTGATGTATGCAATACAATGAGTGTTGTAGTGTGCGGTGCATATCATTATTTTCTTACCTTCATTGGTGATTTCAGTAGATATAGTGTATATTTACTTAATGAAACACAAGTCTGAATCATTTGAAAAGTTTAAGCAAAATCAGAGTGAACTTTTAGGTCATCGTGACAAGAAGATAAAATGTCTACGATATGATCGTGGAGGTGAATATCCGAGTTACGAGTTTTTATACAACTTAAGACAAAGTGGAAGCTGTTTCACAACTCACGCCACCTGGAACACCATAGTGTGATGGTGTGTGCGAACATCGTAGTCGTGCTCTATTGGAAATGGTCTGAACTATGATATCTCTTATCAATTTGCCACTATTGTTTTGGGGTTATGCATTAGAGACAACTACATTCACTTTAAAAGGGGCACCATCTAAGTCCGTTGAGATGACACCGTATGAATTTTGGTTTGGCGGAAACCTAAGCTATCATTTCTTAGTGTTTGGGGCTGCAACGCTTATGTGAAAAAGGATTTTCACCTAATGTGCTCAAATCCAAAGCGAATAAATGCATCTTCATAGAATACCCTAACTTAATAGTTGGGTAAACCTTCTATCTTAGATCCAATTACAAAGTGTTTGTTGCTAAAATGGGTCCTTACTCAAGTAAGAGTTTCTATTGAAAGAATTGAGTGGCAGGAAGATAGAACTTGATGAGGTTGTTAAACTTTTGTTTCAACTAGAGAGTAGCGCAGCGCAGAAAGATGTTTCTGTGGAGCCTATGTTAGTTGAAGAGGAAGTTAATGATGATGATCATGAAGCTTCGGATCAAGTTACTATCAAACCTCGTAGGTCGACAAGGACGCATACTGCTCGTGGGTGGTAGGACAACCCTGTCTTAGAGGTCATGTTGTTAGACAATGATGAACCTACGAACTATGAAGAAGCGATGATGGGCCCGAATTCCAACAAATGGTTATATGCCATGAAATCCAAGAAAGGATCCATGTATGAAAACCAAGTATGGACTTTGGTAGACTTGCCAGTTGAACAGCAGGTCGTTGAGTACAAATGGACCTTTAATATGAAGACAAACGCCGATGGTGAATGTCACCATTTATAAAGCTTGACTTGTCGCAAAGAAGTTTCCGACAAGTTCAAGGAGTTGATTGCGATGAGACTTTATCACTCGTAGCGATGCTAAAGTCTGTTGAAATTATGCTAGCACTTGCTGCATTTTTTCAATTATGAAATCTGGCAGCTGGATGATAAAACATCGTTTCCTTCCTTGAGGAAAGGTTGTATGAGATACAACTAGAAGGTTTTGTTAGTCCAAAGGATGCTAAAAGGTGTGCAAGCTCCAGTGATCCTTATATTGATTAGAGCAAGCATCTCGGAGTTGGAATATACACATTCATGAGGTGATCAAAGTTTTTGAGTCTATACAAAGTTTATGAGAAACTTGTATTTACAATAAAGTGAGTGGGAGCACTATAGATTTTTTGATAAGCATATGTGTATGATATATTGTTGATCGGAAATGATGTAGAATTTCTAGAAAGCATAAAGGGTTGTTTGAAAAGATTTTTTCAAAGGAAGACCTGGATAAAGCTACTTAATTGTTGGCATCAAGATTTATAGAGATAGATCAAGACGCCTGATGAGACTTTCAATGAGTACATACCTTGACAAGATTTTGAAAGAGTTCAAAATGGATCGGTCAAAGAAAGAGTTCATGCTTGATTTGTAAGGTGTGAAGTTGAGCGAGACTTAAAGCTCGACCATGACAGAAGAAAGAGAAAGGAGGAAGGTCATCCCCTATGCCTTAGCCATCGGCTCTATATTATGCCATGATGTGTACTGCACCTGGTGTGTGCCTTGCCATGCGTCTGTCAAGGGGTACAAGAGTGATCCAGGACTGGATCACTGGATAGCGGTTAAAATTATCCTTAGTAACCAGAGGACTAAGGAGATGTTTCTCGATTATGGAGGTGATAAAGAGTTCATCGTAAAGAATTACGTCGATGCAAGCATTAACACCGATCCGAATGACTCCTAGTAGCAATCTGGATACGTATAGTGAAGTAGACATTTGGAATAGCTCCAACTGGAGCGTGGTAGCAGTGTCTATAGTATGACATAGAGATTAACAAAGTACATATGGATCTGAATGTCGTAGACCCATTGACTAAAACCTCTTTCAAATGCAAAGCATGATCAAGCCCTGGAACTCATTGGGTGTTAGATTCATAACAATGTGAATCACATGGTGACGTGAACTAGATTATTGACTCTAGTGCAAGTGGGAGACTGTTGGAAATATGACCTAGAGGCAATAACAAATTGGTTATTATCATATTTCCCTATTCATGATAATCGTTTATTACCCATGCTAGAATTTTATTGATCGGAAACTCGGGTACATGTGTGGATACATAGACAACACCATGTCCCTAGTATGCCTCTAATAGACTAGATCGTTGGTTAAAGATGGTTAAGGTTTCCTAGCCATGGACATGAGATGTTATTTGATAGCGGGATCACATCATTAGGAGAATGATGTGATGGACAAGACTCAAACTATAAACGTAGCATATGATCGTGTCAGTTTATGGCTATAGTTTTCTGTATGTCAACTATATGTTCCTATGACCATGAAATCATGCAACTCACTGACACCGGAGGAGTGCCTTGTGTGTATCAAACGTTGCAACGTAACTGGGTGACTATAAAGGTGCTCTATTGGTATCTTCGAGGGTGTCTGTTGGGTTGGCATGGATCAAGACTGGGATTTGTTACTCCATGTGACGGAGAGGTATCTTAGGGCCCACTCGGTAATACAACATCACAACAAGCCTTGCAAGCAATGTGACTAAGTGTTAGCCACAGGATCTTGTGTTACGGAGCGAGTAAAGAGACTTGTCGGCAACGAGATTGAAGTAGGTATGGAGATACCGACAATCGAATCTCGGGCAAGTAACATCCGAAGAACAAAGGGAACATCATACGGGATTAATTGAATCCTTGACATAGAGGTTCGACCGATAAAGATCTTCGTAGAATATGTAGGAGTCAATATGGGCATCCAGTTCCCGCTGTTGGTCATTGACTGTAGAGGTGTTTCGGTCATGTCTACATAGTTCTCGAACCCGAAGGGTCTGCACACTTAAGGTTCGGTGATGTTTCGGTAGTATAGAGTTATGTATGGTGGTGATCGAAGGTTTTTTGGAGTCCGGATGAGATCGCAGACATCACGAGGAGCTCCAGAATGGTTCGAAGGTAAAGATTGATATATAGGAAGTCCTGTTTTGGTCGCTGGAAAAGTTTCGGGCTGATCGGTAGTGTACCAGGAGTGCCTAGAGGGTACCGAGGGACCATCGGGAGGGGTATTTCGATCCAAGAGGCTACATGGGCTGTGGGAGACGGAATACCAGCCCCTAGTGGGCTGGCTGAAGTCCCACAGAAGGCCCATGCGGCTAGGGAAGAAAACCCAAGGTGGAAAGAAGGCCAAAGTGGGAAAAAGGAAGGAGTCCTAATCCTACTAGGAGTGAAGGAGGAGGACTCCTCCCTCCCACTTCGGCAAAAGCAAAGGGCTGGACCCTTGGGGGCCAAGCCTTCGCCTCCCCTCCTCCTATATATACTAGAGGTTTGAGGGTTTTTTGGACACAGAAAAACAGCCACGTGTTGCCCTCTCTTCTAGATCGTAGTTTCTCCTCTAGATTGGTTTCAACGGTGCTTAGGCAAAGCCCTGCTGGAACAGCTCCACCACCATCACCGCAACGTCGTCGTGCTGCCGAAGAACTCTTCTACTTCTCCGCTCCCTCTTGCAGGATCAAGAAGGCGGAGATCGTCATCGATCTGTACGTGTGCTGAATGCGGAGGTGCCGTCCCGTCGGCACTAGATCAGAAGGACCGTGATCAAGATCGCGAGACTATTCGTGATTGGATCGTGGGGCAGATTATGATGGGATCGCGGGACGGATCACGATTAGATCGCGGGATGGATTGTGATGGGATTGGGGGACACTCAGCTATTTGGATCGCGAAGACGTTCGACTACATCAACGCGTTTCTTAACGCTTCCCGCTTAGCGATCTACAAGGGTATGTAGCTCCACTATCCCTCTCGTAGATGCTCATCACCTTGGATAGATCTTGTGTGTGCGTAGGAAAATTTTTGTTTCCCATGAAATGTTCCCCAATATTAGATGCCCATCAAATAAAAGATGAGAGAAAAGAGAGAAGGGTCAATGCTACTATGTTTTTTTCCACACTTGTGCTGCAAAGTAGCACCATGATCTTCATGATAGAGAGTCTCCTATTTTTTCACTTTCATATACTAGTGGGAATTTTTCATTATATAACTTGGCTTGTGTATTCCAATGATGGGCTTCCTCAAATTGCCCTAGGTCTTCATGAGCAAACAAGTTAGATGCACACCCACTTAGTTTCCTTTTTGAGCTTTCATACACTTATAGCTCTAGTGCATTCGTTGCATGGCAATCCCTACTCAGTCACATTGATATCTATTAATGGGCATCTCCATAGCCCGTTGATATGCCTAGTTGATGTGAGACTATCTTCTCCTTTTCCTTCATAACCTCCACCATATTCTATTCCACCTATAGTGCTATATCCATGGCTCACGCTCATGTATTGCGTGAGAGTTGAAAAGGTTTGAGAAAGTAAAAGTGTGAAACAATTGCTTGACTTTGTGTGTGGAAGATGGAGCATAACCAGACTATATGATATTGTAGGGATAACTTTCTTTTGCCATTATATTTTGAAGAGACACAATTTCTTTGCAAGTATGCTTGACATATTATTGTTTTTATGTCAACATTAAGCTTTTGTTTTGAGTCTTACAGATCTGAATATGCATGCCACAACAAAGAATATTACATGGATAAATATTTTAGGTAGCACTCCACATCAAAAATTCTGTTTTTATCATTTACCTACTCTAGGACGAGCAGGAATTAAGCTTGGGGATGTTGATACGTCTCCAACGTATCTATAATTTTTGATTGTGTCATGCTATTATATTATCTATTTTGGATGTTTTATCTGCATTAATATGTTATTTTGTATTATTTTTGGGACTAACCTATTAATCTAGAGCCTAGTGCCAGTTTTTGTTTTTGAGTATTGTAGATATGGAATATTAAACGGAGTCCAAATGGAATAAAATCTTCGGAATGATTTTTTCTAGAACGAAGGAGATCTACCAGACCTGGAGTGCACGGAAGGTAAGCCGCAAGGAGGTCACAAGCCAGGGGGCGCGACCACCCCCCGGCCGTGCCTAACAGGCTTGCCACCTCCTGGCAGGTCTCCTAGCCCTAATCTTCGTCCTATAAATACCCAAATATTCCCCCAATACCAAAAAGAGCCACACAAATACTTTTCCGCCGCTAGTAGCCTCCGTTCCCGAGAGATCCAATCTTGGAGCCTTTTCTGGTAATCTGTCGAAGGGGGATTCGATCATAGAGGGCATCTACATCAAGTCCATGCCCCTCCGATGATGCATGAGTAGTCCACCACAGACCTACAGGTCCATAGCTAGCAGCTAGATGGCTTCTTCTCTCTCTTGGTGCTTCAATACCATGTTCTTCATGATCTTCATGGAGATCCATCCGATGTAATACTCTTCTACGATGTGTTTTTCAAGATCCGATGAATTGTAGGTTTATGTTCAAATTATCCATGAATATTATTTGAGTCTTTTCTGAATTCTTATATGCATGATTTCATATCTTTTCAAGTCTCTTCAAGTTATAGGTTTGGTTTAGCTAACTATATTAGTAATTCTTGCAATGGGAGAAGTGCTTAGTTTTGGGTTCAATTTTGCGGTGTCCTCACCTAGTGACAAAGTAGGGGTAGCGAGGCATGTATTGTATTGTTGCCATCAAGGGTAACAAGATGGGTTTTTCATCATATTGCTTGAGTTTATCCCTCTACATCATGCCATCTTACCTAATGTGTTACTCTGTTCTTCATGAACTTAATACTCTAGATGCAGGCAGGAGTCGGTCGATGTGTGGAGTAATAATAGTAAATGTAGAATCGCTTCAGTCTACTTGACACGAATGTGATGCCTATATGCATAATCATTGCCTTGGATATCTTCATAATTATTCACATTTCTATCAATTGCTCGACTGTAATTTGTTTGCCCACCATGATAATTTCCTTCAAGAGAGAAGCCTCTAGTGAAATCTATGGCCCCCGGGTCTACTTTCCATATTATATTTTCAGATCTATAAACCAAAAACACCAAAAATACCTTGCTACAATTTATTTACCTTTTTACTTTCCGCAATCTATTACATCTATCTCTATCAGATCTAATCCTTGCAAATAACCGTGAAGGGATTGGCAACCCCTTTATAGCGTTGGGTGCAAGAGTTTGATTGTTTGTGTAGGTGCATCCATTGGTGACTTTCTTGTTCCTCCTACTGGATTGATACCTTGGTTCTCAACAACTGAGAGAAATACTTATCTACTTTGATCCATCACCCTTTCCTCTTCAAGGGAAAACCAACACACACTCAAGAGGTAGCAGGCAGCAATGGCGGTGTTGAACAGGAATTGGTTCTCGTCGAAGACCACGTGGCGAGAGACAAGGACACGGTCCGTTCTGCGATCAAGGCATTGATAGCCCTTGTGATCGACAGAGTAGCCGAGGAAGGTGCAAGGTGTGGACCGGGGCGCAAGATATGTGGCATGGTGGATGAGATGTTGGGGTAGCAACGGCACCCAAAGACACATAGATGGGTGTAATCCGGGAGAACACCATATAGAAGATAGAATAGTGTGTCCATGGCGAGGACGACATGCACGGTGGTTGAGGAGGAAGATAGCGGTGCTGAGAGCTTCCGCCCAGTAGGTGTACGGCATGGACGCGTGAACGAGGAGGGATTGGATGGTGTCATTCAGGGTGCATAGGATCTGCTTAGTTCCTCCGTTATGTGGATATGTGTATGGACTATACATGTGTAAGACGATGCCTTCGAAGCAGAAGAACGTGTGCACTATGGTGTTATCGAACTCATGCCCATTGTCACACTGGACAGCCAGGACGTTAAGGTTGAATTGGCGGTGAACGAAGGCTACAAACTCATGAAATATGGGGAACACATTTGATTTGCGATCGAGGGGAAAAGTCCATACAAAGCGGTTGTAGTCATCGAGAAGAACAAGATAATATTTCTTGCCAGATACACTAGGTATAGGAGAAGTCCACACATCACAGTGAATTAACTGAAAGGGAAAGTGTGACACATGTTCTGAAGAGGAAAACGGAAACCTAACACTTTTTCCTAGCTGGCAAGCATGACATAGCTCGAACGACGAAGATGAAGGGTCGATGGAGTAGAAACACAGTGCTTGAGCGAGGGCATCATGTCCAGGGTGTCATAGCCGTTGGTGCCACAACATGGCCGGGACGACAGTGGCGAAGAGAGCAGTGTGGTGTGTGCGCTACGTGACGGGGTACAGCTCCTCGGGAGAGTCACACCGGAGGATCACCTGCTTCGTCCTTCATTCCTTGACGGAAAAACCGATCTCATGAAATTCTATGTTAAGATGATTGTTGCGAGCAAGCTTTTTGACATAAATTAAGTTCTTGATGAGGTGGGGGATACGAGGATGCCGCAAAGAGAAATAGGTGCGCCCGAGGTGGGGATGGAGGCAGAACCAGTGTGCGTGCCTGCGAACGAGTTGCCATTGCCAACAACAATGCGAGAGGAATTGTAGGGCTGGGATGTGGCGAGCATACCTGACGAGGATGCTATATGTGTCGTCACCCCGGTGTCGAGGTACCAGTCCCTGCCGGAATGCATAGCCTGTTGTTGTTGGAGTCCGAGGTTGTTCAGCGCGTGCACAAGGGCAGCTTGGTCCCACATGGGTGGTGATACGTCAATTTTGCATCACGCTTTTATATTAATATTTATTGCATTATAGGTTGTTACTACACGTTATGGTACAATCAAGGTATTAAATAGCGGCCGCTACTCCGCTATTGCGGTAGGGCACCCCTGATGCTATGTTTTTTGCGTTGCGTTAACATATAGCGGCTTTGCCACGATTTATCCGTTATTGCGGTTGTCAGAGCGATATTGCAGGGATATAGCGTCTTTAGGTCGCGGGCGTAGCGCTCTGGCTTCATAAAATATTGTTGTCTGACCACCTGGCGCTAGCGCCGGCATGTCTCTCGTCCATGCTTCACTCGCTGGTGCATGCATGCATCAGTACTGTCCAAGCATTAGTCATCGGCGCATGCATGCATGACTATTGTCCAAGCATTCAGTTTGTGGTCTCTTTGGTTCTACTGCATGTGAATAAACCAAAGTGTTGCTAACACTCTAGTACGCACTAGAAAGTGGACAACCTACCTTGAATCAAACAAAACGGCTGCTACATGTGCTCACCTCTCTCCAAGTTAACTAATGTGACATGGTGCTATCGGCCGGATGGGATATTTAATTCAAAATATGAGAGCATAACTCCGTAAGGCTAGATGCACTCTTTAGTGTTTAGAATGTGCTATAGAAACCAACTTTTGACCGATAAGACATCTTGTGTGCATGCCACTTAGTGACATAGAGCCTATACAAAAAGTATTGCACAATTTAAATGCCTTTTTCCTTGCCAATTTTATAATAAAAAATTGAATATATTGAGCATTTTCATAAATCTGCTATGCGGACATAGCACCCGCAATAGCGTCCGCAATCCTTAATTCGCTACACCGACCCAAATCCGCAGCGAGTCCGCTATCCGGTATTTAAAAGCTTGGGTACAATACTTATGCGTTTTTGTCTATCATTTTTCAAGGTTTGCATGAAGAGGGAGAATGCCGGCAGCTGGAATTTTGGACGGGAAAGGAGCAAATATGAGATGCGTATTCTGCACAACTTCAAAAGTCCTGAAAATTTATGAAGAATATTTTTGGATTCAATAAAAAATACTGGCACAAGAATCAACCATAGGGGGCCACATGCAGGCCACAAGCCTGCTAGGCGTGGCCACCCCCCTGGCCGCGCCTAGCGGACTTGTGGGGCCCCTGTGTCTCCTCTCACGCCCTCTTCTCCTATATGAAGCGTTTTGACCTAGAAAAAATCAAGAGAGAGCTTTCGGGACGAAGCGCTACCGTCTCAAGGTGGAACTTGGGCAGAACCAATATAGAGCTCCGGTAGGGCTGTTCTGCTGGGGAAACTTCCCTCCCGGAGGGGGAAATCGAAGCCATCGTCATCACCAACGATCCTCTCATTGAGAGGGCGTCCTCCATCAACATCTTCACCAGCACCATCTCCTCTCCAAACCCTAGTTCATCTCTTGTATCCGATCTTTGTCTCAACACCTCAGATTGGTACCTGTGGGTTGCTAGTAGTGTTGATTACTCCTTGTAGTTGAAGCTAGTTGGTTTACTTGGTGGAAGATCATATGTTCAAATCCTTTATGATAATTAATACTCCTCTGATCTTGAACATGAACATATTTCGTAAGTAGTTACGTTTGTTCCTTAGGACATGGGATAAGTCTCGTTATAAGTAATCATGTGAATTTGGTATTCGTTCGATATTTTGATGAGATGTATGTTGTCTCTCCTCTAGTTGTGTTATGTGAAGGTCGACTACATAACACTTCACTAATATTTGGGCCTAGGGGAAGGCATTGGGAAGTAATAAGTAGACGATGGGTATCTAGAGTGATAGAAGCTTAAACCCTAGTTTATGTGTTGCTTCGTAAGGGGCCGATTTGGATCCATATGTTTCATGCTATGGTTAGGTTTACCTTAATTCTTCTTTCGTAGTTGCGGATGCTTGCGATAGGGGTTAATCATAAGTGGGAGGTTTGTACAAGTAAGGGCAGTACCCAAGACCGGTACACCCACATATCAAATTATCAAAGTAATGAACGCGAGTCAAATGAGCATGATGAAACTAGCTTGACAGAAATTCCCATGTGTCCTCGGGAGCGCTTTGCTTTATATAATAGTCTGTCCAGGCATGTCCTTGCTACAAAAAGGATTGGGCTACCTTGTTGCACCTTTGCTACACTTGTTACTTGTTACTCGTTACGAATTACCTTATCAAAAAACTATCTGTTACCGATAATTTCAGTGCTTGCAGAGAATACCTTACTGGAAACCGCTTGTCATTTCCTTCTGCTCCTCATTGGGTTGGACACTCTTACTTATCTAAAGGACTATGATATATCCCCTATACTTGTGGGTCATCAAGACTCTTTTCTGGAGCCATTTCCCGGGAGTGAAGCGCTTTTAGTAAGTGGAATTTGGTAAGGAAAATTTTATATAGTGTGCTGAAATTTACTCTCACTTGTCACTATGGAAAGTAATCCTTTGAGGGGCTTGTTCGGGGTATCTTCACCTCGACCGGAAACACAAAGAGTTGTCGCTCAACCTACTGAACCTATTGAAAATATTTATTATTAAATTCCTTCAGGCATGATAGAGAAGCTATTGGCTAATCCTTATGCGGGAGATGGAACACTACATCCTGATTTGCATCTAATCTATGTGGATGAAGTTTGTGGATTATTTAAGCTTGCAGGTCTACCCGAGGATCACGTCAATAAGAAGGTATTTCCTTTATCTTTGAAGGAGAAGGCATTGACATGGTATAGGCTATGTGATGATATTGGATCATGGAGCTAGAGCCGATTGAAGATGGAATTTCATCAGAAGTTCTATCCTATGCATCTAGTTCATCGTGATCGGAATTATATTTATAATTTTTGGCTTCGTGAAGGAGAAAGAATCGCTCAAGCTAGGGGGAGGCTTAACTCAATATTACATTCATGCCCCAATCATGAGCTCTCGAGGGAAATTATTATTCAAAAAAATTATACTCGGCTTTCTCGTAATGATCAATCCATGCTTGATACTTCTTGTGTTGGTTCCTATATGAAGAAAGATATTGTCTTAAAATGGGATTTATTGGAAAGAATTAAATGAAACTCTGAAGATTGGGAACTCGACGAAGGTAAGGAGTTAGGTATGAACCTTAAGTCTGATTGTGTTAAATCTTTCGTAGACACCAATGGTTTTCGTGAATTTAGCACTAATATGGAATTGACTCTGAGATAGTAGCTTCCTTTTGTGAATCTTTTGCTGCTCATGTTGATCTCCCTAAGGAGAAGTGGTTTAGATATAATCCTCCCATTGAAGTGAAAGTAGTTGAACCTGTTAAAGTTGAAGAGAAAACTATACTTATAATGTTGATCCTGTTATTCCCACTGCTTATATTGAGAAACCACCTTTCCCTATTAGAATAAAGGATCATGCTAAAGCTTCAACTGTGGTTCGTAAGAGTTGTGCTAGAACACCTACACCCCCTAAGCAAATTAAAGTTGAGCCTAGTATTGCTATGGTTAAGGATCTCTTGGTTAACAATATTGATGGGCATGTTATTCAATTTTGTGATGAAGCTGCTAGAATTGCTAAACCAGATGCTAAAGATAAACATAGACCCATTGTTGGCACGCCTGTTGTTTCTGTTAAAATAGGAGATAATTGTTATCATGGCTTATGTGATATGGGTGCTAGTGTGAGTGCAATTCCCTTTTCCTTATATGAAGAGATTATGAATGATATTGCACCAGCTGAGTTAGAGGAAATTGATGTTACAATTAAACTTGCTAATAGAGATACTATATCACCAGTTGGGATTATTAGTGATATTGAAGTCTTGTGTGGGAAAATAAAATATCCTACTGATTTTCGTGTTCTTGGTTCCCCATAAGATGATTTTTGTCCCATCATATTTGGTAGACCATTCTTGAATACGGTTAATGCCAGGATAGATTTTGAGAAGGAAACGGTTACCATAAGTTTTGGGGATATGTCTCATGAGTTTAATTTCTCTAAATTTCGTAGACAACCCCGTGATAAAGAATTTCCTAGTAAGGATGAAATTATTGGTCTTGCTTCTATTGTTGTTCCTCCTACTGATCCTTTAGAGGAATAGTTGCTTGACCATGAAAATGATATGCATATGAATGAAAAGAATGAAATAGATAGGATTTTGTTTGATCAGCATCCTATTCTGAAGCACAACTTGCCTGTTGAAATACTTGGGGATCCTTCTCCACCAAAGGGTGATCCCATGTTTGAGCTTAAACAATTACCTGATACTTTGAAATATGCTTATCTTGATGAAAAGAAGATATATCCTGTTATTATTAGTGCTAACCTTTCATAGCATGAAGAACAAAGATTATTGAAAACTCTGAGGAAGCACCGTGCTGCTATTGGATATACTCTTGATGATCTTAAGGGTATTAGTCCCACTCTATGTCAACATAAATTAAAATGGAGCCTGATGCTAAACCAGTTGTTGATCACCAACAACGGTTGAATCCTAAAATGAAGGAAGTGGTAAGAAATGAAATATTAAAGCTTATGGAAGCAGGTATCATTTACCCTATTGCTGATAGTAGATGGGTTAGTCCAGTTCATTGTGTCCCTAAGAAAGGAGGTATTACAGTAGTTCCTAATGATAAAAATTAATTTGTCCCGCAGAGAATTGTTATAGGTTATAGAATGGTAATTGATTTTAGGAAATTGAATAAAACTACTAGAAAAGATCATTACCCTCTACCTTTCATTGATCAAATGCTAGAAAGATTATCCAAACACACACATTTCTGCTTTTTAGATGGTTATTCTAGTTTCTCTCAAATACCTGTGTCAAAAGAGGACCAAGAGAAGACCACCTTTACCTGCCCTTTTGGTACCTTTGCTTATAGACGTATGCCTTTTGGTTTATGCAATGCACCTGATACCTTTCAAAGATGCATGACTGCTATATTCTCCGATTTTTGTGAAAGGATTATTGAGGTTTTCATGGATGATTTTTCCATTTATGGAACTTCTTTTGATGATTGTTTGAGAAACCTTGATCGAGTTTTGCAGAGATGTGAAGAAACTAATCTTGTCTAGAATTGGGAAAAGTGCCAATTTATGGTGAATGGAGGCATTGCCTTGGGTCATAAAATTTCCGAAAGAAGTGTTGAAGTTGATAAGGCTAAAGTTGATGCTATTGAAAAGATGTCGTGTCCTACGAATATTAGAGGTAAAAGAAGTTTCCTTGGTCATCTTGGTTTCTATAGGAGATTTATTAAAGACTTCTCTAAGATTTCTAGGCCTCTCACTAATCTTTTGCAAAAAGATGTTCCATTCGTTTTTGATGATGATTGTGTGGAAGCTTTTGAAATTCTTAAGAATACCTTGATTTCTGCACCTATTGTTCAACCACCTGATTGGAACTTACCCTTTGAAATTATGTGTGATGCTAGTGATTATGCCGTAGGTGCTGTTCTAGGGCAAAGAGTTGATAAGAAATTGAATGTTATTCATTATTCTAGGAGAACTCTAGACAGTGCTCAGAGAAACTATGCTACCACTAAAAAAGAATTTTTAGCAAGTGTTCACTTGTGATAAGTTTAGACCCTATATTGTTGATTCTAAAGTATTTGTTCACACTGATCATGCTGCTATTAAATATCTCATGGAAAAGAAAGATGCTAAATCTAGACTTATCAAGTGGGTTCTTCTGCTACAAGAATTTGATTTGCATATTGTTGATAGAAAGGGTGCTGATAACCCTGTAGCAGATAACTTGTCTAGGTTAGAGAATGTTCTTGATGACCCACTACCTATTGATGATAGCTTTCCTGATGAACAATTAGCTGCCATAAATGATTCTCATAATGCTCCTTGGTATGTTGATTATGCTAATTACATTATCGCTAAATTTATACCTCCTAGTTTCACATACCAACAAAAGAAAAAGGGTTTCTATTATTCAAGACATTATTTTTGGGATGACCCACACCTTTATAAAGAAGGAGTAGATGGTGTTATTAGACGTTGTGTACCTGAGCATGAACAGCAACAGATCCTACAGAAGTGTCATTCCGAGGCCTAGGGAGGACACCACGCTGGAGATAGAACTGCACACAAGGTATTACAATTTGGTTTTTATTGGCCTACTCTCTTCAAGGATGCTCGTAAGTTTGTCTTGTCATGTGATGAATGTCAAAGAATTGGCAATATTAGTAGACATCAGGAAATGCCCATGAATTACTCTCTTGTTATTAAACCATTTGATGTTTGGGATTTTGATTATATGGGACCTTTTCCAACGTCCAATGGGTATATGTTGGAAATATGGCCTAGAGGCAATAAATAAAGTGTTTATTATTGTATTTCCTTGTTCATGATAATCGTTTATTATCCATGCTATAATTGTATTAATTGGAAACATGGATACATGGGTGGATACATAGACAAACACAATGTCCCTAGTATGCCTCTAGTGAACTAGCTCGTTGATCGAAAGATGGTTAAGGTTTCCTAGCCATGGACATGATATGTCATTTGATAATGGGATCACATCATTAGGAGAATGATGTGATGGACAAGACCCAAACTACAAACGTAGCTTATGATCATGTCAGTTTATTGCTACTGTTTTCTCCATGTCAAGTATATGTTCCTATGACCATGAGATCATGCAACTCACAGATATCGGAGGAGTACCTTGTGTGTATCAAATGTCGCAACATAACTGGGTGACTATAAAGGTGCTCTACAGGTGTCTCCGAGGGTGTCTATTGAGTTGGCATGGATCAAGACTGAGATTTGTTACTCCGTGTGACGGAGAGGTATCTCAGGCCCACTCGGTAATACAACATCACAATAAGCCTTGCAAGCAATGTGAATAAGTGTTAGTTGCGAGATCTTGTATTACAGAACGAGTAAAGAGACTTGCCAGTAATGAGGTTGAACTAGGTATGGAGATATCGACGATCGAATCTCGGGCAATTAACATACCGAAGAACAAAGGGAACATCATACGGGATTAACTGAATCCTTGACATAGAGGTTCGACTGATAAAGATCTTCGTAGAATATGTAGGAACCAATGTGGACATCCAGGTCCCGCCATTGGTTATTGACCATAGAGGTGTCTCCGTCATGTCTACATAGTTGTCGAACCCGCAGGGTCTGCACACTTAAGGTTTGGTGATGTTTCGGTAGTATAGAGTTATGTATGGTGGTGACCGAAGGTTGTTCGGAGTCTCGGAAGAGTTCTCGGATGTCATGAGGAGCTCTGGAATGGTCCGGAGGTAAAGATTCATATATAGGAAGTCCCCTTTTGGTCGCCGCAAAAGTGTCGGGCTCATCGGTAGTGTACCGGGAGTGTCGGTAGTGTACCGGGAGACCTCCGGCAGGGGTATGTCGACCCAAGAGGCTACATGGGTTGTGGGAGAGTGGAAACCAGCCCTTAGTGGGCTGGTGGAACAACCACAAGAGTCCCACGCGTCTAGAAGAAAAAATCCCAAGAGAAAAAGGTGGAAAAAAAGGCAAAATAGGTGAATCCTAGTCCTACTAGGATTGGAGGTGGACTCCACCCCCTCCACCTCCTTTCGGCCAAAGCCCTTGGCTTGGGAAGCCAAGTATGCCTCCTCTCCTCTCTTCCTCTTATATATACCGGTGGTATAGAGGGTTTTTGCACTAGAATTTCAGCCACGTGCTACCCGTTCCTCCAGTGCATAGTTTCTCCTCTAGATCGGATTTCTGTAGTGCTTAGGCGAAGCCCTGCTGGAATTGCTCCACCACCATCACCGGAGCGCCGTCAGGATGCCGGAGAACTCTTCTTCCTCTCCACTCCCTCTTGCTGGATCAAGACGGTGGAGATCGTCATCAAGCTGTACGTGTGCTGAACGCGGAGGTGTCGTCCGTTCGGTGCTAGATCGGAAGGATCGTGATCAAGTTCGTGGGACGGATCATGATCAAGTTCGTGGGACGGATCATGATCAAGTTCGTGGGACGGATCGTGATCGGATCGCGGGATGGATCGTGATTGGATTGCGGGACGGATCATGGTTGGATCGCGGGACGCACGGCGAGTTGGATCGCGAAGACGTTCGACTACACCAACCGTGTTTCTTAATGCTTCCCGCTTAGCGATCTACATGGGTATGTAGATCCACTCTCCCTCTCGTAGATGCTCATCACCATGGATAGATCTGTGTGTGTGTAGAAAAAAATTTGTTTCCCATGCAACGTTCTCCAACAGTGGCATCATGATCTAGGTCTATGTGTAGATGAGATCTATAGTAGAACACAAAAGGTTTGTGCGCGTTGATGCTTAGATTGCTTCCTCCCTTGGTCGGATTTTGGTTCAGCGGTATTGTGAGATGAAGCAGCCCTGACCAACATTATTTGTACGCTTACGAGTGACCGGTTCCCTCGACGCAACTTGTTGCCTAGATGGCTTGCGGGTGGCAGTTTCTCTCACTTTAGTTGGATCGGATTCGACAAAGGCGGTCCTTGAGAAGGTTGAAAAGCAAATTATGTATCACCGTTGTGGTTTATGCGTAGGTGAGAATCATTCTTGCTAGAAACCCGTAGCAGCCACGTAAAACATGCAACAACAATTAGAGGACGTCTAACTTGTTTTTGCAGGGTATGTTGTGATGTGATATGGCCAATTACATGATGTGATATATGTGATGTATGAGATGATCATGTGATGTATAGAATTTCATGACTTGCATGTCGATGAGTACGGCAACTGGCAGGAGCCATAGGGTTGTCTTTAATTATTGTATGACCTGCGTGTCAATCATTAAGCACTATGTAATGCTTTACTTTATCGCTAAACGATAGCAATAGTAGTAGAAGCATGTTGGGCACGACAACCCCGATGGCGACACGTTGATGGAGATCATGGTGTTTTGCCGGTGACGATGGAGATCATGCCGGTGCTTTCAAGATGGAGATCTAAAGCACAAGTTCATGGCCATATCATGTCACTTATGAATTGCATGGGATGTTAGTCCTTTTATGCACCTTGTTTTGCTTAGTACGACGGTAGCATTATAAGGTGATCCCTCACTTAAATTTCAAGATAAAATTGTGTTCTCCCTGAGTGTGCACCGTTGCAAAAGTTTGTCGTGTTGAGACACCACGTGATGATCGGGTGTGATAGACTCTACGTTCACATACAACGGGTGCAAGCGAGTGTTGCACACATGGAACACTCGGGTTAAACTTGACGAGCGTAGCATGTACAGACATGGCCTGAGAACACAAGAGACCGAAAGGTCTAACATGAGTCATATAGTAGATATGATCAACATAATGGTGTTCACCATTGAAGCCACCTCAACTCACGTGATGATCGGACTTGAGTTAGTGGATTTGGATCATGTGACACTCATATGACCTGAGGGATGTCAATTTGAGTGCGAGCTTTAGTAATTTTATTAACTAAACTCATTATCTTGAACAATAGTCTAAGTGAACTTTGCATATTTATGTTGTGGATCAATGGCTCGCGCAGTAGCACCCCTGAATTTTAATGCGTTCCTAGAGAAAGCTAAGTTGAAAGATGATGGAAGTAACTTTTTTGACTGGGCCCATAATCTGAGGATTATCCTCACGGCTTCCCAGAAATCATATGTCCTTGATGCAGCGCTTGGTGACCAACCAGAAGACATGACCTCCGAAGACATTAAGAACGTTTGGGAGGCACGTACTGGAGTTTACTCAATAGTTCAGTGTGCAATATTGTATGGCTTAGAACCGGGACTTCAAGGACATTTTGAACGTCATGGAGCATATGAGATGTTCCAGGAGATGAAGTTCATCTTTAGAAGAACGCCCGGATCGAGAGGTATGAAACCTCCGATAAGTTCTATGATTGCAAGATGGAGGAGAACGGGTCTATCAGTGAACATATACTGAGAATGTCTGGGTATTCAACTCGTCTAGCAGAGTTGAGAATTGCCCTTCCGCTAGAGGCGATCACTGACAAAGTTCTTCAATCACTGCCACCTAGTTACAAGAGCTTTGTGATGAACTATAACATGCACGGGATGAACAAGTCAGTCGCCAAGCTATTTGCGATGCTAAAAGTCGTTGAGTATGAAATCCAGAAACAACAATCAAGTGTTGATGGTCAATAAAACCACTAGTTTCAAGAAAAATGGAAAAGTCAAGGGCAAGGGCAAGAAGGGTAAAACCAAGAAGGATGGCAAAGCAGTTGCTACTCCTGTAAAGAAGCCCAAGCATGGACCCAAGCCGGAAACTGAGTGCTTTCATTGCAAAGGAATTGGTCACTGGAAGCGGAACTGCCCCAAGTACCTGGCTGACAAGAAGGCGGCCAATGACAAACAAGCTACATACGATATACATGTTATTGATGTGTATCTTACTAGCTCTCGTAGCAGTGCTTGGGTATTTGATACCAGTTCGGTTGCTCACATTTGCAACTTAAAGCAGGAACTACGGAATAAATGAAGGCTGGCAAAGGACGAAGTGACGATGCGCGTGGGAAATGGTTCCAAGGTTGATGTGATCGCCATCGGGATTAGTGATGAACCTGAATAATTGATATTTAGTGCCTGCGTTAAGCATGAACATTATATCTGGATCTTATTTATTGCGAGACGGTTACTCATTTAAATCAGAGAATAAAGGCTGTTCTATTTATATGATTAATATCTTTTATGGTCATGCACCCAATGTTAGGGGTTTATTCATATTGAATCTTGATAGTGATGACACACATGTTCATAACATTGATGCCAAAAGATGTAGAGTTGATAATGATAGTACCACTTTCTTGTGGCACTATTGTTTAGGTCATATTGGTGTAAAACGCATGAGGAAGCTCCATGCTGATGGACTTTTGGAGTCACTTGATTTTGAATCACTTGACACATGTGAACCATGTGTCATGGGCAAGATGACTAAAACGCCGTTCTCTGATACAATGGAACGGGCGAGTGACTTATTGGAAATCATACATACTCATGTGTGTGGTCCAATGAATGTTACAGCACGTGGTGGATATCGTTATTTTCTCACCTTCACTGATGACTTAAGTAGATATAGGTATATTTACATAATGAAACACAAGTCTGAAACGTTTGAAAAGTTCAAGCAATTTCAGAGTGAAGTTGAGAATCATCGTAACAAGAAGATTAAGTTCATGTGATCTGATCGAGGAGGTGAATATCTGAGTTATGACTTTGGCAGTCACTTAAGACAGTGTGGAATTGTTTCACAGTTGACACCGCCCGGAACACCACAGCGTAATGGTGTGTCTGAAATTCGTAATCTAACCTTATTAGATATGGTGCGTTCTATGATGTCTCTTGCTGATTTGCCACTATCGTTTTGGGGCTATGCATCAGAGACAACTGCATTCACTTTAAATAGGGCACCATAAAAATCCGTTGAGACGACGCCATATGAACTGTGGTTTGGCAAGAAGCCAAAGTTGTCGTTTCTTAAAGTTTGGGGATGTGATGCTTATGTCAAAAAGCTACAGCCTGAAAAGCAGGAACCCAAAGCGGAGAAACGTGTCTTCATAGGATACCCGAAAGAGACAGTCGGGTATACCTTCTATCTTAGATCCGAAGGCAAAGTGTTTGTCGCTAAGAACAGAACATTTCGTGAGAAATAGTTTCTCTCGAAAGAATTGAGTGGGAGGAAAATAGAGCTTGATGAGGTTATTGAACCTTTACTTCAACCAGAAAGTAGCGCAGCACAGAAAGATGTTTCTGTGGAACCTACGACGGTAGAAGAGGAAGTTAATGATGATGATCATGAAGCTTCGGATCAAGCTACTATTGAACCTCGTAGGTCGACAAGGCCGCGTACTACCCCTGAGTGGTACGGCAACCCTGTCTTGGAGGTCATGTTGTTGGACAACAATGAACCTACGAGCTATGGAGGAGCAGTGATGGGCCCGGATTCCGAGAAATGGTTAGAGGCCATGAAATCAGAGATGGGATCCATGTATGAAAACAAAGTATGGACTTTGGAAGTATTACCTGAAGGGCGAAAGGCCATTCAGAACAAATGGATCTTTAAGAAGAAGACAGACGCGGACGGTAATGTCACCGCCTATAAAGCTGGACTTGTGGCAAAGGGTTTTTCACAAGTTCAAGGAGTTGACTACGATGATACTTTCTCACCCGTAGCGATGCTTAAGTCTGTCAGAATCATGTTAGCAATAGCTGCTTATTTCGACTATGAAATTTGGTAGATGGATGTCAAAACAGCGTTCCTCAACGGTTTACTTGAGGAAGAGTTGTATATGATGCAAACCGAAGGTTTTGTCGATCCAGAGAATGCTGACAAAGGTTGCAAACTCCAGCGATCCATTTATGGACTGGTGCAAGCCTCTCGGAGTTCGAATAAGCGCTTTGATGAGGTGATCAAAGCGTTTGAGTTTATACAAGTTTACGGAGAAGCTTGTATTTACAAGAAAGTGAGTGGGAGCTCTATAGAGTTTCTAGTATTATATGTGGATGACATATTGCTGATTGGAAACAATATAGAAATGCTGGAAAGTGTGAAGGAATATTTTAACAAGAGTTTTTCAATGAAGGACCTAGGAGAAGTTGCTTTCATATTAGGCATTAAAATCTATAGAGATAGATCGAGAAGCTTAATAGCACTTTCACAGAGCACATACCTTGATAAAGTTTTGAAGAAGTTCAAAATGGATCAGTCCAAGAAGGGGTTCTTGCCTGTGTTACAAGGTGTGAAGTTGAGTAAGACTCAATGCCCAGTAACTACAGAAGATAGAGAAAAGATGAATGTCATCCCCTATGCTTAACCCATAGGCTCTATCATGTATGCAATGCTATGCACAAGACCTGATGTCAGCCCTGCCATAAGTATGGTCGGATGGTTCCAAAGTGATCTGGGAATGGCACAGTGGCAAGCGGTCAAGAATATCCTTAAGTACCTGAAAAGGACTAAGGAAATGTTTCTCGTTTATGGAGGTGATGAAGAGCTCGTCGTAAAGGGTTATGTCGATGCAAGCTTTGACACTGATCCGGACGACTCTAAGTCGCAAACCGGATACGTATTTATTCTTAACGGGGGAGCGGTAAGCTGGTGCAGTTCCAAGCAAAGCGTGGTAGCTGATTCTACGTGCGAAGCGGAATACATCGCAGCCTCGGAGGCGGGAAAGGAAGGTGTCCTGATGAAGCAGTTCATGACAGATCTTGTAGTAGTGCCCAGTGCATTGAATCCAATGAACCTGTTCTGTGACAACACTGGTGCCATTGCTCTGGCCAAGGAACCAAGGTTTCACAAGAGGACCAGACACATAAAGCGACGCTTCAACTCCATCCGCGATTACATCATGGAGAAAGACATAAATATTTGCAAAGTGCACACAGATCTGAATGTTGTAGACCCGTT